>JARJEE010000022.1:2507500-3757500 GCA_030180105.1 Hyles lineata
ATTGAAGTTTGATACGTCTTTTAGTATAAATAACTATGTAATTAGAGAATATTGACGCTCAGCGAGTATTTAAGGTAAATTTGAGTGTCTTTAATCTACAGAGAAATTAATATTATGATGAATTTTGGTAATAAGGATTAGCACAGCTACCCATTAAATGCTGGCAACCTCCTGCGGTGAATGATCAATGTCAATTATCATAATTATATAGACTTTTATTTACTTTCTATTCAATACTGTTCTATAATAAAATTCGTCCTGCAATCGAATGCATTAAGTAATACCAATTTGGTAATGCTCGTAAGAATTCCGTATTTGATATAAAGAAAGAAATATAAGATATAAGAAAGAAAACGCATATTAATGTACGAAGCAAAATAATTTAAAAATAAAATAAATTTACAATGCAATCGTCTATGAATATGCGTCATTCCGCTTAATTTAATAAGTTTATCTAATTGAATTAACTGTAAACGTATTTATTCAAGTTATTTACGAGTGTGGTGTTAACAAATCATAAGTGACCGTCCGACTTGCAACTATAAATAATGGTCAGAGGGACGGTGACAATGGTGGTCACTTGCCGAACACTACGTGAGCTGATAACGCGGATAAATCATTTTAATTTTGTGACATACGGGTGTGACGTTCGTTAAACAAATGTTTTTCAAATGTATATTTTATTGGAGTTAGTATTTTATTAGTTATTCTCTTTTATTGCCCTGCAGTTATAAAATATGGACTGATTTGTAACAAATATGGTCTGAAATAAAGATTTATTATTATTATTTATTAGTTTTGGTTAGTGCTTACTTTTGGTTTTGCTACTATCCGTGAGCTGTCGTATCGCTTACCAACAGGCGAACAGCATACTCGTCTTGTCATTCATTGCAATAACAAAATAATTTAAAATGTAAGTACATATCAATAATTAAGTCAATGCATTGTCAATTATACTAAATCATAACTACCGACATTCAATTAGTTTACAAAATACAACTTATAAATACTTACTAAAGTAAAAAGCAACAGTTATACCACATATTATGAGTAACATACAAGTGCTTTTAGTACTAGGTACATTATAAGCATAAACAATTTCAAGTTTCTAATGCAGACAGAAGAGATTCGATAAATTTTATATTCTGTCGCATTGATATAGACAATTAGTTATGTTTTTTTTGTTATTCAAGGTTTTTGGAGGAATATACTAGTTTTCTAAATAAATAACAGCCGACTAACGTCTCAAGCTAAATCAAAATAGATGAAGTAAAATATAGAACATCTAAATGTTATGCTATTCTATGCCTCCGTAGCTGAACATAAATATTTAATATCGCGCAAGTTGGCACTTCAGTTGTCCTGTGTAATTGACAGTGTGACTTGCCCCACCCGCTACACTTATTTACTTGCCCTGCCACTTGACTTGTCACTTGCCGCCGACACTACGCAAAAAGGAGCCATTGTCCAATCTACGGATTTATATAGAGTTGTTTAAGCCAAATTTTGATGTTAATATTTCAACAATAAAGTATTTGATTGCAGTATATTTTGAATTGATGTTTCTTTGGGAAAATAAATGTATCCATTATTAAACCTACGATATAATTAATTTCTCATTAGGAAAGTTAAGTCCCAAATACAAAACTGACTTGATTTTCAAACAAAAACCTCATCAAAGTACAATATCTGTCTATGTTATACTTTTACATTGAAGCTATAGTGACTATATACTTTTGTTATTTTTTATTGATTTAAACTGAGACTTGAGTGTGAGTGGACTGTTATCTATCTTCAAAATATCACAATCGGTTCAGTAATAAGATAACAATTAGTTTTTTTAGATTAATTTACGATTCCGAAAAGTCAGTATTTTACACTAGGCTAGCGTGGTGGACTATATGGCCCTACCAGTCTCAATCGTACTGTCGATTATAGAAAAGGCCCGTGCCCTGCAGTGGGACGTTTATGGGATGATATAGGCAACCTTTGGATGGAGATATAATTTATCTCCATCCAAAGGTTGCCTCTAAGAGAATGCTTAGTGCAACGGGGCCGCCTATTACTTATTTTAAATATAGCTAATTGTTTTTGTTTTTCTTTTAAATAATTTGTGTTTATATGAACAACTCTATATAGATATTAGTAAAATGAAAGGAGAAGTCATAGGGCAATGTCGCGCCAATATTTTAGCCAAAGGAGTAACCATTAGTGCGACCCGTTCAGTCAAATCTACGCGTATATTATTATGTTTACGTGTTGTGCATTTTAATATTACTGTTTAGTTTTCGGACTGATTTATCAAGTCTAGTGATAGTAGTCTAGTAGCTAGTGTCCCTGAGAGACTCGCCGAGCTCCTGGGCTCGGTGTCAATGGGGTATTTTACTATAAGAGAGAAAAAATCTAAAAACAATAAATATGTATAGTCCACCAATAAGCAATGAGTTTAAGTTAATTTCAGTTTATAACTCTAAAGAATTAATGTTATAATCTGTTTTGAAAATTTAAATTTTTTTATCTGTCCCAAAATAATGCGAACGGCAGCCGCCATGACAGATACCGTTCTACGTCATTCCGCGAGTAGAATACCCAGGCAACAGTTGTAAACATTTTAACCTATTAAGTAAACGGAGAAGTTACAACAGCATTTCCTTAGGAACAACTTAAAACACTTTTCAAAAAAGGGTGGAATACCCCATTCTTTGTGTGCCACTGTTGATCCTGGCTGCAGTGGTGGATGTGTGGGCGGGAAAGTCTCTCATAGTCTTGTGGCAGAGCCTTAAAATGTCCAGTCGAAAATTTTATTCGATCGGAAAATCTACTTTGTTTGATTTTTTTTTCTGATATTATAATTTGCTAAGATTCGATTTGGTATGGTAAAAAAATATTTATGTATATACACATTATTCCACACAAAAAATATTTAAAAAATAAAAGTACAATAGTAATAACTTCGCCATCAACACAATGGGACGAAAATCTATTCGCCAAACATTGGCAGGAAGATGTGACACTTGTGCCTAACCACCAAGAGGTTATACAACCGTAAGCTGATATTTTTTATTTCAGACAACCTTCATATATCTCAGTACAATCATGAAATAACTCCAAAATTACTTCCGACTAAATTAAACCCTATAACTTGGTGCGGTGGCTATAAATCACAAACTAGTGGTCCCTTCGACCGACGTATACGTTACGTATTAATTTCGCGCAGCGCCCTCTCGCGACAGAAATTTAATTTTAGTATTAATTGTGTGACGGGGTCGCTTTGACCCGGGGAGAAGGGATAAATTCTATGTATTTACAATAACATTATGAGTTTCTGTTGTTTTTGTGTTTATTTTGTCATTGGTTAAGTGTGGTAGACGTTTAAAACCCTAGGTTCGGTTCTAGAGTCACATAATTTTGTGTAAGTATTTCAATTTGCAAATATTATGGGTTTGAATAATTTATAGAAAGCGTTAGACAGTTGGCTTATTGTAATATTATAAGTTTTTTCAACGGTATGTATGTAAAAAAATCATTATATGAGTGTAGTGGAAATTGAAAAGCTTTTGTTTTGTTTTTTTTTTTAAATAACAATAATGTAACCAATCAATTTTGGTGGTATCATAATATGCCGTTCTAACCGCTCGCGGTGTACGCCAGGTTAATGCCACCTTCATATCCACAAGCTAACTTCAATCGATTGACTGCACAGTTTTCCTCTATGTATATAAATTATGTTTTCGATTCATCTCACACTGCAAGCAATATTAAAAAATGTGAGGAGATTATTATAATAGCCTACAATTTACTAGTAACAATATTTTGTATTGTACCTTTTAACTCGTGTTTAATTCTATCTCTACATTATATCTATTAGTACTCGTAAGTACTACAACTATAGTGTAACCCAACAACCGACGATAACTCCTCCAAACGATCAAAATATCGTATAAAACTTAAAACAAGAATTCCCAAACCTAATTGAACCGTGCATAAAGCAACAAAGTGGACCGGGTCACGATATTCGACACAATATTTTTATGTGTCGTAAAGAGTTGCGTTCAAATACTTTAAGTAAAGCGCCATCTATCCGCGGTTAATGGCGACTTTTGACGCAAACTGCGCTACCAGGAGAAATACTGGGTGTTTTTCGACCCATTTCTGTATTTTAGTGTTGAATGTTGATGGAGTTTTTGGGGATAAATAAAATTGTTGTTTTGCTGTTCCTTGCTTTAGTTTTGATGGTGGTACATTTGTTTTGGTTCTGTTGATTATTGGATTTTGTTTATTTACATTGTTTATACATTACATAACATAATGTTTTACGTTTTATTCATAGACACTTTTAAAACGTATTTTAACTATCGGATGTTTTATCTTCTTCGCTCAAGTTGAATTCAAAAGACGTTCGAGAGGGACAAAACATTTGTTATCTAATATACGTTTATTGTTTTACTATTAGTACCTATAACTAATATTGTGGTAAGTTTATAAACGTTAAGCATTTAATAATAGTGTACATTAAATATTTTTTGCACTGTACAGAGAAACTACAAAGAAATCATATAAAAATAATAATAGTATTCGTGAGGTTAGTCGAAAGCTGTTTGCCTCGGCAAGGTCCTTGCGAAGGTTGAGCAATCTTCTACCCATTACCACGAAGATTTCACTTGCGCAAACTCTCCTTCTCCCTATCCTTGATTATGCTGATGTCAGCTATCTAGATCTCACCGAGGACCAACTTAATAAGCTTGAGCGTCTCCAAAATCTCTCTATCAGATTCATATTTGGGCTTCGCAAATATGACCATGTTTCAGAATTTCGTACTAGGCTCAAGTGGTTACCCATCCGGTTTCGTCGGAATACTCATATTCTTTCACTTCTATACAAAATTTTGTTTAATCCTCTAACGCCTTCGTATCTTAAAGATCGTTTCGTCTTTCTCCATGATTCGCTTTCAAGATCCTTGAGGTCGTCGGAGAACTTGAAACTAAGAATGCCCTTGCACTCCACAGTATTCATGGACAAATCATTTACTGTCCAAGCTGTCCGACTGTGGAATTCTCTACCAGCTGAGTTGCGACGGGCTGAAACACTGTCGTCATTTAATAGAAAAGTCAAAGAACATTTCCTCTCACAACAAGAGTGTAGCTGAAATAATTTGTCCATACTCTTCTTGGTATATTTTAGGATAGGTATATAATATGTTTATGTATACGTATGTATTATAGGTATGTTTGTATATGTGTATGTATATGGATATTTATATATATTTTTGTATGTTTATGTTATATTTTTAGTTATTAATTGTAGATTATCTATTATTATTTCTTTTACGCCTTAGACTGCCCTTTCTATCTCCTGTTAGTATATCCATCCCATGGTTGCCTGTAAGAGATTACCTAGTGTGATAAGGCCGCCACTTGTACTATTATTCTTATTGTATAATATCTTCATAGTATTTCTGTACAGTGCAAAAAAGAATTAAATAAATAAATAAATAAATAAATAGTACAAGTGGCGACCTCATCACACTGGGTAATTTCTTACAGGCAACAATTTTTATGGAAAACGCTAGATAATAACGTAAATGTGTCGTATTTTGAGGTCAACCTGTATTTTTAGTAGGCCGAGATAATTGACATATTCCGAAATTATTTATATTAATTATTCATATTCCGTAATTATTTGGACACTATTACCATTAAGTTTAAAGGAACTATCTCCATAATGGTTTCTTAGATTTAGCAAATGTCACACGTAGAAATAAAAATATTATTTACAGATTTTATCGCGAAATTGATTTAATATTTTTTAGTTTCCTGTATGCCGCCTTGATTACTTTACAGCTTTCAGCTTTTTATTTCAAGGCGTAACGTAACTCGCTATTTCCCAAAAAATATGTCCCTAAATTAAACCTACACAATCTACTTATACAAAAATCAAGTCGAAAGTTAACGTACAGTAATCACGCAAAGTGCGGGATCGAGTCCGGGGGCGTGACCGCTTGCTCGAGACAGTTGCAAATGAGCGTCTTTTGTCATAGACGAAATGAACGGGGACACACTGCCCCTTATGGGACGGTTAGGGACAAAAAACCTCAAATTTTAGATATTGAACATAGGGTACGCTGTTATAAAGCAAAAATTGTGATTTTTGGACAAAAATGATTTAAAATAGCATTTGGATTTTAGCATTGAGAATTTTTCCCTTTAATGCTAAATTTCGTTGTGAATACCAACTAAGATTGTAGTATGAAGTAATTAAAAAAATCCACCAACCGTATGGTCCAAAGGTAGATTCATAATAATTTTGTTAAACATTTTTTAAACTGAACACAACATTTTTTATCGTATTATCACAAATATTTTTATGATTCAGAAATATATTTATTATATAATAAAGAGAAATAATATTTATTATAATTCTTTATCGAGTAATTATTATTCAAAACTGTCTTAAAATATTATCCTTAAAAAATATTGTTACTGAACACATTTTTTATATGACTATGGAAAGCTATCGTTAATTTCGACACTGTGTACAAGAGCAGAGTGGCGCAGTGGAAGCGTGCTGGGCCCATAACCCAGAGGTCCGTGGATCGAAACCACGCTCTGCTAATCACAGTATTTGATCTCTTTTGCATCTTTTATAGACTTGTTGAATTATGATTTACCTTATTTTCATATAATTATTACGCGTAGAAAACCAAAACCAAAATTCTTTTTTAATTTTTTTTTTAATTTTGTTGATTTACAATAAACATGCAGCCAAACTTGTTTACAAAGGTAGCTACGGACATTTAAATTGCAAAACACGATATATTATATCTACATAACATACTTTGCAAACCAAGAACAAAAAAATAGCAAAAAGAAAATTAAATAATTGCACATAATCTAACAACACTAAAAATCACGTGTATTCTAAAATCAAAAATTAAATTACACCGCAAATGAATAAATTAATTAATTAGAAATAAGCGGATTAATTAATTAAATTCAAAAATGGAATGCATTGGCTACTGGCTCACCTCGTAGCCCTGTTTGATGGCCATCGCGCCCCGTGGCCGAGACCACGCGGCGTATTCCAGGCCATCCTTTTGTTGGCAGTGCTGTTGGACAAACAATGCAGTTGTTTTTATTTTGAAAATAATATAATTCATTTTAAATTTAGAACGTGAAATATTTTTTGGATTCGAGATTGTTATTTTGACTGTTGATTATTGTTGACATTTAATATATTTTTTGGAGGGTCGTAAATATCGTATCATTGTTATATTGGTAAGGCTCTAGCCTAAAATAATACATAAAGAAATTGATGCTTTATTTTTTCAGAATTATATTTGCATAACTTAAGTTAGGCTTTTGTGATTATCCATATGGGTAATTAGTTCGCTCTATAATTGTTAGAAAAATTATGCAACTATCGAAGTCTGTCATGCCTTTTTACCTGACACATAAAGTGCCTGACTTTGGAATAGAATTCAGAACAGAAACATAAACTAAGGAGCCGCGTACCCTGCAGTGGAATGCATAATATGTGTTTAGCCTTATGAACTACATTTTATTTCTTAAAATTATCACTCCTCCGCTTTCTTAAATTCATTCCTGTGCCAATTTATAACACGATGGACATTTAAAAATTGATATTGAAATTGTGATGAACATTTTTTTGGCTCGTGAAGAGGAAGTAAAATAAATGGTGGGTATTTTATATTAGTGAATGTCAAGTATTTGCCTCGGGTCTGGGTGTTTGTGAGACTGAAAAGTCTCTCGTAGTTTCTGATACCCACGACACAAGATTTCATTGATCTTAATGTGGGGTCAAGGCTATGTATGTGGCTGTTGGGTGTATTAATTATTTAATTAGAACACTCCCGTTGATACTTCAGTTTTCTTACCACTCATAATATATTCTGTTATTCGCGATGGTGTCAAAATCGGTCATAGGACAGATAGAAGTATGTAGTAGCACTTCAATTTAACCTGTGTATATGGTTTTGACAAGGCCGGCAAAATTGTGTCGACCAGAGAGGACTAACAATCATTCATTCGAAAGCTATTTGGATTTCAATGCGCTCACCACAGGGGCTAATCATCAAATGCATTTTATTTTTGTCAGTCCAGAATAAAACCTTAATTTCATGCTCTACAATCTAGATTTTAAAATTACCCGGAAACTTAGCTCCATCGCACGAATAATTGATCACAAACGAAAACTAATTCCATTACAAATATCCTATTCCAAAGCAATACAGGTACAAAGAAGATTTGTACCGAACATAAAAATATAGATATAAAAATTCTTTTATAAAACTACAATAAACCTTTAAAATGGCATCGCACAATGGCAATAATTCTCTATTATTGGAGATTCCTAATGCTTCCTACGAATTCTAGGTATGTGTATGTTGGGAAAACGATTTTTATATCCATGACCCAGCCAACATATAAAATGTTAGTCCTAAACTCGCGTGCTGTCCTTGTCTAACGCGGGGGGTGTGAGTGAGAGGAAGTATTCACGTGTGACGCAGTACTCTGTGTGGTACGTAGGTTTTGTTCGGAGTGGCGTGGAGTCGAATTTTTTAGGGATTTATATTTTTTTTAGCAGCGAAATAGTTAAATGGTTTACTGGTGGTAAGAAATCTTGGTCCATTAAAATTTACAAATAAATCATAAGTTTGTTAGCTTCTCAAAGTGGGAAAGATAGGAATGAAAATGAAAGGGAGGATTGCATTGCAATTTAACATGACTGACTCATCGTTTCAAGTCTGTTTTCTGTGGAAAAACAATTATAACGACGTATATTTAATACAATATGTCAATGGTTAATTCTATAACAGTAAAGATCTCAAGGACTTATTAACCATTTGAGATTATATTTATTTATTGGAAGATCATCAAAATTACTAATTGTATTCTCATTAATTTTATGCGCAATTTTACTAAGCCATATAATTTTAATCCGCACGAGGCCAGCGTAGTGGACTAGATGGCCAAACCACTCTCAATCAATGAGCCTGTGCCCTGCAGTGGGACGTGTATGGGCTGGTACAGTATATAATTCTAAAATCCTGTATTTAAAATTACGTCATATTATTATTCCGAAAAAAATAAAATTGTAAAACCTCTCCACAGTTTCAGTGTTCGCGAGAAAACCCCGCGACACGAGTATTTTTCTTACACATGTATGTGTGTGTGACACACGTCGACGCTTGTGTGTGAGTGTGTGTGCATGTGTGCGCACGTCTTGGGTAGTAAAATATTATGCTGTCGGGTCTAGAAATAACATTGTATAGATAATCAATAACATGAACCATTTTAACTTGGCTCTTGAATTTGCAACGGGTTGCGGAAGTTGGGAGAAAGCCTTTAATGTTGGGATGGTGGATGTTGGGAGAGTGGGGTCCAGCAGTGGGCTGATAGATGATGTTTTTTATAAAATCGTTGATATTCTTGCTTTAGGATTGGAAATGGTTATCAAAAGAAATAAATCGTTATGAGTTGGACATGAATAATTTTCTTACACAAAAGAAAATTCAGTGGGATTTGAAAGTTTAGAAAGGTCTAGATTATCCTGAGTGGTTAGCTAATTATGCATAATATGGAATCGAATTTACTGGAGAGGGAATACCAGTATCTACGGTACGATGGTATGGGCTGTTGAGAAGAAGTTTCCTTTGTTTATTTGAAGGTTAATCTTTAGTATGTAATACATAATATTTACCTATTTATTGCTTGCTGGTTGTAGGTCTCATATGTGAGAGGTTGCCTGAGTGGGTACCCACAGCAATGTCTATTTCTCCCGACAAACGGCAGTGTAAATGCACTGTTGTGTTTCAGTTTGTGATATTGTAGCCAGAGTAACTATTGGACATATTGAGACTTAACATCTTATGTCTCAGGATGGAAGTAATGCTTTGTAATTCAAGGTATTGTTTGGTTTTGCTCCTGCAGAGCACGGGCTGCCTCTACAATCAAGAATATTATTGAGAGGGGTTAGGTCATTTATACGAGTCATAGTACACATTACACACATAACTCTGAAAAGTCAGAGGTGTGTAAGGTTTGAACCCGCGACCACCGTTAACATGTTGGCAGCCGCGTCTGGTCCGTTACCAACCACCAAATACCATCACCAATTACCATACTTATTACAATTTCCCATACCAATTTAGATGATACAATATATTTAAGCTAGTAGAACAAAAGTAATAGTTTCCAATATAATATGATATTTGGCAACACAATTGGGTCAGGGATAAGACCTAAATATTTGTATAAAACGCTTTTGTTACGCGAAGATTTGATCATTTTATGAGGTACAGCACGCTTTCTTTGACGGCTTTATCTTTGATATTTAAATTTATTTAAAAATCTAATAAAGTTATTTACGTATGGAGTGGTCCCACAAAGACGACCAACGAAGATACATATTTTGACCAAGGTATATAAGGTTTGAGAAGATATAACTTGTAGACTTAAGGCGTGAAGAGTAAGAACCTTAGCCTTACATGAGATTACATATTCAACTAAACTTAGTTATAACATTCTAGCCAATTTTTTAATTACACATTTTATTTCCAATTACATGCGAGGTGAATCAAATATGACTTATGTTATTTTATATTTCTAACACGGCCGCATCTTGAAAGTGTTCTCCATTGAATTATTTTTAATTATGCGTTTATTTTTATTTCTAACGCTTTCCACACGGAGTATGTTTCTCCTGAAGCCATTCAGTCATAATTAAACATCAATAAGTTTAAAAAAAAAAAATATTTTGGCACAATAATGTGATAATATTTCAATGCAGGTAAATTGTAAACGAAATAGACTGTCAGATAACAATCTCTTGCTAGCCCAAAAAACCAAAACTAAATAAACCCAAAACGCAAGGAAATTATGATTGAGATTCCACCATCGTGTATACAAGGATCGTTATGCGTTCGGATATATCTAGCATAATAACATACATACATACGTAAATTCACGCCTTTTTCCCAGAAGGGGTAGGCAGAGGTGCTCCCAAGACCACCCACATTCGCTTTGTATGTTCCGTCCTTCAATGTGATAGGCGACGAGCCCATCGCCATATCAGGCACAAATTCCTGACATCAATACAATAATTACAATAATTAATTAAATGGGATATTTGAGTAAGAAGTTGTTTCTTAAAAAGCTTACTTCACGCACACTTAAGCCAACGCAACTCAAGTTAACCTAGGTTGAAAACCCAATGTCTGGAAAAGATAGACTAGCGTTTTTCAGACTCAGCATAGTTTTAGTAACCGAAATAACATGGCGTGCTTGGTGTAAAATATATTCTCGCTTTACAGCTAGCTATTTTATATTTCAAATACCAGCTGGTTTATTGGGAATATAAATATGTATACATAAAGTTTTTATGTTTGTTTTTAGACTGCAGTTAGATAGGATCAATATTGCATACATAAACTCACGCCTTTTTCCTAGAAGGGGTAGACAAAGGTGCAACTAGGACACCCAAATTTCAACTTGTATGTTCCATCCCACGATGTGATAGAAGCCTATCGCCATATGGGGCACAAATTGCTAACTTCAGGCTGATAATGAATAGAAAATAACCAAACAAAAGACTGCCTCGGTGGCGTAGTTGTACTACGGTACGCTTACAGAGCTGAATTCTCGGGTTCGAATCCCGGGTTGGGCAAAGTGATATTGGATTTTTCTATTCATTATCATCCCAGAGTCAGAAATTTGTGCCCGATATGGCGATAGGCTCGCCACCTATCACACTGTGGGACGGAACATACAAGGCGAAATGTGGGTGCCCTGGCACCTCTGCCTACCCCATCTGGGAAAAAGGCGTGAGTTTATGTATGTATGTAAATAACAAAATCACTTTGCACGACCCGGGATTCAAACTCGCGACCTCAGATTTATGAGATATAAGATGTTAAGTCTCAGTATGTGATGTAATTACTCTGGCTACAATGTCCTTCAATCCGGCACACAACAGTGCATTTACACTGCTATTTGGCAGAAGAAATAGACATTGCGGTGGTACATACCCAGGCGGCCTCTCACATATGAGAGACCTAGCACCAGTGAATCTTTCTAAACCTCTGTAATAATAAATACAATGTAACTTCTTATTTAAACCGTCTTGTCAGCTGAGGGCAATGGACTTCCGCTCTGCTTACCAATAGAAATTTTGCTGTAAAAATAATATCACACACATCCTGTACAAGGGGTAGTCAAAAGTCAGTAACAAGGTAAATTAAATTAACATATTTTAATTCTATTGAAATATTTCCGTGAAATTAATTGTGTAACGATAATTTTAAGAATATTCTGTATCAGCCCATATACGTCCCACTGCACTTGAGAAGTTGGCGGACTTACATACCATAGAAATTCCTATATATCGCTACGGTATGCAGGTTTCCTCAGGATGTTTTCCTTCACCGTTTTAGTGCGTGGTGATTGACTATCAATACTACACATGACTCCGAAAAGTCAGAGGTGTGCCCTGGGATTTGAACCCGCGAACACCGTGAACATGTTGGTAGCCGCGTCTGGTCCGTTTACCAACAGGCCACCACGCACATTTAAGAATATTATGAAAAATAATTATTGTATAGTATTAGGTGTAATAGTACAAATGTGTAAGAGTACAAATGTATTCTGTGGAATAACTCAAAAAATGCCAAATATTTGTTTAGAAACGAATGAAAAAATATATTTATAAACATGTGAAAATAAGCTTCATTCAATCTCTTTATTTTCCTTTTCTTATGTCCATCACACGGTAGTCGATAAGAGATTGCCCTAGAGCGATACGACCAACATTTGTACTCTTATGTAAAGTATTAGTTTAATTTAAGATTTATTTGTTGTACAAATAAAAATAAAATAAATAAATAAGCGTGTTCTCGAGGAAGCTATTAATCCAACTAAACTAAAAGGTACTGTTTGACATTTCATACTTTTAACTTTGCAAAGGCGTAAATCACACAATTTCAATAACATTTTCTGTAAAACGATAGACTTGTGGAAATTGTGTGAGTTATACCTGTACAAAGTGGTGTAAAATTGAAAAGTCAAACGGTACCTATTAGTTTAGTAACTTATTTCACGTCACCCCAAATCTCACTAGACCAAAAATTATCCGAAACCAACAAAAACAAACCCGAATAAATCGCATCCAAAAAATAAATGTTTGTAAAACTTGACGAGAATAGGAAACGATGATAAAATGTTTAAACGTCTGAAGGAATCTAAACTCAATTTGCGGACGTCCATTTGTCACTGGAGACGGTTCCGTCGCTGTATGTGCGAAATGCGGGGCTGAGGATAGCAGGACTATGTTTATGGTATTTTTATTAGCAAGAAAATAATATATATTGAAGTAAAATTATTTTACACAGAATTTGGGAATCAAGGTGGATTCGGGACCATGAAAGCTGCAAAGTAATCGAAACTTCGGGAGGTTGAATGTCAAAATTAAAATAAATTCGCGATAAAATCCGTAAGAACAGTTTTATTTCAGTGTGTAACATTCGCGTAAATATAAGAAATTAAAATATGTATATGAAGTAATTTAATCTACACTTTATTATTATATAATGCTGAAGAGTATATTTGCAGGCGCTAATCTGAATCTGTTTTGAATTGGAAAATTCTTTTGTTTTTATGCGGACCCATTTTAAATGAAATAACGCCGAAATCGTACAAAGATTGTCATGTTCAATTCATAAATATACGGCCAACTAAACCAATGATTGGTTCTACACAATAAGCTACTAAACCAAGACCTGACAGTCGAAACCTCATAGATCTTTACAAAACCAAATTACGTGCTACTAGTTTCTTATGTTTACGCAAATTTTACACATTGGAAGAATATTTTTTTACGGATTTTTTTTGTTGCTATGTAAGGGAGATGACCGCTTAAGGACAGTACTAAAACCAAAAGACACAGTGAATTACGAAGCAATGCCAAGTATTGCTTTATATTCAAGGTGTTGGTGGTTTTGCCACTGTTCATGAGCATGCTTGTCTCGCCATTCAATGCAATAAAAATACTGTAGTTATTTTAAAAATAATATAAATATACAAACCCCCTAAAAATATTTGGTAATAGACATGTAATCCTACAGATTTGCAGAAATTCGTCTAAGATAAAGCGTACGTGTGAAAACATCTCCCCCGTGCGGCGTCATTAGCGGTGCAACATCATCATTTGTGGCACATCCGTCTCAGTCAAGCGCAGTGACGCCTTCGGCCGACGACCCCGAAATTCGGCTGTCATTATCACATATACGAGTATTGTTGGCTCCACACTGAATTCGCCCTGTTTTTTAGGGTTTTGATTCTAACCACATTAGTTGATCTATTTATGAGTATATATGTATAGTTGGGTTTAGGTGTATTGTGTGATAGAAGTCTAAACCTTTTTGTAAATTCTGAAGTAAATCCTAAAACGTTATATTGTTTACATGCTGGATGTTAATAATGACAGCCTCCGTGGCGCAGTTGGTTAGACGCCGCCTGTGAAACGGGAGGCCGCGGGTTCGATACCCGCACCGAGAGAAATGTTTGTGTGGCCCACAAATATTTCTTCCGGGTCTGGGTGTTTGTGAGACCAAAAAGTCTCTCGTAGTTCCTGATACCCACGACACAAGACTCGATCTTAGTGTGGGGTCTGGACTATGTATGTGACAGTTGGGTGTTATTTATTATTTATTTATTTATTAATTATGATGTTAACTTTATGTAGAGTAACTTTATGTGTTAGTATAACATAGAAATAATAATTTGCAAGGCTTTTAATATAATTTTAGATATTTAGGGCTCAAACACTTTTTTGCCATAGGAATAGACTTTTGGTCAACACTTTTTAGTATATTTGAGAAAAAATTAATTTAAATACATTTGTTTTTTAAGCTACTGTACGGTAACTGTATCAGCCCATATACGTCCCACTGCAGGGCACAGGCCTCCTCTACAAATGAGAGTACGATTGAGCGTAGTCGGACCATATAGTCCACCACGATGGCCTAGTGTGGGTTGGCGGACTTTACATACCACAGAAATTCATACAAATGGCTATGGCAGGTTTCCTCACGATGTTTTCCTTCACCGTTTTATTGCATGGTATTTGCCTATCAATACACACATGACTCCGAAAAGTCAAATGTATGCCCTGGGATTTGAATCCGCGACTGTGTGAACGTTCAGTAACCCTAAGCCATAACTTAGTCTAATAACTTAACAATCTTAATATCTAAATATAGCGAAAACCACACCGATTGTAAGTAGGTGTCGGTCTGTATAATCCGGGGAAGATCCGTCACAAAAGCCGGCCATAATCTGTGCCCCGACATGTATCCGTCAATGTCAACCCCAGGACATGTCGGATAGATATCGTCGGATAAGCGACGTCGATGAGATTTTCAGCTTTTATGGGGCGGAATTTGAGAATTAGATAAGTAGTTTGAATGCTATTAAATTGGTATTGTGGCGCATGTATAAGCTGTGTAATGAGGTTCAGACAGCCACCGTGGCGCAGTTGATTTGACGCCGACTATGAAACGTGAGGCAGCGGGTTCGATTCCCCGCAACGGGACAAATTTTTGTGTGATCTGAAAAGTCTCTCGTAGTTTCTGATACCTACTACACAGATTTGATCTTAGTGTGGGGTCAGGACTATGTATGTATGTGACTGTTTGGTGTATTTATTTATTTATTCTGGGTCCGAATGACTTGCTGGGAAATTCACTTTATAAGAGCTTTTTGCATTTCAAGACAGAACATTTCAAGAGTTTGAGACTTGAATTTGTGCCTAAGAATGATTTGATTTTAAGAATTAGAATTATTATTCTAGTAGGTATGTGATAAATTTAGTATCATATGTCTATGTCGCATAGATGCGAACAGATTCTTAGTTCGAATCCTTTGTCGGGAAATTTACTTTATGTGAATTTTCAACTTGAAAAATCTTATATGAGTAAGTAAAAAATTTTTTTTTCTTTATATAAATTTTCTGAGACTGAAACTTGTTTTTGTAACGGCAATTAGTGCGCCATTATACCTAATCCGGTAATGATTTCCCTTAAATGTAGGTCTATTACCTTAAGCTACAACATCTTTTTAAAATCTATTTTTTATTATTTTAATGAATGGCGTGACAAGCATACCGTTCGCCTGATGGTAAGCGATACGACCGCTCATGGATAGTAGCAAAACCAAACAACGCCTTGAATTACAAAGCAATGCTTGGCATTCCACTGCGCTCGCCATCCTGAGACATAAGATGTAAAGCTTCAATATGTCCAGTAGTTACTCTGGCTACAATGTACTTCAATCCGAAACATTGCATTTAAACTGCTCTTTGGCGATTTTTTTCCCATGTATTTTCAATACATCTCAATTCCATTCCGACTAATAAGCCGGCTAATAAACGAAGTCTTAAGCTTGTACACACTGGAACAAATTACCGCGATGGGCCGGTAGCTCGTCTGTCCACGCCCTAAGATGGATGGCGGCCGGTCGCGCCTCTCTGAGCCGAATTTTCACCAATTCCCAGAAATGTACGGGGAAAATGCGGACGGAAATTGGGATTATTATTACTGGTGTTTTGTATATGCCAAAGTATCTGTAGATATTATATATATGGGTTATTTAAAAACCGTAGTTTAAGGACGTTTTAAATACTAAATTAGATTGTTACTAATGAGTGATGCCCGATGTCTAAGTGGTTAAAGACCGCAGGAATTCACTGGACCGGTTTTGATTCATTGCTTAGGAATTCTTAAGAAGTGACTTAAGATGATAGTTCATAAATAATAGATAACTATTAATTATAACAAATATTTTATGATTATTATCTTTGTGTTGAATGGTGGATACATGATCATATTAATTGAAACCGAACTGTTAGCAGGACGTATAAAATATATTTTATTCTTCACTATATTTTATTATATTTTAATGATATGATCTTTCCTTCACCTCTAGACAATGCTGATAATTTCTAATTTGTACTGTTTTACAAGCCTGGTGTTTCATTTTGTATGATTTGAAAAATACGTTTAGGATTGGCGACAACCATATCGCGTCAATTTTAAGTACAGACTTAAGGCAGGTAAGAGAAAATATCATCAAATTAATTTGTGAAATGTAATGTTAATGTTAACCCAGCGTGGTGGACTATATGGCCTAACCACTCTCAATCGTACTCTCGATTGTAGAGTAGGCCCATGCCCTGCAGTGGGACGTATATGGGCTGATACAGAATGTTAACAGACAATTCGTCGCAGCGAGGCGGCACATGCGTTCGACGCGTGTGTAATTATGAGATAGCGTTTCTGTGCGATTGATTACTCTTTGTTACTCAGTAGTGACGTCAGCTGTAGCTCCACCAATGAGCACGTAACATGATTTTTATATGTCATTGATTGAAAAAATACTTATTATGATATATCCAAGAGTGGCTGAAAATCAGCGCTACTCGGACTATGTAACGACTAGCACAGGCTGAGACACTTTTTTTTTGTTTTAATTAATTATTTTTTGTATTATGATTATGTTTTTGTAATTAGTATTAAGCTGTAAATGGATTTTCATTTATTTATTTATGATAATTTGCTGGTTGCCATGAGTCAAGATATTGAAGTCATCCGGTTTTAAGAATTTTGTAGTCAGAGTAACTACTGGACATATTGAGACTTAACATCTTATGCTTCAAGATGGCAAGTGCAGTAGAATGCCAAGTATTGCTTTGTAATTCATGGTGTTTTGCTTCTGTCCATCAGCGGCCGTATCGCTTACCATCAGGCGAACGGCATTTATGTCTCGGCATCCATTGCAATAAATAAAAAGAGAATTTGCGATAGAATACGACTGAATAAGATTTTTTATCAACTGGTCTTCTAGCAATGACTGCTGATGTTATGTTCTGAATTCGATTTCAAGATTGCGAAATAAATTTTGTGACTGATTTGATTTGGAAAATATTAGGTTAGAATATTTTCTGTACGACACCAGGCAGGTCAATTAACGGGAAATGAAAATTCTTTCTGCACCATGAAAGAGAAATTATATTGCATTGACCAAGCGCATAGGTATGTATATATACATTGCTATAAAGAATATATACATATACATAATATATATATTCTTTATAGCAATGAATGGCGAGTCAAGCAGGCCATTCGCCTGTGTATGCGATTAGTCCGCTCATGGATAGTAGCAGAACCAAACGTCATGAATTTCCAAGCAATTCCACTGTGCTCGCCATCCTGAGACATAAGATGTTAAGTCTCATTATGACCTGTAGTTATTCTGGTTACAGTGTTCTTCAAACCGGAACACAATATTTATGAATTGGTCCGAATCGCAACTCCTGTATGATCACGGTATTATAAACTTATTTTGAAAAGAGCAACGCTAGAGTTTCTTGCCCGCTCTTCTCTGGCGGAAATAGCCTTGTGAACCGGGTGGTAGTGGAAAAAAGTGACTGAATCTAAATAATGTATGACATTTTATGGATTCAATAAATATTTTCATTTTTTTTTCAACAGTATTATTTTATTTATTTCGGGTCTGGGTGTTGGTGAGACCGTAAAGTCTCTCGTAGTTTCTAATACCCACGTCACAAGACTCGATCTTAGTGTGGGTTCAGGGCTATGTATGTGACTGTTGGGTGTATTTATTTATTTCATATTATATGTAAGCTATTCTATAGAAAAAAATACTAATTACACATATTCTTACATCTAAAATAATAAAACTTAAGGTATTAAAAATAATCCCATACTTAAACCCCTTGACTGGGAATACTGTAAAAAACGAAATCTGCTTAGGGTTGTCAAAAAAAACTCACCCCTAGTTAAGATGATGACAAATACAGTTAGTTAAAAAAAATGCAAGTGGTTAGCGACCCCTTTGAGACGTTAAATTATGTTGTCGCCGTATGAGAATTAAATAGTGGGTTTTTGTTATTTATATTTTATGCGGATTGATTGGTTTTGATCGTTGTAAATATGTTTTTTTTTTATTGCTATGAATGGCGAGACGAGCATGCCGTTCGCCTGATGGTAAGCGATACGACCGCTCATGAACAGTAGCAAAACCAAACAACACCTTGAATTACAAAGCAATGCTTGGCATTCCACAGCGCTCGCCATCCTGAGACATAAGATGTTAAGTCTCAATATGTCCAGTTACTCTGGCTACTATGCCCTTCAACCCGAAACACAACAGTGCGTTTACACTGCTGTTATACGGGAGAAGTAGACATTGCCGTGGTACCCACCCAGATGGCCTCTCACATAATATGAGAGACCTACCACCAGTAAATGTCTTTAGAGGATTGGAATTGGAGGGTGGTATCAATGTTAGAATTAAAGTATCTTAGATGAGTAGTAATTTAATATTAAAATAATGTCATTTAATATTATATTAAAAATATTAATATGGATTTATAAGTAAAAAAAATATATTTTATTATATTTCCTTCACACAGGTGCAGATAACAGTGTACTTTTTACTATATTATATTTGTTATTTTGTGAAATATACATTAAGCTGAGTGGTCACCTACGTGTCACTTCTTTGTGACGTACAAACGTATATATATATATTTTTAATTATTTTATCTTTGGTGTATGTAAATGTTAAACGAGTGTATGCTTTGTCGCAAGTGATAAATAAATGTGTTTTTCTTACGTTCAAATATAGTACGTATTTCAATTTAATAAATTCACACAAAAACATAAAATTACAAATCGTTGAAATATCCAAATATCACAACCAAACATCGCACACTAAAATATCTTGATAACAAAGTATCAAAACCACCCCATCCCCATGTACCATCCCTAAAACAACCCTTACAATGCAAGACAGGCCTCAGAATTTATATCGCCGATATTACGCTATAGACTGGTCCATTGTACGTCACATCATAATATTGTATTGGAAATAAATTTATCACATATTATATCTATTGATGTTTATGAAGTTAAATGGCCTGGATGGGTCACCGATGTAAAGTGATATTTGAGACTGAAAGTATTATTATTCGCGTTTATTTTGTAACTTAGGTATTTCATTTTTATACCTACATAATTAAAAAACAATAAATTGTATAAAAAAAAGTTTAATGTGTATATTGTATATGTGTATTTTTATTCAATATATATGTATGGATGATATAATAAAATTAAATTTAATAATATAAATAGTAAAAGTATTCGATCACTTGAAGCTATCCCAACTTACATTCGTTCTCGTTTATCCGTCCCATTAATGTCTGGCAGACAATTAAATTTTATATTGTAATAATAAAACACTACATAATGACACCGCTAAACATAAAATAAAAATATGAAACAAATGTATATTTGGTGAAACAATTGGCGGTCTTATTGCTTAACGCGATCTCTTCCAGAAAACCATTCTGATCATCCATTCATATTTAAGTATATATAAAATGTACTTAAAAAAATGTTCTTGTAAGGCTACCTAATCTTAAGTAGATAGCAATAAAATAGACAGGTTCGTCGCGTCGAACAGCGTTATTTCGCGGACTTATTTGAAGCTGGATGTAGATAGTTTCAACCTGAAAGTTATTGAAATGGGACAGAAATGTGTGAATCGCTATGAAGGGAATCTTAGCATTGCATACGGTAGTCGCCGTTCGAGAAGCTAACAACATTATACCAACAGCAAAAAATAATAGTTTAAAAAACAATAAAAAAATACGCTTTTATAGAAAATCCAACTAAAAAATAGAAAATAAATTTTAATAAATTTGAATTATAAATAGTGTAAGAAAAAAAGATTTTATTGTAAAAAAAGCGTGGGGTGCTTTTCAGGATATTATCAGAATAACCGATCTAGTCATATATGTTCATAAAATATTTAGAATTATTGATACCATGTTCAAAGATTCCGTTACATACTAACATACATTTTTTTTTTTAATAATGGCGAGACGAGCATATCGTTCGCCTGATGACGATACGACCGCTCATGAACAGTAGCAAAACCAAACAACACCTTGAATTACAAAGCAATGCTTAGCATTTCACAGCGCTCGCCACCCTGAGACACAAGATGTTAAGTCTCAATATGTCCAGTAGTTACTCTGGCTACAATGCCCTTCAACCCGAAACACAACAATGCGTTTATACTGCTGTTCGACGAAAGAAATAGACACTGCGGTGGTACCCACCCAGATGGCCTCTCACATATGAGAGACCTACCACCAGTAAAGACATACATACGTCTGAAGCTAATAAAAGCGTATTAAAAGACAAATACAACCAATCGTAACGCCTGACCTAATTCTTAGTGAGTGGGGAGTAGTCTTTCGTAATTTCTGATATCCAAATCATAATATTCGTTTACTATTAATTTGAGGCCAGTGCTAGGTATTTGTATAAATGTTGCGTTAATATATTTTAATTACAAAGCTTAGTGGCGCAGTTCATCAGACGCCGGCTGTGAAACGAGAGGCTGCGGGTTCGATCCCCGCACAAACAAATATTTGTGTGATCCACAGGTATTTGTTTCAGGTCTGGGTGTTTGTGAGACCGAAAGGTCTTTAGTAGCTTCTGATAGCCACGACACAAGACTCGATCTAAGTGTGAGCTCAGGACTATGTGTATGACTGTTGGGTTTATTTATTTATTTAATTATTATTATTACTGCGTAATAAGATAGATTATTCCTTAACGATTGAATATTACCCTCATGAGACCATTTCAGCACTACTTCCAAACATATACTAAAAACACACATTTAAAAAACAACTTTGACTCTGTCACGGGACATCTAACCATTAAACTAAACGTAAGCTTACAAAGAAGCAGAAATGGATTTTTAAGAAATAAACGGGCAAACAACTTGGACAACTAATAACAATAAAAAAACTTTGTCCGTCGGTTTATAGTGGCTTTCAAGTCATATATCGATTCGCATAGTTTCGTCAAGTTTGGCCGTGGTCGGGCACTCTTGGGCATTCGTCGAGGCACTTTAGAAGGATTTATACGTATTTACGACCAGGTATATATGTACGAGGTGGCCTGTTGATAAACGGACGAGACGCAGCTGCCAAACGCTGACTTTTCGGAGTCATGTGTGTATTGATAGTCAATCACCACGTACTATAAAGGTGAAGAAAAACATCGCGATTTTCAAGAATTTCTATGGCATATAAAGTCCGCCAATCCGCATTAGGCCAGCGCGGCGTGGTGGACTATATGGCCTAACCACTCTCAGTCGTACTCTCGATTGTAGAGGAGGCCCGTGCCCTGCAGTGGGACGTCCCATATACGTATATGGGCTGATACGATTGAGCAGGTATAAGTATAGGTAGGATCAATGTTTTACTTTTTATTTTGAAAGGAAATGAAATTAATTTATTGGTCACTTAGGAAACTAAATAGCTCTTATAATAAGTCAATACACAGTACTTAGTATCTATTTTCAAAGAACTAGGTATAATTTATTAATATTATACAGGGTATATCAAAACTGCTACCGAAAACGAAGCGGGGTGGTGGTTTTATTGACTACAAACATAACGAAACTAAAATTAAAAAAAAATTAAAGTTGAACACAACTTCCTAACTCCGGGCTGATAATGAATATCATCACACATCCAAAACCACTTTGCCCGAACCGGGATTAGAACCCGTGACCTCAGTGTTGTAATCGTAACGGCAACTGCGCCACCAAGGCAATCAATTATACCAACACGAACTATTTCTGCGAAAACTTGAATCTTTAGTTTTCTTATCATAATCATTAACATTATTGGTGGCCTAGTTGCCACTTAATTATTTATTATTGCGAGTTCCAACTAAAGTCATAATCATTGATAAGCAATAGACGTGCCCTTAATCATCTTTGACAAATTATGATTTATTATTTTTTACATTTTGAAATGGAAAATATTCTGAAGATAGAAGAGGCCTGAATCAAATTCACCAGAATTGATCAGCTACTAGCAGTTACTATATTGAAAATATTTTATTTAATTAAATCCGCCAATTTAATACATTCCTCCACCGTTGGAAAATTTATGTATTTTTTTATTTGTGTTTAACATTAAAAGAAAACCAAACCTCTTGATACATTGTGCTTAAATTAAATTAAAATATACTTGAACTGTCCTGCGTAACTTCAATTTAATTCGAAAAGACGCTCCCTCATTCGTCCAATCTATCCAACGAGGTCAGTCTAGTCGAAAACACCAATAACATATCTATCATACAAAGGTTTCAATAATACAACACGTAAACAATACTTGATTATCGTTGGGTATAAACAAGAAAATTAGCCTTGCAAGGGTGTCCACGATTAATCCACCAAATTAGACGCGTCCGAAGGAAAATCGATTAGGGCGGGCAGGGCGCGGAGTTGATGTGTGGAGGGTCAGAAGACCTCCCGAAAATATTCTTGAAATATACACTTATCTGAGATCCTTGGAAGACATGTCAATTTCTCCCGCTAAACAGCAGTTTAAATGCACTGTTTGAGATTGAAGGACATTGTAGCCAGAGTAACTACTGGACATATTGAGATTTTATATCTTATGTCTCAGGATGACGAGCGCATCGGAATGCCAAGCATTGTTTTGTAATTTAAGTTGTTGTTTGGCTTTGCTACTGCTCATAAGTGGTCATATCGCGTACCATCAGGCGAACGACATGCTCGTCTAGCCATTCATTGCAATAATAAGGCATATTTTCAGCATTGGACTTTCTGTTGCTAAAGAGAGAAGATATATATATATATATATTTCAATTTGAAGTCTAGGCAGAGATCTTAGAGCGTTCAATAGCATAGTATGAACATTTACGCTACTATGCATGTCATTAATGTCGGCATACAATACTGTAAGTACCGTATGAAATATAAAGTTTAAATGCTCTTTCATTTGATGCGTATAGCCCTAAGAAGTAAAGCTATAAGTAATTATATTGTTGCTGTTCTTGCGCTTATTACAAACTTTCATTTTATTTCTTTCTCGCATCATTTCAATACGACCAATAAATTGTTGATGTCGAATAAAATACTGAAATTTTGTTCTTTTATAAATTAATACAAATATATCTAAATTGATTGATAAACTATCACAAAATCGTAACAAAATCATTAAAAAATACCAATGCCAAAGGCCACATCCACTCTCGACCCCCCAAACTACAATTCCCAAAAATATTTTGGGACCTACAAACCCCTCAATCCGATCCTGCCGTGTACGAAATTCACAGGAGCAATTCGCGACGACGCTCCGTCCCAGCCAAGATAAACATGCCAGACTTTTTTTCGTTACGCCAAAGACATTAAGCAAGGATGTTTCGATGGTGGCCATGAGGGTGAAACTTACCGGACAAAATGGGATGAGTGTTGGGTAGTTTAGAGTGTATATGTGTAGTTGTGAGGTGGAGGCGGTTTTGATGACAATGTTTATTTTAATGTATGATTTGGACATTACATACAATTTTGTACATTAGCTATAAAACGGCAAAAGAAACGTAGTCACAAGAATTCCATGATTTTTAAATTTGTAACTTTAATAGAAATGAAAGTAATTTTAGCACTCCCTTGGGTAACGGAGAAAATATATTTACTTATGAAGACATCAAACAATATAATTATTATATTTACTTGGGAAGTCATCACACAATATAAACACGGACTATTTGACATTATAATTTTGACAAATTATAAATGAGTAATCAGACTTTGCGAATTAATAATGAAAGATAAGCAGAAATGGAGAGATAATATCGTTTATTATAAGATTGATAAGATATTCAAGAAAATTAATACTCGACTTTTTATTAGTATTCTAAGATTATCTTTCAGCTTTGAGAAGTTTATTACCATAACATTGTTTCTTAATGGTATGAAAAACTGTAAATGTTAATACAACGATTTAAAAGTGATTAGTGGCGATAATCACTTTACCGATAAATACCGTTGGCGATATTAAAATTTACACATAAATTTATTTTTACGCTTTTTTTCACTTGATTCGCGTTTTTTTAACTAAACCAATGTTATTTTGTGCGTACTCATTTGTACGTTTTAAGAATATTAAAAAAATACACATAGTCTTATCTGCGTTATATGTATATACATCCAAGATGTCATTTATAATTCAAACAGATTTATCTTATCAATTCGATTTTCAAATATATATCCCCCACAGTCACCCATCGTCTCTATTTCACGTCTTTATTTACTCAGTATTTTTTCTTTTTTCACATCGCAAATTCCCTCACCTCTCTGCGTCGTGGTCACCGCGCACTGTATGTCATTAGACGGTGCGGAGGGGGCGTCATTACGGCGATGAGTAGAACGACCATTAATCTTCCCGGACCGGTCTCGGCGCTGTCAAAATTGTGGCCACCGTACTGATAGATATGTGCTACTATTGTTTCAAAACGCCGCTTTTGTTTGAGTTCGGTTTGTTCTTTACGAGATGGATTAATTAATTTGGATTGATTTTGAGGAACTGATGTTGAGGTGTGAGTGTTAGAGAATTTGGGGAGTATGGAATTGTATCATATTATAATAAGCTGATATGTAAGACTTGAACTAATTCTTCAAGGACCCTAGTGCCCAAAAACAGACCAATTAAGATCTGCTCTACAATACACTAATGTGCATGACAATATAGGCTATATTGAATTCACATATATTTCTAACTATAAAATAACATACAAAGTGTATTTCGTGGGCGTCAAAAAAAATTAGAGGCTTTTCAGTCTCATATTCCACATCTGAAACTAATATTTGTGAGCCACACTTTTGTCTCGGCGCGGGATTCAACCTGCAGATTTTTGTTTGTCCGTCGGCCATCTACCAACTGCAGATCGGGGGCTATCTCTCTCTGTCTCTAATCGTGTTCTTGATGCCGAGTATCGTGACCCGTGTCACTTGGTCGTGTCTTGGACAGCTGATCACCAGGCTTGACAGTCCTCTGCCAGATCGGAGGCTGTAAGGTCTGTCTAGCTTTAACTGTGTATTACCTAAAATAATAATGTTTATGATAGTGTTGATATACTCGTAGTAACATTAAAATAATAATTAGTTTACGCTTCCTTCTAAAAAAAGACAAGTATTGCTGGTAGTAAATCGGTTTAAAAGTCATCGATAGCGCCTGTATAATAATAATAAAAACTCTTTATTTTTTACACCACACAATACAATAATTAAATTATATAAAGAAGATTAATTATAGCCTAAAACTTAAAATGCTAAATAATACAGAATGAAACGAAGCGTGATCAATATAAAATTAAAAGACAGAAGAAAAAAAAACACAGTTGTCGATGTAACCTTCTACTCGTATATTAAAAACTAAAATGGAGATGGACATGTCATATGATTACATCTAACACTGGCAAATGGTGTAAGGACATAACAGAATGGTGTTCAAGACAAAACAAAACAAGAAAAAGGATACAGCGTCGCAGGTGGGTAGACAATATCAGGAAAGATGCGGGTATTACTTAGAGAAGAAAAGCACAATATCATGTAGTGTGGAAAATTTTAGGGGAGGCCTATACTAAACAGAAAGACAAATTCTCATACCGGTGTCAAATAATGAAATGAAATATTGAGTTAATACTGTAAGATTGCTCAATAAAGACTTTTATTATTATAATCGTTTGTGCAATATGCGTGCATTCAGTGGAGATGGACCCGACATAGTCTAAGAAGTAATCAAGTAAAATAGAGCAATATTGTCATGGATTGGTATCCTAGAGACGGCAAAAGAAAAAAAGTATGAAAACACAAAAGATGAGAAGACGAACTGAAATAATAATAGGTCCCAAATGGAGAAGGGTCGCTAGGAACAGGGGCCAATGGAAAATGTTAGTGGAGACTTTTGCCAACAGGGTATTGAGCTCAGAGACATACTTTAAGACGTGAAATCAACTAATATAATGTCCATGCAATGAGTTCAAGATAAAGGCAAAATGTAATGTAATGTTTTGCAATATAGAGGAATAATGACTAAAGAAAAAACATGGTCATAAAAGTATAAGGCATGCTTATTTTTTACAAAATCCAAGAATTATGGCAATTCACGTAATATTTATTAGGTGATGCACCCACAATGAATTACACACTAATTTTATTAATACAATTCACATATTTTTTTCAATTTCAATAGCCCACAATGCATAAAGCCCGGGCGTGTCCTATTACTATGTATTTATTCGAACAACTCTCGCTAGTCGCAATCAGTATGTCCGCACGAACGGTCCGTCACTCGATAATTGCTGTACATATACTCGTACAGTGTGACACATTAATTATTAACACGTTATTTATAATGAAGATCTAGCTTATACGTACATGATATTACAATGTTGTATTAGAACGCAATTAAAACGATTGTAGCAAAGCGTTGTGCGATTTTTCGGGCAAATCGATACTCTAATTTTTTCTAATTACAAAAATCCCCCGTATTTAGGTAAAAAAAAAAGAAATTTTGACGCACGTGATGTTAAATTGTTGTATTAGAACTGTTGTAAAGCGTTGCGATATTTTCCGGGAAAATCTGGACTCTATTTTGTTAGTACGAGGGGCGATCAAAAAGTAATGATAATAAGTATAAAAAAACAACGATTGTAGTTTAAATTTAATTTATTTTTCTACATAGTCTCCTAACAAGTCGATACATTTAGTCCAACGTTTCTCCAAACCTAAAATACCCTTTAAAAAAAAATCTGTATCTTGACTATCCCAAAATGCCTCTACAGCATCCATCACCTCGCTATCATCCTCAAATTTCTTGCCCCTGAGGTGTTCCTTGAGCCTAGGAAATAAATGAAAATCGCTGGGGGCTAAATCTGGAGAATAGGGCGGGTGTTCGACCAGTTCGAAGCCTGCTTCTCGAATGGCAGCGATCGCAACTTCGGCTCTGTGTGCAGGAGCGTTGTCCTGATGAAACAGGACTTTCGCTCGGAGTTTGCCCCGTCTTTTTTCCTTTATGGCGTCTCGCAGTCGTCTTATTTGATCAGCGTAGTAGGAGCCCGTAATAGTAGCTCCCTTTTCTAGGTAATCAACCATTATGATTCCCTGAGCATCCCAGAAAACGGACGCCATAACCTTGCCCGCCGAGCTCGAGACTTTGAACTTCTTAGGAGTCGGTGAGGATGGCCTTTTCCAAGTCATCGATTGTTGTTTGGTCTCCGGATCATAATGATGGATCCATGTTTCGTCCATGGTCACAAATCGTGACAAAAATAATTCTTGGTCAGCCTGGAACTTTGCAAGATTGGCTCTTGAAATGTCAACTCGCTTTTTCTTTTGTTCGTCCGTTAACATTCTCGGGACCCAACGCGCGGAGACCTACTTCATATTCATTTTGCTGGTCAAAATGTTTTGGATGCTGCCATATGAGATCCCTGTGACCTCAGCTAAATGTCTGATGGTTACTCTTCGGTCTGCTAACACGATATCTTCGATTTTTTTCACGTTTTCCTCCGTGAGGGACGAGGTTGGGCGTCCCTCGCGATGTTCATCTTCTGTGGATGTTCTACCCAACTTAAACTCTTTGCACCACCGTGCCACCGTAGAATATGGAGGAGCAGAGTCCCCCAGTGTCTCCACCAAATCGGCGTGTACCTCTTTGGTAGACATTTTTTTCAAACAGAGGTACTTGATGACGCATCTCACTTCGTGTTTCTCCATTTTCGTGTTGTCGCTCCGACTGCTGGTATTCAAATGAATGTAGCTCCTCCAAATGACGTCCTATTTATACAATTTTTTAGCTGGGAAGTGGTGAAGGACTGAAGAAGCGAAATGTTTTTTTTTTTAATTTTTATCTTTATTAGAATTACCCGTTTATCATTACTTTTTGATCACCCCTCGTAAAAGAAGGATTGTTTTTTTGTGTAAATAACGGGAGAGTTACCATTAAAAGCGTGACATATAAATAGTTTTTATAAAGCTAAGTTAGTGACCCTAAGAACCCGCACTAGGCCAGCGTGGTGGACTATATGGCCTAACCACTCTCAATCGTACTCTTGATTGTAGAGTAGGCCCGTGCCCTGCAGTGGGACGTATATGGGCTGATTCAGTAGAGTGACCCTAAGAAACTTGCCGAGCTGCACATCTTGGTGCTAATTTACACGCTCTTGTTGATCCTGGCTTACAGGAGAAGTCTCTAGATCTATAATATGTATATAAGAATGAGACGATAATACCCATGCAAAAGATCATCGTGTAAATATGTTACTACATTAATAAATTATTATTATTTATAATTCTGCATTGCTATGAATATTTTACTGTTGGCTGGGCTTTGAGAATTGGAATTGAGTATGTAATGCAGGCGACATTTAATAGTCAACTGTTAATCTAATGTTACAATACAATGATCTGGCACCACTGTTTTTTAGAAAAGTAAAATCAAGCTTTTCTTTACTGTATCTTTGGTAGGTGAGATTGCCAAAGACCCTACTATAGCTGTTGATAGCTCATGCACATCTGTAAATAATAAATATTCGTATCACCTGGTAGTAAGCGATACAACCGCTCATGGACAGTAGCAAAACCAAATTACACCATGAATTATAAAGGCATAGCTTTCCGCTGCGCTCGCCATCCTAAGACACAAAATATTAGGTCTCAGTATGTCCTGTTGCTTTGAATAAACTTGCCGATTTAAATATATATACTAGTAATATTTTTACCTACCCCTGAGAACACAGGCGTGGCCTTACATAACTAAAATTCAATTTCGCCGTATCCAAAAGTAACTTACATTAATATTAAAGTTAAATTTCGATAGTCGCGTGCGTCATGGTCGGCCGGAGCGCTAACTGTAGCAAGAAAATATGTTGAATAAACACAAACGGAGTGATATTTCGTCAAGTAATTGCTTGATGGGTGTCTGATTTGATTGTTTGATGTCTTTGCGAAATTAAATAATATTAAATAAAATATTACATGTACGTGTGAAGAAATATATGTTCAAACATATCGTGAAAAAAAGAACTTCTACTCTGTTTTTTATAAGTTTAGGAGGGTTTTAGGAGACTGTCCCGCCTTCACACCCACCACTGTAACTCCTGTAAGCCAGGATCAACTGTGGCACACATTGTAATGACACCGAGCATTGAAGCCCGCCGAATCTCTGGGAATGTCTTACTTGTCTTTAACTCGAAACGAAATTAATTATGAAGCAAATAATAGGAGTTGGAAATATTTTGTCCACTTCCCTCCTTAGCAAAACGGATGACAAATAAATGGAGTAAAGAGGTAAATAATCTCTGATAAAGACTTTTACAGTGAGAGAAGCCAGCTGTAAATTTCCATACTATCGGGATGACCTGGTCCACCCGGATTTAAACCCGAAATCTCAGCATTGTAATCGTACCATGGTACAACTAGACTGTATATTAGTCCGTATAATCATTGCAGTTCTTTAAAGTTATTATATTTTTTATTGCCTTTACAGGCAGACGAGCTTGCGGCCCGCCTGATGGTAAGTGGCTACTGCTGCTCATGAACCTCGGCAGTGCTAGGGGACTAGCAGAACAAAGCTACCTTAAGAATAGTACTTTTATATAAAATGTAATCGTTTCTCAGTGGTTTTTCTCCGGTTTATGGGCAAACATGATGCTAAAACTGTTTCTCCGATTCATTATTCTAGAATATAAAAAATGGCAAAAATCAAAGTGAGCAGCGCGTGGTGGTCTGTTGGTAACGGACCAAACGCCTCTGGCAACATGTCCACGGCAGTCGCGGGTTCAAATCCCAGGACACACAACTGACTATCCGGAGTTATCTGTGTATTGATAGTCAATCACCACGCACTATTTCTATGAATTTCTATGGTATGTAAAGTCCGCCAAACCGCACTAGGCCAGCGCGGTGGACTATATCGTCGGACGCCTTTCAATCGTACTCTCGATTGTAGAGGAGGCCCATGCCCTGCAGCGGGACGTATATAGGGTTATACAGTACACAATATATATATAGCAGTCCAGCCCAGCTCCGTGCGGGTGTAGATACTTTTCAAAATGACGGCAAAGGATCCCTCAGATATCGATTTTGAGAAAACTAAATAAAATTTTCTCGTATTTGCTAGATTTTTCACTACTGTGTCTTTCCTATAGGTCATAGCGTGATGATATATAGCCTATAGCATTCCTCGATAAATGACCTATTCAACACAACAATATTTTTTCAATTCTAACCAGTAGTTCCTGAGATTATATGTAACAAACAAACTCTTCAGCTTTTAAGAGTTTAAATTATTATTTTAGCAAAAACTATGGATTTACCACCCAAAAAAGATGATATTTAAAAAGTGATAAAAAAATTGTCGCGTTTCTTTGCAAAAATTTTATTTGCTTTGTGTTTGTAGTCACTAAAACTACCACCCAGCTTCGTTTTCGGTAGCAGTCTTGAGATACCCGGTATATTAGTATAGATTATCCAAATGGCATTGTTTCGCCCTTGGCTAAAATGCAAATCCCCTTTTATTGTTTTGTAAAAGAGCTACCTTCATATATAGACTGGTGTCGATTATATCGTCCCGCCTACATCCACAAAAGGTTAGGCAGATGCAACAAAAGTATTAACACGTCGCCTATACTCCAACCCTTGTGATAGATAGTAGAACCATAATTAGTTTTGTAATTAGAGATCGCGGGTTCGATCCTGCATCGAAGAAAAAAAATTGGTAAAAATGTTATCAACATACATACATATACGCGTTTTCCCAGAAGGGGTAAGCAGAGGTGCTAACAGGACACCCACGTTTCGCCTGTTGTGTTCCATAGGGGCAAGCCTGTCGCCATATCGGGCACGAATTCCTGACTTCAATACAATTACAATTATGTAGATTATTACATCAACTAATTAAATAGGGTATTGCAAACAAGCGGTACTTTTTTACACCGAGCATCAGCGAAGATAATGAATAGAAAAATCCAATATAACTTTGTTTCGAATTTGATTTTAATTAGATCGGTTATTTGTACTCTTCGATATCATATCACAAAAAAACATACATAGTCCTACTACAATTAAATTCTGTCAATGCTGTAAACTTGCATAACTTGCAATTTATATATTAAAAGAATATATGCAATCTACATCTGACAACAGTAACGAATACCAAGTGAGCCTTTTGTATATTAATAAAAATATTAATTAATTCCCAAATATAGCCTCTGGCTACTCCAAAGTAAGCAAGGCGTGAACATACAAAAATGATCGTTACACACCTGGCTGTTATAATTAATACACAACAAAACGACTCATTGATGCAAAATCAAGCATAAAATCTCTGGCACAAAGTTTCAACCCTTTACAAAAAATCTAAGACAGTCAAATTGATCTTTGATATAACGCACAGTGCGGCCGAAAGGAGGGTGGGTTGGACAAAAAAATACCCAGAAGCGATTTTGACAAATGATTAAATATAAATCTTATTCAAATATAACCGGTGTGCATAATTGATTTTGACGTACGCGTAATTAATATGTTGTGTGGAGGACAGACGGGTAATTTTTATTGTTAGGTTTATTAATCCATTATAGATGCTCCAGTGGTTTGGTAGTTCCTGTGAGAATGTTTGTTTATTAATTGTTTTTTGTTTGATTTATTTTATATAATTAAAATAATTAAATAGATTATTCTAGAATTGTGTTTTAAAATATTTATTAGTAAGTAATGTATGTGATTCAATACCATCACTCAATGTTAATCGGATTATTTATTTGGAAATTAATCTCGAAATAAAAGTAATTTAAATATTGAAATTATAGGATTGCCCTCTATCACATCGTGGGACAGAACACACAAGGCGAAACGTGGGTGTCCTTGTAGCAACTCTACCTACTTCTTTTGGGAAACAGGCTTGTGTTTATGTATATATGTAATGTACAAGAAGTTGTTTAATGTGTAATTTCTTTACTTAGTATGAAGATTTGAATGAAGTAATAAAGGCTCAAAGGTGTATGAAAACTTAGAGAGAAAACAAGAGTTTGCTTTAAGATAAGTATTATATTAAGCTATTTCATAAAATATGAGAATAATGTAATAAAACCCTAGCCCTCCTAATTATAGTCATTAACGATTTCGCACCTTAATATACATTATACAGCTCAGCTCAGCTGTTATATAATAAAAATTAAATAGATCTAAGATGTGTTATCAAAGATCGAACTTTATTTATATAAATTGTAGGGACATGCCTAATGTCTTAGCTACGTCAACTTTACTTCATAATAACAGAGAATAATAACAGAGATCATTACATAAATACTTCCAATCAAGTAATTGTATATTTATTTTTTGAACTTTATATAAAAATATATCCATCCATTACATTAACTCATAAAGTCTCATAAACTGCCATACGCAATCTCGTTACAATAACCGACGCATCATCAAATAATTCCTGTTATTCATGATTTGTTAGCGCCATGTTTTCTCAAACTAAAATTTTTTGTCCGACACCCGACAACGCGCCGGTGTCGATCTCAACACAGTAGTCTTATGACTTTTTCCTTTTTTTTTGTTATTTCATTATTGTATGGAAGATCAACGGCAGTCATCAAAATATCGTTAGCCGGGTTCCGTACAATGTGTATATTGGCAATTTTTTTGTCGTAATTCAAAAATCGACTTTTGCCGACACCTATATCATTTTTATTGTGTTATGATATATCAATGTGGTGTTGTAATATTTTTTTGTTCTATTTTTTGTCGACGTGCGAACCACTGTGCGTTTTTGTTTAGACCAGGGGTGAGATCGCAATTAAAAATGATTATAAGTGTTTTTTTAACCTTTGTTCGTGAGTTATACGGAAATTGTTTTATATATTTTAGAAATAAAAAATAACGGATGATTTTATTAGTTAAGAAGCTCTTATTTTAAAAAACAAACTCAATAATGATAGAAAAGTCTAATCATTCGCGGGCGCTAAGTCAAAGCTTTGTATAACAAAAGCGAATTACATTTGCCGACATAAAAAACGTTGTAATAAAACAATAAAAGATTACTCAACAATATCAAAATACATTACAAAACGAAACAATATTTTACTCAGCAACAAACAAAAAAAATGTCTTTTAAAAACGCGAATCAAAAACAAAATCTAAAATTCAAATGCCTAATCGCTCTTATCGTCCAATCAAGACATTTCGTATCGTATATTTATTACTTTCATTTAATTGCAAGAAACGGTATTTCTTATCACCGGCCACACGCACAGCACAATGAAACTGACGTATCTGTTTATCACAACGCTCTGTTGTGCACGGTTTTTTTTTAAATTTTACTCACACGCCAAGTTTTGAAAGTGAATTGGCCTTATTAGGTGATAAGAGGGTGTGATTCTAGTATAATAGTATCGAATGTATAATTCATTGTACATACTTTTTCGCAGAAAGGGTAGATAGAGGTGCTACTGGGACACCCACATTTCGCCTTGTATGTTCCGTCCCATAATGTGTAAGCTGTATTTTGTGCTTCTATGTTCGTTTTATTTGTATTTTTTACTGTTTAATAAAATGTATAAATTTAACTAGATTTGTTAATAGTTTGCTAAATTTAGGGATTACTTTATCTAGCCTATAATTAAATTGCTATTCATTTGAGACGAAAAGTATCTAAAATAGTTCTAGAAGCGTTAATCTAAGTGCCAAAAAATATTTCATTCTTCTGTTGCACAGATTGTTATTATAAACGTTCTAATTAGTAAAATCTACATTCAGGCCGAAGCCATGATCCGTTTTCCTGTCCTTTCTTCGTCAATTAATTATTTATAGACAGTGTCAAAACCTTTTTTTTTTTGTTGGTTTGTGTTTTCGAACGGCTTTTGAATCAAATTTGATCTAAGAAAACAGAATACTTAATAGTTAAAACAGGTTTAGAAACCAAATATAAATAAGGCAGCTAGTCTTTAGTACCGTCAATTGTAAGGTCATTGTCGCCACGACTAAGAAACAAACTTCCAAACTATCATCACATTTAAAAGAAAAGTACGGATATGGTCGACCGTTATAAGCAGTCGTACAGAATTAGCGATGAAAAGACTAGCCCTAGGCTTAACCTAAGGCCTTGGTTATTTTCAATAAAGTCATAGGAATACCAAGAAAAAAATTAACTAAACATAATCTCTTACTAATAATCTAATTTGTTAACGAAGCGAAATTATAATTATTGAGATGACGAAATAAGACTTTCGTGTTAATATCATGCTGTTGATAAAAAGTCATTCAGAAGTATAAATATTACAAATTCTAGACTTTTTAATATATTTATTGGTCTCCGACTAAGATTGGTATACATGGCATACAATTAGTTCAATTCATAAAATTATAAACATTGTGCATCTTAAATGATAATAGGACAAAGCTTATATAATTATAGGAAACAAAATTGAACAAAGATAAAACAAAACATTTGAATAAAATATGGAATTATTATAATCCGAATAATTGTTAAACTAAGGAAACAAATATATTAAGCTTTGTAACGTGACAAGTAATTTGAAATGTTAGTTTCCTTTCATTATATTTGGCAGTGGATTAATCGAGAAAGAATATAAAAAATAACGTGATTAGATCGATTTTTGAATCTGATAGGTCATTAGTTTACCTAAACCCATATTTTGTTCCAGCATCAATCATCATTATCATAAGCGCAAGTATACAAAATAGGTATACCTGTGTCTTATAAAATTAGGTAGGTTTTTGATAGCATTCGCGACCAAATAATATATTTTATAAATAAAAAACAGCTTATATCTTGCACTACAACTGTTGTTTCCTACAAAGGACTTAAAATTGTAATGTAAATACGAGTATTTTGCATTATTTTTTTCCATATTTCTTTTCTCACGCTTGTTTCGTTCTATAGATTAGGAATCTTCGATGCAACATTAATTTAATGACCTCCTTGCATACTAAACGAGTGCGTGTCTTCACATATGCAAAATTATTTCACACAAACAGATAACCGACTTAAAAAATAGGAAATAATTAATCAAAGAATACGTTTTAGACGCGTAATTTGCCTAATCCATCACTTTTTGCCGTACCAAAGGGCAAATTTATGCACAGTGGTGCGAAACTCGAAGTTCGTGGCCAAGGATATTAAAAAATCGCACAAAAACCCCTTCTATTGTACTTAGATAAGAAACACTTAACTAGGTGTGGGGAAGGAATAAGGATACAAAAAAATTTGCATACTTTTGCATCACCGCGGGCGACGGAAAACGCAGTGGGTCGAGTTTGGGAATCGAAAAAAGGGTGACAAATTGAATGCGTTCGTAAAAAATATACTACCCTTATTTCTGTGTCGTAAGGTGGATAATAAAATAAGGGATTGTAGTTTTAAATTTGTAATAATATTTGGTAATGATGCGTTCAGAATCACTAAACAGGTTTTGTCTATTTAGTATACGATGCGCGATTCCTTTTCTCTTCATATTGTCTAATAATAAATGATCTAGTTTAAGTACGGTGTGATGTATGCAAATTATTATGTTCGTGAGAAAAAAACGTGTGAGTAACGTTTTTTCTTGCACATGTTTTGTGGGACACAGATTAATACTATTGATTAAAGTAATAACAATAAAAAAAAGAATTTTGTTACAAAGATATAAGAAATGTCAAAAATATATTGATTGCAATTTTTTTTTAACTAAATTTTTTTTTATTTTATTTCTTTGATTTTTTTGTTAAATGGATAGTAATAACAATTTTTTTTATTTATATTAATGAAATGGATTTTGAAAAAGTATTTTCTCATGAATGAAAATTATTTATTTATTATTGGACACCAAAAAAATACAGATTATAACTATAATACATTCAAAATAACTACAATCGGCGACCTTAATGCATTAAGCGATCTCTTCTAGATATTATGATTTAGAAAAAAAAATTAAAAGTCATTTATACTTCAAATAATTTCTGATATTTATGAAGAGTTTCACATTATTTGCGGTTCATTGTGAATCTAAAATGTAACTGCCGAATTAAAATTTTCTCATATTCTTATTTCACTGATTCTCTTCTTCTTATATGGAGAGGCCTGGGTGGGTACCATTGCAATGTCTATTTTTCCCCCAAACAGTAGTTTAAATGCACTGTTGTGTTGCGGATTGAAGGACATTGTAGCCAGAGTAACTACTGGACATATTAACATTTAACATCTCATGTCTCAGGATGGCGAACGCAGTCGATTATTCAAGGTGTTGTTTGGTTTTGCTACTGTTCATGAGCAGTCGTATTCCTTACCATCAGGTGAACGGTAGGTTCGTCTCGCCAATCATTGCAATAAAGAAAACCACATACATATAGTCAAATTGCGTGTTACCCACTGAGCTACAAGTGCAGATAAAGTAGATTAATACACACATTTCCGGTGCCTACAAACCTTAAATCCTTGTATCTTCATTTCAATTAAGACACGCACGTGCGTTTTTGCGAAGTAATCGCGTAAATATAATTTATTTTACAACTTTTAATGTACTTTTACTTTAATGATCATGTATTTCGGTTTTAAATTATTTTTTGAATATTTAAATTGAGAAAGTTTGCGTTTAATTGACTTTGGGAAACGAAATTTTCTCTGAAAGTAGGTTCTTCTTTAACAATGTACTTATTATATATAATTATATATATCCGTGATACCATTAAAGCTATAATCGGTATTTTTTGGGACAGCTTTTTATTATAATTACGTATTAGATAGCTTTCATAGGTTTTTTTATTTGACCACCGTATCGCTGTCCATTAGACATCCGTGCCCGATGCAGGGATGGACCAGGTGGCCTCACATTTCACAGGCGTTTATCTAACTGCGCCACGGAGGCTGTCAAAATAGCGCTACTTACCTACCGTATGGGTTACTTATCAGTATATTCCTAACATGGAATATCGATCAGAAACGATTTGTGTTTCCGCGAACTCTATTTTAAGCCAGTGGGAGTTGATGCTCTAAATTATTAAGGGTATAATACGATTATGTTAGAACAAAATATCCAATTATACGCTTTAGTATTTAAAAAAATATTTAAAAAAAAAAACAGTGAGCAAGCACGCTCACTGTTTCGGTGGTGTAGTTGTACGATTACAAAGCTGAAGGCGCAGGTTCGAATCCCGGGTCGAGCAAAATGATATTGTATTTTTCTATTCATTATTAGCATGGAGTCAGAAATGTATGCCCGTTATAGCGTTAGGCTTGCCCCCTATCACATTGTGGGAAGGCGAAATGTGGGTGTCCTGGTAGCACCTATGCCTGCCCCTTCTGGGATAATGGCATGTGTTTATGTATGTATGTCAAAATTGGATCTTTGTCGTTCAAATTGGAATACTTTATTGCTTCCAATTGTAATATATTTGTGGTAGAGGTAAATAGAGTTTAGCGGTGTTGTAAATTACCTACAAGTTCTATACTAGGTAAAACAAAAAAGTTTTGTATGATTTTTTTAAGATCATAAATTTAATCTTTAATCTTATTTGTACCATCTTGTAAAAACACCTACATTTACAAATAAATTATTTTGATATTGATTTGATTTTGAAAAAAAATATATCTGACATTTAAAAACAATATAAATAAACTTTTTTGTGTCATTAATTTATATACTTTATTTTCTGAAACCAGTCCTTTCATAGTACGATAATAATAACGTAAGATATATTCTACACCTTCCTACCAAATCTTACGGCAATTATTTTTACAAATTATGCATTTACCATCATATCACAAAGAAAAAAGTTCCTTAATTGACACACAAACCAAATGCATCCTAGCACACGCGAACACAATAACTTTTGCTCATTAAAACACTGAAGTGCAAATATGCTCGTTAACTAAAAAATTAACAATATAACTTAACTCAGAACAGAACAGTTAAATGTGGCACTGCAAATAATTGCTGGTATTAAGGTACATTAGCATAATATTTTAGCTAACTTGTTCGCAATTGTGAGCAATATGTTAATAAACTTTGCAAGTGTATTTGTAATTAGTTGGAGGGAAATGTGTGAAGGAGTAAAGGTCGCGTTGGCTTTTAAATGTTTTCTAGAATGTTCTTTATAACGGTTCTAATTCGTTATTTTAAATTTGGAATGGAATTCTTATGGAAATTTTATTTGAATTTGGATTGAGTTCTTGTATATTTTTTCAGTTTTTTTTTTCACTTATTTCTGTGATTCCTTATATATTTTTTATTGCTGAGTGGCAAGACGAGCCTGCCTTTCGCCTGATGGTGAGCAATGCGACCGCTCATGGACTAGCAATGCTGGGCATTCCACTGAGCCCGCCATTCTGAGATATATGTTAAGTCTCGATGTGTATCTGGCTAGAATGAAATATTGAAAAAACAAATACTATTTCGACAAAAATAGTTCTTGTGGACTGGAAACTAATTAAATTGACAAAGTAGCACTAATGGACATATCAATATGATGGGGAAGAATATTTTTTAACACTAGGCAATTTAGCCCAGAAATTTGAGTTGATAAATATTTAGTAATCATAAGCTTTTTTCTCGTTCCAAAACATTTTTCATTAAAATTACATACTCCTTAAGCATATTAATTTTTTGTTTAATATCTAATAGTGTAAAACAATGTTGCCCATTCTTGTCCCTATAAATGCTTTGATTTTTTTACCTGTGGGACCAATTTTAATGTATTTTACATTAATAAATAGAGTGATTCGAGACGTGGGTCCATACCATTTTTAATTTATTTTCATTTAATAGTATTTAATTTAGTTATTCAATTAATAGTAAGAATACCTGGATCCTGATGAAGCTAGATCAGACCGATAATTTCAAGGCATAATATAATTTATACAGGCTAACAAAAAAATCTCTGTCCGATCATTAAAGGTGTTATCAGGCACTCACTTATATATATATTTTTTTCTTTTTTTTTTGCTATGAATGGCGAGACGAGCATGCCGTTCGCCGTGATGGTAAGCGATACGACCGCTCATGAACAGTAGCAAAACCAAACAACACCTTGAATTACAAAGCAATGCTTGGCATTCCACTGCGCTCGCCATCCTGAGACAAAGATGTTAAGTCTCAATATGTCCAGTAGTTACTCTGGCTACAATGCCCTTCAACCCGAAACACAATAGTGCGTTTACACTGCTGTTTGACGGGAGAAATAGATACTGCGGTGGTACCCACCCAGATGGCCTCTCACATATGAGAGACCTACCACCAGTAAATATGATTTTTTTTTAATTGCTATTAATGGCGAGACGAGCATGCCGTTCGCCTGATGGTAAGCGATACGACCGCTCATGAACAGTAGCAAAACCAAACGACACCTTGAATTACAAAGCAATGCTTGGCATTCCACTGCGCTCGCCATCCTGAGACAAAGATGTTAAGTCTCAATATGTCCAGTAGTTACTCTGGCTACAATGCCCTTCAACCCGAAACACAATAGTGCGTTTACACTGCTGTTTGACGGGAGAAATAAATACTGCGGTGGTACCCACCGAGATGGCCTCTCACATATGAGAGACCTACCACCAGTAAATATGATTTTTTTTTTATTGCTATGAATGGCGAGACGAGCATGCCGTTCGCCTGATGGTAAGCGATACGACCGCTCATGAACAGTAGCAAAACCAAACGACACCTTAAATTACAAAGCAATGATTGGCATTCCACTGCGCTCGCCACCCTGAGACATAAGATGTTAAGTCTCAATATGTCCAGTAGTCACTCTGGCTACAATGCCCTTCAACCCGAAACACAACAGTGCGTTTACACTGCTGTTTGACGGGAGAAATAGACAAAAAAAATAGACTAGAAAAATACCCTTAAAATAAATTAAAAAAATAGTTATACCCTCATTAAACTGCTAACAACTGGGTGCGTAACAAGCAACTTGCGGTGCAATGTTTCAGAATTGTCAGAATGCGTGTTGTCTTGTCGCAGAATTTAAAGCATTGCTCGATTTTAGGGTAATATTGATACTAAGATCCATATAATGACTTACGATAATTATGTTATCATTTATTATATAATATTTTCGTTTTTTTTAACACTAACATAAAGATACCCACATCCACGTCTTGGATCGGAAAGGGTATTTTTTATCATATTGTAAACGTCTTTTTTTTTTGTATGAATTACAAATAATGTACTCACATCAACACCCCCATTGTTCCAGGGCGGGAGCGCGTAGTGGGAGGGGTCGTGGTGCCCCCCTCCCATGTGCTCGGCCATCACGGACATCCAGTGCACCAGGCCCTGCGCCCCGCCGCCGCCTGATGTGCCTGTCGGTGGACAGTCTCTGTTAGTTAGCTGAGAGGGTTGTAGGTCACTATATTATTGCACCTCCTGATGTGTCTATCGGTGGACAGTGTTTGTTAGCTAGATGATAGGAATCTATTCAATATTATTGCCTTTTACCATCTATCATAGTCCTTGATCGGATGTTTCGCCGCTTGATGTACCTTCCTGTCGATGGACAGTGTCTATTAGCTAGCTCACGAGAGTCTAGTCAATATTATTGCCTTTTACTGTTTATAATAATCCTCGATGGGATGTGCACTGTTTAGCTGTGCTGGTCATAAGCCTTGCCTATTTCGGAAGTTATGATTTTCTAGTTCCTAACCGGCTTTTCTGGTCGTTTTTTAGGAAAGTTGACGGGAATTTGATAAATAAATTTCATTATTAAATTCCCTATTGCCTGATATCCTATTGTGTTCTACGAATCATGAAGTTAATAAGACTATCATAAATAATATTTATACATACATATTGATTTTACTATTCACCTCCCCTCAACGTTAAGAAAAGTACAGACAGAAGACTGTGTTATGCAAGTAGCCCAGTAACAATATCTATAAGCATGACAGGCTATATGATCAATGACAATGGTATACCTTTCCCGCCTTCCCCAAGATACTGAAAGGGAAGGTAGTTGAAAGTGGGTACTCTCTCTCTCTCTGCTTTTAAAAGGTAGGAGTATGAGTACTGACCTGTTGGCACGGCGGCGGTCTGCGCGGCTGGCTGCTCCTGCCCACCGCCCCCGCTCACTCCCCCTCCACTCCACACGAACGCTGACGACGCACCCGCCTTCTGGAACAATGCTGGGGTCAGTGACTGGGTAAATTCAGCACGGTTGGAACCATGGTGATCAATGTGGCTAGAAAGTCAGCAACACCAAAGAATGGTTGCGTGAAGAAACCTCAAATACTCTATTTCCTCGTCTTTGCTCTTTATTCTTAGAGACCTTTTTGTATAATAAGATGTCAGGTCAGCAAACACAAGATGGAAGAAATGTCCTTACAGCATACATCGTTTACCTACTTGGACTTTGTAACCTAAAGCTTGCCAGAACGCTGAATCTTCACATATCTCTTACTTTGAATTTATGGAATGATATAAATTTGAACAATAGAAGAATGCAAATGTTTAATATCTTCTACAAAAGTACACAACCTTTTTAAAATAACAAAGGTAAGTAATTTATTTTATAACATTACACCTTATTATTTGAATTACCTGGTTCAGACTAATTCTTAGATTTAATTAATCTAAAGTTTTGATCTGTTGAAGTAAAAAATAGCGCACAGAAGCAATATTAATATTTGAAAATATGATATTAAATAATTAAAGGTTTTCAGATTATGATAGTAATAATTAAGTATGGACACGTTTTGAATAAATTAGGGCAGTAGCATTTCGTACAATAATCACCTGTGGAACTCAAGAATTCTTATAAGATTTTTTTCTTTCATAATTGAGCAATATCCAATTTAGAAATAATTAGATATTAATTAATGTTGCTAAAGAGAAAAAGAAAATAGTACATAATATTCTTCAATAGGTAGGTAGCCTAATTAATTAAATTATTTTAATTTAGTTGCATTAATAAATATTTTCTCTTAAACCAAAACATATTCAGAAATTCTCAAATTATCTCCAGCTCAAGGACTAAGAATGTGAATAAAATATTCAACACATATTCCAGAGTCCACACGTAACTTACTTATTTACGCGACGAAAATATTTGCCGTTGGATTTCCTCTAAATAAATAAATGCATAAATAAATTTGTCTCTACCAATGAATGTTCCCGCTCTGCTAAACATTGAGTCACGTGAGAACGGCTGCTGAGCAATCGGCCTAAACATGACCACGACCACTCTGTCAAGAGTACAAATTTCTTTCGGAGCTGGGATCGAACACGCTACCTCTCATTTCCACGCAGATCACATGACGGAGACAAATAAGACGTGAAAATCTTTTGTGTCGAAAATAGATTATTATAGGTAGTGATAAGTAATAAGAAAAATCACTTTACTAATTAGATAGTTCTTTGATATTTCAGGCAATTGGGTGTTGCACTGTTTTGTTCCGGTTTGAAGGACATTGCAGCCACAGAAACTACTGGACATCAATATGTCTAGTCTCTCAACAGAGACTTAACACCGTATGTCTCAGGATGGCAAACGCAGAGAAATGCCAAGCTATGCTTTGTAACTCATGGTGTTGTTTGAACGGTCATATTGGTTCCTATCAGTTGAACATCATGCACGTGTCGCTTTTCAAGGCAATAAAAAATCTAGTAAAAGTCTTTATAAAATTAGACATACTCAATTAAATAAGTGATAAGTCTCTGTTTTGCCAAGATCCCATTCGGTAGCTATCATGGATTTATATCTGCCACCAAACAGCATTTTATAAGCACTGTTCTGTTCTGCTATGAAGGACATTGTAGTCAGTAATTAGTGAATATTAAGAGACTTCACGCCTTATGTTTTGTATAAACTCACGCGGTGTAGTGCCATGCAATGGCTAACATTAAATTCTGAGTAGTGTTGCCCTTGATTTCGTGACTAATTTGTATCTAATTTTCGCATATAAAACTTATAGCTATTCCAGCATTGCCTTAGAACAACCCATAGAAAATCTCATAAGATTTAAGTCTAACAAGAATTAAGAATCATACAAACTGTGCTTAGAAATATTTTCCTAACTTACAAGCTAGCTTTATCCTTTTACCTCATCAGGACTCTCCATCCTATCATTATTCTCGTCATCAGAAGTCTCCAAGCCAAATCCGTTTGAGAACAGCATATTCCGTGGGTACAACGAGTAGCAGTCAGCCACATTCCTCCTTCTCTTACCCAAACTGGCCAGGAAACTCTTATACAGCTGTGTTGGCAGCAAAAATGGGGGTCTGGGATTTTGAAACCCATCTTTGAACGCCAAATTCTGATTCCTAAACGGATTTGTAAAGTTAAATTCGGGCATGAACTCTTTCTTGATGAAATCAGCCACTGGGTGGAGAGATAAAGTATTCTCTGTATAGTCCAAAGCAGTGTTACTCTGATCCTCATTAGGTCCGTTCTCAACATCACTCAATTCTGAATTAACTTCGCTAGAGTTACTGTCGTTCTGCTCCATCGCTGTCTCTTCAGCGTTGAAGTCGTCAAATTCTTTCTTCATTTGCAAATCTATAGGATTCTTTATAAATACGTTTGAGTTTGAAAGTTTCACTGACATTATTCTTGGCACTAATAACTTACTTCATATACACAAATGTCTATATAATATTAAAATAACAATATATATCTTCGTAATTATGTAGGTATTAATAGGAACTATCGTTGGGTTAGGTGGTGCCTGGATCAAAATTGATAGATTAGAATTTGCTTGGTAATATCACACTTCACCCGTTTAATATTGTTGATTTTAAACTTTTCGCGATGCGTTCCAATAGTTTTTTAGCTAAAGTTTTATAGTATTTTGTTATTTGCCACATATTAAAGTTAAGTTTAATTATTATTTGTGTCTCATTAGTATCATTAGGGGTTAGAGTTTCGAGCCATTCGGAGTGCGCGCTATCAATCTTATTTCACACGACTTGCAATAATTAGTCTATGGGTGGAATAAGATTTTAGTTAGTCGTATTGTATTAGATGTATCTTACTAATAAGAAGTTTGCTCTTATTAGAAAAGAAAATCCTACCGGTTTCATTTTTGTTTGCTAATAAAAATCAATAATGTTATTCAATGAACGGTGGAATCTTTAGTGTTAAAATGAAGTTTCAACTTTTGTGAGGTTTTTAGAGTAATGATTAAAAATGTTAATGTGTATAATTTATAAAACACTTTTTATTCCATAGATTTTTAAAAATTACTTAGATCTTGAATCACATTTGATAACGAATATGAATCTGAATTTCACACTAAATTTAATATAGATACCGTATGGGCTGTTCGTATCCAATCTATATTTTGACCTGTGTAGCCTACTTGTGATAGCTTTCCCAACATTTCACAAACTTTCAGTCTAAGTTGGCCCAATGCGGCTTCATTGGATGAATTGTATTGGACTTTTATTTGATCTATCGTAAGAAAGACAACAAACACTAGTAAAATAAATGCGACATTTAACATTTTTCATAACAGTATTCAACACTTAATTAAATGGCCAATTATTTATTATCTTATTTGTCCAGAAACTTTTGCCTTCTTTATGTTCCATACAACAGATATTATACTTAATTAAATGGCCAATTATTATCTTATTTGTCCAGAATGATTTATTTTCTTTACTTTTGATATAACAGATATAAAAATTATATTATATTTAATTAAATTACCAATTATTAACTTTTTTGCCCGGAACGTTCTATCTTCTTTTAAAACCGAAATAAATTGTATCACGTGGAGAGATTTCAAACAATAGCCAGTGGATTAATCAATAGAGAGTTATTCATGCAACTGGGTCGTGTTATTTTTAGTGAATTCATATTTTCATAGGGCAGAGAGGTGACCACTCCACGTGCCCTCAATCTAGACTAGATTCGGAGCTAATTTGTCTGGATGAAAATGTCTAAAATGGTGAAGGTTAAGTAACTGTTATACGGAGTTTTAATTAAGACACATATTTTATTTTAAAACAACATATTTGATTATTTTTGTATTTACAACTCTTATGATTATTGTAGATATGTATAATAATAACGATGTTTTGTTTACAAAACTATATTTTTTGAAAACTATAATTTTTGTATGCGCTTTTTTTTGGAGTAACTTTTTATTTAAGATCGAATATTCAATCCTAATATATTTTTATTGCGAAAATTGTAAACTTCGTTACAACATCCATTATTATAAGTGTATATTTATTAATTTCACTCTTTCATTGTTATTTTGTACCTATTTATCATCAAATCACAAACTCACACACGCACACAAACAAAACAATCATCACAATTACTTTTCCTGACGACCTATTTCCATTACCTCTTTCGTTCTGAAAAAGCTCAAAGCCCTAAAGCGGCCCTACAAACCTAGTTATCTAGGAAAGCTCGAAAGCTCCAAGTGGGGATTGCGCCCTGCGGCAGCGCTTAGGGCTTTTACATGCCCTAGCTTAGACGTTTCAAATTCTCTAAAAGTAATATAACACAGTAACTTGATAAGAAAATCGTCTTGTGTCTATAAGAACTACTTTGTTCTTTGTAAATTGTGAAATTAAAATGAAAAGTAGTTTTCAAATGTGCAGTAAAATGAATATTTTTTAAGACATTTTATAAAAAAAACCTAGATTGTTTTTACATTTCTAAGTTCCTCGAAATTGAAACATTGAAATGGATGTATTACTAAATTCCTTTGTAACATACACATATATTTCTAATACTACGTTTTTGTCATATGAAAATATTAAAATGTCGATAAAACAAAATATTATCTTAGGAAGCTTTTGTAATGTTTCATCATCTTTGTCATTTATGTTAGAAACGATAACTTCGTAATATTTTCAATTTCATGTACAATGTGAATTATTTTATTTTTATAACACTGGTTTTGTACTTAAGTGAAATATAATATTATTTATTGTAACATGAACTGTCCTTACATAACCTATTAAAAATATTTATGTGTTAAAAATAAAATTGAAGAAAGGTGGAGAGGACCTAAGAATGAATCCTGTGCTCTTATAAACAAAATGCATGTTTTAGAAATTAATTAAACATTAAATCTCATGTGTATTATAGGACATATTTAATATTTGTAAATAAAATTTCAAAATAATATTTCCCACATTGTATTAGAATACATTAAATTTTAATAAGCAACAAGTAAATTAATATAATTGAAAATATAAAAGACTACATTATAAAAATGCAAGAAAAAATAATTTAATCACTTTGATAAGACGTCGTAATTACAGACGTGGCAAAGTGAACGCAAGCAACAATCAAATACCGCGAATTTTTTCAACATAGCACGCGATACCATTATCATGGAAACTCGGAGACAACCACACTGACAGACGCACACAGGCAAACACTCATTAACACACATTTACATCACTAATGCACGCGGCACGTGTTTAGCTGACCATTAACTCGGCTGCAATCAAAACTTTCAATTACGAATTAATCTCAACGCTCACTAAACACCTCTTTTGGCGCGAACGACATTTTTTCCGCGCGACCCGCGTTTTTTGTGGCATTTTTTCGAATTTGGAACGCATTTTTCGAAACGGGTGAAGTGTTTTGAATTTGAATTCCGAGCGGCCAGCGCGACCGATCGATTACGTTCTAATTTTTTTATAATTGATTTTTTTATTGTCTATGGAGGTTTTATATATTTTTTAAATAAATTTGGAATTTTAGAGCGAGCAGTCTTTACCGCGAGGTATTCGCTATGGAACTCTTCCCGTGAGGTTGCTGCAAGGAAAAGCATTTTCCCAACACATAGAAGGTTTTCTTCAGTGTCGCGCATGTGGGAGCGTGTTCGTACAGTGTAGTGCATGTGCGCGTGTCTAGACTAGAGGCGACGTGTACGTGGGCGTGGAATCGTGTTTTTGTGTGAGTATTTTATGACTCTGAGTGCATCCCTTTCGAGCTGCATGCAATTTATATGTGTGCACTTTATTTTTTTTCTAAACGGCGCAGTTCTGTGTGTACGGACGGGCTTTTCTTGTATGGGTGTTCTGTTTTTACGTAAGTTTTCGTTTGAATTTCGGACTTATTTCTTTCACGTCAAAGTTTATTTTTGTATGATGTATAGGAAATGTATTTTTCAGTTTTATATCGGCGATATGAGAATCGCGGATAGCAAAGAAAATGTAAGGGGAATAAAAAAACGCATGCATCGTACATTTTCAGGTAGACACATTTTTCTTTAACCCATTTATAGCATGTTTTTGTGTGTGTGCATCTGGGTGGTGGGTGGTGAAAGGGTTGCGTCGGGGGTGGGGTTGCGGGGGTCGGGAGGGGGGAGAACATATAAAAATGATAACGCATCGCAAGACGGCTGCTTTTATAGTTTTTCTTTATTTTTTAATGTATTTTTTATTGACGTATAGAAAGGAGACTATTGGTCGTTGGTTTGCGCTATAATGCTAGTAAGTGCATGTTATTTATAGTTTTAAGATAAACATAATAAAGAAAAGGAAACTTTATTACTTCATACTCATGTTACTTGTTACAGAAATAATTGAGATTGCATAGGTAATGAGCCAATTTTAGTCCCACCAAGTTACCTTATGCAAGAATTTTAACGAATAGATCAGTGCACAAATATAATTTTTGACTTTATTGTCCTTTTGTACCATAGTTGTATTACTTCCAAAATATGAAGTTAATTTAGTCACTAAAACAATACTTGCAAAATAGGACCAAACCTAAAACTAAATAAATTATATTTAATAAAATTAAATTACTTCATTAGCGAACTATATTAATTGTTACATGATAATCGAAAAGGCAGACAATGAATGCCTAGTTCAACCTAGGATAAACCTAGACATTATATTTAGTCATAATATTATTATCTCCATAGTCGTAAGTTTCTTAGTAATATACTAATATTACTACCACTGTGGAGGATACTAATCCTCCAAATATAAATGTGGAGAAAATATAAATATGGAGATAAGAATACTGTGCTGTATTAACCCATATACGCCCCTCTGCAGGGCACGGACCTCCTCTACCATGGAGAGTACGATTGAGAGGTATTAGGCCATATAGTCCACCACGCTGGCCTAGTGAATGTTGGCGGACTTTACATAGCATAGAAATTGTTACAAATCACTATGCACGATGTTTTCCTTCAAAGTTTGTTTAGCGGAAAAAAGGTGTCTTTTTATATCATAATACAACAAAATTATGTGTTGGAGTTAATGTGAGGAAAAGATATTTCCGTTTAAAGCTGTCAAAGCTTAAGACGTTGTGTTTACGAAATGACTAATATTTTGCAGTAAAAATATGCCCTGGGTGAGGATCGAACTCACGACCTTAAGATTATGAGACTTACGCGCTGCCTACTGCGCTACCGAGGCGGATATTGTGTTAACCAAAATAGCCCATCTGTTTATTTAATTATATAACTTCGTTCTACCTGGTGTTATTCTCGTCAGTGCAATAATATACCTCCTTAGATAGTTTATAATATATTTAATGCTGTTAGTAATGTAATTCGATGTAGCCACTTTATGCTGTCCATGCACCATGGGAATAACATAAGAGAAGGGAAAAAATGAGAGAGCAGTTCAAAGTGTAAATTATAAAAATAGGAAATATAATTTTTAACTCAAATATTTTGCAATCGTAGTTTGAACACAAGGCAAATGGTGTACGTCCTGGTAACACCTCTGCCTACCCCTTCTGGGAAAAAGGCGTGAGATGATGGACGTATGTTGTAGCTTGAAATATACAAAAGCTTCTTACTAATTCCGAAAATATTTTTTTGATGTATATTGTTATTTTAGGTTCGCATTTGAGCTATAGAAGTATTAGTGATACATCAGTCTACCCCTTCAGAGAGAGGGTTCCTTTATGAGTGTTATTATCCTTTCTTTGTTTAGTAATATGACATTAACGTATATGCATATGCTATAACGAAGCATGAATCAAATATATTACTTTTATTAATATATTGTCTGTTGCAAGCAGGTGTGTAAAATTGTTTTTACGTAGAGGTGACTTTAGATATATTTTTTCTTAAATGATAAAGTGTCCACTTATGGTAAGTGCTAAACCTAAAGTGTATATAGTCACATACATAGTCCTGACCCTACACTAAGATCGAGTCTTTTGTCGTGGATATCAGGAACTACGAGAGACTTTGTGCCTCACAAACACCCAGACCCGAAACAAATACCTGTGGTTCACACAAATATTGATCGAACCCGCGGCCTCTCGTTTCACAACCGGCGTCTAACCAATTGGGCCACGGAGGCTGTCAGAAAGTGACTTAAACTCTACCTGATGGTAAGTGGACCTATATACATATATAAACCCACGTCGTTTCTACAGACGGAGTAGGCAGAGGATCAGAATACCCGCGTTTCGCCTTGTGTGTTCCGTCCCACGATGTGATAGCAAGCCTATCTTCATATATAGGTAAGTGTAGTCTTGGATATCTACGAACGAACATTGTATTCTCTCGTCGGTCGAAAGAATTATGCCGGCTTCAAACAGAGACGAGACGATGATTCAGTAAGATTTTTCACGGTGATGATTTTGCTTTGTAATTCAAGGTGTTGTTTGGTTATGCTACTGTTCAAGAGCAGTCGTATCGCTTACCATCAAGCGAAAACCTCGTTTTACCAATGATAGCAAAAAAAAAAAACCAAAAAAAATATGTTGTACATTTCCTAAACCTTCCAGATATTTTGGACAGTGAAGTAAAACTGAGCTAAATGGGTCGGGGAAAGTTTAGTACTTTCCGAGAAGGGGCAGTGCTCCCATTCTGAACGATTTCTTCGATCTATTTTTGTGGGATATTTATTCTCGTGGCCTTTTCTACTCCCTTTTCATAAGAGAGGGGTATTTTATACTGGATGTAATGATTTATAAGGTTAAAGTTCAAATTATTAGTTACTACAGATTTGGACTTCGTATAACGGCAGTGCTAATTTTAATTCCAGTTTGTATATGCACTTCATCTGATGGTAAGCGATCCAAATAGGGTATTGGTTATCAGTAGATGTTATTTTTGTAACTTAAAATAATTATGCCAGCCTAAATCTCCACTCTACGACGGAAGGACCCCAGATTATTTATAGAAACAAAGACTTACTAAGGATTAACTAGTGTCAATTTCTTTCATGTCGATCTGTTGCTCCGTTACTGTTTGCAAGGGCAAACTAGCATATACTTATGTATTTCCATTCATATGTTTAATAACAATATTATTTCAGTGTGATTATTTCCTACGGCCCATTAATTACCGGTCCTAAGATTCCACTCCACTTCATCGCAATCTTTACCATCCTCATTTGAACCCATTTAAATTCTATTCAACAACACATTCTTATCAGTGAATAAAAACTAGTTTACGTGTAGCTATAGAACAAGTATGAGGGAGGGAAAGGGCAGAGGTTATTGAGCCTCTACAATCACATTGACCGAAAGAAACGTGACAGCGAAACTATTAGTTCACTCCGGTTTTCTGTGACAGTGGTACTACCTTTGTCGAGCGTCTTTCATTTAAGTATGACCAGCAGTAATATACTTTTGTCACTTTAAATGTACATAATATGTAAACCATGAATAAATAAATGTAGTATGAAACCGGACTAGAACCGGAATGGACTATATGGCCTCACCACTGTCAATCTACTGTCGATTGTAGAGTAGGCCCGTGCCCTGCAGTAGGACGTATATGGGCTGATACAGACAGTATGAAACCTATCGTCGTCATCAGTCCGTTGCAGTCCACTGCTGGCCATAGACCTACCAAGGTACGCCACAGAGCCCGGTCTGCTGCTTTTTGCGTCCAGCCGCTGCCGAAATATATAATTTTTTAAATATGTGGATAAGTCTGGCAAACGGATCACCTAATGTAATTTTTATTGTCACCTATAAACTACTATAACTTTTTGATCGAAGTGATATGATTGTTGGAGATAGGCAATGTCATATCACTAAGTTATACTGTTTGACCATGTGCAACCAAATTGACTGAACGAAAGTCACAATTAACTAAACGAAGTTTACTACTAAACATAGCCCTACACCAAGGAATTCCAAAGTGACCCATTGTCAACCTGGATCCAATAACTTCGTTTTATAATCTTAACCAATAGTTCTTGAGGCTAACCCAATGATTAGCTAGATTCTAGAAACTTCTACTTTTTTTTATTGCTATAAATTGCAAGACGATCATGCCGTTCACCTGATGGTAAGCGATACGACAGCTCATAGACAGTAGCAAAACCAAACAACGGCTTGAATTACAAAGCAATGCTTGGTATTCCACTGTGCTCGCCATCCTCAGACATAAGATAGTCTCAATATTATGTCCAGTAGTTATTCTGGCGACAAAATCCTTAAAACCGAAACACAACATTGCATTTACACTGCTCTTTGGTGGAAGAAATAGATATTGCGTTGGTACCTTACCTACCCAGATTCTCACACATGAGAGACTTACTAGTAAAAACTTCTAAATCTAAAACTAGATCTAAAACTTCCAGATTACTAGACCAGGTCCAACCGAACCACCCCTCAATATTTCATATGAAAGATAAAAAAGAAACCTCCGCAGAGGGCAGCACATATAGTATGGGAAAATATAAAATACTGCAAGTAAAAAAAATATATATAAAAGCAACAAAAATATGTTATTCTCAAGACTGGGAGGCACACAGGTGAAGCGATGTGTGTGGGTAGAATCTATGTGTGGGAGGACAGAGGCTGGCGTGGAGATTCAAATTTTATATTTTTTGATAATTTTATTTTAGCTTTTTTCATTACCAGATTACATGTCTGTATGTTAAGCACCTTGTATTATATTTATATAGTAATATAGGTAATTGCAGTTGCCTTTAGCAGTGACGCAAAATATAGTAAGGAAACCCGTTTGTATATGTAAAAGTTTACAAAAAAATATATGCAGAAATGTTAATCCTAAGACACCGAAATAAATTAACATATTGGAGTATGCTCAAACCTCTCTCTAATAAAGTAAGTATGTACCAGGCGTGTGTGGTACTCTTACGCGATTGCTACCAACTTGTATACGATTATTACTAATAATGAAGCTTTAACATGCTGAAGCAAGTCTAAAGCCTTCAAAAGCATGCCCTGAACATAACTAAACTATTTGCTTTTTAATAAAACACTTTAAATTAGAATATGAAATAGCTTATTGGAATGTTTTGTGCCAATACTAATAAGAAATGTGTTTCGAGTCATATAAGATCAAATACTAATGGGATTTTTTTGCTGCATCAATCTCACTGAAAGAACGCAAGTCTGTTATTCCATATAGGTTACCAGTGACATAACTGTATCATCCTGATTTGTTAGTGACTATTATAGTTTTAACAACCTACAAAAGTCTCTAACACAAAAAAAAAAAATAGAAATATTAGAGTATAAAAAATAAAAATGAAACAAATTTGGAGTCTCCACAGTTTTCTCTATTAGCTATTCCTAGACCAAAATAGGTGATGCGGCGCGTGTGTGCGGCTGCACCTTCATGTATGAACGCCAGCGCGGACATCAGAAACTGCAGCCTGGATGCGACCCTGCTCTACTAATATTTATTTATTTTATTTATTAATCTTTCATCATCTCAGCCGCAGGAAGTCCACTGCTGAACATAGGCCTCTTCCAAGGATCTCCATATCGACCTGTTGGAAGCCGCCTGCATCCAGCGACTTCCTGCAACCTTAGCCAGGTCGTCCGTCCAGCTTGTAGGCGGGCGTATGATATTTCGCTTGCCTGTACGTGGCCTCCAAGCTAGAACCTTTTGGCTCCAACCAAACTTTATTGTATTTTAATATAATATAATAACTCAAAGAGATAAATTAAAATATAAAAGTGCAAAAGGCGGTCTTATGGCTCTGAGCGATCTCTGCTAGACAACCTTTGGATATAAGGGAAGGAGAAAGAGAAAAGAATTTAAAATAACATACGCGTAAAATAAATACACATATGATATTTACTGGATATTTACGGCATTTTTAAAACACATATTAGGTACCCAATGTTTTGTATTTTTTGCTCAAACCGAATCCAAAACTCGCTCGAAAGGGACAAAATATTTGGTAACTAAAATAGGTTTTTTAGTGTATTTTTCGTTAGTAACTGCCTCGGTGGCGTAGTTATACTACGGTACGGTTACAACGCTGAGGTCACGGGCTCGAATCCCGGGTCGGGCGAAGTGATATTGGATTTCTTTATTCATTATCAGCCCAGAGACGAGCAGCAAAGTATGTGGTTGCAGGTTCGGTGTCTGCGTAGTATGACAAATGTTAGTCCACCTGACAAAGCAAGGTAAGCAATTCCTTCCAATGGAGAATCGAATTTCACCTGACGGTAGTCTCATTCTTTTTAACACAATTATTTCGTACCTTTTAGTAGCTTCTCCACGCTACAACGGCAGGACCCAGTATTGCAGGAAGGAGGGAACATGTGTGGCTGTAACCCATTCTACAGCTTAAGTAATCATACACAAAACTGCGTTTTTGCCTGATGCGAATTCACAACACAGAAATCTATACGAATTGTTGCGATGTGATTTCGTGCGCTAAGGCGTCACCCTTCCACGATCCGGGGGACGCTTAGGAAATAGAGGAAAAACAATGAAAGAAGCAGGAAAGCACTATGCAATTCAACTCGCAAGTGATTACGATGCGTCGTAGGAGCTCGTAGATATTTACGATGCGACGTCGCATCGCTGTTGTGCTCTATTACTGCGACGAAAAAATAATTCGCAAATCTTCGCCATCTCTGCGGGTGGTTATTACCACCCGCAGAGATGGCGAAGATTATATTTTGATAATATTATGGCGAAAATATATTTTGATAGTCAGAGTATTGTTAGCTAGAAAATAACAACTAGAAGACAGCTTGGACCCCCGAAAGTATCGGTCGAAGCCTTCAACAACTAGAAATTCAATGTTTCGAATTCAGTACTGGAGTTCTAAGTTTCTCCTTACTTTCTGATACATAACACATTACAAGAATGTTATACATACCATACAAGTATTAATTAAATTAAAATAAATAAATATAAGGCTACACCAGCCCTTACATCGAGCTCAGTAATAATTGAATAGAATTCATTAATTTCTTATACCAACCGTTCCATGAAGGAATTTGAACCTTAATTGAATTAAAAAATTAAACTTTAAACTGTCTATTATTTCCCTTGTTTGGTTTATGACGAGATTATCAATGTTTTAGTTAATATTTTAGTGTATCATAATTTAAGGCCAGTGTTTTAATATTAGGACGGCAATATGACTCAACATCTGATGATTAGTTTTGTGCAGCCCAAATATGGTAACAGCTGATTGACAGTATTAAGGTAATTTTCTCGAAATCGGATGTATTCTAACTGATTTGTGAACGCAGTATACTTGCGTGAATGTCTATGGTAATAGGATTTCAGAGATATTATGATATGTCCTACTATTTTTTCTTTATTTCATAGGAGCAAACTGGTAACATGATGGTAAGTGATCCCTGCCGCCCATGAAAATACACTACTCTTGGATCACAAATGTGTTGCCGATGCTTCAATTCAACAGTGGAACAGAAAGGAAAAAGTATGGGAAGAGGAAAGGTGTAAAGGTCATCCGTTCAATATCCTGTGAGGCAGTGGTATCACCCCAGACGAGCCTACCCATTCATGTTGAGCCATGACTAACAACAGCGTGGCTCAACCACACCACATACCACACATACATAGAAGATAAGACTCTCTTTCTCTCAAGAGGCTGTCTGGGTAGATAGCACTGTTTTGCCTATTTTGGTCGCATGTTCTAAGGACTGTCGTGTTCGTAAATTCGTGTCTGTAAATACATTTCATTTCATATTTTAAAGACTATTGTAGCTAATCATCATTGGTTATTAAGAGTTTTGAAACCTAATTTCTTGGGTTGAAGACCATAGTGCAGTGTTCAATAACAATAAGTTGAGTATATCACATCGGCTATCGAAGCGTTAGCTGCTATAAAGTGGACAGACGATCTTGCTAAGCCTGCAAGAAGTCGCTGACTGCAGGCTACTTTTACTGGTGTTAAGATTCTCATACGTGAAAGGCTGACTGGAAAGGTACCTCCGCCATGTCTATTTCTCCCGCTTAACAGCAATGTAAATGCACTATTATGTTCTGGTTTGAAGGATATTGTAGCCACAGTAACTACTGGACATATTGTGACTTAATATCTTACGAGTATATCTCATAATGCCTCGGTAACGGTCTAATGACTGCCTCGGTGGCGTAGTTGTACTAAGGTATGCTTGTAAAGCTGAGGTCTCGGGTTCGAATCCCGAGTCGGGCAATTTCATTATCAGCCCGGAGTCAGGAATTTGTACCCGATATAGCGATAGGCCACCTATCACATCGTGGGTCGGAACATACTAGCATACCCCTTCTGGGAAAAAGGCGTGAGTTTATATATGTATGTATATCTCATAATGGCGAGTGCAGTGGAATACCTAGTATCAAAACCAAACAACACCATGGATAATTTGAAATTCATGGTGTTTGATTTGATACTATCCATGAGCGGTCAGAATGCTAACCATCAAGCGAATGGCATACTCGGCTCGCTAGTAATTGCAATAAAAATGTCACATCTAGGTATAGTAATAAAACACAGGTCGGTGCATCCGCGTGTACGCTCACAAGCGAAACTTGTACGTATACAGCCGAGCCGAACTCATATCGTACTTACGTCCTTCTACCGCGGAACGCCCGAGAATACACTTACTTGCATGCCGAAGTGACGAATACTTTATTCGGTTTTTTACTGGGTTAGGAAAAAATTGGCAGAGTTAGTATAGATACCACAGGTTGTATTAGCAAAACTCACAAGCCGAAACCTTTTTTTCAACCAATGGTGAGAAGAACATGCCTTCATCATAAACCAACCAAAACCAAACACCACGAATAATTACAAAGCAATGCTTGGCATTCCACTGAACTCTACTGACAGACGTTATGATATCCTTCAAATTGGAACACAACAGTGCATTTACGTTTCTGTTTGGCGGGAAAAGCAGACATTGCGGAGGTACCTATCTAGGCAGTTTCTCAAATAATATGTGAGACCTACCACTAGTAAACAGTACTATTTTTTTTTTGTTAAGTGTATTTATTAGCTGGATGTACATTAAAGGGTACCTATAAAAAATAATAATACATCCAACAGTCATATACATAGTTCTGATCCTTCTCTAAGATCAAATTATGTGTCGTGGGTATCAGGTAATTCGAGAGACTTTTCGGTCTCACAAACATCCAGACTCGAAACAAATACCTGTGGGTCAACAAATTTTATCTCGGTACGAGGATCGAACCCGCGGCCTCACGTTTCATAGCCGGCGCCTAACCAACTGCGCCTCGGCGGCTGTTAAACGAAATAAATAATGATATAAAAAATATTATCTAAATCTTGCCCTATTTATTTGGCCCGAAATGTACGTAGAAAGACTCGTACGGTCAGAAAACACATAAAATATTCTATGAATTTATTTCAGAGGTTTTCACTGAAATTGCGAAATCTTATTACGTCGATTTTTTACGTAACATATTATATTTGACGTCACGAGAGCTTCGCGCTTCTAATATTTATCTCGACAGTAATGTATAGAATGTAGAGATATTATTATTATAAATATTGGAAAATTATGGCAGTATGGTAGATGGTCATTGGCACTCATAACATCATGGTGGAAGCAAGTTTCCGAAGGGTAGGGGGAGATTATAGAGGGGATGAAGGTTAGCATTATTGAGTTGATGAGCTAAGCTATGGGAAGTTTTCTACTAAACATCGACCTACCCTAAGGTATTTCGCAGTATTCCGTGATATTTAAGTTCTTAATGTGACTTTCTTGGTGAATTAAAAATCCTTGGAATATTCATGTTTTTCATGTTTCATGTTTGTATAAATCGGTGGAGACTTGTAATTAGCTATAGTTATATGTAAGATTAGTTATTTGTATTTATTTGTCTGTAAGCTTCTCTAATAATAAATAAATAAATAAAGCGAATCCTGACCAGATTCTGTTTTAGGATACCAAGGAAAAGGGACATGTCAAGATCCCATAACCTATAGATACATACATACATACATACATAAACTCACGCCTTTTTCCCAGAAGGGTTACGCAGAAGTACCAGGACTACCAAATTTCGCCTTGTTTATTCCCTCCCACGATGAGATAGAGGGCGAGCCTATCGCCATATCGGGCACACATTCCTAAGTTCGGGCTGATAATGAATAGAAAATCCAGTATCACTTTGCATGACACGGGATTCGAACCCGAGACCACAGCTTTGTAACCGAACCGTAGTACAACTACGCCACCGAGGCAGAGTTACCTATAAATAATACGAGTAAATAAATAATTCGATAGTGCACTTATTATGGATATTTTAAAATATATGCTTTTGAAGTTACTCTGATTTAGAGATTACGTAAGTCATAGGATCCATTGAGGCCAGTGATAAATCGCTATGTAGTTTCCATAAATCGGAAGAAAAATGTACCGTTTACATAATTATGTATTTTGCATTTCCACGATAACATTCGTTGGAGGTTGATGTAGAACACTTTTAAAGTTTGCCGTGAAAATAGTGGCTTGTTAGTAACGGACCAGGCGCGGTCATGTTTACGGTGGTCGCGGGTTTAAATCCCACGTACACCTCTGACTTTTCGGAGTCATGTGAGGTTTGATAGTCTATCACCACGCACTATAAGGGTAGAGAAAAACATCATGAGGAAACCTGCATACCGTACCGGATTATCAACCAATAGACATTTTTCTACTTGTCCTATTCCAATTAACTGGGTTTTGTAACACAGTCTTTATATAGATGAAATATTTGGCATTAAATTTAACGATTTGCTGCTTGTGACGTCAATTGCTTCACCAAATATTATTTCATCATTTACAAATCATATTTTCGTTACCAAAAAGTAGACTACTCAATTTGGGAACTAGATCCCAGATCTCTTATTGCCATCATTTATTATTACATACTTGCATACATAAACTCACGCCTTTATCCCAGAAGGTGCAGGCAGAGGTTTCCATGTTAGCAACCGCTTTGTGTGTTAGCTTCCCACGATGTGATAGGTGGCAAGCCTATCGCCATATCGGACATAAATTCCTTACTCCGAGCTGACAATAATGTAGAGATAAATCCAATATCAATTTGCCCGCTCTGGGACTCGAGCCCGAGATCCCAGCTTTGCAATCATACCGTAATACAACTAGGCTACCGAAGCAGTCATTTTTTATAACAATAGAAAAAAGTATTTATTACCTGTATCACTTTCAAAAGGACTTTCTTTGCCGACGGTCCAAACTATCTCTCGCTATAACTTATAGTTTCGGATAATGCATTAGAGAACTTCTTTATGGGACGGAATATATGATATATTCCTACGCTTTTATATTGTATTTTAAATAAAAGCTATTTTCAGGTTTTAGGGCGCTGATTTTTAAGGTAAAGTGTCTTGTGACGTAATATTACACTAGTCTTACAAGCAATCTTAATACATTATTATTGCACCGACTTATATTCCTTTAAAATATATTGAAGTGATTTGAGGTAGTCGCATTTTTATATTGCTATTAATGGCGAGACGAGCATGCCGTTCGCCTGATGGTAAGCGATTTGACTTAAAATAGGGAGTGCAGTGGAATGCCAGGCATTGTTTTGGGATTTATAGTGTTTTTTGGTTGTAATACTGTTCATGAGCGGTCATATCGCTTACCATCAGGCGAATGGCATCGTCTCCCCATTCATGGCAAAAAAGAGATTAGGATTACTTAATTTGTCACTTTAATACTATTGAACGCTATGGTAGAGCACGATTTTACTCTATTGTACTCGACCGCGGTAGAATTCAATGAAAATAAATGGAATCCCGTTTCAAGAGTAGGCCAGTAGGTATATTACGTGGATTTTCTTTAAGAAAATGGGCACGTCATCACATACTGGCCTCACAAAGTGACCAATATCCAATCTTTGTTTTTAGTGACTGCAATGCTGAAATTACAGAAACAGGGGCAGACCTTTAACGAGGTGGACCGACGACCTCACGTGGTGGGAAGAAGCTGGATGAGGATTGTCCTGGACAGACCAACCTGGTGTGCATTACAAGAGGCCTACACTCAGCATTGGGTGGATATATAGGCTGAAGAGGAAAAAAAAATCTCTAATTCTTTTTTGTGCCGCACCGTGAGGCTGTAGAATTGTTTGCCATCTCACGTGTTCCCTCCTTCCTACAATCCTGGGTCCCTCCGCCGTAGTGTGAAGAGGCACCTTAGCAAGCCGGCATAATTGTTTCCATTGGCATGCCAATGGATACTCTGCCTGGGCGGCATTTGCGCTTACCATCAGGTGCAATGTCGCCACTATGCCGGGCCAGAGTAAAAAAAAAAAAAAAAAAAAAGAAGAAGACCGAAATGGCATCAGAGGGCGGTCCCATGCCATTTGATACCATTATGCCGACCAACTAACATGCTTCATCAGACTACGGCGGAAGGACCCAGGATTATAGGAAGGAGGGAACATGTGCGCAAGCAACCAATTCCACAGCTCGACAGTGCGGTACAATAAATAATTGATGAACCTTTTGATTCGCGCAGAGACGGCTTTTATCATATGATAGCAAACCTGGTAGTCGCGGGTTCGAAGCCAATGATACACCTCTAACTTTTCGGAATCATGTGTACATTGATAGTCGATCACCATTTGCTATAACGGCGAAGGAAAACATCGCGAGGAAACCTGCACAATATAGCGATTTGTAAGAATTTCTATGGTATGTAAAGTCAGCCAACTTACACTAGGCCAGCGTGGGGTAGGGGGTGAGTCTATCGTCATAACCGGCACAAATTCCTGACTCCGTGCTGATAATTAATAGAAAAATCAAATATCACTTAGCAGGACCCGGGATTCGAACCTGCAATCATATAGTAGTACAACTGCGTGTTGCAAGTTATTAATTTATTAATAATACAATGTATGTTAAAGCAGATGTTACGCATTAAATTTGCGATAAAATCTAAATTATATGTTGCGTACATTCAATAGGACAATGCAAGTTTATAAAAATACTATTTTTATAACGAAACGTGTCAATTGCGATTCATATTTATACATCCTCCTCGGTGGCGTAGTTGTACTAAGGTACGTGTGCAAAGCTGAAGTCTCGGGTTCGAATCCCGAGTCGGCAAAGTGATATTGGATTTTTCTATTCATTATCAGCCCGGAGTCAGGAATTTGTCCCCGATATGGCGATAGGCTCGCCACCTATCCCATCGTGGGACGGAACATACAAGGCTAAATGTTGGTGTCCAGGCAGTTCTGCCTGCCACTTCTGGGAAAAAGGCGTGTGTTTATGTATGTATGTACTTATACATTAAACCTTCTCTCTCTCTCTTCAGCCGCAAGAAGTCCACTGCTGAACATAGGCCTCCCCCAAGGATCTCCACATGGACCTGTTGGAAGCGGCTTGCATCCAGCGACTTCCTGCAACTTTAACCAGCTCGTCCGTTCACACTCACTACTCAGCTAAGAAGTTTTAAAGAACACAGATGAATAATTGCAATGTATTCATTGACACTGTGTTAATTGATTTTCGTTTCTTTTTTCTCCTGTGTGATAATTTTGTATTGTATGTGTTATTGCTGTGTCATGTGTTATTGTCAGTAATGTTAACACGAATGATGTGATCTTCTGTAATTAAGGGAACACTCAGATCAACTTGTAAATTTTTTGTAACGTTGTGTATCATTTATTGAAGGTCCAGAAAAAAAGGAAAAGAAAATAAATAATATAAATTAAATAGATACACCCAACAGTCACATATAAATCTGATCCCACAGTAAGATTCAATTCTTAAGTCGTGGGCATCGAAATTCGAAACTACTTGAAAATGTCTAATCCCATACTTAAATTCATATTTTTGGTCCTACAAATATTTATCTTCTGTGGCGCAGTTGTACTACGGTATGAAAGCTGAGGGCTGGGGTTCGAATCCCGGGTCGAGAAAATTGATATTGGATTTTTCTATTCATTATCAGCCGGGAGTTAGGAATTCCCAATATGGCGATAGGCTCACCTCCTATCAGATTGTAAAGCGAAATACACATGGCGAAACGTGGGTGTCTTGTTTGCACCTCTGCCTACCCCTTCTGGGAAAAATTCTTCGTAAAAACATTTATCACTACACGGAGTCAAACCTGAATCATCTCGTTTCAGAACCTACAAACAAACTACTGAGTCAAAAACACTATCAAAGGATGCCGAAATATGTAACCAGAGCCCGGACTAATTGCAACACGTTTTATAATGAACATAACGATATTTGTATCATATTAATTGAATAAACACTGTCTACCCTGTTGGATAAAAGGCTTGAAAGTACGTACATTAATTTAAATCATAATCATAAAAAATTACAAGATATTATGCTAAATATGGACGATGTAATGCAGGACGTAGTAATTTCAAAAATATTTCCCGAAATAGTTTCGTTCAAATTTAAGTAGGTAAATAAGTGTCAAGTGTGTCAAATCCTACTAAATATTTTTTATAGCAATGAATGCCGAGACGGGAATACCGTTCGCGTGATGATAAGCGATAGGACCGCTCATGGACAGTCGCAAAACCAAAAAACACCATGAATTATAAAGCAACTTGTCATTCCACTGCGCTCGACATCTTGAGACATAAGATGTTAAATCTCATTATCTTCAGTAGTTACTCTGTCTACTATGTCCTTAAACCGGAACACAACAGTGCATTAACACTGCTATTTGACGGGAGAAATATACATTGCGGTGGTACTTTCTTATTTTTTTCCTATCGTCGTATTTGAGTGGTAAGTACATAGTTTGTATTTAAAACATATACACCCTTTTATTTAAAAAAACGCTATGGAACTCAAGTGTTTAAATTTTTTTTAGCAAAAACTATCGGTTTATCATCCTTACGGCGATATTTAAAAATCCACAAAATATGTCGCATTTTTTTTAGGAAATTTTTAGTTGCATTTTATTTGTAGTCACTAAAACTACCACCCGGTTTCGTTTTCGGTAACACTCTTAATGTATCCTTTATTTAATGTAAAATGGAAACATTCTCCAAACACTGCATAAACCTCTCAGTGTACATTTTAATACTGAATAAAAAAACCAATGTAATGGGTTCGATTACCGGGATGCGGCGAGGTAATCACAGTGTATTTTGTACGATCATTCACTTCCGATCAATGTTTATCTTTGGTAATGGTAGCTGTTTGGCCATGTACCTTAATATTTTGTTTGTCTTTCTTTTGTATGGATAAGACTGGGTGACTAGGGAACAGAAGGGATTATCTATGTGTGAATAGAAATTATTACAATTTAGATTGAGGAGATATTTTTTAAATAAGAATGAATGGCGAGACGAGCATGCCATTCACCTGATGGTAAGCTATAAGACCGCTCACAGACAGTAGCAAAACCAAACAAACCATGAATTACAAGCAATTCTCGACATTCCACTGCACCAGCCATCCTGATATATAATAATAAAATAATAAAAATACTCTTTATTATACAGTAATTACAAAAGAAACACATAAAATTGGTGATATAACTGACGCTCTTGTTGCTATAAGCGATCTCTTGCAGACAACCGGTTGGTAGAGAGATAGATAAGGTGTTAAGTTTTATTATGACCGGTAGTTACTCTAGCTCTAGCCTTTAAAGTGACAAAAACAGTGCATTTACACTGCTGGTTGGTGTGTGAAATAGACATTGTGGTGGTTCCTATCCAGGCGACCTTTCACATAATATGAGAGATCTACCACTAGTTACCAGTAGCTATTAAAAAAATAGTATAGCGTACTTCCTTACTCCTCTAAATCCTTAGGGTCAAGTCCGGGAAATTAAATGTGGGTGTTTTCATACCAAAATATTATCTGCGTAAGGTTAGCTGTATTTGTCAAGGAATTGCGTCAAGAATTCAGTAAAACTCTGCCTGGGCGGCATTGGCGCTCACCATCAGATGCAATGTGGCCACTATGCCGAGCCAGAATAATAAAAAAAAACTAACTGTACATTTCAAATAAAAAAATGAACAATCTATTTATCCGTGGTGCTAATAATTTATTAGCCTACAGAATTTAGGTTCCGATTTAACTTTTGGACATCTATAACAAAATTCATACTCTCAAAGTCAACAATTCTAAATATAAAATATTCAAGAATAACAAATAAACATAATTAGACGTTTTAAACACGACAGCATAATTATGTCGACCTACAAGATCACCTCTAGCCGGTAAATTTTTATCAACAGCTGCATCATAAACGCCAGTATAACAAAACACCAATAAACTCATATTTTATCAAAATTAGTTGTAATGTGTGTGGTGGTCTGTTGGTAAACGTACCAGACGCGGCTACCAACATGTTCACGGTGGTCGCGGGCTCGAATCCCAGGGCGTAGGTACCTCTGACTTTTCGGAGTCATGTGTGTATTGATAGTCAATCACCACGCACTATACGGGTGAAGGAATACATCGTGAGGAAACCTGTACACCATAGCGATTTGTTTGAATTTCTGTGGTATGTAAAGTCCGCCAACTCGCAGTAGGCCAGCGTGGTGGATTATATGGCCTAACCAGTCTCAAACGTACTCTCAATTGTTGAAGGCCTGTGCCCAGCAGGGCTGATACCACAGTCGAAATCCCATCGGCTAGAAAGTCCAACGGAAAAAAAACTTCAAACAGCATTACTATCTAAATTAAGCAATTGTCTCCCAACAAAAACGAAGTCACATGTAAACAATACCGGGTTAATCAAGATCATTCTAAATAAGACATAAAAATCTAAATAAGAGCCATTAATGATACCAAAATTCGTTCCGCACCGCGCTATCTTCCGCTGGGCTTTTTACCATCAAGTATCGAAGCTTTTTTATCCCCGTAATGGTTGTTTTTTGAGTTTTTTGTGGCATGTTATTGTTTTCGGACCTTATGATGTCTAATGACCGTCGGCGTAATGCGGTGGCTCTAATGAATTGGGAGCCAAATCAATTTTGTTATTTCAGTTAATGTGATTAGGGAGTAAATTGCGTTCGGGGGTTTTTGCACGATCTGCAAGGAGGTTTGTAGTTTGTCGTTTGAATGTTGCCCCGATTGTTGTAGTTCTATAAAATAGAAGTTTAAAAAATGAATTTGGTGTAGAATCTGTAAAGAATATGTTACTAATTCTATATATATTTTTGGTTATTTACTCTCTTATTTACTCGAATGTTATATATTGAAATAAAACTCTATTTTACGGAGGGTTTGAGGATGTTTTATTTAAAAAAAAAATCTTGGAATTAAATATCAAGATACTTTACTTACACACTTATTTTAGTTACTACTTTATTTATTCTATTTGGCTTTTTTGAGCTGGTAACTGTCATGATATAAAGTCAAACAAGATTTTTCATGTTAAGTTGATAACGGAACATACGACGCGAAATTTTTGTGTCCTAGCATTTATGTCTACACATTCTGGGAAAAAAAAACGTGAGTTTACGTATGAATGTAAGTTGTCAATAGGGCAATTCCAACTGGTTAGATTAAAAAAAAACTGAGCCTACTGTTAGCTTAACACACGGTCAAAATATCATTTTGAATGTGTGAATGTATAATTCATACATACATTCAAATAGAATGAATCAGAATAATATTTGTTAGGCTTCACATGGTCATAGGGACTACTATGTTTTCAACAAGATCAAAATTTTTATGTACGTAAATACAATCATAAAACTACACGAATAAAATTGCTAGTGAAACTTATTTACAATATTAAATAACTACATGGTTGTCATAACACATAATTACACCGCCAATTGTACTTTTTATATATATGTTATATCCAATTATTGTGTTTGTTCCTTTTTTGTGTTTGCAGTAAAGTGTCTATAAATAAATAAACAACTAAATATGATACTGATCTTTGAAAAAAGATTAGATTAAAAATTAGATTGAAGTCAATCTGGATTGGTTTCTACTTTTCGATTTGTCATTTACCATGTTGCCATAGTTTTGTCACTACTGAGATTAATTATTGGCAATATAGTATCAGAAAAAAGATTGAGCTGTCAATCTCAAACGGCAAATTTTGGATGGGGATTGTTTATTGGCAGCGGCTGTAAATTGAGCATAGACAGACAGATATAAACCTTACTAACCGCACTCGATATTGACAACCGAATCAACAAAACCAATTCCGAAAATGCAATCAAACCAGTATGATATAGTTAGTGACCGCAACCGGTGACCACGACTGGCGATCAACATAATGCCGTCATTACGATGTTACCACCTAGTTCCGGTTGCAATTTGCAAATACCTCATGATGTGAAACTATTCTTTAGGCTTTTGGAGTTGTCTAATGAGATTTTGGATAAATGTGGAATTTTAAGTAGTTAACGGCCCATGTATGAATTTCCTGTGACATAAATGATGATTATGACTAAGATCTTTAAACAGAGATTTTACCCGTTATGAAGAGGCTAATGACTTGCAAAAATCGGGAATTGAAAACTAGTCAAATTCATCTTTTTAATGTCTAGCCTACTTGCGACATTCGACATAACTTGAAATAAATAAGATCCTAATCTGTAGATAAGCCAATACAAATCCTAGTTGTATACTCAGACAGCCTCCGTGACACAGTAGGTTGGACGACGGCTGTAAAACGAGAGGCCTTGGATTCGTTCCCCGCGCCGCGCGGTGACTAACATTTGTTTTATCCACAGGTATTTTTCTCGGGTCTGGATCTGGTGGTTTATTTTTAGCGCACTATATAACTATTTCACTTGATACTACTACTTGACTTAATAAATCGCAATGAAATTTAGTGTAAAGAGTAGGCCTTATGGAGACTGTCCAACCCTCACACCCGCCACTGCAACTCCTGTAAGCCAGGATCAACAGTGGCACGCAATGTAATGACGCCGAGCATTGAAGCTCTGCGAGTCTCCGGGAATGTCTAACTTGTCTTTAAACCGCAATGAAATTAATCACGAAGTTTAATAATTATTATTATTGACCCACCCTCTTCAAAAGAGAATGCCCATTTTACTATGGAACTTAGTATCGGTGCGAAGATTTTTGAGCCACGATGAAACCTACTTTTTAAGTAGGTAAAAATATATATTTTCAATAAATATAAACATAATTGCGACCCAGGCCGTGAGTTCTTGGATAAATCAACTGGAAGTCCAATAAAAATTATACTTTTGTTTTCGACTCTTTTAACAAGATAGTTTACAGTGTGTGGTGATAATTACTTACTACTTTATTTTATAAAAATCTGTCGCCCTGTATGAAAAAGGAAAACGTTTCAGGATAAACCAAAAATGCTGTAATGAATTTTGAGCAGTATCGGTATCGGGATCAACGATATTTTTTACCGATACTATGAATTCATTCTCCTTTAGTTTCCTAGTCTTCTACTCCACCAAACTCAAGCCAACAATATTGTATCCGCGAATCAGTTGGTCCGTCCAATTCCCAGCTATGAATCACTCGTTAACAAGAAAATAACAACTGTTTGTTTAAAATGTATTGTTGGATTTCGTTCGCTGCCACACCCCGATCGTCGAGAGTTTGATGTTTACGACGCTTCGGAGTTGCCAGTGAATGGAGGTTGTTTGTGGAAAAAATATTTTACGCTAGTGTGTGCATGTGTCGGAGATCGAACCAGTGGCCTTTCGTTTATAGTTATTTCAACATCTGTACCACAGAGATTGTTAGTATGTATGTCAGAATAAAGAGAAAGAAACCCAGATGCAGTTATATGTGGTAAATTATAAAAATAAATACATGTTATAATTTTCAATATCTGTTTTACTGATACCGCCACCCCGCACTAGGCCAGCGTGGTGGACTATATGGTCTAACCACTCTCAATCGTACTGTCGATTGTAGAGTAGGCCCGTGCCCTGCAGTGGGACGTATATAGGCTCATATAGATACATACATACAGCTTTACTGATATTTTTTAGTACACGGATCGGTGAAGGCATATTGTACATTTTTACAGGATCGCTACGAATCAATTAAAACTGGACTTTAAACAACGGGGCATCGACATTACAAGATGACAATTAACTTCAAGGATTTGTGAATATTGATATTCAATTACTATATTATGTATTTTGTCCATTTTAACGGCAAAAATGTGATTTTATCACTACGATTTTATAACTAATAGTGTTAGGTCAATCCCCGTCTCTTTATTCTATCTCATACTCTCTTTCCGTGTAGCAACCCGAATTAACTCAGTGTATTGGTTACTCATCAACAGCGACCTTGACTTACCAACAGACGACCTAATGCCGATAGTATGCAATAAAAATCAAGACCGTCCGCTTCTTTCAAGCTAATCAATCATCCTTGAATTTGTTTACCTCCCAAATCCATTACAAATTACCCCAACCTCACAAAATAGTCCCTAAAAATCGGTAAATTATTTTACTGGCAACACCATAGCCAATGCAAGACTATCACCCGACACATTTTTAAGCATCAAGGCGGTAACCCATAAAGCGTGGTGGACGGTATAAACGGCCCATAAACGCATTGTTATATTTCCAGCTCATTATATTGGACAATAAATAATTTTTTAACAACATTCGTCGACGTGGGATAGTGATACCGAGTGTTAAATTGTTGTGCTTTATTGGCTCTACGAGTGCATATTTGATTTTGAAATTGTTGGGAATATCGGTGACTTGGTCATTGAGTCTATTCATATTCACCAATCACATCGTGGGACGGAACATACTAGGCGAAATGTGGGTGTCCAGGCACCTCTTGCCTACCCCTTCTGGGAAAAAGGCGTGAGTTTATGTATGTTTGTATGAATGTATGGTCATTGAGGATTATTATATCTTAGGCCCAAATGAATACAGTAACTTTAATTTTGAAAATCTCATCGCCATACATTTGAGATATATTTGACATTGCCAATGTATGGGATTGACAGTTCAAGGTCAAAATTATGGACATAGTGTGTGTAATTGGGCCTAACATTGCATTAACAAGGTCTAAAAAGACCACACGAAGAAGGCGACTAAACTATATCACAATTAATCATAATATTCTTAAACAGCGTAGTAATTTATTTAAAAGTAGCATAACATTAGTGCATTGCATAAATATATAATATTTAATTTTAGAATACAATTCAAAGATATTATTTGCAATCACAATTTAGAAAAGTGACAAACGCCATCTGTCTCCATTTCAACCAAACTATTTCTAAGACGTCTAGACTAAAACTGAAGAAAACTGAAATTCGGATGTAGAGTTTCACCTTTTTCACGTAAACGTTACGTCTATATTTATATAGTAAATATATTCTTAGGTATTCTGAAGAATAAGTATGTGCGATAGGTGAGTGTGGTTGTATATTCACTGTCCTTATTGATGAATCGTGTTGATAAAGAGTCATATTAAATCAAAGCACCATTTAAACTAATACACTTTATTATACGACTCTACATTGTGCCGGGCGTAACCACACTAACTTAGCAGCAAAACAAAGCTATGAAATGCAACTATGCAATTATCTATACGCGTGTCGCTACAAGTATAAAGTTTTCGCCTGAATCTTCTCATATCTCTCTCTATATTCCATAAAATGTATTCTTTTTAAATACGTGACTACGCGTTTTTTTTTTGCATCAAATTGCGAGACTAGCATGCCATTCGTCGCGTGATAGTAAGCGATACGACTGTTCATAGATAGTAGCACAACCAAATAACACCATGAACTACAAAAAAAAACTTTGCATTCCACTGCGCTCATCATCCTGAGACATAAGATGATAAGTCTCATTATTTCTAGTAGTTACTCTAGCTTAAATGTCCTTCAAACCGGAACACGACAGAGCATTTACACTGCTGTTTGGCGGAAGAAATAGACATTGCGGTGGTACCTTCCCAGGCGGCCTCTCACATAACCCAAAGGATTTGGTTTAATTTTTCATTTTTTAGCTTCCCGACTTTTTGAATAGTCTACAGCCTTCATAGTCACCGTACGGAGAATTCATATCTTTAACCAACCATACAAATCAAATAGTAAAAAGTATTTTCACCAAGTATAGTAACTATTGTACATATATTCAACGGTGAACAAAAACAACGTAAGGAAACCTGCATACCATAGCGATTTGTATGAATTTCTATGGAAACTACACTAGGCCTGCGGGTGTGGACTATGTGGCCTAACCACTCTCAGTCGTAGTTTCAATTGTAGAGGAGGCCCGTGCCCTGCAGTGGGACGTATATGGACTTATACAGATAGTATACTCCGGTAATCATAGGTATTCAATGAGGTTCGTAACTTCACGACGTTTTTGTACGACAAATGCCCCGTGTTGGTCGTACCGACCCTTATACACTATATTGTTCTTGTTTCCAATGGTTACCAAAACAAATCGTATTCATATATTTTAAAAGAGAGGAGGCATTTTCGCAGCCTTGGGACGCAATATAGGCTACAAAAAACCAGAAAGTACACTAAAGGTTGTGTTAATAAATTGATTTTTCCAACAGTCCATAAATACTATTATAATACAATTAGGACAAATGCTTTAAGCTTCCAGAAGACTGAGGTTTGAGTTGTGTAGCAAAATGAATTCGCTTATCATATCATTGTACATAAAGTAAGGTATTATAATATCTGTTCAAAAAGTAAGTAACACTTTAAAAGCGAACAAAATGCTTCACAATATTTTTTACATTTTACACAATATTTAATATCTAGACGAATAACTTTATCATTCAGCAATAAGAATTTGAACCTTAAAGTACCATAAAAAATCCCCGAGCGCACAGCGAAAGTAAAATTTTAATTCACTCTGTCCATCCCTTTCCGCGGTGACAAACGTATACAAACTAAACTTATGACTTATAGCATCAACAGGTGGTCTCTATGATCCATATTTTGTAAAAAGTTCTAATAATCACATCCTAAAAACTAGTACTAAATAAAAAACAACTTATCAACTTCAAAAGAAGCTTAAGATATCAAAACACTTAAAACTCAAGCCTTGTACTCACCACATCATTCCAAAGAAATCCAATCACTCGCGACGATTACACATCACACATTTTCCCACCAAAATTCACACGGTACAGGCCGTACACAAACCAAAAACATAACCTAAACACTCAAGAAACTTAAACGAACCTAATAACACCGCACAATACTATGAAAATGCTCAAAACAAATTTTGAAGAGCGAAAAACCATCCGAGAAGCTGTGAGGTACGCAGGCAAATTAAGTCGATACGTAATTAAACAGGGCACAACGCACACACACAAAGGATCGACATAAAAATGCTGGCGAGGAAAAAAAAGTATAGGTTTAAAATTTGCCCGGTATAAATTTGTGTTTTTTTTTACTTTCATCTACTTATGTATGGAGGCATGCGCAGTAAAGGGTTAAGCGGAGAATACCCGGCCGAATGAGATGAGCCATTTGTCATCCTTCGACGGTAGCGCGCGCTGGTCTTCTTAATTTGGTCGGGGAGCGTTTAGTAATTAGTTCTGAGTTTTCCCGCTCTGATTGGGGCGCTGTTGTTACTGAGAAGCTTATTATGGAAATGCTCGACATTTATCTATTTTTTTAAACACTCCTGAAAACTTACTATTTTGCAACAAAAAAATATCAATAAAATTTAAATTATAATTATATTTATCAAAGCGGAGGTCGAAACCACAGCCTCCGGTGCAGGAAACCAATTTCTTAACCGCTACGCCAATCGATCATCACTTATTCCCCGCAATTTTTCATATCGACGAATTCCAAGAACACAACCAAGGATAGCTTAAATATAAGTAAAATCATATTTGGACATAAATTCATTCTTTCGTTAAATATCAATATATAAAAAGGAATAGTAAGCAGCAACAAACTAAACTTTTCATAAAATATTATTCTTATGACACTTCGTTACATTTGTTATTAAGTCACAGTATCACCTGATGATCTCCATATAAATTATTTACAGTTCTACAATATCATTAGGCTAATGATCGGAGTATTTTCCTTATTCACATTCCTATTCTGTGAAATAATCTTAATTGCAGTTGTATAAACTACAACTGCTATTTTATACTAGAACGTTAGAGTGCGCCTGAATTTATTAAGATTGACTTCTCGACTATCGCCACAATTATACCGGCCTGGATCGAAATTAGAAGTAAACTACTTGATCCCAAAACGCAATAATATCTTATACAGTTTCGTGTAGAAATTAATATTAAAATGAATGAACAAATGCGATACAGTCAAACATAAAAATAGTGGATGGGCGACCCCATGACTTCTTTTATTCAAAGCGTTTCCCACTTTGCTATTTAAAAATTTGTGGACATATAAAATTATGGTTATAACATTATATTTAATAAAGTATTAATTTGAATTAAAAAGCATAACACTAACACAATAATTTACTTTTCATACGACAATATTCTCACTAATATATCTACAGCTTTTGTAATAGCACCTTTCAGTACAAGAAAATTCTAACCTCAAAAACGTGAGATGAGATCCATTGGATTCTGCGTGAATTATTATTAAAAACAGTATGTTTTGTTAAGAAAGTGCTATCCAATTAACGGCATAATATATTCTACAGGTTTTTGGCTTAAAATGTGTATAAAAAGTTTTTAATTACGTCGAAATTAAGGAAGGAATACTGAAGATAATAATATTAGTTGCCAATAAGTATTGTAAAGCTTGGTGAAAAGGAAAATATGGAAGATATATATTAATTACTAAGGGTAAATGATAATTTTAACTGTAAAGGATGTAAACTAGTGGAATGAATGGTATAGTACTGAAGGCTATTGGTAAGAATCATCATGTATATTGTTTTATCACTAACAGTGCGTTGTGGCCGCCTTCAAAGGGTATTACTCTCGAGTTATTTCATGTATATATTTTATTAGTCTAAGTTCGATTATAACAACCACTGGCTGTCTTCAATGACTAAAATAAAATATGGATGTTTTCGCTCATTATGTCAAAGATGTTTAAGAAGTTAGACGCAGTTTGTTCTGATGGTAGAACCTTCGTATTCAAGAGATCGTATTGTAAAGTACGATCGCTTCTCTTACCAACCGACAGTGTATAGGCACTCTTGTATTCCAGTATTGCCAGTAATGGCTGGGTATCAAAGACTGAACACCCAACGTCTTGGAGTGAAAGTGCTAAGTGAATTATATTCAAATTCAGGGGCTTGTTCATCAAATAAACGACTTGCTCGTCTCATTATCCTCGCTAATTAAAACAAAACACAGCCATTCTCTATAATCTGTCTATCTTTAACAAGAGATTCCATTACTTATTTCGACGCATTTCATGTTTCAGTTAACAAAGATAGACAGGTATGAATATGGTGCAAATATTTACAGTTACGTACTGTGTCAGCCCATATACGTCCCACTGACGGGCACGGGCCTACTCTACAATCGAGAGTACGACTGAGAGTGGTTAGGCCATGTAGTCCACCACGCTAGCCTAGTGCGGGTTGGCGGACTTACATACCATATAAATTCTTATAAATCGCTATGGTACGCAGGTTTCCTCACGATGTTTTCTTTCACCGTTTTAATGCGTGGTAAGATAAATATATGTCTAGCTCTGTTTAATGAAATGTAGAATTGTACCGACTTAGTAATAGTACCTATCATAACCTCTTGTTAAAGTTTGATAAGATATAGAGAATGACCATTAGATAATGTCAATTGTTGATGATGATTAAAGAATATAGAACAGAGTATAAATAAATAAATACACCCAACAGTCACATACATAGTTCTAACCCTACAGTAAGATCGAGTCTTGTGTCGTGGGTATCAGGAACTACGAGAGTCTTTTCGATCTCACGAACACCCAGACCCGAAACCAATACCTCTGGTTCACACAAATCTTCGTTTCGGTGGCGGGATCGAACCCGAATCGATATTGTGGGGTGTATTTATTTATTTATAAGTAGCTCCTGTAGTCTTTAGTAAGATACTAGTATTTAATTAACTGTATAATTCCTAGTCTGTAATTATGAATAGGTTCTGTAAATTACCCTAAAAATGTTACAAATCTAAACGGCCTATTACACCCCCTTCAGCTAGGCCCTGCGACATACAGAAGGCAGTGCTTATAGTACAGGGCTATCCTTGTATAAGCATCAGCAGTATCTCATCACGATTGTTACCTAGCCTAACCACATACTATTGAGTCAATTTATGTTTGTTAATTTCGGTTAAGAAAGGAATTGATAAATGTTTTTATTATTATTATATCCATCAGATAACTTGAACAGTATACGATGGTGAATACTCGTCTTAGTAACCCACTTAAATATGTCGTTTTTAAATTCCAGCCAGTATCTATCTGATGAAATTAAATGAAATTCCTTTATTGATAATGTGGGTAATTATGATGACTCAATTCATATAGAATTTAATCTCTAATTACAATACATTTGATTTATTTATTTATTTATTTGTTTATAATATTATGTATCAAAATTTAGTTATCTGTAGTCTTTTGACCTTATTGACAGCCTCCGTGGCGCAGTTGGTTAGACGCCGCCTGTGAAACGAGAGGTCGCGGGTTCGATCCCCGCACCGAGAGAAATGTTTGTGCGACCCACAAATATTTCTTCCGGGTCTGGGTGTTTGTGAGACCGAAAAGTCTCTCATAGTTCCTGATACCCACGACACAAGACTCGATCTTAGTTTGGGGTCAGGACTATGTATGTGACTTTTGGGTTTTATTTATTTATTTATTCATAGACAGATTATAAACCTATTTTAACTATCAAATGTTAAGTCCTTTTCGAAAGACGTTTGAATTCAATTTCATCGAAAAATACAAAATATTCGTCAGAAAGAAAATATAATCTTTCATAGAAAAAACAGGAAAATTGAAATGCTTTGATGATGGTAAGGAATAAGGCAAATAAGTTTTAATTTATATATAATGATTGGCTTGTCTGTATAGGTATATTGTGCATTGTAATTGAGTCTTTATATTGAAAAGGCCAAGGTTGAAAGCCGAAGGTTAGGCGATGATTTCTTAGCTGTGCATTAAGGAATCCTTATTTATATCATAAATACTAGAATTATATGTCATAAACATATAATTTTATTTTTATTAAACAATATTTATTTATACTCGATTTTTAAAATGATTATGATTTGCAATTGAAATCGAGTATCAGTTACTATTTTATTTAATATATGCAGTGTACAATGATCGTATCATGTCGCCATTTGCATTTGTATGTAAAAACTAGAGACTCTTTTAAAAAATATATAATGAACTGAATTTATGTAAACTATATTTTTATCCAACGCAGCCTATGTCCTATTAATATCGTTTAATCTATTAATAATATTTAAAGGTTAATTTATTACCAAATCCATGAACATTAATAAATTAATAATAAAAATAATTTTTAAAATAAATGAATAAATCTAAAAAGACAATTGTCATTAAATTATAAAAGCCTAACCCATCAACTTAAACAAAAAATATATATATATATATATATATATATATACATGTTTTATAATCTGTGGAAATGATACGAAGAAAAACTCTAAATTCAAACGGGACAAGATTTACGTAACGTCCCTGTGGATAAAATGTTTCATTCAATGTTCACATAGCCTAGCTTTATTTTTATTTTTTTATTGCAATAAATGGCGAGACGAGCATGTCGTTCGCCTGATGGTAAGCGATACGACCGCTCATGAACAGTAGCAAAACCAAACAACACCTTGAATAACAAAGCAATGCTTGGCATTCCACTGCGCTCGCCATCCTGAGACATAAGATGTTAAGTCTCCATATGTCCAGTAGTTACTCTGGCTACAATGCCCTTCAACCCGAAACATAACAGTGCATTTACACAGCTGTTTAACGGGAGAAATAGACACTGCGGTGGTACCCACCCAGATGGCCTCTGATGAGAGACCACCAGTAATTTAATTTTCAAAATTGTAATACTGTTAATTATTCTAATAATTATTGTAAACGTTATTTGTTATCTTGGTTTTTTAAGTGCAGTAGCGCATTTTTTTTTCCGGGTTTTTAATAAAATATAATGATTTGCCTGGGTAACAAATATTTTTCTCAAAATCCGAAATTTAAAGGCTCTATCTTTCCGCGGAATGTATACAAACGTCTTCAGCTTATACTCAAATAAATCACATAAATTGAAATCGGAAAATTAACCACAAAATATCTTATTTAAACTTCTATAATATGTTTTATATTTTTTATACCTAACAATAATATGAGTTACCTCTAAAGTACAGAAATTATGATTCTAACATATCTATCTCTACAATTATTAATTCACAAATAAGTCGTCACGTACTGGCCACTTAGCAAGTTATTAACATTTATAAAAAAAAATCATCCACGAACAACGCCATCTCTTGACGGCGTTCGGAAGCGATTTTTTACTGAAGTTTTTCAGCTGCCCGGCTTAAATAAAATTGAGGAAAAACGGCGAGAGGGCGCAACGTTGGCCTGTTTTTTTCGAGGGTTTGCGCAATTTATTTTATGTTTTTAGTTGGGATTATACAGGCTGCCTTTAATTGTGCCTGGATATAAAAAATGTATGAAAAATATGATTTTGAAAATATGTTTTTCTCGAAAAATGTTAACAAGTTTCAGGATGGTGGTTATATTACGCTAATTATTTAGCGGCATAATCCAAAATATGATGTTTTAGTGTATAATATTTGTGGGATATCGAGATCAAGACTCCTTGAATAAGTAAATATGAATCTAGCAATTGTAATACCAATTTAGGAAAAATGCGACCCAAGATTTTCACAATTTCCGACTTCAAATTGTAGCTTCAGTGACGTCTGTGACTTATGAATGTGCTTATGACGGATTGCTAGGGAATGGCTAATGCAGTGAACTATCAACATATTATACCTGTGGCTTAATATAGTGGGACTAAGGTCCTATAGTCGATTTAAAAAGTGATACATCGACATTGAAGCAAATAATATAAGAGTACATGGTTTTACCATCGAGGTTGCCAAGGACGGGGTAAAACAAAAGAGATTTAGCAGGAAACTGAATTCTCGCACCACCTATGCAACGCATGACAAAATAAAAAATATAGATTTTAATAAATACTAATTTTTCAGTATTCAAACCCAACCTCAAACCGGATTCTCTCTCTTTATATCTCTTTATATATTTTCTTCAGGCACAGTAAGCCCAATGCTGAACATAGGCCTCCCAAGGATCTCCACATCGACCTGTTGGAAGTGGACTCTATCCATCGACTTCCTGCAACCTTAGCAAGTCATTCTATACCTTCTTTATCTCCCAAATAATTAAAAATACCTGAGAATACCGAACGGCCTTTTAGCGGTGTTCAGGTAATTTTAATTGCCATCTAGTTTACATCACCTAATAATTGTGATCACTTACCTAACATGATGGAAAAAAGTCGTTTATTACGTTCGGCTTTTCTCGGACCCGCAATCCTTATACAGCGCTAATTCGCCGATAAATTAAAGTGTTACACGCAAGACGAGTTTACAACTTGTCAACATTTTAATTACAACTGTTATTTGAATTCCGTCACGGCTGTTGCCAATACACTGGGATATTTGGACGGTGGAAGGAAATTACTGATAAAGTAATATGAGAGTAATAATAATATGAACTGCAACTTAGCTGCTGGTGTCTCTCATATGTGAGAGGCTACTTATGGGGGTACCACCGCAAAGTCTATTTCTTCTGCCAAACAGCAGTTTAAATGCACTGTTGTGACAGGACACAGGTGAAGGACATTGTAGCCAGAGTAACTACTGGACATATTGAGACTTAACATCTTATGTCTTAGGATAGCGAGTGCAGTGGAATGCCAAGCATTGCTTTGTAATTCATAGTGTTGTTTGGTTTTGCTATTGTGCCATGAGTGGTCATATCGCTTACTATCAGGCAAATGGCACGCTCGTCTCGCCATTCATTGCAATAAAAAAATGGTTTTTTTTAAGTTAAAGATACTGCAGTATTTCTGATTTTAATTGAGAAAAGTAATCATAATATAGTAAACTCTAGAATTTCACAATCTATGGATGTAGACGGCTCTATGATTGAAAGGCTATTTCTTGTTCCACCACGCTGACCTGGAGTCAATTGATATAGTTTATACACCTCAAAATAATAATTTTTAAACTACACATTATTGTCCTTCTTTGTAATACATGCGGATATATCAGTCTGTATGTATTTTACACACCTTTGAAATTATAATTACCAAACTAACTACGAAATAATTTCCTTCACAAAATATAGCCTACCCTAATAGACATAACTTCCAAAAGTATTATAAAATTACAGTCAAAAATTTAATCTTTGACCATCTACAATTTCTTTTCAGCCTATAAGATTCCGAAATCTGATAAAATGCTTATGATAAAACACATCTGGAGTCGTCCCGTGTTGGCAGATCGGAGGGCGGCAAAAAACTCCAAACCATTTTTCACTATCTGTCCCCTACGCTTGATGTTTTGATACTTGGATCGATATGTGAAGACTGGAATGACGAAGATTTGAGGAGACAAAGATATTTTGTAAGTAATTAGTTGTAAAATGAAATTGCGATTCTTTAGCAATGCAATTAAATGTAAATCTTAAGATTATAGGTAAAAGACAAATTAATATGATTTAAAAGAATTAAATTAAAAATATTGTATTATTTTGAATTTTTTTTTTCGTTTTTCTAAATAACTTCAATATTGATGAAGATCTCCCTAAAAGCACACCAATTGTATAAAGCCCAGTTTTTTTATATTAATTTGCAGCCACCTTAGAGTATATATATATAGAGGGAGCGCTGGTACCCCAAAAACGTAGATAAAAATGGTGGTGCCGGGGCCACCTTTTTCTTCCCTACATCCAGTATGAATTGTGACAGCGTGGAATATGCATGGATTTCGTGAAAAAGAAAAATCAAAAAATGTGGTTTAGCGTTATCGAATACCATCCAAATTTACTTTAGGGGTTAATTATTAACTGTGTATTCATTTATCATCGACAATAAATCCAATTTCTTATTAATTAACAAGAAATAATTTAAATAATTTTACAGAAAAACATTCATATTTTTGAATTTTCGAACGCCTTTTTATTCAATGTTGCAAGTAATTAAATTGTTGAAATTCTGAAAAAGTTCCGGAATAATTTTTAGGTAAAAAATATAAAATATTTGAATTTGGAGCGAAATAAATTATAATAAGCCAAGGGTGAGTTTTATTTTTCATTTATTATTAATATTTTGTATTATGATAGCTAAAAACAATGTAACGTGAATATGTTAATTTCCGTTTATTTATTTATTTATATATTTTTCGTGGAAAAGTCATTTATCGGTAACATTAATATAGCAGTGCTACCAACATTACGAACAAGAAAATATCTACGTTTTTGAAGTTGCAAATGTATGACAGCGCTCCCTCTATATATAAATAATCTAAGGCAGCCACCTATTATATGGAAATCGAGACTCGGTTAATTATTTGTTTCGAGTCTGTATGTTTGTGAGACCGAAAAGTCTGAACGTTTTACATAATATAAATGCTGGACTGTGTTACTTTTTGGTATATTTATTATTTATTGTGTATACATACAACTTCTGTATTTCAATAGTATTTTGTTTCAAATTATCCTACTACGAGTATTACAGAATTGTGGTACTATTAGTTTACTATTAAACTACACATAGAACCACAAAATCACCCACAAAGTGTCAATGTGGGTGATTTTTTAAATTCACTCCAAGTGTGTCACCCACAGCGTCCCTACGAGTATTCATATTAATGGTTGCAGCGTGCGGCTGAGCGAACACGGCTTGTCTTTTAAATTAATTGTGCGAGCGCCTCGTGTGTTTGTCGTGATGATGGGGTAGGTAGGGGATATATTCTTATTCTGTTTCTTTATAACACCCACTGAGGAATGGTGCATTGTAAGATGATAAAAGTAAAATAAAATAAAATAAAATAGTAACGACACATGGTATTGATAATTTAGCCATTTAATAATATTTTCTGGTGTCCTGATTAATTGTGGTGGCATCTGGAGATTTACCAAGCTCCTTCTTAAAAGACGCATAACAATATTAGTCCACTATCTTTGATATCTAAGACCAGATTTTTTAAATGTGTTATAGTAGAAGATAAATAACGAGACAACCACATCTTAAAGGTATTCACTGGTGGGAGGTCTCATATATGTGAGAGGCCGTCTGGGTAACACCGCAATGTCCATTCCTCTCGCCAAACAGCAGTGTAAATACACTGTTGTGTTCCGGTTTGAAGAATATTGTAGCCAGAGTAACTACTAGAAACATAGAGACTTAACATATTATGTCTCATGATTTATACGAAGCATTGCTTTGTAATTCAAGGTGTTGTTTGGTTTTGCTACTGTTCATGAGCGATCGTATCGCTTAAGGCATAGTTTCCCAAAGTGGGCGATATCGCCCCCTTGTGGGCATTGGAGACTTAGAGGGGGGCGTTAAGGATTCCAGAAAAAAAGGGGGGCGATGGTTGATTTGTAATTTTAATTACTTTATATTTTAAAATTCACTAAAATTATAACCTACCTACTACTCAATATCGAATAATTAGTTTATGTTTCTGTCCTATAAGATGGTTTAATCACTAAAAATGCTCAAGTACAATCAAGTTGTTAATATATTTTTTGGGTAAGAATCGGCTCATTGTAAGTTTAAACACCAGAGCCGATTAATATATCACATTATAACTGAATAAATTAAAGACATGATTTTTTTGTTAGGAGTGTATCAATTGGGGGCGCTGAAAAATAATAGACTTTCAAAGGGGGCGGTAAAGAAATAAGTTTGATTATCTCTGGCTTAAGGTAAGGTAAGGTAAGGTAAATGACATAATCTTCTTACCATTCACAGCAATAAAAAGAATGCATCTGACGGTAAAGGCAATGCAGTTTAGTCATAATAATACCAAACTCCCGCTTCTACTCTCGACGATCACCAACATTGTGTCGGCCATTCATTCTATCCAGAAATATACAGGTGAAAAATGACCTACTTACATTGTACTATTACAATTCCTTAACTGCGTACAGGCTTTTTCCAGGATACGAATTACAAAGGCAATAAATAAGATTTCAAATAAAACTAAATTAGCTCGCATCTCAACTGAAACGGAAAAACATTAGCAATTAACTGGGAGGGCAATAGTCCCGGACATCGTGACAGATCGTCACAATCCCACAATTCCGGGAAATTACCCCGGGACACCGGGGCCGGGACCGGGACACCGCGAGGCGATCCGGAATAATCCGCCGAACTAGGCGAGCGTTTATCTTGATGTCTTTATTGACGTCGTTGGGGAGACTGGGGCATGACGCCTTTTTGAAAAAAAAAGGAAATATCGGTATATTTTTAGTGATCTAATTCGGTGAGGCAGTGGAAAAGTTAGTTGAGAAATTAAAAGTCTTTAATTTTAGATCATAAATGTTTTGAGGTTTTCAACTGAAATTTGTAGCCTTTCTTTCCTTAAACTTTTTATGACAAAAAATATATATTTGAATGGATCTAAAAACACTATTTTCTGTTTATGTATAAGTTTATGAATATGAAAAACCTACAGCTATAGAAATTTAGCATTATTATTTAATATTTGACCCGATGCGGGTTAAATGGAACGTGGAATCCCCAAGGGTCTTCCGAGCTGCGGAGCTCATTGCCAATTCTTTGTGGGCTGTCGATCCTCGCGCACTGAAGTTGCAGTTTAATATGAATATAATATTCTTACTTCAAATCATAGATACAAGACTCACGCCTTTTTCCTAAAGGGGTAGGCAGATGTGTTATCAGTACATGATGTGATAGGGGGCGAGTCTATCGCCATATTGAAGACAAATTTCTGATTCCAGGCTGATAATGAATAGAAAAATCTAATATCACTTTGCCCGACCCAGGATTCGAACCCGGAACTTGGCCTTGTAACCGTGCCATAGTATAACTGCGCCCCAACCATTCTAGTGTGTGAAAAGACTTACTTATGCAATAATATACAACTCTCTATGTATGGTTCCATCATAAGGAAAATTCTGCAACTTACCTGCCTACCCAGTCACGGATCTAGGCGCATGAAGTTAATAAAACTTTCAACCGACAAAAACAAATATCCATACAGCGTTTTAATCACATTAATCAAATTAAAACGAATTAAGCAATGCAATTAATCCGGCACACGACCAAGTATTATAGTGTTCAACAAAAACCCATGTATAATGCTCTAAGTGCTGGTTATTTTTATACCATATAAAAAGTCTTGTATCACGATTTGCAACCAACGACATTAAATTTATAAACGAGCAATGCTTTTAATTGGATAAACATTTATTTATTGCTTATAAATTAGTCGGGCACGAGTCAACGTGATTGCTTGGTTTATGGTTTTTAGTCTGTTTGTTTCGCTCTTTTCATGTGATTGGTAACATCGCGAGGAAACCAGCATTAGTGAACGTACAAGAATTCCTCTATTAGGTTTGGGAAGTCCGCCTATCCACGATAAGCCAACGTGAACAATAGTCTAACTCGTCTTAACTGAACTGTCAATTGTAGAGGAGGCCAGTAGAGGGATATGGGCTAAATTTTCCATAATTTTTCTTTTGAGTGCCGCTTCAAAATCTGTTGCGTAGTTTTAAAGATCTAAGGATATATAGGGACAGACAGACGGGAAGCTACTTTGTTGTATATAATGTAGTGATCGGTGCCCACTATCCTGTCGAAACATGGTCTAAATTTCAAAGCAAAACCGCACACAAAACTTGTGCAATAAAAAGTAATCTCAGTAATAATTACAGGATTATTTGTATACAATTTGTTCGCTATTTAATACATTTATTACCAAGTACAATGTACGTAATTATTATAAGTGTCACTTTCTTGCGTTCCGAACTGCGTAATTGATACCAGATTAAGCTGGAATTATACAAGATTAATTAGTTTTTGGGTTATTGCTATCATGGCTCGTAGTTTGACAGATTTTCTGTTGTATTTCGTGTGTCTCGCATGTTCTTAAGATGTACTGTACTGTATAAATAAATAGATATCCCCATCAGTCACATACATTATAGTCGCTGAACACTAAGATCGAGTCTTGTGTTGTGTATCAGAAACTTCGAGAGGCTTTTCGCAAAAACACCCAAAGCCGAACCAAATACCTGTGGATTGCACAAATATTTGTCTCAGTGCAGGGATCGAAGTCGCCATTATGTATCGGCTCATATTCGTCCCAATGCAAGACTCGGGCCTCCTCTACAATCGAGAGTATGATTAAGAGTGGTTAGGCCATATAGTCCACCACGCTGGCCTAGTGTGGGTTGGAGAAAAATATTTTATTTCGTCGTAAAATTTCGTCTTCATGTCGTATCCTAGCAGTGAGCAGAGTTCATCCCCCGCTGATGGCCGTTGATTAATGAAGTCGCTGACGTCGTTACGGGGATGCGATCGCTCCGTGGCTACACACTCAAATATATCGCGAAAATATCCGAAGAAGTTTTCTTTAATGTTTTGTAGTATTTTTGTTGAAATGAATGGCGAGACGAGCATGAAATTCGCCTGATTGTAAGTTATATGATTGCTCATGGACAGTAGCCAAACCAAACAACACCATGAATTACAAAGCGATGTTTGCCATTCAACTGCGCTCGCCAGGATGAGACATTAGATGTTAAGTCTAAATATGTCCAGTAGTTAGCCTGGCTACAATGTCTTTCAAACCGGAATATAACAGTACATTTACAGTGTTGTTTTGGGGAGTTAAACATTGCGGTGCTATCTGCCTAGACGTCCTCTCACATAATATAAGAGACCTACAACCAATAAAGTACCGTGAATATGTGTCAAAGCAATGTTTGACATTCCACTGCGCTTGCCATCCTAATTAACATTGTATGACAATAACCACAAAGCTTCTTTGTATGGAGTGCAGATACAGTATTCACAGCGGGGTTCATACATTCGTTTTAGCCACAGGAAGTCCACTGCTGAACATAAGCCTCCCCAATGATCACCACATCGACCTGTTGGAAGCGGCCTGCATCCAGCGACTTTCTGCAATCTTAGCCTGGTCGTCCGTCCACATTGTAGGCGGGCATCCGACACTGCACTTGCCAATACATGGCTTCCACTTCAGAACCTTTCGGCCCCAACGGTCATCAGCCACAGCGTGGGTATCTCGGCGTATAAAAAAATTAAGGAAAATTAATTGAGGATGAACAAATGCATAGTTAGTGGAATCCACCAAAAAGCTTTTCGATAAAATTATGTCAACCTGCGAAGATACTTCTTAAAATTACGGCGGTAGGACCGAGGATTATTTGTAGAAACGAAACAATTCCACAGCGTGAAGATACGGTATGAAGAAAATTGGCAAGGCTTTTATACTAGTCAGAAGAGAGTGATATATTGAAATAATGGAGGTAGCGGAAATTAGATCGCACTGTGTATGTCCTGTTGTCTTTAGAACATAAGAAACTAAAATAGGATAGTCAACACTACTGTATTAGGGACCTACAAAGTAAAAGTAGTTGTTAAGTGAATAAATAAATCCATCCAGTGGTTGTCTGGTAGAAATTGCCTTAGTGCGATAAGACCGCCATTTGTACTTAGTTGTGATATTGTGATATTGTTCTTTTAAAATGTGATATTTATTGTGTACTATAAATAATAAAAATAAATTATCAATTTAAGCAGAAAAATACAGTTTAAAAATGGATATTTTGTATTATGTTTCAAGTGGATCTCAAAATCATTTATTTTTTACTAAACGTTTCAATCGTGATGATCTATTTTGCACGCTTGCTGAATAACAATGCGTTTTCGAATAAGATTATTAAGAATTCTGTTCAAAACCATTTTTTTAAATAAAGTCGGGTTTTACTTTGTTTTTGTTGCGTTGTACGGTTCAAATGATTTGTTCGTGCCTTTTTAGCAAAAATATTACAATACTAATGTTAATTCCTGCAAGAATAGAGGATGAATTGATGTCTTGAATGAAGCAATAAAATATATATTTTCTTTTTTATCATTCACGCTTCTTCAGACTTCAGATTGCGTTTTCTTTTCTTTCCTTCTCTTATATCCGCCCTGGGGTGGACATAAGAGTGGCAGTTGGTAAGCGATAGATTGATATGTAAAAAGGTATTTAGCCAAGTACATTCACAATAACCGCTGATGATCTGCAAATTTATACACGGGCACCAGTGGACAAGATGGTCGATGCGATTCGAACTATTAACGATGATATCCTACATATATGTTCTTGGAGTAAATCGTATGGACTGAAGGTGAATCCATCGAAAACTCAAGTGATTGTTGTCGGCAGCCCCAGGATGATATCGAGACTTGATTGGGCCCAACTTCCATCCGTTTACTGTGACGGTGTCACTGTTCCGTATAGCGATACCGTAAAAAACCTTGGCCTATACATAGACAAGTCTTTCACCTGGGGTCCGCAGATTCGGGAGCTAAGCCGTAAGGTTTTCGCCTCCGCTGGGTCCTTGCGAAGATTACAAAATTTTCTACCCATTACCACGAAGATTTCTCTTGCACAAACTCTCCTACTCCCCATCCTTGATTATGCCGATGTCAGCTATCTCGATCTCACCGAGGACCAACTTAATAAACTTGAGCGTATTCAAAATTTCTGTATTAGGTTTATATTTGGTCTACGCAAATATGATCACGTTTCTGAGTTTCGAGCTAAGCTCAAGTGGTTGCCCATACGACTTCGTCGGAATGCTCATATTCTATCTCTTCTGTACAATATCTTATTTAACCCTCTCACCCCTTCATATCTCAAACAACGTTTTATATTTCTTCATAAATCTCATTCTAAGTCCTTGAGGTCATCAGAGAACCTGAAACTGAGAATGCCGTTGCACACTACTACTTTCACAGATAAGTCGTTTGCAGTCCAAGCTGTACGACTGTGGAACGAATTACCAACCATAGTCAGACAGGCTCAAACACTAACATCGTTTAAGAAAATGGTGAAAGACTACTATCTTTCTCACTAAACATACAAACCGAGTAGTATAGCTTCTATATATGGATAATAAAATCTACAGGCAATATATAGTATTTATAAGTGTTTTTGTATAATCATAGTTGTATATGTGTATGTATATATGTATGTATGTGTAAATGTGTATGTATATGTATAATATATATAATAATTCATCTATATATTATTATATTACTGGAGCTTATTTCCTTTATTTTTCTAGACTGCCCTCTCTTCGTTTCCTTTTTTCTCGTATCCATCCAAAGGTTGTCTGTAAGAAATCGCCTAGAGCGATAAGACCGCCTTCTGTACTTTTCATTGTTTGTTATATGTTAATGTTGTTGTCCTCTTTATGTGCAGTTAAGAATAAATAATAATAATAATAATAACCGAACGAAAGGCACAGGCAAGGAAACAAATCCGTCATTTTACGTCAGTTCTTTGCCATTCTACTGATGGTAAGAGATACGACCGTTCATGGACAGTAGTAAAACTAAACAACACTATGAATTACAAAGCAATGCTTGGTATTCCGCAGCGCTCGCCATCCTGAGACAGACTGGTAAGTCTCAATATGTGCAGTTGTTACTCTGGCTACAATGCCGTTCAAACCGGAACACAAAGTGCATTTAAACTGCTGTTTGACGGATATAGACATTAGGTACGGTAGTACCTTCCCAGGCGTCCTCTCACATATGAGAGACCTACCACCAGTAAAGTAGTGTGATGATCCAGATTCCCCTTTTTTACACCAGTCAAAGGTATAATCATTAATTTAGCAACCTTTACATGACACCAGGTTCAGACTTAAACTTTAATGAACCTTCAAAGTCAAAATTTATTTCTGATATTATGGGTCTTATTGATACCAATGTAACAGCTTCATCCTACTTCAAAAACCCATTCACAAATCCAAAATTCGAGATGACCACTAAACCCACCCATCCACGTGCTCGTCTCTAGCCCAGGCCGGGTCCATGACCAGCGTCCAAACAAAAACACCCACAAAAAGCCAAACAACCTGTTTGCGTTATTTTAAAAGTGTTACGCACGATCGCGCGCGATTCTCTATGCTCTGAGTCGGACGGTGCCTAGACGGTGGCAGGGTTCTTTGAAGATTTCAAGGGAAATTGTTTTTTATGACAAAGCTACAATACGATGGAGATAAAATCAGTAAAGATATCGTAGTAGTTAAGAAAAAACAGGAGGTTTAAGGTGAAAGACATATAAAGACAAAGACAAATAGCAAATGCTGAATAATTTACATACATAAATAAACTCACGCCTTTTTCCCAGAAAGGGTAGGAAGATACTTCTGGTAGCAACCAGGATACCCAGGTTTCGCCTTGTGTGCTCCACGATGTGATAGGGGGCGAGCCTAACGCCATATCTGGCACAAATTCCTGATTAAGGTGAATGAAGAGAAAAATACAATATCACTTTGCCCGACTCGATATTCGAATCCGAGACCTCAGCTTTGCAATCAAACTGTACTATAATTGCGCTTCATAGGCAGTCAAGCTGCAAAAAATAATAAAAGAGCTGGCACGTCTTTTTAAGAAATGTCATTATTAATTGAGAATTAAGAATCAGAAAATTGATAAGAGAGTGGACAAAGCTGGAAGAAATTAGGTTGGTGGCAGGTGGGGTATTGGTTTTCCAGCAGCTTTGTTCTCTTCGATTCATTTACTATTAATTTCACGAATATTATCAGTGTGATATTTGCAACCTACTTCAACGAACTACAGCAAACCTCTTAATATAAATGCAAATCGTCAAATCGAACAATAGGCTCAATAATATCTACAGAACCACTCCTAATGTTGCGTAGCACGCGCCTGCAAGTTTTACTTGATAATTCTCCTTTATTTTTGATTGACTTCCTATTGGGTCCATGCGCCGGAGTCTGCGGTTAAAAAAACGCCGTCACGTTTCAAATACGTGAGTAATCACCTAGTTAACTGTTGACTTTGGACACCTGTGCCGATGAATGAACGGGAAGAGTGAATGAACGAATGACTGAATGGGATTGAACAAAAAAGAACGATAGGGTGTACCGATTTTTATGGTTTCGGATTAGCGTGATTTGAATTTGGAATGGATTTCTTTAAAACTTTCACTGCAGTCGCTATAGGTGCTTATTTGGATTTAGAATACTTTTTTAAAGATCTTTTATTTATTTTTTATAGGGACTTAGATTGTTTAAATTGGACACCGCGCAGAAACTTATTTTAGTACAATAATAACCAGAAATGTTATAGTGTTAAAAGTTATAATAACATCGGATAAAATCTTGCGGGCATAGTTGTCTGAAAACAGTCTAATAATAGTTTACGTCACATGCAATCAGAACGAAATTAGAAGGTGTATAAAGGAAGAAAAATTCGCATTTTGGGTAACTTAAAATTTTCGAATTTCATTCGCAAAAAGACAATGGTAATTTTCACTGTAGTGGTAAAATCCTACATATTTTTTGTATGTACATTGTACAACTAACTTATACTATATTATATATTTCTTAATTCTATGTTTTACTCTCCATTGGAAATATTTTTAATAGTCTAGGTAAAAATATCTAACTTGATGTGTACTCCTGGCCGCTTCAATTAAATTATCAATTACATCTAGTATATTTTAAAGCAAATATACTATTCTTAGTACTATTAATGACGCAAATATAGATGATAGAACCTGCGTCACAAGCAATTGAACCACACTCAACATGCCTCATTATATCGCTGGCTCAATATTACAAGGTTCTATGTGAAATCCCATTCATTCTGGGGAAATTAGTTTAAAAATTTACATGTCGTCAAAAATTTATAAAGACTAGTTTTACAGGTTTTCACTGGACGTACCTACTAAGTTTAATTCAAAATGCTATCCGAACACAAAAAAATTACTATTCTTATTGCTCAAATTGAGATATTAGCCAATTTAAATTAACATAGAACTTTGCAACTCCCAAAACAACCCATTTGTTTGCATGCTAGCACATAGAACTTTGTTTTACTGAAACAATCATAGTACATTTTTCATTCTACCACGTTTAATCATTTTGTTGTTTCTGAATTTTTGTTGAAACATATAAAATAAATAAAAGAAATACATAAATAACGAAACATAAACTTTAATGCATTTTTTTTATCATCTATAATCATTAGAATTATACTACTCGTAATATAAATTTAAGAGGTTAATTGCAATAACTTATAAATTGTCTGTATAAAACATATAATGGTTAGGTAAGATACTTGTTTAACATACTTATTTAAATATTGCCTCAAAGTATTCTTTGTCCACTGTGGGCATCCATCTGTACATAGATTGTATGTTTTCTATTTTATTTTGATTAATTACTGGCTTGTTTAGTAATTTTATTGAACTCATGGAAAAAATATTGTTGGTTCTTCTGGTTTGGTGCGGTTTTAAATTAACGAATTGATATGAGTCAGATAAGTGAGATTTTTTATACGCTGCTTCGAACCAAGCCTTACTTAACTTAATTTCTGTCACTTTACTAAAAGGAATAGTGGAATATTTTAAAAGAGGTGCGGCTTCTTGAAAATTAAAAAAATCTTCACCGTTTAATTGAATGACATAGTATGGATTGTTGGATTTTATTTGCGTCAATAATCTGATAAGAGATAAAGGAGAATAAAATTCAACCTTAGACAGTACCCGATCAATGCAACTATGAACATTGTCAATTTCCTGAATACAGGAATGTCCGGGAGTAGAAAACTTAATGGTTATGTGTTGTAATAATGGATACTTGTCCATAAAATGCCTCAAACAAAAACTCATTATGCTGTTCCGATTCTGCGGTACACAGCTATCACACCACATTATGATAGATGTGAAATGTGGATTATCAAGCATAACTTGTTTCATAATTCTATATACAGCACTAGCTATGTCGTTTCCACTTCTTCCTCCAATAGCTTCTGTCCATATAGCGCAGTATACTTTTTTAGTAGTAGATAGGTGGGCCGTCATGTTGTAAGTGGCGAATTTACTCTTATAAAAAAAGTTACTTACTTCTGCTTTGGGACAGGATAATACATTTTCTAAATCAAAACATAGCACAGGAATATTACCATTTCTGTCTAGAGTGCGGTTTATTCTTGCAGCTTCTTTTTAATTACTTTTATATAATGTTAGGTGTATCAATCCTTTATACTAATATATTCACTGCTGAGTATGAACGTTTACTAACATTATATCTCTTATTCTTTTTCTGTACCTACTTTAATATTTCCTAGATCACAACGAAAAACCAGTGACATTCTTGTGGATATTCCATAGTTGTGTAGATTTCCTCACGATTATTTCCTTTGTCATTAAAGTGAGCCATAGATTACATAATGTATAGTAATGTATTAATAAAGCATACTAGCGGAATAAAATGGTGATCCCCAGACCAACACACATAGTCTGGGAAATAAGATATAGTTAGCAGAAAATAGACACATTACTTCGAAGTTGCCTCAGGCTCGAACCTCGGATCTTTCATTTGTTAGTCCTGTTCATTACCAACTACATAAATTGTAGCTGATAGATAATTAACATTTAATTAAACCTCTTAAATTGTCTAATAACATAATATTGCCCCGATTTGTTTAATATTGCATAAAAGTGACCACTTATACGAGTATACTTAACGAGATTTTCTTTGTAGACAACAAACATTGAAAAAGTTGGAATAAACAAAAATAAAATATATTATAACTGAAAGTACCTCATAACTTCATCTTCCATTTTTCTGGTTTGTCAAAAGTTTATATAATTATATTTGTATAACCCGCGTAAAAATATTGACGCTAGCTACCAATGAAAACGCGGTAATTTGCCGCGCGCTGTCTATTTTTTTTTACCATAGACAAAATAAAATTGCTTTTAAACAAAATCTTATGGTCAATATAGTGCTTTGTAACATTAACAAATGGGCGTAAATTATGTTTTCGGTCCCATGTGTAACAAAATAATAATAATTAATATTATAAGGGTGTATGTGCAACATAGAACCTTGTAATATTATTTTTTCTTTCGAAAGTAACATAGGACTAAGTTTGATTTACTATTATGCCGTCGATATTGCTGCCGTATACATATATGTTGGTGTAAATTATAGCCAAATAGATATAGAAACATACTGTATACTTAACTCAATAAGCGCCAAAAATGTAACATAGAACCTTGTAATATTGAGCCAGCGATATGTAACAGCAATTTCCTCTAACATTTGTATAAATTGAAGAATCTGTGATTGACTGGGGTTGTTGTAAAATTGTTTTTAAAATGCTTTGATTTTTTTAAATATGTATAATATATTGTACTTGACAGCCTCTGTGGAGCAGTTGATAAGACGCCGACTGTGAAACGAGAGGTCGCGGGTTCGGTCCCCGCACCGAGACAAATATTTGTAAGGCTCATAAGTATGTGTTTGTGAGAACGAAAAGTAGTTTCTGATTACCCACGATAAAAGACTTAATTGATCTCTATGTGGAATCAGGGTTGTGTATTTGACTGTTGGGTGTTATTTTATTTATTATTATGATTATGATGTTTTTGTATACGAGCACAGGAATTAAGTAATCTTCTTTTTGTTTGTGATAAAAATACAAAACAACCAACAGTACCTACGTCCATACATTACATCTGTCTAAGTGCAATCTCTATTCCAATAATTATATGCTCCCCTATTTCTATGATTACATAATCATATGTATAATATTCAAGGGATTTAGATCAGTTCTTTCATTGGAAAAAACTATAAGAGGTATTGACCTCTTATGGTTTTTTTTCTTATCGCTCGCCATCCTCGTTTATAAGATATTTACGCTTAAAAAGGTCTTGTGAGAGACCTATTACAAATATTTTAATTTTTATTTAAGATGTCATGTCTCAATATGTCCAGTATTTACTCTAGCTCCAATATCCTTTTAACCGAAACCCAACATTGCATTTACACCGCTATTTAGCGGGAGAAATAGACATTACAGTGGTACCCAGGCGGCCTCTCACATATGAAAGACCTATCACCACCAGTTCAGTTCAGGCTATGAATGATCATGATGATGCCAATTGCCCTTAGGATTGCGTACTTACCGTAAATTATATGAAAAATGTCCGGCATCCGGCTTATATCCAATTAAACCACGTGTGATATCATTAAACCCAGGTGCTAATTATGCGTCAAGTGCTCCGGTAATTTTCCTATAAGTTTAATCACTTCGGATCTATTCACGGCTTTTAATTTATTTTTGTATTTATGCTGTTTGCACGTAGATAGGATTTAGAATTTTTTTTATAATTTAAGAGTGAGATATTTTTTGTGTCCTGATATTTTTTCTTAAGAATGTTAAAGTGTGCAACATAATCTGTCATTTGGCTAAAATATCATCATAAAATAAATATTGTAATGTATTGAAATGCACAAACAGCGCTATTATTCACAATATTTTCTAAGCTAAGTGCAAGAAATTCATTTAACAAATAACCATACTTTAATTGTTGTTGAACGAACGTAGATATTGTGTCTCATCAAATATTTTGTTAATTATTATAGCTGAACACAATAGCGGAATAACTAAACATGTTATAGAATCAATGAGACTTAAAACACATACTTGGCGAACACAAATTATAATTTCTAAATTAATTAGCCTGTGAAAATTTCCGTATTTTGTTTCATGTAAAAATAATAATATTATTTGTTTGTACATAATCTGTTTTGTACAAATAAATCTTAAGCCCAAGTTCAAACACCACATTATAAATACAAATTGTCCACAAATCAGAAAATAATATGGAGAAAGTCCTACCTTAATAGGCGGGGCGTAGTCAACCGCCATCATGCAGTCACTATTGACCCCCGCCTCGGTCTTTATCATGGGGGGTCCATGGTGGTACAGCTGACCCATTTGGTGGTGGTGCATACCACTGTCACCACGGCTGTACCACGTGGTGTACATATCGCAGCTCTGCTCGCAACAGTCACTCATAAATACAACATCTTATTCACCACTTTTATAAGACACTTTTAAAAGTCTTTGGAACGTAAAAGTATATACCACCGATTGTCTTTTATCACCGATTCTCTTTCTTAACGCTCCCGTGTTCATAATGTTCACAATGTTTTTCAAGTCATTCGATATTTGAAACACATTTTTAGTCATTTAATTTTGTATTCCATTTTTAAATATAAGAAAACACTTTTTATATTTTATAATAACTTTTATAAAAGAAATTTGAAAATCGTATACTTGTTTATTTTCGTATTACCGGATCACAGTAATTCAATATGAAAGTCAAAATAAAATTTTACACAAATGAAACACTTTTTTAAAGAAAATTAACGAAAAAGCACCGATTTTTTGAGTTGAACCCGTTTTATTTTAAATTGTTGATTTAATCAATACTTATTTTACTATTGCACTAAGTACATTTGTGATATATTATTTAGATATATTATTTTTATGTTGTGCTGTCTTTGTTCCGGCATCTGTAACAGACAAAAATCACAAATTATATGTTGTATGAAGACACAAAATAAAAACAATGTATATTTTTAAGTACATTCGTGGTCGCTGATTAATAAAATTATATTATTTACGTCATAGTTTCTTGGTTATTCGAGACAGTATTCCCAAACTGTAGGGTATGAGTATGTGTTAAATAAATGCAATTATTACTATGCGTGTCTACCTTCAAATATACAGGTAATATCTAGATTGCTGCCGAACGAAGCCGGGTGGTAGTTATAGTGACTACAGATACAGCGCTAATAAAATTTTGTAAAAAAACGCGTCAATCTTTTGTGAGTTTTTAAATATCATCGTATTTGGGTGGTAAAGCCATAGTTTTTTCAAAAGTACTACTTAATAAAAACCTGTACATAGAGTCTTTAAAAATAAAAGTGTGTACTTTATTATTTAAGAAAAAACTATGAATGTACCATCCAAATGAGACGCGACGATAGGAAAAAATAACGAATAAAATATAGTCACTTTATTTTTTTTAAATTTTTAGTTGCATTGTCTTTGTTGTCAGTAAAACTTCTTTCGGCTTCGTTTTTGGTCGCAATATGGATATATCCTGTAGTTTGGAAAGTTAAAATAGTAAAATGCAGACAATTGTATATATTTTTTTAATTACATCTTTCATCAAATGGATATTATTTGCAGTCCATTTGCAGAAAACCTGAGAAAATTACAAAAAGGTACTGATGCCCAGAGAAAAGTCAGTCCCTTGTGTCATGGGTATCAGAAACTACGATTGATTTAACCAACTGTGCGACGAAGGTTGTTGAGTGTGAATAACCAGTGACTCATTAAGGTAATTAACAAAGATAATCTAGATATTACTAGTATGTTGTATTATTTTATTGATTTTTTTCTGCATATATTACTGTAATAGGTGTTATTAAATTAACTATAGTAATTAGTTTGAACGGTGCTAATGAATAATAAATAAAATATTATATTAACATCACAACGGTATCTTAAACACTATAAAAATGCCCAATAATATTATTAAATTGTAAAAAAATTCAAATCCCAAATCCCAGGGCACACCTCTGACTTTTCGGAGTCATGTGTGTATTGATAGTCAATCACCACGCACTAAAAACGGTGAAGGAAAACATAGTGAGGAAACCTGCATACCATAGCGATTTATAAGAGCTTCTATGGTGTGTAAGTCCGCCAATCCGCACTAGGCCAGCGTGGTAGACTATATGGCCTAACAACTCTCAATCGTACCCTCGATTGTAGAGTAGGCCCGTGACCTGTAGTGGGACGTATATGGGCTGATACAGAAAATATTTCAAAAAAATATACAACAGAAAATTATTATAATATTCCATCCTTACTAATAAATACTACTAATATCTCTAATATCACTGGTGGTAGGTCTCTCATATGTGAGAGGCCATCTGGGTGGGTACCACCGCAGTGTCTATTTCTCCCGTCAAACAGCAGTGTAAACGCAATGTTGTGTTTCGGGTTGAAGGGCATTGTAGCCAGAGTAATTACTGGACATTTGAGATAACATCTTATGTCTCAGGATGGCGAGCGCAATGGGATGCCAAGCATTGCTTTGTAATTCAAGGTGTTGTTTGGTTTTGCTACTGTTCATGAGCGGTCGTATCGCTTACCATCAGGCGAACGGCATGCTCGTCTCGCCATTCATAGCAATTAAAAAAAAATACATTATATTCCTTTTGGATATACATATAGCTATGAATGGTGATACAAAAATGCCATTGACCTAATAGTAAGCGATACGACCGCTCATGGACAGTAGCAAAACCAAACAGCACCGTGATTTACAAAGCAATGCTTGGCATTCCACTGCGCTCGCCATGTGTCCAGTAGTTATTTTGGCTACAATGTCCTTTAAACCGGAACACAACAGTACATTTACACTACGGTTTGGCGGGAAAAATTTATATTACAATGTATATAATAAATTCCCACATATAAGACACCTAAACCACCAGCCAAGTTACCCCCAGTCCCTAATATTCATACTCGTATATTCATTTCTAATATTTCTACATTTATATTCATTTTTTTCGAACTTGAACAGTTTAGTATAGTATGAACAGCTGTGGCAGAAAATAGAGACAGATGGAAGGAATTGAGGGAGACCTTTGCCCAGCAGCGGGAAAATATAGGTTTTAAAAAAAACTGTATTTTTTTCACAATGTAACTCAACATAAAATTACAACGGCTTGGATGCGCCAATCGTTTACAGCTGGTAGACTCATACATTTTATTACTCTAGAATAAGATTTTCTATCTAGTGCTGGTGCGATGTGGCCTGGTGGTAACAAGCCGGAATGGTGTAATAATGAGGTGTGGCCTGTTTAGAACAAGCCGGGCGCAATCTGCTGAGACAACGGGCGCGGGTTCAACTTCCAGTATACTTCTAACTCTTCGGAACCATCTCTGAACTGAATAAATTAATTTTATTGTGAAAAATATCCAAAAAACTACAGAGTACACATTTTATAACTATTTATGTCTGTATTCATAGTCCATTTAACGCTGAAGGAAATAGTCCTGAAGAAACCTACTTACTATACACAATATTCTTCACCAAAAGTTATGTAGTATGTAAACTCCTTCAACCCACGACAAGTTAGCATAGCGTACTACGGCCTAAGCCATCTCAATCGAACTCTTGATTAGAGGACTCCCGTGCTCAGTAGTGACTATGGATACAGTATAGTACCAAGTACCCACCCCATAAACACAACGTAAAAAATATTTTAATTATTTTATACAACCACTAAGGAAACAAAATGCTCTACATAAAATTCCACGCTTAACTCTACCAAACATCTCTACCAGTTCCATAACCATAATGTAGAGTCATAGAATTGCAAATCAGGCACCAAACACCATAATGGGTGTACGGCGTATCACACTTGGGCAGGGGGGTCAACGACCGCCGCGACCACGCCCACCGCACACGCCCACTAGACGCTCCGCCCACTCCAAATGACGTAATTTGGATATTTAAATGTAGGTAGAGTTTGGAGGTTTGCGGTTGGGACTTGTGCTAGTTTGAGTCGGTTTGATTCCGAGGGTGTTATTTTTTCTTGTATATTTAAATCCCATTTTATATTATTCTATTCAAGTGGGGTTTTTGTAATATACCATAACTAATATAAGTAATGTAAACAGATTTGCGTTTATTTAATTCGAAAATTTTGGGATAGTCAAATTTGTTTCCGAATTTAATATGTTATATCGATTTGAAATTGAACTAAGTTCCTGGTGTATCATAATGCATATTACGGGAAGTACAACTAATATTAGTCAATTATAAACATTTTTAAATACAATAATAGATTGCTATAATTATAATTTTAAGAAATCACAGTTTTAAAACTTTAACTTGTTTATAACTAATGGGTACGAGTAAACTAGACCCATTTTTTTAAATACTGAGCAAATGACTTTTAGTCGACATAATATATAGATTAGCTGGCAAGCTTGAATTTATGGCGGTCACCACAGCTCATAGACTTTCCTCAGGCTGCTTATTGACTAATGTTGAACATCATGTTCAACATGGGTATGTGAACGGTATGTGAGGAAACTATTCACCGATAAATAAATACACTCAACTGGTGGCAGGCCTCTCATATGTCTATCTTCTGCCAAACACCAGTGTAAATGCACTGTTGTATTTCGGTTAGAAGAACATTGTAGCTAGAGTAACTACTGGACATTTTGAGACATAACATCTTTTACCGCCCTCTTCTCGCAATTAACTGCAATAAACTAACAAAAAGAAACACTTATGAAATGAATCTAATAATTACAAGCATATAAACGTGAAATAATCTAGTATGGAGGCTTTCTCACTTAAAGCATATCCATAATACGTATCAATATGTCTAGTAGTTACTCTGGCTACAATGTCCTTCAATACAAAACACAACAGTGCATTTACACTGCTATTGGTGGGAGGTATTGCGATGGTATGGTGGCGATCTCACGCATATGATTAGTTGTTAGTTAGTTTGTAGTTAACCAAGCCATAATAGCCTGGAACAGTAATCCTTTTTCGTATACATGCAATTTGATATACTAGAAAACAGTCTTATTAAGCAGATAACAAAGTATGTGTGTATGTACCCAGCCTTGAAGGCGAAAAGAGTAACTGACAAACGTCATAGTCAAATCGATTCGTGTAAATATTTATCAAGCTGTTACTATAGTTAAATTATCGTTGATTTACATAAAAGGCGACACGCCACAGATATTTCTAATTAAATTGTCTTGGAATGGTATTTCTCCCTAATTTTATACTTTTTTAGTTACTATGATTACCTTCAATTATAAGTGATAGCGAGAACCCTGGTGCTTGCATCGCAGTTTGAAATAAGATTTATTCTCTTCGAAACGCTGTTGCGTTGCCTACAGTATTTCCTAATACAGGGTATATCCAGACTGTGACAAAAACGAAGTCAAGTGGTAGTTTTGGTGACTTCAGTCACAATGGAACTTTAGCAAAAATTATAGATTTACCACTCAAACACGAATATATTTAAAACATCACATTTTTTTTAAATGTACTCAAATTTTTAGTTGCCTTGTGTTTGTAGTCACTAAAACTTCCACTTGGCTTCGTTTTTGGTGACAATCTTGATATGCTCTGCATTATGTGGCGTTGTACATGGCTTTGGTATAGAAAACATCAAGGATTGTTTTTGGTTTAGGCGCAGTATACGCATACACACCAACTATCAAGGCATCAGGCGAATAGCTGGAAACCCTGGTATGGGATTAGGTAAAAACGAAGTGGAGAATCATAAAGGAGGCGTATGCCCAGCAGTGGATAGATTCAGACTGAAAACAAATGAAATGATGAGAAAAATTTGTGACACAGCTCTGCGTTCGCGTAGTACGTCACGATCACAAAATCATAGAAACATTTTGTTTAAAGTTGTGTATTATTAGAGACTGTCCCGCCCTCACACCCACCACTGCAACTCCTGTAATCCAGGGTCAACTGGCACTCATTGTAATGACACCGAGCATTAAATCTCGGTGAGTCTTCGGGAATGTCTAACTTGTCTTTAACCCGCAACGAAATCAATCAGAAAGATAAATTAATAGGAGTTGGAAATGAAGTTCCGTTTTATAAGTCTATGGTCGCAACATGGAATTACAGCAGTGAAGTTGTGTGATCTTCAAAATATATTAATTTGAGTCTGGATGTTAGAGAGACTATGATATATTCTGATGTTTCTGATACCCACGACACAAGACTCGATCTTAGTGTTGGCTCAAGACTATGTATCACTGTTGGGTGTATGAAATATACTCGTTTGAAACGAATTGTAAGTTGTTGTAAGGCGATATATGGAAAAAATACCTCCTAAAAAAAGTTAATTTACATGTATTATTCAAATGAGGTATCTGTTAACATTGGCAATGGTAGAAAAAACGATTGGTTAATAATACGCAATGCGTTCGCACGCAAATATACGCATGCTGTAGTAATATCGGTTCATATGAAAAAGATATTTCCTTTGTAGATTGATTTTTTGATAGCCTCCGTGGCACAGATGGTTAGACGCCGCCTGTGAAACGAGAGGCCGCGGGTTCGATTCCCGCTCCGAGAGAAATGTTTATGCAGCCCAAAAATATTTCCTTCGGGACTGGGTGTTTGTGAGACCGAAAAGTCTCTCGCAGTTCCTGATATCCACGACACAAGACTCGATCTTAATGTAGGATCAGGACTATGTATGTGACTGTTGGGTGTTATTTATTTATTTATTTATTTCAGCTATTTAAATGAATGTAAATAGGATCACCGTTTTTTTTCCTGAAGGCTTAAGTTTTCCGTTCCCTGATACCAGTATTCTGTTTTGTATTATACTATATAAAATAAATATACCCAATAATCACATACATAGTCCTGACCCCACAATAAGATCGAGCTTTGTGTCGTAGGTATCAGGAACTACGAGAGACTTTTCGGTCTAACAAACCCCAAGACCCGAATGAAATATTTGTGGGTCGCACAAAAATTTCTCTCGGTGCGAGGATCTAAACTGCGGCCTTTAGTTTTACAGGCGTATTCTAACCGAATGTGCCACGGAGGCTGCCACTAGTCTGTAGTCCTTTTGGAGACTGTCCCGCCCTCACACCCACCACTGCAACTCCAGTAAGCCAGGATCAACAGCACGCATTGTAATGACACCGAGCATTGAAGCTCGCCGAGTCTCCGGGAATGTCTAACTTGTCTTTAACCCGCAACGAAATCAATCACAAAGTTATACATAGGAGTTAGAAATAAATTACTGTCCACTTCCCTCCGTGACAAAGCGGGTAACAGAACAATGAACTAAAGAGTTAAATAACTTCGTAAAAGACTTTTACACCCGGAGAAGCCAGCTGTAAAGCACGACGGATCAAATTATTATTACATTTAAATGGGACCTATTATGTGAGCTGGTATTCTTAATTCCAGTAATAGGTATGGCCAAAACGCCGGAAAGCATGGAAATTCTTCGTATTCTCAACAAGGTTTTTTAGTATACTTCAGATGTTGTTTTTAATACATGCTGGCCTGTGTCATTGCTTTTTATGTGCCAGAAGGGCTCCTATTTGTAGAATGAAAGACCAAATATTCCACAGGTAACGGTGAAGAAAATTCTTAGTTGGAGATCCTCTTGCTTTTAGCTAAGTAGAGCTGCACCAGAAGTATGGGACAGTACCAACTGTCCCAAAGTACCAACTTTAATTGTAATTTTCTGTATCTGAATCAGGCCATATTCGTCCCAATGCATGGCACGGGCCTCCTCTACAATCAAGAGTACGATCGAGAGTGCTCAGGCCATATAGTCCACCACGCTGGCCTAGTACCGATTGGTTGCATAATCTTAATTAAGTTTTTTCGCAACTCAAATCTCCATTTTATTTTCATCAAAACGCCTTTTTGTAATTTAAATAAGAAATATCTTATTTGATTAAATTACATGTCCAGTGAGGTATGAAATAAAATGATTTAGTCGACGGGTTGCCGCGATTGGGTAATTATTTTGTTGCCTGGCCTAAACCAGTCAGAGTAATTACTGGAATTATTGAGACTTCACATCTTACGTCTCAGGATGGCAAGCGCAATCGTATGTCAAGCATTGCTTTGTAATTCATGGTGTTGTTTGGTTTTACCACTGTTTCTGAGCGGTCGTATAAATTATCATCAGGCGAAACGGCATGCCCGTCTTTCTTTTATTGCAAAAAACACACTTCAATCTATCTCACTGTGATTAAGGAGTTCTGAACAGTGACAGTTTCATTCATAAACAGTTTACTAACCTATTTTAGTTATTAAACGTTTTGTCCTTTTCGAACGACTTTTGAATTCATTTAGAGCGAAGAGAACAAAACAAAGAAAACAAAACATTCCATAGATAAAAATAGGTTTATGAACTGTCTATTACAGTAGCGAAGCTTCAGTACATGCCGATTTCTACCAGCTTTATTTTTGTAATTGGTGTGTAATATAATCTAATATTTATTTTAAATATCATATAATTATTTACACAATAAAAAACGCACGGATATATTAAATTTTCGGCTTCCCATTTGAAAAAAGTCACCCTTCGCCACTGGTCTATGATGAAGTCGTGAGTGATTATGAACTGATATATTTATTAATTTATTTAACACTTTATTGTACACCAGATGCATTAAAGTAGGCAGCATAATAAAAAAAATATATGCACAAATGGCGGTCTTATTGCTTTAAGGAATTATAGCCCGACAATACTACGGTAAATGAGAACGTACGAAAGTTGTGGCAGCTTCAGGTATACGAATAATTTAACTATATTATTAAATATAAAAATATAGTATAGAAGCAAGCAAGAAGTGCTATGGAAAGTGCTATGCTCGGAGTCTCTCTGAAGGACAAAATTCCGAACGAAGTGATCCGTAAGAGAACCACAATGACTGACATAGCTCTGATAGTAATAGGTTGAAGCAGCTGGAATTAATGGGCTGGCAACATAATATGTACCAAACCGGATAACCGCCGGACTAAGCGTGTTCTGGAGTGGAGACCGCGTCTTGGCAAACGTAGCGTGGGACGTCCTCTGGCCAGATGGCGGGTAGACTTGTACAAGAGGGCCGGCAGTGACCGGATACATAAAGTAGCAGACCGGGCTCTGTGGCGTGCCTTGGGAGCGGCCTATGTCCAGCAGTGGACTGCAACGGGATGATGATGATAATATGGACATATACTATAGATAGATAGATCGTACAGTGCACTGCGTTAACTAATGAGAGGAACGTAATGTTCTCGAGACAAGAAAACGTTTTTTCACGAGTCATTACTACAGACGTAGTTTTGGTACAGTTGGAGAAATTGTCAGAGATATTTTTTTTTTGGTTTGGCCAGAATATTGCTAGAAAGAATGCAGATAACCTAGAAGAACTGATGGTTACTGGCAACGTCGAGGGTAAATTTTCAAGAGGCTGATCTTCCATCATATGGTCGGACCAAACCAGATCGACCCTTTACATCAAACTTTACGCTGGAATCCAGTATGCCAATAGGAATTAGGATAGGAAAAGATAGCGCTGTATAGTCCTCCAAAACCCTCAGCAATGAGTAAAACAATGCAAGGAGGGGGATTTAGAGGTTGGTAAGATATTCACCTGGATAACAACAAGATATTCTGTCAGAATAAGAAAGAAAGAATAATTTATGTAAAGCTGGTATAAATAGCACACATCGAGGGAAACAAAATAAGAATAACATGTAACACAGAAACTTGAAAGTATTACATTTAAAAATTAATTATAGTGAGATACAATGGCAAATAATAATTAAAGTAATATCTGTATCTGTATCTGTATCAGCCCATATACGTCCCACTGCAGGGCACGGGCCTACTCTACAATCGAGAATATGATTGAGAGTGGTTAGGCCATATAGTATAAGTAATATAAGTAATATCTAGTAAAGTTAAATTAGAATTACCCACGGTTGTAATCGAGCATAATCGACGTATCGGGTTTAGCCTGTATGTGAATTTAGTTCTACTGTCTTAGCGTCGAATACGTGGTTTTTATGCTGTCTGTCATTCTATTTTCACATTTTATTATAATAGGTTCGTTAATACTATTAGATTATGAGTATAAATGCTTGTTATTTGTACAGAGTGTATCAAGATTGCAAACGAAAATGAAGTCGGGTGGTAGTTTAATTAACTACAGACAGTGCAAATAAAAAAATCGCAATGAAACACGACAACTATTTTTTTTATTTTCTAAATATCATCGTGTTTGGGTGGTAAATCCATAGTTTTAGCTAAAGTACTAATTAAGCCCTTGCATACCATGGTGTCCTTAAAAATAAAAGGGTGTACACTGTTGTTTTAGAAAAACTATGTCTAATTATCGCTTTTTTCGCAAATGTTGTAGTTGCATTTTGTTTGAAGTCACTAAAAGTAGTTAATAGTTTTCGGTCGTAGTTTGGATATAGCTTATATTAAGAGAGCATATCCCAAACAATTCGTTAGAGAAAAACTGTACCTAATATTTTGAGAACCAAGCATTCGTACGCCAGAAGATCGTAGACAATCGAATATATTCTGGTAGATGTTCTACGAGCCTCGATGTTAAATAGTTCGTCAACGCTGGCATCTTTGAAACATACAAAATTTTGAATACAGGCATTCACATGTGTTATTTTTTAAATAATTTGGAATTAACGTAGTACTCGTATTCTAGTTGCAATCAACATTCCATTAGGTGCTTTGGACTCACTATGTCATGTCATTATAAAAAGTTGATACCATTATTATTTTTGCGACAAAAATCCGGCAAAGGGGTTAATGTTTTGTACTATAAAAAGTGAATTTAATTAACTATACAGGTATTTTTACTATAAGCCAGGAAGCACTGAAAAATTTGGCGACTTTTATTCGAAGTGTTTTTCTTTTTTATTTTATTTATTGGGAAACTTTTACTGGTGGAAGTTCCTTCATAAATGTAAGATGCCGCCTGGGTACGTACCACTGCAATATCTATTTGTCCCCCCAAACAGCAGTGTAAAGGCACTGCTGTGTTCTGTTTCAAAGGACATTGTAGCCAGATTAACTACTGGCCATATTAAGACTTTTTTTTCATTGCAATGAATGGCGAGGCAAGCATGCCGTTCGCCTGATGATAATTGATAAAGCCGCTCATGAACAGTAGCAAAACCAAACAAAACCATGAATTACAAAGCAATGCAAAAGCATTTCACTGCACTACTCATCCTGGGACAGAAGACGTTAAGTCTTATATCTTGTCTTATGGTTTTGCTACTGATCGTGAGCGGTCGTATCGTTCACCAGGCAAATATACTGCTTTTCTCACCATTCATGGCAATAAAAAAAATGCTTAATATCTTGAAGTGACGTGCTTAGTAATAATCAAGTTTGACAGCCTGCGTGACGCAGTTGGTTAGGATTCTAATAAGTTCATACATTATAAGTTATATTTTATTTGCGTACTTTGTTTCCCTAATGTATCACCTGTTGATAATCCTCTTTATAAATGTTATGAATATCTAATATAATCGCAGGCAACATTGTGAAACTAATGCAGAATATAATTTAGAACATTAATATAAAGTTTTATACTGACAATAAAATGCAACAAAGACTGACAAATGCGAATATTTATTTCGAATGCCGCTATAAATTAATCTTTTTTTTTAATACATACATACATAAACTCACGCTTTTTTCCCAGAAGAGAGAGAGAGAGAGAGTAGAGAGCTTTTTTTTTATGCGATCGCTCATGGACGGTAGCAAAACCAAACACCTTGAATTACCAAGCAATGCTTGGTATTCCACTGCTCCCGCCATCCTGAGGCAGAAAATAAGTCTCATCTTGTCTAGTATTTACCCTGACTACAATATCCTTCCAACCGGCACACAATAGTGCATCTACACAGCTGTTTGGCGAGATAAATATGCATTGCTGTAAAAGTTAAAATTCAATTATTTATTTCGAATGCCACAATGAATCTAACTTGAAAAATAATTGTTTTATGCAAATGATTAATTACACTGGTCTGCAACGAAATCCTCCTTTAAATAAAAATATGATAAATATAAAGAGCTTAACATACTGAATCTAAATCTGCTTCCTATTGTTTGCTATCACGTATATCTTTTTAAAAAAAAAATCCTTAATATCTCGAAATTCTGTATTTTTTGTGAGTCATCTTTGCACTAACACTAATTTATTCAGTCTGTATCATATTTTTCCACACAAAAACGACTTAGGTTGATAGAAAGAGAGAGAACGATATCGACTGATGGTAGTATTGGAATAAATAGCAATAGCAATCACAAATAGCATGTGAAGTCGATAATAACATTTCACAAATTATATTAATACGGTAAATTTTGCGATTTGCTATTGTGATTCACGAAGCCGACCGGTTAATATTTTTCTACGATATTGCTGTGAAGGAATGAGTTTTTACGTTTGTTTTTTTTACGAACCCATTTAAAAATAATAACAGAACAGTCAATTGTGTGTGTTTAACTTTAGATGTGAAAAATGGTTATTATAATATAAGCTAAGGTTTATTGTTTACATATTCTGTGGGGGCAATTAGCAATAGCAGAAATATAAAGCATGCTAAGGCTCCAAAAATAACAAGGTGGTGATGTTAATTTGAAATAGCAATAATTTTACATTACTAACTGATGGTATTTTGACACTAATGCATACGCTTGCGCAGTTCTCGCCGTGACTCCATGGCGCTCAGTTCGATTTAAAGTTGTAAAGTGATTGTTACTGATTTCAACCTAGTATTTCGCCAACCAAAGAAGATGATTTGGTATTTTGTAATGATGCTAAAAGACTTCCACAAAAACTAGGTTTTCCTGAAGGTTCAGAGGAATGGCGACTTTTTATTGATTATGATTTTACAATTTTTGGTTGGTTGATTTGTCGCGAAACTCCATTAGAAAATATAAAAGAAAAAAAACTACTAAGTAAAATGATAGAAGCAATATGTAATTACATTGTCTTATGATTTTTAATTTTCTTAGTGTGATTATATTTAATATTTTGTCCTAATTATTAAAACGTTTATTGATATTTCGAACAAAAAATTATTTTCTTAAAAATTCCCTCACAAAAAATATATACGTGATACAATTTTTTTAAAACCCAGTTTCTGTTGAGAATGATCACATCTATAATAATCGTGTACAATAATAAGAAGGAGTACAAAAAAAAATTTTTTTGCAGACCAGTGTTATCATGATTTACGCAAAACATGTTGAAATAGTATTTCATTAAAGATCTTTTTGATTATAAGTATTATAAAATTCTTGGGTTTTTTACTATGGTATCAATCGTTGTTACTTATAATTATATTTTTTTCTGTGATCTATTGGGGGATAACCATTGCAGAGATGACGTCAAATGACGAGCTGATGACGGGCAGCGGCGTAATCAGCGTAACTACAATAGCTACGTCATTGCTGAAGAATTTGAGGCCAAGAATAAAGCATAAGTTCAAAAAAAAAAGCAAAGAATAAGGAATAAAGCATAAGTTAAGTAAGATGGATAAAGATTATTTAGCTTTCCCTATAAGCAGCTGCATGAAGAAGTTTTATTTCCTACTTTTGTCTCAAGAGGTAAATTTAGAATGTATATATGTATGTATATCTGTAGAAGTATTAATACATTATGTTTATATGTATATAAATATATATCATATATTGTGTATAATATATTAATTATAAATAATTTGTTTATCTATTCCTTTTTCAGAGCATGTTTTCCTTTAAATTCTAGACTGCCCTCTCTTCTTGTCCTTTTCTTATATCCATCCAAAGGTTGTCTGGATTAAATCGCCTAGGGCGATAAGACCGCCAACTGTACTCTTTAATTTTATATGTTAAATATTGTATTATTTTGTTCTTTTGTGTGTAGTAAAGAATAAATAAATAAGTTCATCGACCGTACTTTGAAAAACGTTATAAGAGAAAATCTATTTTTACTGGTAGTGCTCTCGTATGTGAGAAACCACATGGGTAGGTACCGCTGCAACGTCTATTTCTCCCGCCAAACAGCAGTGTAAGTGCACTGTTGTGTTCCAGTTTGAAGAACATTGTAGGTAGAGTAATTATTGGACATATTGAGAATTAACATCTTGTGTCTCAGGATGGCGAGCGCAGTGGAATGCCAGGCTTTGCTTTGTAATTCAAGGTGTTGTTTAATTTTGCTACTGTTCATGAGCGGTCGTATCGCTTTCCATCAGGCGAACGGTATGCTCGTCTCGCCATTCATAGCAATAATAAAAAAAAACATAACTATGACCTTCTTATGTCTTACCATCTTATATCTTAGATTTATGCTTTCAAGCAAATATCGCTTACAAAAAATATACTAGAATAGGCTGTAAAATTACATGATAAATCATATATGAGTGAAATCAGACCTCGAAATTCACAAAATCAAACATATGACACAACTTGTCCAGCCGGCAAAATTATGTCGAGTGGCAACAAATATCTCGTTGCTACATCAAACGACACAATCAACTACAAAATCACTTGAAAAAAAATTAAAAATTATTCTCGAGCGTTTTCTATCTGCAGTCAAAAACGAACGGAGTGTATTAAAAGCGTTTATTTAAAAAACAAGTGAACGCAATGAATTTACCGTGAAGTGGCGCATTGTTGGGCAGCCGGCGGCACTGCACGGTTTAACGCGCTGAATTGTCAACAGAGATTTAAAATTGATCACCATTCATAAAGTGTATACGTTCGTTGTACTGTATCTGAGAAAACCCAATTTTCATACAGCCCCGAGTCCGCAGTAAGACTCCGGTGCCAAAAATTAAGACACTTGTTAGATGTCAAAACACACACCTACTGAAAAAGAAAAAAATAGTCGAACTGAGAACATGATTTTTTTTAAGTCGGTTAAAAAGAGCCACATTCGTCTCTGGCGCATCCGGGATTTCTACCAACTAAATAAAATAAATAAATAAATACACCTAACAGTCACATACATAGTCCTGACCCCACACTAAGATCGAGTCTTGTGTCGTGGGTATCAGGAACTACAAGAGACTTTTTAGTCTCACAGACACAAATATTTGTGGGCCTCACTGTAACTCTACCGAAGAGACCGTTAAAGGCTTCAGTGTATGTATCATTGTAAATATTCATAGGTCCCACGGGTAAGCATCTGTATCAGCCCATATACGTCCCACTGCAGGGCACGGGCCTCCTCTACTATCGAGAGTACGATTGAGAGTGGTTAGGCCATAAAGTCCACCACGCTGGACTAAAGCGGGTTGGCGGACTTACATACCAGAGAAATTCTTGTTAATTTCTACGGTATACAGGTTTCCTCACGATGTTTTCCTTCACTGTTTTAGTAAGCATAGGCACAGCTATGCATAGGCTTCTTTTATTAATAAAATGCCGATCCTAGAGGCTTTATAAATTACTATAATAATATTTAAACATCCGATCCGATAAATGAACAAACGGGTCGTTTTAATAATTTTCCACTACTCCTGTTGATCATACTAAAAGATTTCATAATTTCTTGGCGATTTAAAAACAAGTTAGGCGCTCATACACCGAAAATATGATTATACGAAAAAAATGTTTAGATAATGATTTCTTAGATTTACGCGAATGTTACACGTTGAAATAAAACTATTTTTTTACGGATTTTTTGCAAATGCTAAAATTAAACCAAATCCGCGATAAAATCCGTAAATAATAGTTTTATTTCAAAATGTTTAACATAAAATATAGAAGATTTTCTATTGTTTAATTTTGTACATAGATATTTTCCTCATAAAATTACTCAGAAAGGAGATATTGTTCCATTTTTTCCAATATGACGTCGCGAGCGGCAAAGATACGAAATTAGAAAGTTGAAATTCAGAAATAGGTCCACAAAATAATTCCCTCAAAAAAATAACACTTCACAGAGAAAAAAACACTTTTCGTAATTTAAGCAAATTAAAACTTTACATTGCCGTTTTCCTTAGGCTCCCATGATTCATGATAATTGTAACAATACAATGTAACTCAGTTTTCCAGATAGCATCGGATGCCATGCGCCTATTAACAAGCAAATTGCACGGCTTTTTTCACGTTTACACACCGTTTTACAATAAGGAAAGCATATTATTTAATTTGTTGGTTTTCTTTTATGAAAATTGGTGGAAAATTGTATATATCAACATCACGCCTTTTTCTCAGAAGGGGTAGGCAGAGGTGCTAAAAGGACACTCACGTTTCGCCTTAGGTATTCCACGATGTGATAGGGAGCGATACTTTGGATTAATAATAAATATAAAAATCTAATAGTCTCTTTGCCCAACCTGGTATTCAAATTCGAGACCTCAGCTTTATAGTCATACGGTAATACAACTACGCCACCGAGGAAATATGTGGAAAATTGTTTATGTATTGTAGGAAATAACAAAACTAAAAGGTCATTCACCTGATATGCGGCACTCTCACAGGAGCAATACCAATAAGAAATTCTAGATCACTAAGTATCTACTGGTGGAAGGTCTCTCATGTGTGAGAGGCCATCTGGGTGGGTACCACCGCAATGTCTACTTCTCCCGTCAAACAGGCGTGTAACTGCAGTGTTGTGTTTCGGATTGAAGGGCATTGTAGCCAGAGTAACTACTGGACATATTGAGACTTAATATCTTATGTTTCAGGATGGCGAGCGCAGTGGAATGCCAAGCATTGCTTTGTAATTCAAGGTGTTGTTTGGTTTTGCTACTTTTTATGAGCGGCCGTATCGCTTACCATCAGACGAATGGTAAATCATGTTCGTCTCGCCATTAACAGCAATTAAAACAAAAAGTACTGCGCACTGAGATATTACGTAAGACCAGCCCAAAATACCCAATAATGACTGATTACAACGTCCTCCAAACCGGAACAAAGCAGTGCTAACACACTGCTGCGTGGCAGAAGTAGACAATGCGATGGCACCTACCAAGATAGAGTCTCTCATACAAATTCCTTTGTTAATTAAAAAAAAAACTGTAGTTAATTTAAAAAGAAATGGTGTGTCAATGTTAGTGAACTACACCAAATTTAGTTTAAGTAAACAAAAAAATATATGTTTTTAATAACTCTCCGGCGGGGAATCAAACCCCGGTCTCCCGCGTGACAGGCGGGGATACTGACCACTATACTACCGAAGACTTGTTAACTTAGACAAAATAGCAACAGATTTAAAAAACTCTTCACAAAAATGTTGGAATTTACGAAATACCATGCCGCACATTAAACTGAAAATAAAATCACAATAATTGTACATGTGGATTTTGTGGACAGATTTTTTTATTTTTTATTTCATTGAATAGCGAGACGAGGATGCCGTTCGCCAGATGGTAAGCGATACGACCGCTCATGAACAGTAGCAAAACCAAACAGCACCTTGAATTACAAAGCAATGCCTGGCATTCAACTGCGCTCGCCATCCTGAGACATAAGATGTTAATTCTCAATATGTTCAGTAATTACTCTGGCTACAATGCCCTTCAATCCGCAACACAACAGTGCATTTACACTGCTGTTTGACGGGAGAAATAGACATTGCGGTGGTACCAACACAGATGGCCTCTCACATATGAGAGACCTACCACCAGTAAAAACGTTTTCGATTAATTTTCTCTACTTACTTGCTTACTTACTTCCCGTTAAGTTTCAGCCTGTTGAGAGTAGAAAAATAATTTGGAATTTTCCCATAATAAACCCTACAAATGTTTCGGGCTTCGGTTTTAGAATTGTTTTTTTTTTTTTTTGCTGGGTGACATAATAACCAGCAGAAGAATTAATCGTTGAGAAATCAAATTACTTATTTGCACAAAATGTAAATACCTATATAGATACATTATTTGAATGACAATAAACTTGCTCTTTTGGTGGCATTGTATTAATTTAATTAGAAAAACTATGTATTTTCCAACCAAAAGTAAGGAAAAAAATTACCAAAACAATTTTTCATGCGGCTCCGTTTTCTTTAGCAGTCTTGATATACCTATTATACATACTTTGTTTGAACTGCAATGCACTAATTCTATAAGTTGAATTGTAGTCATTTTGTCAGTATAAAAAATATATAATGTAATGGCTATTTTTGCACCAAGAAACTGAAGGTCAGGTTTAAAAAAATCTCTCCGGCGGGGAATCGAACCCCGGTCTCCCGCGTGACAGGCGGGGATACTGACCACTATACTACCGAAGACTTGATAAGACTAACGAAATAACAAAACAATTCAATAAGTTTCTTGCAAACACCCATTTCAAAACAAAATGTCTAACAGCCATACAAACATTTGTTTCGATGCGGGTATCGAACCGGCGGCCTATGGTCTCAACCCACTTTGAACCAATAACGCAACTGACATTTATTAAAATTCAAGAACAATTTTCCTTATTAGTCAATAATACTAATTACTTTACAAACACTGTTCTGATCTCACCGTCTTAATTTATAATTTCATGTCATGTTCTTTCACTTTTTTTGGGTATATATTTTTATATAATAGGTCTATTCCACCTCACGCTAGTCTTTTTAGGCTTCCGTACCTAAAAGGTAAAAACAGGACCCTATTACTAAGCCTCCGCTGTCTGTCTGTCTGTGTGTCACCAGGCTGTATCTCATAAACCGTGATAGCTAAAAAGCTGAAATTTTTACAAATTAGGGATTACCGTTGCCGCTGTATTTTGTAAATACACAATAATATAAATATTTTTTTAATTTCTCGACTGCCTCGGTGGTGTAGATGTATTACGGTACCGTTACAAAGCTGAGGTGTCGGGTTAGAATCCCGGGACGGGCAAAGTAACATTGAATCTTTTATTCATTATTAGCCTGGAGTCAGAACTTTGTGCCCTATATGGCGACAGGCTCGCCCCCTATCACATCGTGGGACGGAATACACAAGACGAAAAGTGGGAGCTGTTCCCTCCTTCTCTCTCTTCTGGGAAAAAGACGTGAATTGATGTATACGAGTATAATATTTTATTTTAAACTTATTTAAGACATACGACGTAACATGCCTCGGCTAGTGTGAGAGATCTTACAATATTTAATTCAAGCGGTTATTTTAAACATTTTTAAACTATTTAATGAATTATTTAAATAACTTACTAATTAAGGAATCTAAAAAATAATTCAGATAATACATTCTTATTCTATTCTTATTATTGGCATAGTCATGCTGTATTTAGTCTGAACTTTAGGAATGGGTAAGATCGCCTAAACCAGTCTCACAGAAAATTTACGTGTAGCGACGGATTTTCTGTCGTTTCGTTCGGCTAGTGAAATTACTGGAGACCCAAAATTTTCTTCACTTTTTTTTATTGCTATGAATGGCGAGACAAGCATGCCTTTTCCGGATGGTAAAAAGCAAAGCTTGGCATTCCACAGTTCTCGCCATCCTGAGACATAAGATGTTAAGTCTCAATATGTCCAGTAGTTATTCTAGCTAAAATATCCTTCAAACGGGAACACAACTAATAGACAAATAGACATTGCGGTGGTACCTACCCAGAAGGTCTCTCACATATGAGAAACCTACCACCAGTTAAAAATATTACATATTACATACGTATCAGTCCCACTGCAGGGCACGGACCTCCTCTAAAATCGAAGGTACGATTAAGAACGCATACAGCGTACCTTCGTGGGTAAAAACTGTATGTTATTACTTAATAGCATATAATTATAAGTACTTTATTTATTGCAATGAATGGCGAGACGAGCATACCGTTCGCCAGATGGTAAGCGTTACGACTGCTCATGAACAGAGCGAAACCAAACAACACCTTGCATTACAAAGCAATGCTTGGAATTACACTGCGCTAACCACCCTGAGATATAAGAGGTTAAGTCTCAATATGTCCAGAAGTTACTCTATGTACTGTATTTCTTTTGTAAATATTTTTGTCAGTAATACGGCAGCTCATTAGTAGTTATATTTAAATTCCATGTTATTTTTCTTTTATTTTAAAAATGATAACTCTATTTAGCCTCCTTTTTGTGAATGCCGTAAATACCTTAAATACAAATGAATTTTATAATATTATTGTGAATTTGTCTTGCATATATGTTGTTTATTTTTTGAAATAATTGAAATAAAGAAGCTATTGCATTCAGTATAAAATGAGCTTACTCATGGATAAAATAGTAATTAAGAAAATGACGCCCGAATACTGGAACACCATTCAAATAATAAGTTGCTCTTAACAGCGCACGGCCCACTTAGCCAGTACATTTAATCGGTATTAACGTAGTTAAGCGCCATTTACATTTAAGTTGCGTTCCAGTATTTAGGCGTAGTGTTTTTAATGTCTAAATAATTCGAAGTATAAAGTGCTAGGTTCTGGTTACAATACGTTAAAGCTTACTACCAAGTGGTCGGCTCGCCTAGGTATCAAAGTGATCCGACCTGAAGTATATCTTAGCGTTTCGATTGGTTAGTAAGATTGTAGGGGAAACTTTGCCTAGGTATACTTATCCGCCTGGATTGCATTGTCCTTAACGGCCAATATATTATGGTAACCAATTGATGAAAGCATTTAAAAAAATATCACCACGTAATTAACAATACAACGCCAGTCTATAAAGGTGTGTCAAACTAAGCAATCTTAAAGAGCTTTTTTACAGGCTCAATGTTTATAGTGGTCGAAAAGCCGGCTGTGAATGGAATCGCAGTTAGTTCACTCCCGAGCAAATATAGGTACATGTTTATTGCATTTTAAATAATAAAAAAATAAATAATACATATTATAAAATGAAAAAAAATCATTGGCGTTAAAACTACTGAACAATTTGAAAAATTAAATATGAACATAGACGATAGAATGTTTTGAAAAAGTGTATCTATACCCGGGCGGAGCCGGGTCAGGCCGCTTGTTTTATATATAGTTTAATTTTGGTTTTGTAGGCTGAATCCCACTTTATTACAGGCATTTTTCTATTATTTCTAACGTTCATATAAAAAACATATGTTTAGTAGTAGATCAAAGCGAGAAATACCAATTCAAAGGTTTGACTCCAGAGCACGCATTCCTTTTTTAAAGTTCCATATATTTGTTATTTAATTATCACTTGCCTCAACTGTGTAGGAGAAGGTCACAAGAAAACCTGTATATCTCATAACATTACTATTATTTTTTTCAAGCTCGAATATCCTCCAACTTTGTGGTATAAAGCCTAAACCTTCTCAATAGTAGAGGTGGCCCATGCTCAGCAGTTGGGTGGGTGTCCTGGTGGCACTTCTGCCTATCCCGTCAAGAAGAAGGTTTGAGTTTATACATGTATATATATCTTACAAAATGATAACCCCGTCGCAGAGTTGGATAGGCGTTGGCTTTATAACGAGAGACTGCGGGTACAATCTCTTGGAAAAATATTTGTGGGAACCACAGGGAATTTTTCGGGTCTGGGTGTTTGTGAGGCCGAAAAGTCTCTGGTATTTTCTGATACCCACGACACAAGATTCGATATTAGGTTGTGTGTGACTGTGGGGTGTATTTATTATTATATTAATCAACGTTCAATTCAAACTGCTAAGTATTCGATGTTGCAAATAAGTAATTGACACTTTTTGAATATAATTATTGTCGGTATTTCAAATTACCGACGCCGTGTATTAAATTCCTCGACTGCTGAGAAATATAAAACCTAATTAGTAGCGCGTGCTGAGTCACGTGGTAGAGTTAATTTGGTAGAGACTTTGGGTCAAACTCTACCTATTTTTGAGAAGGTTATTAAGAATTATGAGTTAAGGTATTATAGTGTCTTAAGGCACTGATTTTTTTTATTTAATATGGATGAGGATTTTGTGTAATATGTGGTCTTTTATTGAGGTTTTGTTACTAGAATTCTATCTTAGAGACATTTTTGAAAATATCATTTAATTTGTTATGGCCTTCCAATATCTTCTAAATTACATTTTAACGTAGCTATTCATAGGGTTTTTTATATTGTATCAAACTCTTATCATATGGTGTTATTGAACTCCCCGTATTATTTTAAAATGAAATGACTCTACATTAAAATTATTTTATTTAGCTCTTTGAATATTTAAACGAAAATATAACCATTTTTTGTATGACAATCTCTCTTTGATATTAATATTTAAATAACACTACTATTATATTACGCACACCGTGAAATATTAATGGCGCATAATAATTTTTAGGTTCTAATATACAAAGTAAGGATCTTAACGCATTTTTAATACAAATTTTGTATATATTTATTACAAAAATTATTATAATTATATTTATTTTATTTTATACTTGTAGGAAAACTTACAGCTAGTAACAATATAATGTGAGCTTAGAAATAGAAGGCCAAATACAAATATTGCATGCTATTTCATAGAAACACAATATTTAATTTTACTGTTAGACTTTGGAATATTTAAATTTAAGGTTATCTAGGCTTATTTAGAATACAAGAGATTCTACATATCATAAAATGGTTTCTCATTGGATGCATATCTGAATCAAGAGAATAGTACCCAAATTTTGATAAAACACGGTATATTAACAAAATACTTATTAAACTAAAGTTGCGTCTCTCAAATGGAAAAAGGAACGCTTCAAGGATTATTTAATCGTCCATCTGTCTATCTGTCAAGACCTTTTTTTATTCAAACGATTACGTTATTCGGAATATACAACTTTATTCAAACATTGCCAAATCTTTAGGGCTTCAAATATTTGGATTATGTATGGTAGTGATAGTCCTTTAAGCCAGCGTGGTAGACTATATGTAACTCTTTAATAAAATACGAGTATTGTATCATCTGTATCTGTATCAGCCCATATACGTCCCACTGCAGGGCACGGGCCTACTCTACAATCGACAGTACGATTGAGAGTGGTTAGGCCATATAGTCCACCACGCTGGCCTAGTGCGGGTTGGCGGACTTACATACCATAGAAATTCTTATAAACCGCTATGGTATGCAGGTTTCCTCACGATGTTTTCCTTCACCGTTTTAGTGCGTGGTGATTGACTATCAATACACACATGACTCCGAAAAGTCAGAGGTGTGTGGATTTGAACCCGCGACCACCGTGAACATGTTGGCAGCCGCGTCTGGTATTGTATCATGGACATCGGTATTGTATCATGGACGTTCGAAACTAACATAGGGTTTTCTCTCCTACGATCGGCTTGGATAAATTGATTGATTTTGTTGCGGATTTAAGATTTTAGGATTCACTGAGACTCGCTAGGAACCAGCCAACCACAGCGATTTGTAAAAAAATTTCTGGTATGTGTAATCTACCAAACCGCACTAGTCCAGTGTCTATATGGCCTAACCCCTCTCAATAGTACTCTTGATTGTAGAGGAGGCCCGGGCCCTGCAGTGGGACGTATATGGGCTGATACAGATACAGAGATAGATATCGCCAGGGTTTTTGTGTTTGAAACTATTATTGATTGTTATATAACTATAATTTAAGGCATCTTCCATGGGGCAGTTGGTTAGACGCCGGCTTTGAAACGGGAAGACTCGAGTTCGAACCCCATACCGAGACAAATATTTGTGAGGCCCACAATTATTTATCTCTGGTCTGGGTGTTTGTGAGACCGCAAAGTCTCTCGTACTTTCTGATACCCATGATACAAGACTTAATTGCTCTTAATGTGGAGTCAGGAATATGTATGTGACTGTTGGGTGTATTCGGTTAGTATTTATTAAGATAATTCTACATGATTAAGAAACCAACATATTACTACTTTCTTTAAATCCTTAATTGATTAATTATGGCAGGTATATTTGTAAAAAGCCCTTTTTGTATAAGCTCTTCCTTTTCTATTTAAATAAATACGCCACTGAAATTACGCCACTCTATTAGTATATTCTAAGTAGTATTTGCAGGTTGTTTAATATCTAGATTAATTATGATTCTAGGTTTTTTCTAGGCCCTATTGTTACGTTACTCTGATTATTTTATTCAACTCATTAATGAGACTTTACAAACAGATTAACACATAGGACAGATCTATTGTAATACATTGGAATAGAGTTTTTCTAGTATTTTGTATGCGTCAAACTCTCCTTGATTGTATTAATACTCTAAATTTAGGCAAATGGTTATTATCTGTATCAGCCCATATACGTCCCACTGCAGGGCACAGGCCTCCTCTACAATCGACGACACGATTGAGAGTGGTGAGGCCATATAGGCCATGTAGTAATAGTATCCTTGATTATAGTATTAAAGCCTTTTAAAATGAGTGGGATTGTTGTAATAAAATTGCTCAGATTTGCTGTTAATTAAGAGGACTTGTACAACCTAATTTTGCAATTAAAACACCTCTGAAAGTAGAGAGAGTTAGCAGAAAGAATGTTCAAAGAAACAATAAAAAGTATGGTATCTTGAGCAATAATCGACGACCAAAGAAACCTACATTTTATTTCCCAATCAAGCGATTTAATATCAACACCAATTGACACTTCAAACCGTCAATGAACCCTCCGATACGCACGAAAAAAAAACGCAAAAAGAAATGTGCATAAAAAATATTTACCTTCACAAAACACTGAACACACAACACAAAACTAACGTGCGACGGTAAGCAACCTCACAAAACAACGCGAACGTGAAAATTCCATATTTCGGACGGAAAAAAAAATCACTTTCTTCCCCGTTTACTTTTTTTTTGGACCGGTTGGGTCGCTCGACAACAGCGGCCGCGGCGGCGTCTTTACGGCGACTAAAAACGACCGTCTCAGAATGTGTAGGCGTCAGGCGACGGACAGAGAGGGAAATATGTTTTCCCCCAAGGTGGAAAGAGACGGGAAATTGCTGCGAGGCGTGCCCCAGTAGGTGTGGCCTAAGTTGGCATAAGACTGGCTTCGCGTAGACATTACGAACTCAGCTATGTATCAAGTGGTCCTGCTACTTTTTGCCGACGAGTGCATTGTCATGAATTTTTTTTTATAAAAGGATGGACTATGAAACTGTTTGGTTTTAATTCGCTTCACTTGCGGTAGGTTAGGGTTTGTCTATTGAGATGGTCGTTGACCATTATATGCGCTACTGGGAAATTCTTGTGGAGATCTCAGAAACCATTGTGGGCAAATTATTTTTAATTCTTATTTGTAAGTTCAATCACCTGTATGTACAGAGGTTAATTATTACGTTTTCGCTCATCTAGAGTATTAAGTTTTTGCACTGAAAATTCCTAGTAATTATTTATCGTATGCAAAAGTATTTTAACACATTCTGGGTCTGAGTGTTTGTGAGAGCGAAAAGTCTCTCGTAGTTCCTGATATCCACAACACAAGACTCGATCTTAGTGTGGAGTCAGGACTATGTACGTGACTGTTGGGAGTATTATTTATTTACATTCGATTTTAAAGTCTACTAATGCATTTTTTCAAGCAATTTAGTTTTCATGTACACTCCTCCTAAATTTCAATACAATGTATCTTGAATAAGAGGTGTTTTGATATGTTAACATAATTAGATATTAGATTTACTCGTAGTGGCTGTAATTCGTACAAGATTAATAAAGTATGGCGATGGGTTCGCCCCCTATCACATCATGGGGCGGAAAATACATGGCGAATCGTGGGTGTCCAGTTTGCACCTCTGCCTACCCCTTCTGGGAAAAAGGCGGGAGTTTATGAACATCCATCCGGATATTAAAATGTTAACCAAAATAATTTTGCCAGTGGTTCAAAAATGAGCAGTGCCATTTAAGTTTAGGATAAAGGCACATAAAACAAAGTTCTTAATTTACTTAATATGATAAAATTATTTTTCCTCCATGACTAAACGTAGGCGAATTTTTTTTTATTTTTAATAGATTAAAATATAAACAGAGCAGGTGCGACATGTGAAAGAATATTTAACTTATAGATAGTGTAATATCTTACCATCATATTATATTTACTGAATAAATATAAATATATATAAATATACTGTCTAGGTTTTAACTGCATACAATTTTTTTCTTGAAGAAATATCAAAGTATTCATATTATTAAAATTCAAATGCCCATACAAGACGTTTACCTTTTAATGGAATACAGAACCTCACGGTTAATGAACCATGAACAAGCCACTAAACCAATGAGGCGTTACACTGACCATAATCTTTCAAATGGAAGTCCAGTGCTGAATGTAGGCTTCCAAAGACTTCCATGGAGAGGTGTTGGAAGTAGCCTGCATCCAGCGACTTCCTAACACTTTCGTTTAATCGTCTGTTCTTCGTGGACGTCCGACGCAACGCTTAGGTACCCGACCTCCACGTAAGAGCTTCACAGGCTTAAAGAACATGAAAGATTACAATATTTTACTTTATAATTAAATTGTTATGATCTGAGTATGAACCTTCCCGTATGGTGGAGGGGATAATAAGTCATAGTTCAGTATAGATTCTTTACTCGGTGGTTGAGTTCATAAACTTTATAATTCCTGTACTTACATGCATAAAATCACACTTTTTTTCTAGAAAACATAGAGAAATCTTGCACACTATAGTGAATTTGTTTATAGAGAATTTATCAAGAATTTCTGTGGTATGTAAAGTCAACCAACACGCACTAGGACAGCGTGGTAGACTATATGGCCTATCTACTCTCAATCGTACTCTCGATTGTTGAGGAGGCCCATGCCCTGCAGTGGGACGTATATGGGCTCATACATATACAGACAGAGATTAGGTAGGCAGAAATACTACCAGGACACCTACGCTTTGCTTTGTATGTTATATCCCACGATGGGGCGAGCCTACGAGCCTACTGCCATATCAGGGACAAATTCCTGACTAGATATCAATATAAAAATCCAATAACACTTTACCGAACCCGGTATTCGAACCCGAGACCTCATGTTAGAAAATTGATGTGTTTAAGCCTCTTCCAACAAGTCACTTTGAATGTTTTAAATGAAAAACACTAAAGTCCACTACCAATTGCATAAAATAATGATTATAATCATAGGGTGACCATATATTCTATAAACCTTTAAGAGCATCATTCAGTTCTGCTTCTAGCAATTAATATTTAACTATTTTTTATTGCAATTGATGGCGAGGCGAGCATGCCGCTCGCCTGATGATGAGCGGTCGTAACGTTTACCACGTTACGACCGTTCATGAACAGGAGCAAAACCAAACACCATGAATTACAATGTAAAGCTTGGCATTCCGCTGCGCTCGCCATCCAGAGACATAAGATGTTAAGTCTTAATATGTCCAGTCGTTAATCTGGGTATAATATCCTTCAAACCGAGACACAAATTTAAATGCACTTTAAACTGCCGTTTAGCGGGAGAAATAGACATTGCAGTGGTTTCTATCCAGGCAGCCTCTCACGTATGAGAGACCTACCACCTCGATATACTTACTATATTATACTATGCTTACTTCCAGTAATTATAACATAGCCCATAGTAAATTCAAGAAAGGTACTTTTGAAAGGAATTTTATTACTTAATTAATGGAATTTGTAGCGGTCATTACCTTTATATTCTCATTGTTTTCCTTATTTATCCTACTTTTACGTGGGATCACGTATGATTTAACATAAGTATATCATAATTTTACATTGTCACCATAAAGATAATGTGCATTTAACAATAAGTGTAATAAATCATGCAATTTTTTTTTATTGTCATTGTTACAATGTCCTTCAATTCGAAACACAACAGTGCATTAAAACTGTTGTGAGCCGGGAGTAATAGACATTGCGGTTGGCTGGTGGTAATAAGAATATTCTAGAGAAAACCCACTTACCTATCACTACAACGGCTGTCAGCCAGGATCAAGACCTCGTGAAGAATATACACAGAGCCCTGAAGCTTATCGAATCACTTCATAACACTAGCTAGCGTCTTGTCTTCTACACCACTAAACATCACTTTTTCTAGATTATTCACATAATAATTTGCTTTGTCTATTGTAGACAGTCTCCGTTGCGCAGTCGCTTAGACGCCGCCTGTCAAACGAGAGGCCGCGGATTTGATCCCGCACCAAGACAATTTTTTGTGAGGCCCACAAATATTTCTTTCGGATCTGGGTGTTTGTGAGACCGAAAAGTCTCGTTTAGTTCCTGATACACACGACACAAGACTCGATCTTATTGTGGGGTTACGACTATGTATGTGACTGTTGGATTTTATCACAGGTTTTATTATGTTATTTATTTATTGCACCACTAATTACCACACGTACGAAATTGTCTACAAAATAACAGGAATTAAGCGAGAGATCTAATTCAGCAAAGTATGATACAAACTTCCGAAAGCGTACACGAAATTGGCAACTTTCAATAAAAAACTAAGTAATAATACCCCCCTGGTGACAAAAATAATTCTGTATCGTTATAGGGCCGCTCTCTATATCCTATCTATCTCTAACAAGAAGTTTAACGTAGCTACCTTTACTATTTCAGTACAGTTTTACGCTTCAGTCATCACAATTTGGCATGTATCTTATATTTTATTATCTATACTAGCGATCTATAAATATATGCATTATTTATATAACTCTGTGTCTTTATTAACTGAAACATCGAAACATGAAATCTTTTGTTAAAGATAGATCGATTATAAAGAACGGTAGATAGTGGTACGAAAAATTTACTAATAGACCTCATAGTAAGTTTAGTGAATTACGAATACAGTAACAGATCACAATTAGTCACATTATTGGTGGTAGGTCTCTCATATGTGAGCGGCCGCCTGGGTAGGTACCACCGCAATATTCTACCGCCAAACAGTAGTGTAAATGTACTGTTATGTCGGTTTGAAGGACATTCTAACCACAGTAACTGCTAGACTTATTAAAAATTAACATCTTATGTTTCAGCGCAGTAGAGTGCTAAACATGGATTTGTAATTCATGATGTTGTTTTGTTTTGCTACTGTCCATGAACGGTCGTGTAGCTTAACATCAGGTGAATAGGTCTCGCCATTAATTGCAATAAAAAATACATTTAACAAGGCGCAAATAAAAATCAGGTGGTATTTTTATAAAACATCCCAAAAATACTTTTATGCAACAATATTACAACTAAGTCTTAAAAACGAATGCGTCAGCGATAGGCCTTCCAATCAATTGTAATATTCTTCTCCATTCCTAACCAGAACCACGCGTGCTTGCTTGCGAGGCTATAGCTTGATGGTCCAAACCATCTCAGCACGAACCACCGTCAAGCTGTGAAATTGTTTGCCGTCATGCATGTTCCCTCCTTCCTATAATCCTGGGTCTTTCTGCCGTAGAGGCATATTATCAGGCCGGCATAATTGTATCAAATGTTATGGGACTGCCGTCTGATGCCATTTGATGCTTTGCCTGGACAGCATTTGGCAAAAATGGGAAATTATTATTGTCGCTTATTGTTAACTTTTATAACACTTATATAACTTGAGTAATTGATTAATCTCATTGCGAATTACAGACAATTTTGATATCCGCAAACTCGCAGAGCTTCATTGTCAATTAGTCGACACTTCGCTTGCCTGTACGTGGCCTCTACTCCAGAATCTTTCAGTCACAACGGCCATCAGTTCCTCGCGCTATGTGCCCGGCCCATTACCACTTCAACTTGCTAATCCTTTGGGCTTCTGCGGTAACTTTTGTTCTCCTACAGAGGTCCATCCTCCGGAGAAGGAGGTCTCCGTAGGTTCATAACTGGGCGCATCAACATTTTTCCAAGTATTACTAGCCAGGACCAAAGCGACGGCTCAACGAACTTTTAAAAATCCAGGGAAATCTGAGACATAAGTTACTCTTCAATTTATAAGTCAAGCAGGTCGCCTGATTGTCAACATGTGGCTTTAAGCCATGAGGTCTCGTGTTAGATTTTCAGGTCGGGAAATTTCCTAACATAATAATTAGTTTGGAAAATCTCATATGGGTGACCCTGTTTCAGATTTGTGCCCAGTATACCAATTAACTTGCAGTCTATTACATTGCAGACAGAAGTTAACATTGGGACAAACAGGTGAATCCAGTGTCACTTCTGCTTACACTTTCGTGAGTTAATGTAACCATGCTCAATTTATTACTAATCATGATTGATGTTGTATCAAATAGTCAGTAACTATAAAATTGTGGCAATAAATATGAGATAACTAAATAGTATTTAAATTATTTTCAATTTGCCAATTATTATGTTAGTTGTGTGATGTCATCTGATGTTGTATTATGCCATCTGATGGGGTAAATTAGTTAGTTAAAGAAACAAACAAGATTAAGCCCTTTTATTAATCGACCCGACGCGACGGACTTCGTGGTTTTTCAACAGATATTACCTACAATTTTATATTTTACTTAAAATTTAAGCAACTTCATAAACTAATTAAAATTATAACCGTCAATTATTATTGTTGAACAACAAGGATTCCAAAGATCTGTTAGAAACGGCCTGTGTGCAGCGATCCACTGCAAAACACGAATATAAAAACAAAGAAAAATGTATACTCAATGCTAGATACATTCCAAATGTAAATAACTAAATGTTTTTAATTTCTTAGATTCTTTTTTCAAACATAAGGACTGCCTTGTATTGATAAAAGCTATTTCAAATGTAGAAAGAAGTCAATGGACCAGAATTTAACGTTTGTTAATCTCCATTATTAATATTTTATATGAGCATACAAAAACAAAATCATCATTAAAAATGATTGAAGATGAAATAAAAACCTTATAATATAAAACGTATAATTTTCGTTCCAAAACCATTGTTTAATTCCAGAATAAAATTAAACGGAACAATTTGAAAATGGAATAGTTGGCGTTTGTCGGTAGCCAGTATTTTATGCTAAATTTAAAATTTCAAATATCGAATCCCTTCGGAGTCCAATTTTCAAATTTGAACTTGGAACGTCCAGTTCGGATGACGGACAAAAACTGACCACGCAATGCCGCCCGTCATCTGCGCAGGACATACAAACGTATAGAGACGATATTAATGCTTTGAATATTTAATATTTTTATTATTTGAACTGTATTTATTTAGTTCAAGATAATTAAGATTTAATTTAATATACCTGTTACCTGAAATTTATATATAAATAGATAAAATACAATACGGGCGATAAAAAACGTGTGTGTATTTTTTTGTTCTTTGATAATAGATTATTATTATAATAATAATACATACATACATACATACATACATAAAGTCACGCCTCCCTCCCCGAAGAGGTAGGCAGAGGTGCCAGGCGAAATGTGGGTGACATTTCGCCAGTATGTTCCGTCCCACGATGTGATAGGTGGCGAGCCTATCGCCATATCGGGCACAAATTTCTGACTCTAGGCTGATATGAAAATGAAAATGAAAATAAAACAGGCAGCATTATTATAATAATAGATAAGAAAAGCAGGTATATCACGTCTAATGACTAATTGAAGATTATTAATAGGGTATATAAGAATAGCGGTCTATAAGAATTTCTATGGTGTGTAAGTCCGCCAACCTGCACTAGGCCAGCGTGGTGGACTATATGGCCTAACCACTCTCAATCGTACTGTCGATTGTAGAGTAGGCCCGTGCCCTGCAGTAGGACGTATATGGGCTGATACAGATACAGATATTATTAGGGTTTACTTCTCACAATACTTACAAATTCAATTAAACGAGAAATTATATATGTATTCTTAAATCAAAAATATGGAGAAGTATAATAGCACAGGTATCAGAAATATAGGTATGGTAATCATTAGATTTTTAATTTTATTTTGATTTTAAACTTTATGAGTAATTAATTATAAGAAGAAATTGAATGCGGTGACAAGAATGACCTGGATTATAATCATCGTAGAAAAAGTATATGATATTGAGTAATCTGTATGATTATGATGCGTCCACAAAATAGAGTAGATATTCGATAATTTCACTCATCTTACCCAACCCAGTAAAGAAATATTTATTCCACTTCGGTTATTAGTAAGAAAGTCGTACCCTCCTGATCTAACTGATCAATTTTTGATCAAGAAAATTAATGCAATATAAAAATGGTATATTCATATTGCATCAATTTAAAGTGGACATTTAAAAAGTGGTTTAATAATTCCAAAAAATATTATAATCTCTACCACACTACTCCACGCATGTCGATATCCTTCAGAAATGTGCCGCCTAGCCGTGCAGACTATGCGCAAAAAGGACGCCCCTACCGAACGTTCGTTTTATCACATACGTGCCGAGAGCGAAGGAGACGGCGGTATCCCTCGGTCCCGTTCGCACATGACCCCTCACCCCGTTCGGACAAACATCGGGAAAATTCGCCGTAAACAATACTAAGGCTTTTTTCAAACATATCTGCGGTTTGTTTTGACGTTCTTAATTCAAAACGTGCTGCCATATTTTTCTTTTTATTTCTCAGAAAATATTTTTAATCTGTGGCTGTATGGGCATTCAGCCAGCACGTGTCACCTGAATATACCGCTGGCTATAAAATTAAAACATTACAGCCTTTTTGCTGGATTTCTTTACTTTTGAGCTAGGGTAACTTATATGGGGACTTTTGCGCAGTAGTCTTTCAAAAGTTTTCTTTTTTTTTAATTTTCGCTCAGCTTAGCTCACCAAAGACATAAAGTGATTGATATATGAATACTGCAAGGCTAATGACCGTATATTCGTCTTGTCTCTCTCTCTCTCTCTTTATTTTTTGAGCCAATTTTACTTGACCGCTTTATAGTGGATAGTCCATATCTTGGACAACATGGCACTGGGCCAACACGTGCCTTCTGGATGTACGCCTGACCTATACCACACTTATACTGTGCATTTTATAACTTTTCGGCCATGTTGGCTAAAGATTTGTCGGATAATATTATGACCGACGAGCAACGAGTCTGCCAAATATGAAACGGGATAGGATTCGAATAAGTTTATTTTTTTTTTCATGAAGTATGAATGTTTTTTTGTGATGATTCTCTTCCTATTTAAAATAAGGTATAATTTACGTAAGAATGCACATGTAACTACGAAAATTTAGTGGCATATGTCCTGAGTTTGAACCCCCGATATTTGCTTTTAATTCCATTGCTATCCCGTTTCGCTTTTTTTTAAATTTATTTATCACTTTTCCAAAATAATTATTTTCGAACCGTCACAATAGTAAGCATTGAGAATACCACAAAGATTTGTCAACAATGCTATGATCAGAATCCGTCATCGAAAATTGAAGAACGCTGATAATAAAATTATCTAATAAAAATATAATATATCGTAAAATTATCGTCTAGAGGTTGTTGTTGTTGATGTTCTGTCAAATTACAAATAAAACAATCAACACGTGTTATTATTATTTTAAGTGTGGATGTCCACCCATTGCAACGCCAACGTGTACCCAAGTTTGAAATATCTTGGTGCAAGTCTCTATGGATTATATAGATATTGGACCCAAAAAGCTTTTTCTTTTCTGTTATTTGACTTAAGATATGAAGATATATTGTTTGTTTGACGCCCGTGACATCACATCACGGCCACACGGAAGACCAGCGCTGGTAACACCAGCACATGCTGAGTGTGGTCCGTTTTTGTAATGAGTACTATTTATATCTCTGTTTATAATATTTTAGTACCTTGTCACAAATAAATAATTTTCTTTCTTTCTATTTTAAACATTTTTTTTAACCAGCGGCCGGTCCAGCGCGTAACAAACAACAGTAACAGTAACAGAGGGTGCAGTTACTTTTTGAATTTGATCTATCTCATAAGGTTTAGCCACCATTGTCGACATAAACACGCAAAACTATGTTTCTATTACATTATATTACAAATTCTTGAATTTTCGGCTTTTGTGTAATATATTACGTATGTATTTTAATAATAAATCTCAATTATTAAAATTAATCTTCCTTTTTTTCAGCATTGGCCTTCCTTTGGCTGAAGATTCGAAAGGTACTTACGATCTGATGTGGTGCAGTTTTTTCGCCGTTTTCAATAAACCTAATTTCAATAAAAAATAATTTAAAATTAAACCCACAACAAAATTTCAATGAAAAGAGAGAAATAAAACTAATCTGTTAGTAAATATAATAAATAAATACCTATACCTAAACAAACGAATATTTTTTTGAAATCGGTGCCAGCTGCTTTATAACTATGGGCTATATAATATCACGGCACGAACTATGCGGGTAAAACCGCGGAGCATAACTAGTTTTAAACATTAAGGCTGGCTCCTAATGTTGGTTTATTTTGAAATTTAAGATTTACTATAAGATTAGATTTATTTCCCTCTCTTTATTATAATTTTTAAGACGGTTAAATTTTAATATTATTTTTATTTGTAGTCGATTAAAAAGTGTCAATTTCTATAAAACATAAAATATTTCTGAACTGTATCTTTATAGCAATATTTTTATACGGAGGGTAGTTAGTACTTTTCCTTCCGCTATATTGACAATTGACAAGTGTGAGTACGCGCGTGCTCGGCTGCTGCGCTTAATGTCGCGTCTAATTTCAATCGTACAGTGGAATGGTAATAATAGTGTTTATTTAGTGTATACGTGATTACATACATATGTACATAAACGCAGTCACTACTTAGTCAGAGTAACTACTGGACATATTGAGGCTTAACATCTTATATCTCTGAATGGCAAGCGCAGTGGAACACCAAGTATTGTTTTGTAATTCAAGGTGTTTGGTTTTGCTACTGTTCATGAGCGGTCATGTCGTTTACCATCAGGCGAACGGTATGCTCGTCTCGCCATTCACTGTAATAAAAGTCACTGCTTGTGTCTCTGGGAGATTCGCCGAGCTCCGGAGCTCGGTGTCAATTCTTTGCTTGCCACTCTTAATCCTGGCTGACAGGAGTTGCAGTGGTGGGTGTGTGTGCGGAAAAGTCTTAGCAGGATTTCTACTTATCAGTTGTTATAGGTTAAGTTCTTAAACTCGCCTAATTTCAGTGCTAACTATCAATTTTGTGCGTGATATAGCGAATGCGTGTGTGATATAGGGTCAAGTGATGTGTGCTACTAAAAGTGATGTGTGTGCCAACATGAGCCAATACCGGGCAACATCCAGCTTCGACAATGATCCCGGTGAGTAAATCAAAATATTCTTTATTCACATAGCCTTTACAAGATCTTTTAACGGCCGATGCTAATAATAATCAATCCAAAAAAAAAATAGATTGAAGTCAATCTGGTTTATTTTCTACTTTTCGATTTGTCATTCACCATGTTGCCATAGTTTTTTCACTACTGAGATTGATTATATTGGCAATATAGTATCAGGAAAAAGATTGAGCTCTCAATCTCAAACGGCAAATTTTGGATTGGGATTGTTTATTGGCAGCGGCTGTAAATCGTTACTACTACCTACTACCACCGCTTCACAACGTGCTGTAGCTGTGAAACTGAACAAGATACTCTCAAGCTACTTACTTAGTTTAATATTGATTAATGTAGAAAATTGTTATTTTTATTCTTTTATTCGCACATGAAATCATAGATCTATTCATATCCTATACCATTTGTTTCTAGTCTGGGTGTTTGTGAGACTTATAGTCTCTCGTAGTTCCTGATATCTACGACACTAGAATTGATCCTAGTGTGGGGTCAGGACTATATATTTGACTGTTGGGTGTACTTATTTTATAAAGATTGTACTGCAGGCAACTAAGTAGTATAAAGTATAAAGACCAGCTCCAGCAAATATCAAGAGATCACGCTTTAAGCAAATGGCACAATATTGAGATCCCTATTTCAGAGCGGTCTATGGCATCATTCTATCTTTGTTGGTTTTAATATTAAATAAATACTTTGATACAGTCCAAGATCTTCTTAGAAAACAGCTTTAGCTTGTTCTCAATAGAAAATAATATTTTTTATTTACCTCAATAATTTTAGCGCGCTGCAAAATACAAATAAAGGTTTCTTAGATTTACGCGAATGTTACACATTGAAATAAAATTATTATTTACGGATTTTATCGCGGATTTGGTTTAATTTTACATTTTTTGAGTTCCCGACGTTTCGATTACTTTACAGCTTTCGTGGTCACGGGGCGGACTAAAATTAAACGGCGGGTAAAATTAAACCAAATCCGCGATAAAATCCGTAAATAATAATTTTATTTCAATACAAATAAAATTTTAATTAACTTACTTTAACACTAGATTTGCGATTTAACATTGCATTTTCCTTCCTCTTTCATACCCTTTGATATTATGGTAATATACTTTTCTAGGTATTGTGATCCTGAGCTGTGGTGACTACCATCAGGTAAGTGGTTTGCATGAGTATTCGTTTTTTTATTGCGGCGAATGGCGAAACGATATGGATATTAATAAATCAAAATATTTCATTTCAAGGAATGTTAAATATGGAAATGTTTTTTTTTATTGTAATGAAGGGCGATACTAGCGTGCCGTTCGCCTGATGGTAAGGTACGACCGCTCATGAACAGTAGTAAAACCAAACAACGTCTTGAATTACAAAGTAATGCTTGGCATTCCACTACGCTCTCCATCCTAAGACATAAGATGTTGTCAGTATGCCCAGTAGTTCCTCTTGTTACAATTTCGTTCAAACCGAAACACATTAGTGCTTTTACACTGCTGTTTGGCGGAAGAAATAGACATTGCGCTGGCACCTACTCAAGCAACCTCCCACATATGAGACACCAGTAAAAAATTACATTTAAAATATCTTACTTAACTTGTACTTGTTATTATTAATGGTTTTAAGAAAATGTTGGCATTGTATCTAAAACTCAAAGTCTCACAGTAGAACCGCCTTAGTTTTGGAAACATCACATGCATAAATAAAAATGAGTAAGTTTATTAAGTAAACAATAAATCTGTATCTGTATCAGCCCATATACGTCCCACTGCAGGGCACGGGCCTACTCTACAATCGACAGTTCGATTGAGAGTGGTTAGGCCATATAGTCCACCACGCTGGCCTAGTGCGGGTTGGCGGACTTGCATACCATAGAAATTCTTATAAACCGCTATGGCATGCAGGTATCCTCACGATGTTTTCCTTCACCGGTATAGTACGTGGTGATTGACTATCAATACACACATGACTCCGAAAAGTTAGAGGTGTGCCCTTTGATTCTATTTCTCAGTTCGTAAAAAATTTCTTTGTTAGTTAGATGTTATTGGCACTTCGTCGTCACACCGTCGATATGCAGAAATAAAAAAAGTATGTTTATAAAGTAAACAATAAATACATGAGAGGCCATCTGGGTGGGTACCACCGCAGTGTCTATTTCTCCCGTCAAACAGCAGTATAAACGCACTGTTGTGGTTCGGCTTGAAGGGCATTAGCCAGAGTAACTACTGGACATATTGAGACTTAAAATTATGTTTCAGGATGGCGAGCGCAGTGGAATGCCAATCGTTGCTTTGTAATTCAAGGTGTTGTTTGGTTTTGCTACTGTTCATGAGCGGTCGTATCGCTTACCATCAGGCGAACGGCATGCCCGTCTCGCCATTCATAGCAATAAAAAAAAACATGAAACAAATAATTACAAAAAATATTACAACCATCTATCCGCAATACACGAGTGAGTCGAGTAATAAGTTTGAATAATAAGTTGAACGTTCGTGCAATTATTTTCGCAATGAATGACTTCTAACGTTTACATTGTCGTGGCGATTCAAAGGTCAAATGGAATAAATTATTTAATTAAACTTCTGAACTTATCCAGTCCTGTTAAAACAGGATACAGTAAATACCTATTGTGGACTAATATTTTGCTAATTGGCAGTGACCATTAAGTCGTCTCTAAAGATTTTCGAGTCAGATAAATATATGCCTTCTGATTTTTTTTACTAATATTCGAGGTAACATGACTTTCGCATAGATACTAAATTACTACATAGTATAAAACAAAGTCGCTTTCTCTGTCCCTATGTCCCTATGTCCCTTTGTATACTTAAATCTTTAAAATTACGCAACGGATTTTCATGCGGTTTTTTTTAATAGAAAGAGTGATTCAAGAGGAAGGTTTACATGTATAATACGTACATATTATTGTACAGAAATCTATTTGTACCCGGGCGAAGCTGGGCCAGGCCGCTAGTAAATAAATAAATACACTTAACAGTGACATATATAGTCCTGATCCCACACTAATATCGAATCTTGTGACGTGGTTTTCAGAAACTACGAGAGACTTTTCGGTCTCACAAACACCCAGACCCGAAACAGATACCTGTGGTTCACACATGTATTTATTTCGGTGCGGGGATCGAACCCGCGGCCACCCGTTTCACAGCTGGCGTCTAACCTATTGCGCCAGGAAGGCTGTCAAACTTGCTTGCTGTACTTTTGATTCCATGTCGTAAAGTTTTAATGATAATAAATAAATAAAACCCACAGTGGATTTCTTCCATTCCGTGACAGCCTCCATGGCGTAGTTGGTTAGACGTCAGCTGTGGAACGAGAGAGCGTGGGTTCGAACCCCGCACTGAAAGATTTGATTTGACAACAGCATTTGATTCGGGTCTAGATGTTTCTGATACCCACGACAAACGACACGCGACTTAACATCTTATGTCTCAGGCTGACGAGCGCAGTGGAATGCAAACAAGCGTGCCATTCGCCTGATGGTAAGCGATACGACAATTTATGGACAGTAGCAAAACATCACCATGAGTTAAAAAACAATGCTTGGCGTCCCACTGCGCTCGCCATCCTGAGACATACGATTTTAAGTGTCAATATGTCCAGTAGTTACTCTGGCTACAATGTCCGTCTAACCAAAACAAAACAATGTATTTACACTGCTGTTTCGGGGGAGAAATATACATTGTGGTGGTCCTACCCAGGCGGCCTCTCACATAGAGAGACCTACCACCATTTATCTTATGCATCTATGGAGTTAATCACATTTTATCTACTTGATCCCTCCACAGACTTATTCAATAAACACACTAAGTACAATATACCATCGAGTATATAAGCCCAATAATTAAAGGTATGTTATATAGAACAGTCGTTTCTCACCGAACACAATGAACCAGCAAAAACATACGATTCACACAACAACGCAGACTTTCGCCCAGATAATATCAATTGGGCCTTAGAATTGTGCACAATGCGATTTTCTTGTCAACTTTGTTATAATTTGATTATATGGGGTGTTTTTTTGTGATTTAATTTGAGGCTTAAGGTACCCGCTACCCAATATTGTGAAAGAAGATGTTAATAATGCTTTTGTGTTAAATAGTTGAGGTTTTTAAGTGGAAAAGATTTTCCGTACTTATTTCTCTCTCATCCTTTTTTCTTCCCACTCCCCTCCGGATTTGATGAAAATAATTTATTGAATCCCTTACATGACTCAGACGCAAAACCAATACTTGTGATTACATACAAATATTGGTCTCGATGCGGATTTCGAACCCGCGGCGTCTCCTTTCAGCACTGGACCTCTCCACAATTGAGAATTCTTGAATTCAGTCGACCTTCTTGGCAAGGCAAGGCAACTTTAGTAAGGGCTGGCTGTTGTCACTAACTAATTTAGTTTCTTTTTGTTTTCATCTCCATAGTATGCAGGTTTCCACACGATATTTCTTCATTGTTAAACAGTAATTTCAGGTCAATGCTTCCGAAAAATCATACTCTAGTTATCAAATCCACGACCGCAATTGTATTATAATGAATTGGAATTTTATGTTCATGCCGGAATCAGAAACTTGTGCTCGATATGACGATAGACTCGCCCCCTATCACACTGTGGGACGGAAAATATAAGACAAAATGTGGGTGTTCTGATAGCACCTGTACCTACCCCTTGAGAGAAAGGCGTAAGTTAGTATATTTATTTATAAATTCTTAATTGAAGACCACATACAGTAAATAGATAAAAATATGACAACACGTTTAAATAAAGGTGACAATTGGCGGTCTTATCGCTTATCGCGATTTCTTCCAGACAACCATTAGATGGATTATGTTGAAAAAAAAAAGCTACAAAGAATAGGGTGGTCACAAAGAAGGTAAAAAAAAAAGAAAGAGAATAGTAATTATATGTAAATCACATATATAAATCGCATATGTAAATCGTAATATCATCGGTGATATTCTGAAACCGCGGAACTAACAGTGTTTAAAACCGCGTAAGGTAGGTACAGTGAATTTTACAGGAACGAGGAAACACACATAATATTTACTAAACTACATGACTTTCTATTGTTTAAACTTTTAAATTGTCAAATTATAATATTCTTCTTGGTATTGTAGACATTAGTTATGTCACAGAATACTAAACTAACAGAAGTCAAGCTCCATACAAAGCGCGCTAAATCAACGCACACATAGACAGCGTTCACCGACACGATATTTCAAACCAGTCGAAACCACTGCGAGCGCGAGTGTCACTCGCTTCGGGCACGCAAATAGTGAGATGTTATGTGCAAAGATGGAGCAAATGAATAAAAGTTATTACACTTGTATATAAAACACCAGATTATAATAATTGAATATAAATTTCATTAAAAAAAAACCTATATTATACAAATACAATTTAAAAAACTTAGAATAATGACATACAAATTCTCAGCGAGTTCATAAATAAAATTAAAATTTATTTATTGTATTATTGTGTGTAATATATTTTATTTTCAAAATTCAATCAAACGATACGAGTGCTATTAACACGATACGTGTTTTTGCATAAGCCAGAGTTAACAGCCCTGGCGCGAACGCCGAGCGTAGTGTGAGTGTGGCAATAAAAGTGAAGTACATACACAAGCTTGACTTCTGTTAGTATTCTGTGGTTATGTTAAACATGTATTAATTAATTAGTAAATCGACTAAGCCCGCGAAATCTCGATTTTGCTAGTTTTGTAAATACGCGGTTTTAAACACTGTTAATTCCGCGGTTTTAGAATTTCACCGACGATATGTCAATCGCATAGTCCCGACTCTAAAATAAAAATCTTATGTCGTGGGCTTCAAAACCTCCGAGAAACTGTGGTCTCACTAACACCCAGACCAGACAAATACTTAAGGGTTACACAAGTATTTGTCTCCGCGTGGGTTTCGAAACAGCTGCCTCGCGTCCCAAGTGTTTATCTAGTGTTAGAAATCAGGAATCAAACGCTGGTCTGTCTGGAAATTACAATTATTCTTATATTATAATATCATTAAATCCAATAACAATTTAACTGGTGGTAGGCCTCTCATATGTGAGAGGTCGCCTGGGTAGATACCACCGCAATGTCCATTTCTCCCGCCACACAACAATGTAAACGCACTGTTGTGTTCCGGTTTGAAGGACATTATAACCAGAGTAACTACTGGACTTATTAAGACTTAACATGTCTCAGGATGGTGAGCGCATTGGAATGCCAAGCATTGCTACTGTCCATGAGCGGCCGTATTGCATACCATCAGGCGAATGGCATGCTCGTCTCGCCATTAATAGCAATTTAAAAAATATATACTAAATGAGCGCGTTTTATGTTCAATCTTTGGCGCGAAGCGAGTCACTGAATGGCGGGCGTTTTGACATTTGTGTTTTTAATATCGAGGTTCTATGCAAAGATGTTTTAGTCTTACGGCCTAATGCAACACGTACAATAAATAGTATGCTATTAATTAATAATTATAAATAATATTTAGACCATAAATTGAGACACTATTTATCTATCAAGCTAAATATTTTCATTATTTACTATTTTTATCATTCAAACTTTATCCTAAAAGTAGACTTTAGACTGCACTCTTTTTTTTCTTCTCTTATGTACATCCCAAGGTAAGTGATTGCCTCGAGGAATACGGCCACCATTTGTAATCATATTTTAAATATTTGGTTAGTTTAAGATTTAATCGGTGTACAAATATTTTTGTCGTAATAATAATAGATAATGAATTAATACCAAAGTGCCTCGAATAACACCTCCAGAGGCTTCGATTGGTCGTTAGGTCAAGAGTCAGATCCAAAAGGTGCTTTTGGACACGGCACGCATAGAAAGAAGGTTCCTTACTTTGGATCCCTAACCGCCGGTGGCTTAGGTCTTGAGCCTCGCCACCAAAGCATCAATTATATTTTTATATGACACATTGTTTTTTTTATTTATTTTTGACAGCCTCCTTTGCGCAGTCATTTAGACGCCGCCTGTGAAACGAAAGGCCGCGGGTTCGATCCCCGCACCGAGTGCAATGTTTGTGTGGCCCACAAATATTAATTTCGGGTCTGGGTGTTTATGAGACCGAAAAGTCTCTCGTAGTTCCTGATACTCGCGACACAAGACCCGATATTAATGTGGGGTCAGGACTATGTATGTGACTGTTGAGTATTATTTATTTGTTTTTATTTTTATTCTTTACTGTACACGCACTAAAACAACAAAAAAGCATAGATACATAAATAGAAATAAAATTAAAGAGTTATAGTTGGCGGTTTTATCTTTATCTAGACAACCTTTGGATATAAGAAAAGGATAAAAATAGAGGCAGTATATATGAAATTGTAAAAAAACTGCCGAAATAAAGAGAGATAATTAAGTATAATTGTTAACACTAGTATGTTTTAATCAGTCCTATATGTTGGAGCGTAAAAGCCGTTAGGGCTCCGGTCGACAACACTTGCCCTTTACATTGATAAACACCTGTTTTTTGCACTATCAACGGAATTAAAGTGCATAAACTTCTATATTATGGAAAATGTCAACGTTTCCGCTCGATGTCGTGTGATGGTGCCTTCGTGCAGCGAGTGCGGTGGAGCGGGTTCGAATTTCTTTTTTTATGTTGTTGATTTTAAGCTATTAATTTAATAAAGATTGATTGACTTTACACCAATGTTTCAGTTGTTAAATTTATAATCAAACATTTTTTTCATCGATGAAATTGCAACTTGTTAATTTATTAATGAGCTTTCTATGTTTATGAAAAAATTAACGATATCTACATCTGTAAGAGATCGCCTAGAGTCATAAGACCGCCATCTGTACTTTTTATTGTAATAAGTAATTTATTGTTGTAGTTCCGGTTTTCATTTTCTATTTTTGTCCCTTTAATCCGCACTGTAGACTAATAAATAAATAAATAAAAATAAAGAAATAAATGAATAAGGAGATTTATAACTTACATTGAGAAAATATTTTTTTATTTTAATCTGTTCACGATATTTAACTACCTTAATAAGTGCAGTTTTAATTCACTGCTCCACGTCAAAATATTATGGCTGTTCTGTTGAAGTATTTACTAAATCATGTTCAAGATTTTTTTAATTGTTGTGAATGGCCAGATGAGCTTGCCGTTCGCCTGATGGTAAGCGATACATCCGCTCATGGATAGTAGCAAAACAATACAACACAATGGATTACAAAGCAATACTTGGCATATCACTGCTCTGGCCATCCTGAGACATAAGATTCTCTCAATATGTCCAGTAGTTACTCTGGCTTCAAACCAAAACACAAAAGTGCATTTTCACTACTGTTTGGCGGGAGAAATATTCATTACAGTGATACCTACCCAGGCGGCCTCTCACATAATATGAGAGACCTACCACCAGTAGTCTTCTTGTGTCAACTTTTTAATCTTCCAGCAAACATATCAGGAAATAATAATTATATTTGTGAACCACACATGCATATTCTAGATAGATAGATCTCGAGGCATTTCTAAGGTGCCGTCTTAACCTATTGCACCCTAAAAACAATAAAATAAATTTAGAAATATGGATTTCAAATATATTTGTCGTAACATCAACTCCACACATTCTATGTGCTGTAGCGCCTATATCTTCCACGGTTCATATACACACGTTACGTGCACGCCACAGAGCTGTAGAATCAAGCACTGACCCGCCCGGGCAATGAACCTGCTACACTTGCTTACGCTTCTAATATCACTGTACTTATTATACTTCATTGTATATCTGTGTGTATCACCCTACGGACTCGCTGCAGGGCACAGGCCTTCTCTACAATTAAGAGTACGATTTATAAGGGTTAGGCCGTACCACGCTGGCTTAGTACGGGTTGCACACTAAAGGTCACAATTAAAAAGCTGAACAAAATAGAATAAAATAAATAACATAAGTGTCACAATCGGCGGTGTTATCGCAAAAAAGTTCCAGACAAATTTTACACGTACCAGATTTATAAAAGAAAAATAGTAGACAGATATCAGGAACTGCGAGAGACTTTTCGGTCTTTTCGTTACACCCAGACTTGAAACAAATACCTGTGGATAACACAAATCTTTCATTTTTTTTTATTTTGACTTAGGGTAAGTATGGCCAATTACCTATATACTATATACAACACCAGTTCTTTCGTAATACCTGGCGATATTCTGGTGCCAGGGTCCACCTCCCTACACAATCCACCTTTGAACTTCGGAGTTCGGAACATCATTGATTTCTATATCATCCTTGACGACATCAAGCCTACCCATTTTGAGTCGAAATCTTTGCCTTGGCCTCTTTATGTCCAATTATGCCAAATTCAAACAATCATTTTAATTAGTCAAGATAAACAATTCCAATATACAGGGTATATAATAATAATAATATTTTAATAAAAATGTTTATTTATTGCACAAAAACAATCGAAATAAAGGTACGAGTATAACAAAACTGTAATTATTACACTTAATAATATTTGGCATATCTGTGTTACCGAAAACGAAGCCGGGTGGTAATTTTAGTGAATTCAGACACATTGCAACTAAAAATTTGGTGGACTATATGGCCTAACCAGTGTCAACTGTACTCTCGATGTAGAGAAGGCCTGCGCCCTGCAGTGGGACGTATATGGGCTGGTACAGATACAGAATATACATACAAAACAAGTCCAAGGAAAACCTGTATTGAAAATCTTGGGGTAAGCCTATGTTCAGCAGTGGACTTCCTGTGGCTTAAGAGAGAGCGAAATGACATTAAAATCTCAATAGTTTTTGTATTGGTATTAACATTGGCGCCAAAATCAATAGACGAATAATTGAATTCGAAATTAAAAAGGTTATGATCTTAATTCTATTATTTATGGGACTGTAGTTCCTGATATAAATGGGGGATTATCTAGGAAACAAAGAATCATAGTTACACAACACTTAATTTTTTTCTTAAACTATAGGGTACTGCAGCGATTGGGTAGGGTGACGAATTATGTGGGATAATAAGACCCAATATATTTTTAAATATAAGTTTTGTTATTAAAATTTCTCGCTGCTTGGCAAGCTACTGCGACTGAGGAGTACGTTTTGCTTTGCCATGTTATCCCAATTTGAGTTAATGAGATTCCAGGGAATTTTAAAATGCAACGTTTACCATATTATTTTTAACAAAATTCGCCCACAGAGCATAGAAACTTAATTTATTCGGCACAAGATTGGTTCGGCTGGATGTACTACATTTCCAGTAGGTTGCATAAGATTTATTTATTATTTAGGAAAAGATGGCTTGGATACCAAAAGATATGGATCGAACTAAGAATTTTGTTTAACCCAACCATTTGCCTCCTAACTGTTTTTCCTGTGTATTTAATTATTTGCTTATAATAATATTATTTTTGTATCGTTTCATACGGTTAAATGACTAGACAAGTCAGTCGCCTGATGAAAAGGGCCTTGCTTAATACCACTTAGAAAAAAAATATTGTTTCACTGCATTACACTCGTCATTATGTGTGAAGCTCTTATGCCTAGTAATAATCGGCATTTTCTTATATTACGAAAAGCCCTGTAATTAATAAAATATGGTCACACTACAACATACTCATACCGAACAATAGATAGGCATTAGAAAACTTCGCTATGAGAAAATCGACTTTCTAAGAAAAATTATAATTGTATTATCAACGTATACAACCGTTTCTAAATTCGCGTGGCTACGTATTAAAGGTGCAATCATCAAGTTCGATTCTCGGGTCGAGACAAATTAGGAAATTTTTTTTTTGTTTGGTGTTAGGCAGGTATGAATACGTCAACTTGGTATTATCAGGCTGGTACTGTCTCACAGAAAACGGATTTGAATCAACTGCTTTCGTTCGTTAACTGTCTCGTTTGGTGGTAGTGGTAGGAATATCTACCATTGTATTAAAAAACAAACGTATATTTATGTTCGAAATAATGCATACATTTTTAGAATATTTAGATGGAAAATTTCTTCTGATGTTTTAACATTGTATTGTTTTGGAATCCGTTATAAAAATCTTCAAAAAGATAGATAAATTATGTATATATTAGCTGCATCTGTGGCATAGTTGTACTACGGTATGATTATAAAGCTGAGTTCGGGTTCGAATCCAGGATCGAGAAAAGTCAGAAATTTGTGCCCGATACGGCGATAGGCTCGCCCCTATCACAACGTGGGACGGAACATACAAGACGAAATAATGGTTGTACTGATACTTACTACGTACTACTTCTTCTGGGAAAAAGGCGTAATTTTATGTAATATATTATATCCTGTATTGAGCTTAATACGTGGCCACGAACGTCATTTTCGATTACAAAACCAATTATGTACTTTATATTCATAATTATTTACAATTCTTTTATTACTAACTAGTACTTTTGAAATATATTTGTAGCTAAAATAAATAACTAAATTAACTCGCAATAAAACTAAATACTACAATAAAATCTAATAACAACATTTAAAAATGCGTTAAAACAACTAACGTAAAACGAGTACAATTATTATTTAACAGCCGTATAAATTCTCAGTTAAAAAGGCAACATTTAACTAAGTAATTAACTGTTTAAACTTTATAACCAGCGTAGTATAACCGTCGGTTAAATGAATTAACTGGGTTTTGTCACGAACGTAATGTTTGCGGGGAAGATTGAGCGAAGAAATTACTGATAGCCTAGTAAGGAGACTAGATGGAAGGTGCAGGTTTGAACCCTGGGCGTAACTTGTAGATGTTAAATAATTTGTAGTGAGTGTCGCTAGATTTAATCATGAAGTAAAATATAGGTACTCATTTCTTTACAATATTATTCTTTTTAGCGTTTTGTTATGAAATTTGGTGGATTATAGTTATTTAAGCTTAGTAAGAAACACTGTCATTTTTAACCGACTTCGAAAAATAACGAGGATTATGTTTTATTTTTCTTTTAAATTATTATTGTTAATAACCTTCTTGTCGCAATTGGTTTGACGCCAGCTGTGAAATATATATTTGTGGGTGATCTACAGGTTCTTGACTGGGTTTTGTGAGGCCAAAAAGTCTGTCGCAGTTTTTTATACCCACGACACAAGACTCGATCTTTGTGTGGGATCAGGACTATGTATGTGACGGTTGGGTGTGTTAATTAATTAATTATTTATATACTAACGTGCAACCTTTCATTTTTGTATCGACCGGATTCAAAAACATTCACAATCGAAATAAATTCTTAATCATAATATTTAACTTAATATACTCCACGGAACACATCTCTACATCAAATGTATAACATGTAGGTACCTTTCTTCTTCATCATCATCATTATCAGTCTATTGCAGTCCACTGCTGGAAATAAATAAATAAATAACACCCAACAGTCACATATTTAGTCCAGACCCCACACTAAGATCGAGTCTTGTGTCGTGGGTATCAAGAACTACGAGAGACTTTTCGGTCTCACAAACACACAGACCCGGAAGAAATATTTGTGGGCCGCATAAACATTTCTCTCGGTGCGGGGATCGAACCCACGGCCTCCCGTTTCACAGGCGGCGTCTTACCAACTATCATACTTACATTACTTACTATAAATATCACATAGGCCTCTTAATAACACCATATTGGCCTTCTGCTTTCATCAACTCTTTTTCAGCCTTTATTTCTATAATTTAACGCCTTAACAATGTAAAGACAATCCGATCCTAATCAGCGGTTAGCAAGTCGCAATTAGCGCGCGAACCCATCACTCACAATATTAACATAATGACGTGTTTAGATTCGCCACACTATGTTTGCGAACGTGGGGTGCAATTATGTAGGTTTGTAATTAAAATTATTTGTTAGGGAAATGCTGCATTTTATTGCATAAAAAGGTTTTCTGTCTTTAAATTTGAACATTTAATTAGTCTGGCCATAAATATAGTCACAATTAAAAATAAACAAAAATTTACTTTTGAATTTGGAATCTGTCATTTTTATAATTATGATTGTTTTGTTTTCATCTCTTCTTGATATGGTTGTTCATTATGCTTTCTTATTTTCCCGCCAATATGTTGTAAAATATTTTGTCATATCAAAATGGAGTGGGTGATAAAGAGAACCGAATCGCTGTGATTTCATTACATAAAGTAGGTATGGAGCTAAATACATTTTTATGTTAATTTGTTAACCTTACACACTGTAAAAGTAATAAATATTAATTACTATTAAAAAAAAAACGTTGACGCAAATCATTTGAATCTATCACTTGGCAGCCTCCGTGGCGCAGTTGGTTGGACGCCGGCTGTGAAACGTGAGGCTGCGTGTTCGATCCCCACACCAAGGCAAATATTTCTGTGATCAATAAGTATTTGTTTCGGGTCTGGGTGTTTGTGAGACCGAAACGTCTCTCGTAATTTCTGATACCCACGACACAAGACTCGATATTAGTGTGAGGTCAGGACTACGTATGTAACTGTTGGGTGTATTTATTTATTATTTATTTGCATAGCATTTAAACATTTTTTACTTTCTATTTTTTCCTAAATGTCAATGCCTGCAGCGACTAAAGGTAATGCATTTAATTTATTGATGGTATTTTTGTTAAATTAATGTAATTTCCACTGATTATTTATTGTTTAATGACACTTAAATAATACAAAATAAAATAACAATAAATGAAGCTTGAAGTTCAGAATTACCGAAGCTACCTTTTCTAATATACAAACCCTCTTCTGAGGTAAATAGCACAATAATTACTATAAGCTCCCCATATCCATGAAGCAGACACAACAAAGCCATTATTCAAGATTAAATTTCTTGTAATGGAAACGTCTAGAAGTGCATTCTAGTATTTCATATCTAATTAGTTTTTTGCAAAGGCTAACAGTTTGAACAGAGATATGTAGAGAAGCCAAGCATGGACGCGGCCTAACGTAGTTTATAAGGGGTTAAGGGCATGTTATACCAGATATATCTAGATTGCAACCGAAAACTAAGCTAAGGCTACTGGTGGTAGGTCTCTACTGGTGGTAGGTCTCTCATATGTAGGAGGCCATCTGGGTGGGTACCACCGCAGTGTCTATTTCTCCCGTAAAACGGCAGTGTAAACGTACTGTTGTGTTTCGGGTTGAAGGGCATTGTAGCCAGAATGACTACTGGACATATTGAGACTTAACATCTTATGTCTCAGGATGGCGAGCGCAGTGGAATGCCAAGCATTGCTTTGTAATTCAAGGTGTTGTTTGGTTTTGCTACTGTTCATGAGCGGTCGTATCGCTTACCATCAGGCGAACGGCATGCTCGTCTCGCCATTCATAGCAATAAAGAATAAGGGGTAGTTTCAGTAATTACAGACATAATATCACATTTTTTTTTTAAAAACGTCGATATTCCATTTTTTTTAAAGTAAGTATGTGTTTGGGTGATAATACATAGCTTTTGCTAAAAAAATAAAAATTCTTTCGGTCTTAATTAAATATTACAATAATCCTGTCCATCCAAAAGTTGTAAGAGATCGCAGCTAGCGATAAGGCCGCCTATTGTAACCTTGCCTTTAGTTTTTAAGTGTTTAGTAAGCATCTTTCATTTAAGTGTGTCTAAAAGCATATATAAATAAATAAATTGTTCTTGCAGGTCATGGATTAGTTATTATCATTATGAGATTTAGGATAATTATATTCACTTTCCAAGGCATAAAGAGTCGTGATATTGTCCCCTCTGAATAATTGGCACGCCATTCGAGTCCACTATAAATCCCCCATGAACTTGAAAGTAAATATTGTATCCGAAACAAATAAGCAGGTATTATTTCTTAGTTAATTCCGATGAATATCAAATCAAATTTCATTCCTATAACATAAGAGTAGCGCCATCTATTGGGCATCATTACGTATTACTTTTTCTGCATTTCACGGCCAATTGCCCTGAGTTATTATATCCTGGCAGAGATACTACAATCCACCTTATTTTTAATGCAGTTCTTTTTGAATTGTAAAGTCAAAACATTATTTATATTTAAAATTCGGAGTAATGATAATTATCTTAAAGAATAGTTTTTTTTTTGTTTATTTATTTCAATATTGAATTATAACTTGTAACTTACTTCAGACTATCGATATTATCGACTTATCGATACTATCGATTATATGTAGACTATCGACTATCGATAATATTTGAACTATTTTTCGATCCACAAAGTAACCTTCTGACACCCATACTAAGGCAATTTAGTAGTATCAAACCTTTAAGAACCCAGCAAGACTCTACCACTTTAGACATAATAATCTATGCAATGAAATTAAGACAGTATGACAGTTTCCGTGGCACAGTTGCTTAGACGCCGGCTGTGAAATGAGAAGCTGCGGGTTCGATCCCCGCACCGAGAGAAATGTTTGTGCGGCCCACAAATATTTCTTCCGGGTCTGGGTGTTTGTGAGACCGAAAAGTCTCTCGTAGTTGTTCATACCCATGACACAAGACTCTAACTTAGTGTGGTTTATTTAATTATTCAAAAATTGTTGCTTAAATATTCACAATCAAGGCTCTACCACTTCAAATATAAAAACATTTGCATTAAAAGTGACGATGCCTTAACCCATTCAATGCGGCAACAAGTTTTGCTCTCGCTACCCAGATGCGGCATACTCCTTAACGTAAACGCCGATCGGCGTGCGCCGCCCCTGACGGAACAAAAATAAAACGCCAATCGGCGTTTTCAGCACTTCGTTAAGAATTTCATTTTATTGATTTCGAATTCATGGGATTTCTCGAGCAGTACGCTATAATTATTGCAATAAGGACTGTTTTTAGCAAATAGCAGAATTAATTTAATTATTTTAGCCAATTTTGTATGAGATTCGTGAAGATTTGTTGATAGAAATTTGAGAAAAGGAATATCTGCAGTTTTTTTATAGATTATGGATTTAAATGGTGAGTAAATCTCTTTATTTGATAAATATTTCTATTGTGCTCCCCCGTCGTACAAACATCCTTGTTTAAAGCATAAAAAATGATATTATTGATAACTTCGAATATTCTCAGGGGTTGCAAACCATTTTTTTTTATTTCATAATAATTAAATCTCAATACAAAGTTAGTGTATAGGTACTTATTATTATTAAAATGATCAAAGGAATTTAATTATAAATAAAATATATAAAAATAATTTAATAATATACAAAGTTGATGTGACCGATGGGCATTAAATTACACTACGTATACTATACGTCCTTGGTATTTATTCGACACGGCAAAAAAATTAATAATACCAAAAATGAGATTTTGTTTGTTTCAAACAAACTAAATAGCTTACAAATAAGAGTAAAACGTAACCACCCTATGTAAATACATTTCACTGACCTGTAGATACGAATAGATAACAAATTGGCAACGTCGCGCGCGACATGTGTTATTGTCGCGCCGCGCCGCAAGGCCACGCCGCCGGCGCAGCGTGGCTGTGTGCACCGAGTTTGGTACTTTTGAAGTACGCGCACAACATACTTTGCTTAGGTACACTAGATTTTTAAATGTTCGATATGTCCTCCATTTACATGAACGTACAAGATATAGCGACGGACAATATTATTATTGTTTAAATTGTTATTAAGTCACTGTTCGAGGCTAGGCACTTTAGTTTTTCAAATGCTTAATAACCCTATTTCTAGTTCTTTAATAAGCCCCGCAAAAAGAAATCCAAGGGATTAGGTCCGGAGATCGCGGTGGCCACCGTACAGGTCCTAATCGACCAATTCATTGTTGGCTAACAGTCAATAACACAGAAACACTAACACTAAATAATAATTATCCGAAGTTACATGTCCTGTCACAATAAAAAAATAAATAATGTCTTAAACTTATTTACGAGTAGTGTCAATAACAAGACAACATTAAAATTATCTGCGCGAGATCGGCAAGATCAAAGCGGCGCGGCGCGGCGGCGCAGGAGCTTACGTGTTACATGCGTTCTGAAAGGATACCGGCGGCAGACTAAAAACTATTTTTTAGAGGTCAATTGCGTACGTGTCACACACACACATACTGACCTATTTCTATTTCTTTTACGCACAGGATCTTTTGCTATGTCGCTCTCGTAATGAAAGTGTAAGTGTGTGTGTATTTATTGCTTTCTTATTTGCATCGCCAACTTTTAAAGTAATTTAGTTGTACTTATTTATGTGATTTGTGTCAGAGCGGCAACAGCGCATAGATTTTAGTAAGATTTGTCGTTTTAAGGTGAATGACCTATGCGTTGGACGTAATCAGCTGTTAGAAAAGCCACAGCGTGTTCAAAGAGCGCAAAAACTTAAAAAATCATTTATGACTAAACTATTGTTCCTATTTAATTGATTTTTAGTACAGAGCTTGAAAATGGTGCCTAGTATATGCAGTTTAAAGAAATGTCGCTCGGTTGTATCAATGTTGTATAAGTAAATGTTTTCTCAATCTTCTTGATTGAAAACGTATACATAACTGGGTGTAGTTAAAAAGACAGAATTGATTTCAGTGTAATGGATAAAATTTGATGGTTTGAAATTTACAATTTTTATAATAGAAATAGAATATAAATCATATTAAAATACCGCGACAATATCCGTAAAATAGTTTTATTACGTTGATTTTTTATGCAGTTCTTCTTTTTCAGAGAGAAAACGTTTCTAGTCGCCTAATATATTAATTGATATATTGTTTGGGATGACATTTACTTATCTAAGTCGTTATTGGCACCACAAAAGAAACGGAAAAGTGAAAGTTCAAATAAAGAGATTAAAAAATAATTAAAATATAAGGATGTGATAATTGCCAGAGTTTCAATAAAATATTGACAAAAAAGATAAACGAAATATAATATTTGTTAATTTCGCATTTTGCTCACTGTTTTTAAGCAGCAAAACCGTTAAAAAAAAAAGGAAAAAAAGTGTTTAAGACACTTTGCAGGACCAAGGAAAATAGGGATTCATGTATAATGTAAATAGGACTAGCGGTCCCATATTCGTCCGGTTGTAGATAGTTTTTAAACCAGTCCACATCAAAAACATATTATTCCGCGTAATAATTACCTATATGAATTAAATAATAACACCGAACAGTCACATATATGGTCCTGACCCCACACTAAGATCGAGTCTTGTGTCGTGGGTATCAGGAACTACGAGAGACTTTTCGGTCTCACAAACACCCAGACCCAAAAGAAATATTTGTGGGACACACAAACATTTCTCTCGGTGCGGAGATCGAATCCGCGGCCTCTCGTTACACAGGCGGCGTCTAGCCACCTGCGCCACGGAGGCTGTCAATGAATTCCCCGAATGTGAATTTCCTGAACACTGTCGATTATATTTCCCGTCCAGTTATGTCCCGTTCTGTTCCGTCTCTCAGTCCCATGACGAAAAACTTGCAATCCTGTCCTGTCAAATTGGGAGCCACCCATTCTAATTTTAAAAATTAGCTAATATTTCTATTTCAATTCCTGACTGCTGTAATATTCCCGTAGGATGACCCCGGGAATAATATTTTTTTTTCGGACTGAAAGCTAGCCTATGTGTCAAACCAGGGTGACAGCTATCCCTATAACTAATTTCATCAAAATCGGTCGAGACGTTTTTGTGTGAAAGAATAACCATTTAAACCATTTATTTCTTCCACACACACAATACAACAAAATAAAAATACAAGTAAGTTAAGAATAAGATAACAGTTAACAGGCCCATTCAGGTATTTGTTGTAATATGCGTGGAGAATGGATACCAGCTCAGTATACGCTGTTTTACAACAGCATTGATTTTCAGCTGGCTCCAAAGCCATCATAGTACAACAATTCTACTATACGTGGGGTCGAAGACTATAAAGCAACAAAACAGAAAAGAGAAAAGGAAAAAAAACAGATGACATCCAAAAACCACAATAAAAAAAATACAATATAAATAGAACAATAATAATAATTAAACAAAAAAACAAATTGTGTTATAAAAGTTACTCGTACAATTGATCCCGTCAAGACATAATTCATTTTTGACTTGTGAATCGAATTAACAACAAACATCAATAACAAACATCCATACATCCACACATCCATCCACACTCACAAACTTTCACATTTAACTTAATTATAAGTTTGTTTAATAGAATAAATAAATATGCTATTCATGTTTTTAAAACCAATAGTTGTGAATCCCTGGAAAACGCCGATTGGCGTTTGCCGCACCTGAGTAAGAAAACTCAACTTTTCTAGAACTGAAATATCCAGAAACTATTTGTACCAGGCTTTTCACTGATAAATTATAAACACATTGGTCTATATTTTATAATTAAAAAATCAAATTTGGGTAAAATATAAAACAACTCTACATTACGCCGATCGGCGTTGTCAGCATCTGAGTAAGAAAAAATAATACGCCGATCGGCGTGCGCCGCATTGAATGGGTTAACTGTAAGGAAACATAACACAATGTAGTTTTGAAACGGATCTCATTGTGATAAACCTCTTCAACTTGATGTAATACTATTATGCATATCTTCGAGACAAATTAGACGCTTTATCTTTGCAATTTCGCTTATCTGTTTATATCTTTTGGTTGGAAAATGTACATAGTGGATGAACCGAAAGTATTACTCATTATACCCCTAAAATTTGGTTAACGTTTTTCAAATACGACAGTAAACTACAGCTACAAAAACAATAAAATTATTTAAACAAAAAAAAAATTACGTCTTCGTTCTTGTATACAAAATCAGGAAGTCTATTTAAAACCTTAATTTGAATATCAAAAATATAAATAATATATGACTTATCATCGTCAACCACCTTACAAAATATTACATATACTGGCTTTCTTCAAAAAAATCAGTCGTTACAGTGACTTCCTGAGACCTTTATCAGGTCTTCCATCCATCTTTTTAGGGATCTTCTAATACTGTATACATCAAAACTCGAAATAATTAAGTTGGAAAAATATAAAAAATAGAAGCTAATTTCCTATGAGAAATTCCAACGAACTATAGCAATTTTTTCCCTGTTTTCCCATTTAAGTTTGAAACGTTTAAAGCTCATATTGGCGTGTTCAAAGGCAACGGTACACGGTTATTGTTAATTAACGCAAAGATTTTAATAGATGGCAATAGACTTATTTGTTAGAAAACCAGCGAGCGTGGACGTCTGGACGTTCGCGCAGGGCTCGTCAACATTTTGCAAAAAAAAAAAGAAAAACGCAAAAAAATAAAAAAGTTTTTGCTTTGTTTTTTGCATTTTTTTAAAATTTGTTAAGATAATTGGGAAGTCCAAAATATATGAGAGAATTACAAAAATGAAAGCCTCCGTGACGCAGTTGGGTAGACGCCGCTTGTCAGACGTGAGGCCGCGGGTTTGATCCCCGCACCGGGAAAAATATTTTTATTTGTGTGACCCACAAGTATTTGTTTCGGGTCTCTTGTCCCCCACACTGAGATCGAATGTTTTATCGTGGGTATTAGAAGCTTATCCACGACACAAGACTCGACCTTTGTGTGGGGTCAGGACTATGTATTTGACTGTTGGGTGTATTTATTTATCTATTATTTATTTAAATATAACTAGGTATTGTTTTAGAAATTACCTGCATGTTTTTGTAAATGCTACATCGTTTTCGTAAGAGAAGGCGGTATTAGACGCTATGTCTCTAAGAATTTTAATCCATGCGACAAAAATCTTGAACTTGTGTTAATTATCTCGAGTATATATTAAAATTCGAAAAATGTAAATTAACTGCTATACTGACGCATGTGCAACTCGAATTAGATACTTTTTGTCGAGTATCGGAAACTTAATCATAATTCAGTTTACTTTTTGCCAAGTCCTGATAAGAAACTATGATAAATACCAACCAAATACAAACTATGATAAGTACCAAACGTACTCACATAAATATAGACAAATATCTCCATTATATAAATTAAAACAGTATCCATCCAAGCAACTAAATATATTAATTATATAAATCACACAATTACAAAGACGAAAAACTAAACGTTACCCGACAAAAAGCGGTTTGTTCACGTAAAAAAACGTAAACAATGATACACACGTATTGGTCGCGACGTAAAAAAACGGCACAGAAAATTTACAACCGGTGCAGTTTTTAAACGCAAAATCGCACTGTCGAAAATAATAATAAAAAAAGTTGGTAAAAAAATGAACAGTGAGGCGCCCCTGGTACGTGAAAAAGAGGTAAAGTGGAATGAAAATTACTTATCGGCGATGTGAAAAAGTGATGGAGGAAAAAACTCACTTAACGTATTCTTAGCGATGGGCGAAACACGCGAGCGCAGTGGCCGGTAACTTATAGTGGACGCGGCGGTGAAGATAAAATCACTATTTAAGTTTTATAAATAAATTACTTTTATATAAATGAATTTATTCAACCACTCAATCACAGATATAGTCTTTGTAAAATATAGCCGAATGTTATTTGTACTTTTTATTTAGTTGTCATATTTTTGTGCTATAAAAAGTTTGCACTATGTTGCCTTGTATCGTAAACAGAGAAACTAGGATACTGAGGTAGAGATTTATCTCTTATATTTGCTTATCACATAAGTATTTATTCTAGATTCTAGGAGCCAATACTTAGCCTCATAATTCATAGCTGGCGTTTTAAATAAAGTTGTCAAATAAACCTTTTCCGACAGTATTTTCTTATTGCAAAGATCTCTTATATCTTTGATATGCTTAAAGATAGAACTAATGTTGAATTTATATCGGATATAATGTAATGAAAATAATAAAGTAAGAATAATGTCAAATAAAATGCAACGCAAAAAAACTTGCATTACTGAAATATTTTGGCGAACACTTAAAATAGATCCAATATTAAACAAACTGCAAAGGCATCATTTATTAAAATCCAACATACCTACCATAAATCTCATCCCGAACCACACAAAACACTTGATCATAAAACAAAAAAAAAACTGCGCAATTAAAATATCATCAAACAGATCCACGCTACTCTTTCGTTTGCAACAACGCATCGATTCGCCCCTACATATTCTGTACTTGCGTATCAGTATTTTTTAAACTTTTTTTTCCCAACGATTTATTTAATATTGTATTATTAGACTTTTTATTCACCGTCTCGTTTCCACAACATGGAACTTTTGTTTAATTAATACAAGTTACGAGAGAATGAACAGGGAGAATTATGATTCCCCGCAATGCCCGAGGGAAGATAAGAATTGCTATTATTTTATGAAAATCATATATTTATAGTATTTTCTAGGGTTAGAAATAAAGTTCACATATTATATCGTTGACATGAATGTCAAATAATAGCCAGAAGTCACACACATTATTCTGACTGCGCATGGCAAAAATCTTATGTCAGGAATCATTCGATTCTATTAGTCTAGTCTCAAAACTCTTGAATTTGTAATAAATATATTGTACGAAAATTGAACCGTGGCCACACGTTTAACATACTTGACAAACTATTACAAACCGGCACGGGGCAGTATTACTCTGATCAAGATTTTTTTTCTTTAGAAATAATACATTTCTCTGTGTGATTATGAGAAAAATAATATTAACCTACACTAGCTTAGTTCCATTCCCCCCGATCTTTCGACCTTTGAGACCTAGCCTATGTAACTAGTTGACTGAACTTAGAAGTGTAATGCATATTTTTCAGTCAAAAATTCATAAACAAAACCAGTTTTGACATTGAAACTTTCAAATCCGTTTTGTCTATTTCTCCCGACAAACAGCAGTGTAAACGCACTGTTATGTTCCGTTTTGAAGGACATTGTAGCCAAAGTAACTGGATATATTGAAACCTAACATTTTATATCTCAGGCTCGTGAGCGCAGTGGGATGCCAAACATTTTTACTGTCCATGAGCAGTTGTATCGCTTACCATCAGGCGAATTGCATGCTCGTCTCGACATTCAAAGCAATAAAAAGAAATATGTTCGACAAAAAAAATGAGCCGGCCTTTGCGGGGAAGTACCACTATCTCACAGATAAAATAAAGATTTGTTTAGTTTTTTTTTTACATATTATTCACTGTAGCACAGCGGAATCTTGTTTTGTTTTATATTTTAATTTTGCTTTGTACACTTTCTTTGTTTATGTACTACTTAACTGTGGAAACTTAATTCATTTACTACTAACTTTATCTTGCTCATATGTTTTATTGTTCTGTATATTTCCCATATAAATAAAAAATAAAATAACTGGGATGAAGTAACAGCTTTACTGTCATTTTTCGCTCAACGAGTGAGATTGCCGGAGTGCCTAGAATACCTTTCCTCCAGCTCAATACCTTTAATATTTCATCCTCTCTTTCTTTTTCCTTTATTTTTCTTTTCACTGTAAGTAAATTTCAGTGTTCATGGGTGGTCGTATTTTTTTATGTTGCAATGAATTTGGCGTCATGTTTGCTTGTTTGCTTGACTTATGCAGTAATAATAAAAATCTTTGTCAAACATTGTTGATTACAGACGCTAGCATACATACATAAGATACTTACATATATAATAAAATGTAAATATGAATGTTACAAAAATACTTTCTTATTTATCGGAATCATACTGGCGATTAATAATGGTTATTGTGAAGTTCTCGCCTTTCAAGTAGATGAAACATACATATTACATACATATATAAACTCATCCCTTTGTCCTAGAAGGGGTAGGCAGAGGTGCTACCAGGACATCCACGTTTCGCCTTGTAAGTTCCGTCCCCCGATGTGATGGGGGGAGTCATGCCATACGCAAATTGAAAAGAAAAAAATTATCAGACTCCCGGGATTCGAACCTGAGAACTCGTTTTAATCTTATCGTAGTGAAACTACGCCACCGAGGCAGTAAGTAGGTCATAATCAGGTTAAGTGATAATTAAACGGCAGAACGACTTACTCATTATTATAAGTAATTAGGTAAGGTTCAGAAAATGACAAGAAACGGCTTGTTTTTTTAATATTAATTAGGAAAAGTACTATCAATTGGTCAGAGACCCCAAGATGTTAACATAAAAGAAATAAGGGTTCTACATCTGATTGAATTATTATTTATATACACCAACAGTCATACATCGTTCTAACCCAATTGATCAATTAAGCTTTATGTCGTGGGTATAAGAAACTACGAGAGACTTGCTATGAATGGCGAGACGAGCATGCCGTTCGCCTGATGGTAAGCGATACGACCGCTCATGAACAGTAGCAAAACCAAACAACACCTTGAATTACAAAGCAATGCTTGGCATTCCACTGCGCTCGCCATCCTGAGACATAAGATGTTAAGTCTCAATATGTCCAGTAGTTACTCTGGCTACAATGCCCTTCAAACCGAAACACAACAGTGCGCTTACACTGCTGTTTGACGGGAGAAATAGACACTGCGGTGGTACCCACCCAGATGGCCTCTCACATATGAGAGACCTACCACCAGTAAAAATTTTTGATCTCACTAACACCCAGACCCGAAACAAACATTTTTGTTTTTTGTCACAGTCGGCGTCGAACCAGCGCCACGGAGGCTATCAAAACTATCTATTTATGACCTTCAATTATTATTTGTTTGTCTTTGTGGTATTTAATTCCTCCCACGATACAAAAGCAACGCTGATTTCAGACAGCCTTCATGGAGTAGGTTAGACACCGGCTGCAAAACGAGAGGTCATTCAATTCCAGTTCGATTCCCGCATCAAGACAATTATTTGTATGGACCATAAGCATTTGTTTCGAGTTGGAGTGTTTGTGAGGCCAAAATTTTCTCGTACTTCCTGATACCTACGACACAAAACTTCATTTTAGTATTGGGTCAGGACTATGTATGTGACTATTGGCTGTATTTATTTATACATATATGTTACTTATTTTATAATATTTACAAAATAAATAACATGATGGCAAATTTTGAATAATAAATCTTTACAATCAATAAAACACACGTTCTATCATTAGCTTGTACTTTTTTACAAACCGTAAAGACATATTTTATCCAGTATGTTTGTATTAGCCCATATACGTCCCACTGCAGGGCACGGGCCTACTCTACAATCGACAGTACGATTGAGAGTGGTTAGGCCATATAGCCCACCACGCTGGCCTAGTGCGGGTTGGATTTTATCCAGTAGATATCAATATTAAATACTTAATTATATTTTTTTATTATTAGGTAAGTACTAATATCTATATCGGTCCTTAAAAGTACTTTGGACATTGAACACTTCTCTGCTTGAGCTTGATTTAGGTTTCAAATTCTCAAAAGTCTATCCTATATCTAGTACCAAACAGAGCCGTAACTAGAGTCGAATTTGACGTAGGGCAGCATTGGTTACAGGTAGGGCGGAAGTAAAAAAATATCATAATTGATCTGTCCTCGAAGCAAGGGCTTCTAAATCAATCACCACGTATACTGACATAGATGGTTGAACTTCCAGATTTGGATGTAGAGATCCACGTATGAATAAGAGTTAGGTAATAATTAATTGTTGGGTGGTTGGTCGGGTTAATTATAATAATGTATCTTAGTTTTCGGTATGTTTAAGATAGGGCATTGTGATTACAAGGTAGGGCATTACCCCACAATGCCCTCCCCTAGCTACGGCCGTGGTCCCAAATCGTTTTAAATTTGCCTGTTAATAACTTCAAAACAAACATTATTTTCAAAGGACAACTTATCACTGGAAATTACTGTCTCAACCATTATTAAGCGATTACACTTAAATATGTACTAGTACAAAAGATAAAGTTTGACGACAAAATTACCCTACTTCCGTAATTTAACATCCAAGCAATTTAGTATCTAAGTCTAGGTATTAAAGAAGGCAAACTTACTACGTTTTTATTTTCCCTGGCGTGGTTCTGCGTTGATGTAAATATTTTGAAAATATTCTATCGCCCATAATAATCAGGGATAATAAAGGATTCTAATGGTGAAAGATTTTTTTAATCGGTCCAGTAGTTTCAGAGACTCTTCAATGCAAGCAATCAAATTTTTCCTCTTTTAATATTAGTATAGAAAAGGCTTACGATTGACAAAATTCGATGTAGATCCAAAGGAGATCGAATCATTGAATCAATCGCAAGGGTGTGGTGGCTTGCTGGTAAAAGACCAGGCGCACTGCCAACATGTTCACAGTGGTCGCGGGCTCAAATTCCAGGGCACACCTCTGACTTTTCGGAGTCATGTGTTTATTGATAGTCAATCACCACGCACTACAACCGTGAAGGAAAACATCGCGAGAAAACCTGCATACCAAAGCGATTTTGTTTGAATTTCCATGGTATGTAAAAGTTCGCACACCCGCACTAGGCCAGCGTGGTGGACTATATGGCCTAAATGCTTTCAATCGTAGTCTTGATTGTAAAGTAGACTCGTGCACGGCAGTGGGATGAATATGGGCTGATACAATACAATACAATTTAATCGTTGTAGTTTTAGTTAGCACTTTAGTTGATTATTAACAACAGTATTCCGACGTCCCAAAATTTAAACGAGAATAAATTTGGTGATCGACTAAAACATTTTTTTTTTATTGCTTTGAATAGCGAGACGAGCGTGCCGTTCACTTGATGGTAAGCGATACGACCGCTCATAAACAGTAGCAAAACCAAACAACATCTTGAATTACAAAGCGATGCTTGGTATTCCACTGCGCTCGCCATTCTGAGACATAGGATGTTTAGTCTCAATATGTCCAGTAGTTACTCTGGCTACAATGCCCTTCAATCCGAAATACAACAGTGCTTTACACTGCTGATTGACGGGATTATTTATTAGGGAATTAGCTCATAATTAATTAAAATCGCTGTGTATTTTACCTGGAAAAAAACATAAAAAAAAACAACATACAGTCGAATTGAGAACCTCCTCCTTTTTTTGAAGTCGGTTAATAAAATGACAACTGCTGCGCCATCTGTATTCCCACCATGAACAGTTTAACATTAGAAGAAACATGTACAGCGCCATCTAAAAGACTAGTCACCACCTTTGCTTGGCGCACATCGCGTGGTAACATCTGCCTATCATTTAGTATTTAGTGTAATTGATAGATGGCGCTAAACTCCAAAATATTTGTTAATATTATGAATAAGAACTTGATTGGAACAATATTGGTTGTACACTGTTTAATATATTTCATCTATATTATTATGTATTATATAATGTTAAATATACACAACAACCATTTGTATGAGTAATATATATTAGATAACATAGGTAACCAATATTTTAAATTTGAAAAAAGAAAAGATTTCCTAATATTTTGACTACAACGCATTCGGACGCCAAAAGATCGTAGGTGATTTTTACCATAAATATACCGTTTTGTGATTTTAATTTACCTTCCATCGCCCACAAATCAAGAGAATAGATGATTAATTTAGACTAATTTAGATAATATCAAAACAAAATACGTTTTATAGCGTTATCTGTTAATTAACCTGAGGAATATTTTGTACAAGAGTTCAAAATGCAGTGAGAAAGACTATTTAGCTTGTTTAGCAGATGGTGTATAGTAGAACTAATAGATAGCGTTGTTTAGTACCACATCTGTAATCTATAGTTCAAGTATAAGTTAAAAGATGGCGCTATTAAGGAATTTTAATTTTTGTACTGTTCCGGCATAATGACTGCGCTGCACCTGATGGTAAGCGCAAATGCCGTCCAGGCAGAGTATCGATGGCATCAGACGGTAGTCCCATACCATTCGAAACTATTATGCTGGCTTGCTAAGACTTCACATTACGGCGAAATGAACCGGTATTATCGGTGTAGCACAAAAAAGAATATACGAACACTTTGGTTCGTGCCGAGATGCTGTGGACCATCAAGTTATGGTTCGCAAGCTAGCACGCGTGGTTGTGTTTAGGAATGGAGAGGAGGGGATCAAATGGAACAATTCTTCAGAGCATTCACCGTGATACAGGCGGTAGGAAACGCTTAGAGAGACGACATCCCTCCGTAGTTGTAGCAACTCTAAGTTGCTCGCAACGTCTGCATCATTCACAATGCGGATGGCCCGCCGCTGCAATCCATGCAAGACATCGGGCAGGTACTGGATGAATCCATCCCAGAGGCAGTACTCTATTCCCGGCCGGACCTGCGTTTTATACAAGAGATAAAGTTGATCGGGCGTGAAACCGACGCACCCTGTTCAGGACTCCAACCCTGCGTGATGTGGCAAATATTACGCCCTCGATGTTATTCCTTGGATTGAGATGGCAGCGAAGAAGAAACTCAGTAAGTAAGTCACGAATTAAATCACGTTTTCGCCTGATTTTGAAAAGTTAGGCACTTTATCTCGGATTACTGAATCTAAAAGATGATGTATGTGACTGTTGGGTGTATTTATTTATACAATTTATAATAAATAAATGTTGAAATAAGTCGTCTCTGTTACATTTTAATGAGTAAGCCGATGATTTCACATTCAGAGTTCAGTCTGATTTTAATATTATTCCAATTGTATACTACCTTGTCTTTATTACAAATTTTTGGTCATAATTGTCGTTTCTGACAAACTTTCTATATTTATATTTATAAATATAATATGATTTACCTCTTTTTAACATCATCATCATCATCATCATCATATCAGCCACAGGAAGTCCACTGCTGAACATAAAATAAAACATAACTTTTTAACATAAAAGAGAAAAAATATATGACGCCTTCATTATTTGAAATATAAAAGCGAGTTATATTTTTCCAATTAATATTTAAGTAATTATTTCTTACTAACATCCTATTAGAAATGTTATTAGATATTATATTTATTTGAATCATGTAAGTAATTTTCTAGTCTCGTCTTACTATTCAATACTAGATGGCGCTCAAATCTATCCTATTGAAAATCTTATAAGAAAGTTAAATTTTAGTAGTTTTCTTGTCACATTAGTATTAAACAATAAGATTGATTATTAAATCGAACACAAGATGATATTACTGTATTGGATTACTATACAAGGGGTTGTTGTACATTTATACTTGAAAAATTGAAGATAAAAAATAATAAATAAGTTTTAATTGAAACAAAAGGTGTGTAAAGAAAAACGCTCGTATGAATCATCCTTTTTATTTTTTAAAATAATTATAGCTAACCGTTCCGGCAATAATAAGTAGTTACTATCTCAATGACACAATAAGCATTTTCCGTTGTTAAAATAATATTTCTCATTTAAAAAATAAAAATTAATCGGTTAATTTGTTCGATAATGTAAAATTAATAATTAAAAATATTGCTTACAAACATAAATCAACACTAAACTATATTACATAGCAGTTCATTTGACTACACGTACAGTACAAAAAAAATATAACTTTTATAAAAAATATAAGATTCAATAAACACATTGCTAATTAAATCCTTAAAATATAATTAAAACATGGCATCATTTAAATGTTAAATTATTAAAAATTAAATTAAGAACTTAATATATTTTTTTAATTTATGCACGATACAACTCTATACAATAATAATTAATCGTTAATAATAAAATAATTAAACATTAAATAAACAAATTTGTCGTGAACACGTGACAGTAAACTTATAGTGTGCTAAAGGAGACTACACACTCCACCAAAGATCGCGTATTTGAAAAATTCTCGACCGCACAAAAATCGTAACGGTTTCAATATTTTTCCACAGTTAAAATACTTCGAGCGAAAATGTGTAGGGTCCTTGAAAACATGTCATCATGCATTTGACTCGCCTAAAACATCGATTAGGTACAATAATATCGTCACACCACGTTCCTAAAATTATGTACAATTTTCACTTTTTAAATATCGCCAAACGTGAATTTTGACATCTACCTAACCGTTTAATCTAACGCCTAAATTTGAATTTTTACAATTTTTTTATACCGCCGAAATAGTTTTACATAATTTTGCAATGTACACTCGTCTGTTTCCACTGTTCAATACATCGAATGTTTTATTCGCAATTTCGCACATTTTGGTACAAATCACGACACGTTTAGAATAAAAATGTTAAAACAAGACTAGAAATACACCAATTAGAAAAGATTTGTTTACGTGGATAAACAAGTCAGTAAACATGTAACAAAACGGTAATGTTAGTAACAACGTAAATGCCACATGTGACATTACCGAGGCTAGGCGTACAATAAAGTAGACAAAAAGTACAATGCGCTGTCAGCTTATAAATACCTTTTCAAAAATGTTTACAAAATGTATTTTATTTATTGCCGTAAATGTTTATTAATTTAATTAATTTCGTCTGATTCCGGATCAATTTTCGATTGCGTTCTTTATTTAAATTAATTTGAATTTCGAGTTTCGTTTTGAATTTTCGTGTGACGTTAAAAATGGATGCGACTTACATACAGGGTTATTCCCATAAAACACCAATAATAGATTCCAATACCTATGACATTTAAGTACGTTTAAGTACACGGATATTTTTTTTTTTGTATTTATGTGGTTTTTTTTTTATTCGTTGTTCACTACGGACATAACAAAAACTAAGCACACGGGATCGTGCTTGATTTTTGTTACTTTATCGGGCTTGTTTATAAAAAGTATTTTACGCTTATTTCTAAAAGCCGCGTAGCGTGTTAGGCAGAGAGAAATGTTAGTAATCTTTTAAAGAGGAATAGAAATGTAATAGTTTTTACAAAGAAGCCCTTGTTTTGTATTACATTACATTAATTACGCTAACTTACGATAAGATACATGCAATAACTACTTTGTGTTTATAAATTGAAAACCTGGCTATCCTGTCTACACTTAACTTACGAATAAATGTGTATATTTAGCTAAATATCTCATAAAACAAGCCGTTTTACAACAAACAGAAAACGAACAAGCGGCGAAAATCAAAAAATCATCGATAACAGTCAATAAGGATGTTTAAATTGAAAACAACAGCAATCTATTATTAAAAACTTAACAACACCCCGTGGGCGCTCACGAAAACAATCATATTAGCGAGCGCCCACGACGTACAAACTTTTAAAATTAAATGTAATGTAATCGCGTGTTTTGTTGCGAAACGATCGTTTGAAACAGTTTTTTTGATTTACTTTATTACTCCTCTTCAATAATTTCTTTCCCAAACGAATCTCACGAAAAGTCTCAACGTATTCACCTAGTAACATAACCAAACAACTTATTCAACTTTAATAGCCAATAAAACTACAACATCTTATGGGTCGCATCCATTCCCGCAGCCACTGCTGACAACGCATCTTATAAGTTGTGTATCCACATGGTTCAACTGAATCCAGTACTATTGACTCTAAACACGGACTCTGCGAGTCCTGGACGAGTCCGAGACTCGCAGACCCCGCGGATGCCTCGCAGGGCATTAATATTAAATGTACACAGCTTAACTATAGAATTTTCGTTAAAAATAAAATGTAGAAAATCATTTTTTTTTTTTTCAAAAATCATTTTTATATTTTCGTGTAACATTTGAAAAATTTCGGTATCGATAAACGGAAAATGTAAAACAACCACGGACAACTCGCAGACACGATCTGTAACTATACCATTTCGATGATCACAGAAGGAGAATGGGCCCGCCCGCGCGCCCCGCACCGCCGCCCGCTCCTAACACTACGCGTATCTCTCCCAAAGAAATACATAAATTTTCGTCATCCAAAATACAATGAATATTTTTTTTATCTAATACAAATTACGGTTAAATATCGCGCGGCGGAGGGCGGGGCCGCGGGCGCGCCCCGATGTCACTTGAACACTTTCTTGGAAACGTAACGTTTTGATCTAAATATCTAAACATTAGGATTCAGGATCCGTGCTTCACGTTTTGTACAACTCGTCGCACCGAGTTCAGTCCCCTAACGCTGTTATAATAACTTTAAAAATACCAAACGTCCATAATTTTTTTTTTCCACCTCTACTAAGACCTAAATTTAAAACAATACAGTTTATACAATATTCATAGGAACTTCTTTTGTTGTTTATATTAAAAATTTATTTATATATTAAATTTATGAGGACAATATGTTTTTTTACATAAATAGCGATCCGTTCACGTGAATTTTTATTGCCGTAATAGTTTAATTTTTGTAGTTTCGTTTCAGTCGGAATTTGTATTTTGTATTTCGAAAAATGTATAAACGTTTCCTTGAAATAACAATCATAGTCGGGATGCCTCGCGTCTCGTTAGTACCGGCCGATCTCTCACCAAATCATAATTAAAAATACGCCGAAAAGTTTTGCATTTCAAAAACAACTTACGTAAATGTAAAACAATAATCGTGGAAAACAACATCGTCAAAAAAACATTACTCGTAAATGATAAACGATTTTTGGGCTATTGCATTGTTTTTTTTATCTTATCGGTTGACATCGACGGGGTGTGGGCCCGCCAATATTAATTCAAGAATGAAATAATTACGTACATTAAAATCAGCTTACTATACCTTACCTACTTTACGATTACACGTATAAAACAATTATTTTGAACAATTAATGGCACAATGCAATTGCAACATTGATTGTTCACGACGATTGTCACTTATTTATAATACATGATGATAATATTAAAAGAATTATTATTCGGCAACACTTGACATTCTCTTATATGTCGGATTACAAAAGTATCCCCCCCTCGACGCGCGCGGGTGGGGGGGAATGTTTTGCAACCTTTAGTAAAACTATAATTCTATTGCAGAGGCAACTGTAACACTTGCTGTGACTATTGGCTAAATGAACATTTACGTTTCATTTAAAACCGTTTGAAATGATCAACTGGGCTATTGCTGTTCATTTAAATTGTTTATATCATATGAAATTAAAAATTAAATGTAATAGTTTGGGCTATTGTATGAACATCCGTGTTGAAAAGAATGTCTCGTGTTATTTTCTTTTGTTTTGTATCCTCAAGTAGTTTGTCGAAGCTGAGAGTGGTAAAGTCTTCGACGTGTCCAATATTGCATTGTCTTGACCTGTACGTATGTTCAGTGAAAAGTCGCTATTTTTATTAGTAAAAATTATTTTCTTTTTCAATAAAAACTCAATTATTTAATTGTATTTACAAAAAAAAAGATAAGTAACGGCAGTCTTCTGAAAAAAATCAATAATTTTTATATACAAATGTACATAATTGTAAATAATTATATTCGTCGATTAAAAAAATAAAAATAGAAAAAATAAATGAAATAAAATAAACATATTTTTGTTAATGAAACAAAAGCATCAACGGTACTTAAATATATCTAATATTTACAATTTATTATCTAATATGGCATTTGTATTAAAAGATATCGCGAATGAAATGAAACGATTTTGAATGAAATAAAAAATAAATGAAACGTTTCTCAAATGTATATAAAGACAATTTGTGCGTTCGAAACGTGACTAGCATAAGATTTGTTATTGCGTGAAAATAATATATTAATAAATGAAAAAGATTTACTATATTATAAAATATATGTATAGCTAAGGAAATTTAATATGCAACTAAATATTGCAGTGTCACTAAATGCTTTAAAAATAAATGTGTTAAAACATTTTGGCACATCCAAAATTGTTTAGCTAAATACGCAGCTCTGTGACAATAACTATAAATAAATATAACGTATATATGTTAACTCTAATGAAACGTACCAACTGAATCAACACACCAAGAATTGCACTCATTATTATTTGTCGTTTTCACTAATATCTAATTGATTGTTCGGGCGAGTTTTTGTTCCATATTTTTGTTCAAACATTCGACTAAGTTTAAGGTACTTTTTTCCATGTATTTACATTAAAATTTTGTTTTCTCTAAACGTTTTCGTATTTACAACAATTAGTACTATTTAATGCGCGTATTGTTAATTAACATTATATCTGTATACTTTTGCGGTCAACACACAACAAAAACATTACAATTTTTGATTCCAAACTAACTCTGTGAAAACAATAATAAAACACAATTACTAATCAGAGGCGATTTCGCTCACTCTGCGTTCAAATAACACTTTTTATTTTTGTTTACGTCCTAAAAATACGAAAAAACTATTTTTGCATCTGACCCTTACGAACTAGATAAATTTTATTATTGCGTCGAAATCGCGTCGGATTAGTAATAGCTGAATTTTCATGGCTGAGGATTTTGTTGGAGGTGGACAGCTTGTTGGGCGGCTTGCTGCGCGGCCTGGGCGGCTTGCGCGGCTTGGGCGGCTTGTGCGGCTTGCGCGGCCTGTGCGGCTTGCTGCTGCATGTGCTGCTGCTGGACGGCCTGCTGCGCCGCCTGCTGCGCGGCTTGCTGGGCGGCCTGCGCGGCTTGCGCGGCCTGCGCGGCTTGCTGGGCCACTTGTTGCGCGGCTTGCTGTGCCGCCGCCGCCTGCTGCGCCGCGACGGCTTGCTGCGCGGCTTGCTGCGCCGCCTGTTGGGCCGCCTGCTGCACTGGTGACGGAAGGTTGAAGCCCAGCATTCTCGGGTCGTGCAATCTCAACGCCTGTTCTAATCTCTGTTCTTGCGCGATTCTGAAAGCCTCAACCAGTTCGGGTGATAGCTGTCCACTGGCATCGTTAGGTGCTTGTGGTGGGAACCCGCCGTTGTGTCTCAACGGGCTGGGTGCGTCGTTTCCGTGGGCTTGTGCGGCCTGCGACACCGCCAGTCGCAGCGCTTCAGCCTGGCTTCTGAGGAGCGCTTCGGCTTGTTGGATTCTGAGGGCCGCTTCATTCGGAGCCGGAGGCGTTTCGGCGGGTGGCTGCGCCGGTGGAGGTTCTCTGGCGAGTTGTTGTCTCATGGCGGAGACGAGGTTGGCTGCGGCGACTTGGACGGCGCTGGCTCCCTCGCCGGGCTGGGCCATCATATTGGCGGCGGCGGCGGCGATGGCGGCGACCCGCTCGTCGCCGTACGCCTGGTGTCCGTTGTTGGCGGAGCGCAGCAGGTCGCTGAGCTTGTTGACGGCGGCGCCCGCGTCGGAGCCGGCGGAGGAGGAGAGGCGGCCGTTGGAGGAGGAGTCGGAGTGCGCGGGCGAGGGCGGCGCTAGGTTGAGCAGGCCGGAGCCGCCGGCGGACGCGGACACGGCGGCGAGCAGGTCGCGCTCGCGCCGCTCCGCCGCCGCCCGCGACAACACGTACTGCGCCGCGAACTGGTGCTTCGGTTCCATTCTCATGTGCTCCATGTGAGAGAGTAGGCCTGGAATATTATGTTGCTCGTGAATTTAATGTTGATATAAGGATATGGAGTTCGATATACAATTTCGAATTTGAAGTATTTATTTTGGATGAATGTTTACGCATTTAGAAACTTTCTTTTCATAGGAACTAATACTTCAATTTATTATAAAATGGATTTATTTATTTAAATACAACAAAAACAACAGTTCTTTTCGTGAGGAAGTTTCTTGACCCGTTTTTTTTTTACATTGCTACAACACTTTCCGAAGCTCAGATAGTATAAAGGGTTTAAAAGAAGTATAAGATTTACTTCAGAATACTACAAGGCCCACAACTTTAATGAGTGTAATAGAGAAGACACAGAACCTAAGTTGTTCATAATGTAAAATTGACAAGATATAGACTGCAACAGACAAGTGGACTGAATAAAAAGAGATAATAAATATATAAAACAGCCAATATACTGAAGAGCTATTGAAAAGCTGAGGCGAATTCGAGAATTTAGATGGCTCAGACAGTAGTCCAACAACTTGAACTGTTGCGGATGGAGAGATTTCAGAGGTTATATTTATATTGAAAAGTTGTTGTTTAAAATGGCAAGTGGACGTTAGTTTGGATAGTCACTATACCTTGGAGGGTAGGGCTTATGTAGTCCTTCATTCAATAGTCTCAGGTCTTTCTACTCCAGCGTAAATAAGCTGTCAAGTAGAATGGTATATTTTTCGAATAGCAATATATGAGCATGCTAAATGTCATCAAGTAAGGTATGAGAGTCAATGTTCTTAGTATTAAGGATGCCGAAGATCGGGCGAAATGAAGGAGAATTAACCCGCAGGCCGACCTTAGCACAGGATGGCGTAACGCCAGGTAGAACAAGAAGAAGCAAGAGATGAGCATGCCAATCGGCAATCTTTCTGGACGGCATCAGCATATCAGGTCCTAAACTAAAAGAAAAAACATAAAACCAAGTACATACCACTTTCATGTGTAAACACGGCCTGGCAAACAGAACAAGGCCACATCCTGAGTCCGCTGGTGAGCTGGGTTTCTGGATGACAAGCCAGGTGCTTCCTCAACGAACCCTCGTTGACGTAGTGCTTCCCGCAGACAGGACACGGGTGGTTGGCCGTCCTCCGCTTGGCTATATAAGGATCATTTGGTTTAGCTTGAGTGGGGTACGGCGACGTGGCAGGGGGGCCTGCGACGACAGCCAGGAGTGGAAGGTTAGTGGGTTAGAAAAGGTGAGGGGGGAGGGAGAAAAAAAAATGCACTGGTTAGTTATGATTGTTAGTACGGCGACGACGGTAGACGACTTTCTTGGTCTGAGAGGGTTTACAAAAATTTTTTTGCCTTTTTTGACTGGGGGCGATGTTCCACAAAAAAGTCGCCTACAAACTTAAATAGTAACGAAATAATAATGAAAATAAATGGAGATTTTGAAAATAAATGAACGACGGAAGACAATTTCGAACGTAAATGAAAAGGAAGTTACAAAAATAAACAAAAACAAAACCCGGCTATCGGCGAAATGAAAACACGAACGCAATTAGCGGAACAAATAAACGTTCGCAAAATTGATTAAATGTAACATAAAGTATAAACACAAACGTGTTATGATAGTTTGGAACGCCATCCGAAGAATTTGTTTTTAAAGCGATTGACAAAATGTTTGCAAAACAACCCCGGCCAGCCGATGTGGCTAAACAATAACATCCATTCCTTGAGACCGCGTTCCAAACCAGCTTATTTATTAACTCACTCGTTGAGATTTATGGAAACGATACGTTTTTGTTTTACCGTTAATTTTAAAACCAACACCCCTTATGGCTTTGTGCCAACTGGAAGCTTTGTAATGCGAAATATCATGTAGCGTAATGTTTCGACTATCAAAACTAATTTATTATAACCGTCGCGCGGCGCGAAAGTTAGCAAGCTTCCAGCTCGCAAACCTTACAGCTAACAGCCTCGTCTGTGACGTCGTGTGAAAAAAAGTATTCTAAATTCAAAACCATGTTCGAAATTTTAAAACGACCGTCACAAATGAGGCTAACTTAATTTAATATGAAAATTCGAAAAAGGAACGTCATAAACGTTCCTTTTGACACAAGACTTCACGCACAATTCGAATTCAAAAACCGAACGTCCCCATTCGGCAAACTTACTGGCAACACCGGACGCGTTCGGGTCCTTGTGAGTGTTCTTCATGTGTTCTACTAGGGCTTCGCCACCGAACACAACTTTGTGGCATATGGGGCAAGGGGTGGCGGTAGCGCCACCTATCATGAGGGCGGCGTGTTGCTGCAAAACACCAAGGTGCAGCTGAAGCTCCTGATCCACCGACGGGGTGGCGCGGCGGGCATAGCATTAAAAAATTAGCACACATTCACAGGAACAAAAAACACAATATATACAGTAAGGTCAGACGGGAATTTTGAAAATAAAATTTGCCAAAAGTCAATTTTGATTTTTGATAAAATGCCATTGCATTTCATATATTAAAATAAAAAATATAAATTGAAAACAAAAGAATAAAACTGAAAAATATAATAACAAATATTATCAAAACTTAAAATAATATATAAATGTAATATTCATAAAATTAAAATTGTATTCGAAATAAAAACACCCTCAATAATTCTGTAATTCAGAAATTCAGTGGAATTATAAAATAATCTAAGTTTATTTTAAGCCCATATTCCAAAGATAATATTATTTTTGATACCGTAACAATAAGGCTCTACGTTTTAATCATGAAAATCCATCATGATAGTGTTATAGAATTACTTTTAAAAATCTCGAGTTGAGAGAATTTGATTAACATGCCTGAAAATTAACAAATATAGCAAAAAAAATACTACAAATTGATGATTATGTATACACACATGTTGTTACATGATTTACTATCTTCTTTAAATTAATAACCCAATTTTGTAAACCTGTACATAATTTCATTTTTGCAGAATATACCAGTTTCTATAAATATGCCAAAAGGAATTAAATACTGAATATGAGAATACTTCTCTCTTATAAATTATCTCTATCTCATTTCGTCTTAAACCTTTCTAAGTATTAGCTTCCTGAAAATACATTTTTTTTACATTATGTTTTATGCTTCTATTAGTACTACAGCTAGTTTCATATCTTTTTCAACACAAAATATTGTGAAATGTATAGCGTTGGTGAACGCAGTAACGATAATTATGATACATTGTTAATTCCAACGATAATATTCGACTAACTTAGATGGCCTCAACTTAGTTGAATTTCATCCCAATACTAATCATAGTCTCAGTTCAGTTAAATTTCACCCATATACTGAACCCGGTTTCATTTTAGTTGAATTTCATCCAAATACTGAAGTCTCGGCGTAGTTGAATTCCATCTAGATACTGACCTTGGCGGTGTGCGTTCTGAGGCTGCTTTCAGTGGCGAATCCCTTCCCACAGATGTTGCAGTGGAAGGGCCTGTTCTTAGCCCTTTCCACCTGTGCGTCGTGGTTCCTTAGGTGTTGCTGCAGGTTCGATAGCTGGATGAAGGCTCGTCCGCAGTCTGGTAGGTGGCATTTATACGGCCGTTCGCCTGTCAGACAAATATATAGTTAATATCAAAACAGCGGAGCGGTTTGTGTGGGTATTGTGTTGGTGATTTAGGGTGGCACTGCACTCATCAGATGACATGATGATAATAAAAATGTGACGGACTATGTAAGGAGGTTATTCTGATATGAGACGCATCTAGTACTAGTATGGATTGGTTTGAAAGCAATTCATTTGAAGAGTAAAAAAATAATTATAAATATCAGATCAGTAAGACTAAAATTTATAAATAAAAATTATTAAAAAAATATTAATCTTACAAAAAAATCGTCACAAATTCCAAAAAATTCCAAAAATCGATCACGACACGAAGGCCATTACGCATTACGCAACCGGTCAACCCGCACGCGAACCCGAAATCCGCGACCTAGCCCAACGAGAGAAAGCCGGCGCGTTCCATTTTTAAAAATAAGACCATAATACGAACGCGCATTTAGCCCGTAGTGCGAGCGAGTGGGGTCATTGACTTGCACACACGGCCGCCGCGTCGCGTCCGTGGCCCGGGCGCGAATGTGTGCGTGCGGAATGCGTTCGTACTCGTACGAAGATATCGCGAAATTATTCCTCAGATACCACTAGATGTATGGACGTTAATATTATTTGTTTAGTCCGGACGGTATTGCTGTCGGGATGCTGGGTTTGGTAATGGCTTTTTTTAAAGTTAAACTTTGAGTTTTGGCGTGGGAACTAAACTGTATGTTAGGTAGTCAAAAAAACATCTTTTTTTTTGGTTATTTTTGGCAAGAGAATAGCACCTAAGCTAAATAATACGTCATTCAAAGGTCAACAGACCAACCGATTATCCTTTTTAAAAATCACCTACTTATTTGATATAGTAATTTGCATCGTAATTTATTCCTTGTTAATCATTGAAATTAGATCATAAACTTATATAGATCGTAGCATAAATATCTGACCTAGACGATATTCCAGCTCTAACCTTTAACAAATAAAAATAAACGAGATCCAATAAAAATACAAAGTGCAAAGGTCAACGAGTCCCCACTCGTATCGCGGATAGGTTCGTAGCGCTGTCAGTAACGGGTCCATCGGTATATTGGCACTAAATTTTATAAGTAAATTGCTTCTATTGGTCAAGAAGATAAAAGTCTCATTTAAAATACGTATGAGATCAGTCACTTGCGAGTCGCTTAGTGATAAATGACCCCAATTATATAACAGGTATGTTTGCGTCGTGTACGAATGAATGAAATGTCTTGAATGAATGTTTTTTATTGGTTTTGTATGGATTGAATGAGTTATATTTACAAACCGATTATCATATTTTTATTGTCATTTTATGGACATTAGCAAATGATAAATCATAATCGTGGAAAACAATTTACATAATTTTCAACATTTCATAACTATATTTATAACGTTTGGCTGGCATAATTGTTTGGGATAAGAGAATGATGTTTGTCGCTGTTTGGCTTGATCAGCTGCACTGCAATTCACATCATATGCAGTGTAGTCACCGTCAAGCCAAAATAAAAAAAGTGTATCATAAAGACTATTTGAATATTTCAAATAGTTCTATTACAAAGTTTATCAATTTATAGGTCTGTCATTTTTTTATTAATTATCAGCCTGGAGCCAAGAATTTGTGCCCGATATGGCGATAGGCTCGCCCAATGTCACATCGTGGGACGGAAAATACAAGACGAAACGTGGGTGACCGAAAATACAAAACCAGGAAGTTGCACCTCTGCCCACCCCTTCTGGTAATAGGCGTTTACGTATGTATGTTTTTCATATTATCTTTGACATAACGGATCAACAGATCGATATATATTTTTAAATATTACTTTGCTTGATTTAACACGCTAGCTATGAAACGACAGGCCGCGAATTTGATATCCGTGCCGAGACATACGTTTGTTTCGGGTCCGAGTGTTATATGACTATGGGCCGGTATAATTTTTTTTTATTTCAATGAATGGCGAAACGAGCGTCCCGTTCGCATGATGGTAAGCAATACGACCGCTTGAATAACAAAGCAATGCTTGGCATTTCACTGCACTCCCCATCCTGAGACATAAGATGTTAAGTCTCAATACGTCCAGTAGTTACTCTGGCTATGATCTCCTTCACACCGGAACACAACAGTGCATTTACATTGTTGTTTTGCGGGAGAAATAGGCATTGCGGTGGTACCTACCCAGGCGGCCTCTTACATATGAGAGATCTACCACCATTATCTTAAACTCATGACGTAAGATTTGCTATCATACTGTGGGCAAAACTATTTGTGCGTTTGTTGGGTGTATTTAATATTTATCTATATGTACCTGTATTTAATAATTATAGGTATATAATAATAGGTTAAAATTTTATGACAAAATACAAATGTACAACTTTTTTTTTCATGATTGATAACTAATATCTCCGTTACTGTATACTACATTCTTAATTGGTCAAGTCTCCAATTAGACTAATTAGACTTAATGTATTAAAACCAGATATTACCACACCATCATTTTTTTAAAAAACGTCATCTACTAAACGTAAGTCTAATCAGATTTATCTAATTTTACTTAATCACTGTTCTAACCATAAATTAACATGCAAAGAAAAACGTTAAACTGGTATCCCGCTAGCATATCACTTCCTGTGTCCATAACTGGTTCTATAATACTGGAACTTATGAAATAATATATCAAAAATAAAGTGTATAAAACCACAAATCATCCTTAGCGGAGGACCAATGATTCACACAAAGCCTCTCTCAAGGAACTACGTAACGGTAAAATTGCATCAAAATCGGTCAAGTGGTGCTCAAGGTACGAGCGTTTGTACACAGACAGACAAATATTGTGTTTTATATGTATTTATAGTAGGTTGAAGACGTAAATTATTATAGATAAATCGAAGTTACGAGTTTTAGGACCTAAAATGGTGAATTCGATTTTTGTTTTTTATGTTTTTTTGCTGTTGTCGCAAGTAATTGGATTATCTAAACTATTATACGACCGGTTAAATATTAAAAAAAAAAAAAACAAAAAAAAAACCAGTACGATCATTTTAGTGTAGTCTAAGTGTGTCTATAAATATATTATTTTTCTGTAATTTTTTTCTATTACTCTAAATACTCTTCGCATTAAAAGATTTTAATTATAAAATATGTTATACTCACTACATTCTATTCACAATTTCAGTATGATGGAGGTATCATTATCTCATGTTTTTTTGAAATAGTTAAATGATGTTGCTAACCAAATATTCCATTATAAACATATCATACTAAAACACCCAACAAAATCTTAAAACCAAATTCAAAAAAATCCGCTAAACTACAATACCCAGTAACGGACACAGCTCGCTTGTACATCATAAAAAAAATTACAGGCACACACACGAGCACAGAGAGCATAGATTAATCTCGTCCATAGAGAATATATCTTCCTGGTTCGACGTTCCCCATACTATTGTGGCTCGGTCGCCATTTTTCAACCTATACACTGCGATACAACCTACGCAATCCCCACCAGGTTTAGTTGACCCCTCGCACAATCTTTACTTAAGGTGTGGTGTGGTTTTTAAGTAATAGATGGTTTTGTTTTTCAGATTATTATGTTAGAGTAGTATTCATTCAATTAAGTTTTATGACGAAGTGATTAGCAGTACAGTTAATTCTGATACAATATATATTATATTGTGTCACAAGAATTAATGTTTTTTTCTTAGCGCGTTTAATTTTGTAATTGGTTATATAACAGATGGATGTATAATCTAATAAAAGTAGTGATATTTTTTTTTTTATAAAAAATAATAAATTAACCCTTCGCTTAACCAAAGGTGTTTTGGAGATCCGATTTTAGTAGTAAAATAAATTGAACCGTCTGTTAAGCCTTCTAAATAAACTAGTTAATTGTGGACTGATGTCCTGAATTTGGTTTATAATAACAGATCAAAAAACAAAACATAGATATGCCGAATACCCAACTTTATATTGAAAACAGTTCACGTATAACTACTTACTATTAAAAAAAACCACTCGTTAATAATTCCAAACAATCGGAACAAATCCGTAATGGCCTAAACAGCTCAAAATTATATGTCTGCGCCTTAAACTCTAAAGGAGAGAGGCACAGCGCGGCTCTACCTACATTGGTGAGTTTGTCTATGGTTATTTTTGTTATTTCTCTATGAATAAATGTAGGCAAGGGAAAGGCGCTTACCTTAGCACCGTTTGGACGATGCGCGCCGCAAAAGGATGCTATCTCGCCGAGATTGCAAATTAATTTTAAACTGTATTATTAGTATTTGAATATTCAATTTCCTTTGTTAAAAAAAGAGAACGAATTTGGCGAATGTGTAGCAACACTGTCCGTTTGTAATGATCTTGATGAAAAGGGCTGGATAATAAAAATCCTGAACGTGAAAAATGATACATGTATTTTTTATTTTCATTTTTTTATTTAATTTCACAATATAAGGAGCAATGTTACTAGCCAAGCGATCTTAAGGAGAATATAAAAGGATTTATATTTGCTTCGAAGAGCTTACTTAATCACTTATGCGAAAACAAAAAAAAATACAATATTTGGCAATAATCCAGAAAGTTATACCGATCTTGTATTGTAGGCATGTATTTAAGATATAGTTCAGTTTATTTTCTTGGTTTTCATCTGTTCATTTTATTAAGAGTAGAGCTTTATATTATCTGAAAAGCGCGTTAGTTAAGGTGTAAACTTGTCCATTAATTGGAATCACACAAATATCCATAACCCAAAAAATAAAATAAAATCAAATTCCATATTCAAATTTTAAAAAGTCTAACATTATCCGGTAGAGCCATAAGAGAAAATTGAATTCTAATTTCAAATTTTCATATATCGAACATAATTATTATCCCGGTGGGGATATTACTTTTTAATTCCAATAATACAGTGGCAAAGTTTACGAAAGACGTTCGTACCGGCAATCTGTTTAGGTTACGTGTTGCCGATTTATGTCCTAGGTGCAGATCTAGGTATAATGCCGATTTACGTCCTAGGTTTTAGGCCACATTTTATCTCGAGCCGTCACGAGCTTACCGTGGGAATGATCGCGGATGCAAATATATTCGCGTATCACCGGTTAATTTATAAATGTTAAAAGTTTAGCTAATCTGCAACTAATAGATTCTGGGAGTGCGTTTATTTCCCAATATAGTAATAGGGTATCGTGGCTAAGTTGTTAAGCTTGAACTTATTTTCTTTTGATGTAAGTTTCAAATCCCCAGTGACTTAGTTCAAACTCTAGTATTGGGTACACTAAAATATATTTTCAAAAACAATATGTAATACAAACAACAAATTTTAATTATAAAAAAAAACAATAATAAATACCAATTAAAGTTCAGATACGTCTTTTCCACTCTAACACAAGACTATCCATAGAGTAAAATTTATAGTTAATAACTCTTCACAAATCGCTTAAACAACCTAAACAACCGTTAAATGCCATTCAAATTATATACATAAGTAAAAAGCTCGTCTTAAAACATTTGTAGGTATTACAAATCCAGGTCTGCAACGTTCACAAAGACCTAGGCAGCCTAGCTAAAGCCTACGCATTTGATTTACATACAAAAGTACTTCCCTACAGTAATACAAGAGCCTTTTGACTGAATGCGTAGGCATAAAACATTCTTGCCAGTGCCTAGGCGAGAATTAAAAAATAACCCACAGATTATATACGTTTTTGTTTGACGTAGGTATTTTGCTGTTCCGCCTAGTTTCGAGTAAATTGCTTTTATTAAAGTTGTTAACTATAATGGGTTAAAAAACTAATTTTCGTGTGATATTACTTTGTGCCGCGTTTTAGTTGGCTTTGAATTTTCTATGTGATTTAGTACGAGAATGTGTTTTTTATTTTTATTAAATGGAATTGTAATTATTTTTATACTATTTCGTAAATAGGAGAATGTAACTGCTACTAAAAAAATCCTGAATCTGATAGATCACTTATATTACTTAGCCATAAAAATAGCACAGTAATAAAGTAAGAAACACAGAAAACAGGCGTCGAATATTTATCTTTCATTAACAAAAAGGGATCGATATCGTCAAAGTGTGCCTTGATGACAAATTAAAAAAAACATACTTAAAAAAAAATTCTTAGATCAGATTTTATCTTTGTTCGTAATTCAAAAATAAACGCCGCGAAATGCGTAACACAGCACGTCGATTTTAAAACACGACACGCCGACGGGCGCGTGTGTGTTGCGAATTTATTTTTGAATTTGGAACGCGTCTTACGCGCCATTTCGACTTGCATCCGAGTAATTCACGAGTTTTTGCAGCTTTATAAATTTCATTTGAATTTTTTTAAACATTTTTTTTTATCTAGTAGGAAACGGAAATTTTAATATTATTGAGCCTTAGCCAAAAAGGTATATAGGTAGATAACTTTAAGTTCCTTCATCAAAAACTATTAGGTAAAACTTGTCTTGTAAACGCAAAGACCGTGATAATATCTGATGGATGGATGCATATTGCGTAAATTTCAATTGAAAATTGCCTTTGTGGAGATACAATGGCCCGTAATATATTTTATACCCAGTAATATTAGGTGTGCCAATCATATTCCAAACCAATACCCGGCAGAACGAGTTTGTTAAACATCTTATATTATGCAGACAGGACATTAAAAATAACCTTTTCGTAGCAATACATTAAGTGCGTCCGAAATAATCACAAACAGTTGAGATAAAACGCGAGCGCCACACGAAAGCGTGTAAATACATAATATTAATGCTGCATTTATCATAGCTATTGGAAATTTATATTATTGGACATGAATTTGCGTGCACACATGGTAAGTGCAGCCGGCCGCGGGGGCGCGAACCCCCCGCCACTCGTGACCCCCGCGCGGCCCCCGCGGCCCCCGCGACCCCCCACCGGCCGCCCGCGAGGGGTGGGCCCCGGGTCACGCACTCCCAACTATTCCCACCCTCGCCCCCAACTATTTCGGGGTGGGCAGCGGGCATGAAAAAAAATATAATAGTATTCCACCTGCGTTCGACGGGCGGAATTTCGTATTGACGTACCGTTAAAATATATGGACGCCGCACCGCCATTTTGTTTTGCGCCCGTTAAATTTTGGCTTCGATATTTGAATATTCAAAATTGGTGTGCCGATTGTAAACTGTCTGCCATGTTTTTGTACGTATAGCGTTGAAAATTTTATTATTGAATGCATTCGAAATCACTGAACTATGCGATCGCGAATAAAGATTGGTTTTTGAAAAAAAAAAAGCTAGTTTGTCTATGAATAGGCAACGACTGCAGTGCAAAGGTTCAAACAATAGACGCAGTTTTATAATGCTGGCTATCGAATGAAAAACCGGATTGAAATTGTAATATCTCAATTGTGTAAACTAAGCTTTGAGCAACAACTTCCATGACGGTCTAGTGGTTGCATTTGCTACTAACTGTGAGGTATTCATTTAGAGTCCTAAGCACGAACATTTTTGGCTATTTTCCATTTTTATGACGTTGTGTGTTTGGAATATAATTTCTTCGTATTTGAAATCTTTCTATGATGCATAAAAACCACGTAATGCGTATGATACACGAAAAACATCTGGGATACGTTCTATCGTATTGAAAAACAACGACAAACATCAATATTAGAATTCCTGTCCCCTTGCCGAAAACCAACCATTGACACATTACACTTAGAGCAATATATGTTGAACAAAATCTCAATATTCGTTACCTCCAAGCCGTATAATTTATCTGAAAACTAACAAACAGTAACCAAGAACGTTTCAATACAGTTATAAGATCCTAAACCCTTGCATTAAAAATCCCTCTCACTAAACGAAGGCAATCTGTGAAAAATCCCGAGTAACTTTTTAATTGTATTCAGTTGAAAAAAGCAAACAGTTTTGCGAAGAATTCCCAACTCGCCGCGTACCCATCCTTCCCGGGTTTTATCTCTCCTTTCTTTACCTTTTTCTTTCGTTTCTTTTCCTATCTTTTCTTTTTAATTTTCACCGCACCGCTATCTCGCGAACGCTTCACTGGTCAAATAAAAACTCGAGGAGTTTGCGAAAAAGGAACAGTGGAGACATCTCGACGTCTTTAAGTTTATTAATTATAGCTTTTACTCGTGACTATGCCTGCGATGATTTACCGTATTTTTAAAATAACCGACACGTTGCTGCGTCGAAAAGGATAGTTCGGCATAATATTTGTATGACAAATTAGTGTTTAATATGTAGTGGACTTAACAATATTTAAATAACAAGAATAATTGGGCCACATCATCAGAGGCATAAGTGATAACTAATGAAGTAAACACACAGGTCGTCTGTTGAGAACTACCCGCTAATTTAAATAAAAACAATATTAATTAACTATTACAACTAATGCCCCTTTGAAATCTGGTATGGTTAGTTTTTAGCCGAGCAATGTTTATTTATCCCGCCAAACAGTGTTAATGCACTGTTGTGTTCCGATTGGAGGAGATTGTAGCCAGAGTAACAACTGGAAATATTGAGACTTAACATCTTATTTCTCAGACGTTCGTTCATCTCGCTATTCATCGCAATAAAAAGTCATGAGAAAAAATAAGTATAGTAATGTGTAGCGCAATCAAAATTAAATAAATTAATCAATCCATATTCAAAATACAACTGGTCGTATTATTGCTTTGATTCTTTCTTATACCGCCAATTATTGTTAGTTTCAACATAAGACATAGGATAAATATTTCGGATGAAAACCTGAAAGAAAAATTAGGTGTAGGTAATATATTTGGTCATAAAATAGGAATTTTAGTGTAGGATCCCGATGCGATTATTATACACGTAATATAAATATAAGCCGCACTAGGCCGGCGTGGTGGACTGTATGGCCTAACCATTCTCAATCGTACTCTCGAATGTAGAGAAGGCCCGCGCCCTGCAGTGGGACGTATATAGGCTGATGCAGATTAATACAAAATATCATTTTTCTCCTTTTTCAAGCAACAATTTAACAACAGATCTATATCCCACCAAAAAAAATCATGTAAAATGTTGGTAAAACGAAACCATATGACTAGCACTATTAAAAAGTTATAAGATCTCATGAGCCAAGCTTCTTACTCTCCATGCCCTAATTCCACAAGGCCTACCTTCACAAACTATAACTAAATCAAAATAATAGCAATCATCTTCAGATGATGATTTTAAAATGGTAATATATCTTGGAATTCACCCCCGACAGTTATTTCTACACAGAACCAAACTAGCGCTGAATAAAACAAGTCCAACAAAAATAGCAGACATTTTTACTCGCAATAACACTCCAAGTCTTTACCTATTCATCGCTCGAATGTTTCTAAAGGTCGACAACGAGGAAAAAACGAGAAACTTCTTGCAAACTTTCAGCTCAACAGCATTTTAAAATCTCAAGCGCAGTCGAGTTAAAAGATACGGAACTACTGAAAAAGGCTACACTTTTCAACATTGCGCTTTAAATATTATGGAAAAGTGGACTGTCTTTTGTTTTGTTATAAGTGCTTTAATTTGTAATATAGTGTTTTTTTTATGTGCGGATAGCGACCAATATATCCTAAATGACCAATGTAATGTATGTAATACATACATAAACTCACGCCTTTTTCCCAGAAGGGGTAGGCAGAGGTGTCTGGACACCCACATTTCGCCAGTATGTTTCGTCCCACTATGTGATAGGTGGCGAGCCTATCGCCATATCGGGCATAAATTCCTGACTCCGGGCTGATAATAAATAGAAAAATCCAATATCACTTTGCCCAACTCGGGATTCGAGCCCGATACCTCAGCTTTGCAAGCGTACCTTAGTACAACTACGCCACCGAGGCAGTCAGTAATGTACGTAATATAATGTAATAGTTAAGGATCCGTGATTGTGAACCATATATGTTATATTTCGGGCCTACACCGTGTATGTCGGGATAGTGGTAGGTCTCTCATATGTGAGGCCGCCTGGGTAGGTACCACTGCAATGTCTATTTCTCCCGCCCAACAGCAGTGTAAATGCAATGTTGTGTTCAGGTTTGAAGGATATTGCAGCCAGAGTAACTACTGAACATATTGAGACTTAATCTATTACGTCTTGCCATACTAAGCGAGAGAATCCTCTACGATTAAGATTTGAATTGAGATAAATTAGGCTATAGTCTAGCCCAGTAGCTTATTGCGGGTTAGCAACTTCCTACACTATAGTCGTTCTTGAAAATATTTTGATGAATCAGGAATGGCCTAACCACTCTCAATCGAACTCTCGATTGTAAAGTAGGCCCGTGCCCTGCAGTGGGACGTATATGGGCTGATACAGAATATAGGTTTGTCCTGATATTTGAACCCCCAACCATAAGCTTGGAAGGCCGCGTAAACAACAGCCCATATAGGTCCCAATGCAGGGCACGGGCCTACTCTACAATCGAGAAAACGATTGAGAGTGGTAAACAATAAGTACAATATATACCTTGTTTTAGATAAGATTTCTAATTTACCGCATTTTTGAATTTGAAAACCGATTTCGATCGTAATCAATAAAAAAATATATAAGCGCTTTCATTCATATAGATTTTCGGTGTAAAAAACATTTTATAGCCATTATTTTAGGATGTGCGTAATGAATTATTAATTGTAAGATAGTTATTAATATACCTAACAATGTTAAATCCACTTATTAGACACATGTTTGCAGTAACAAATTTAAATTTAGTTCACCAATTTTCCTGTATAGCCTTATGGTTATTTTAGACATACGCGTAATTGCCAATTTTTATATGCTTAATTAATATTATATTTAGTAAATTTGAATAAGGATATATTTTTTCGTATTTAGTTTACTTTTGCCTACAGGAACTATTTTAATGTATTTTACGGTTAAAGTGATTATAATATTTGATTAAAATACATACGGGACTTTAAAAAGCCAAGATGGTCCTGGATTTATAATGACTTTATTTACAAAAATAATGTATTGTAATACTGAACTAATATGTATCGATGCCCAAGATAAAAGACCGCAAAATAACAAAATTTGTCAAGTTCCGCCTTGTAGGCGGTGGCGAAAATGGGCGAAAATAACGGTGGCAAAAACGAATGGAATCAGTGGTGAAGAAAATGAACGAAAATAGCGATGGTGAAAACTGGCGTGGAAAAGACTGCGGTGATATAAGCAGAGGTGGCGAAACAACGGTGGCGAAAAAAGATGTGGCGAAAGGGGCGGTGGCGAAGACTGCGGGGGCGGTGTTGTCACTAACGACTTCTGCCGCTTGTTTTATCTCCGCCGTGTGTAGTTTGCGAAGGTTTTTTCATACTTTTTGCAAGTTTCCCCGCGGTGTTAAGAAGTGTTGGAAAATGTTCTCGAAGATTTATCGCTTATTGTTTTTTAAATGCATTATTTCGTTTAATGACTTAAAAATGAGTAGGTAAATGTTTTGAGATGTATTTTGTATACCCGATCCATTACGTGTAGGTTGATTTGGCCGTTGCACGCAGATTTAGAAGCCAGTTATGAAACGAGAGGCCGTAGATTCCATGCCACATTGAGACAAACATTTACAACTGAGTATTAGAAAATCGAAATCTCTCGCATACTCTCTGGTACTCGCAAAGCCACAATCTCACTTTGAGGCCTGGACTACGATAACTTGATAACCCTTTTTTATCGTCACAATCATTGAACATTTTATAGTCCCTACTATCGAATGTCCCTAAACTTTAACCCGTCCGCGCACGTACTTATTATTACAAAGTAAAAACAAAATCGTAACACAATACTCGTTTATAAATCTTTCAACCCTTGATCCATTTTTTGTCTTTGGCTATTATTCTAACCCTTTACCTGTGCCCCGCCGTCCGAAGGGTCCGGCTGTGTCAATCTCTATTTTTTTAATTCCCATTTAATTGTTATTTTCGTTCGGAAACGTATTGTTAATTTGACATGTGTGATGCAGATTAAAAATAAGAATTGCCGCGCTTTTTCATGCGACTTTTGATTGGTCAATTGTTTTTTTTGTTATTGAATTTTGTAGGTGGCCAGTAGCAAGGAGGTATTGTTTTAAATTCGTTTTTAGATAAGCGAACAGGGAAATATAGTTCTGATATCATAAATTTGTTATGTTTGGTATTTACTAGGTTAGGTAATAACATAATTTTATTATAACTAAAATATTTTATGACCATATTCATAATTTCGACCTTTGTCATAAACCTAAAAAATATGTTTTAAATTAATGCACCAATATTTTCCTCTATAAATCCATTCAAATCCAACTAACAAAGAAATTAAGAAATTATTTCATAACATTATTCCAGCACATGCAGTAACTAAACGCAAACTGTCCGAAATTATTATTACAAAGGGTAAAGACATTGTTATCCTGGCCCATCCGAATTCCGGCGGATAAATGACCTCGAAAAACTGCAGCTGCCCGCGGGCCAATGTTAGCCAATATGCACGAAATAATAGTAGCTAACGCATTATTATGCTAATGCGGGTGCTATTTTACTCGCAGGTATCTTCCGGGGCTATTGTGCTGAGACGCCATTTTATTTTTGTGTTTGACCATCCGCCGCTCGTGACTAATTTGATGAATTACATCGCACATGGCGTTTGAAGGGTTAGGATTTTTTGTTTTTTTCATGGATAATATTTGGGTTGGATTCGGTGTAATAATGATCAAGATATGTTTTTTGTGGTGTGTAATTTAAAGGATGATTGAGCTAAGTATTATCGTTGGCAATTTAGTATTTGGGTGTAGGTACAGAAAATGCAAAAGTATATCCAGAGATCTTTAAGTTGACCCGGAAGTAAGATACAGCCAAAATGAACATGTGGCCAGTTGTTACTCAACCAATTGTCTCCTCTTATGAGTTGTCAGCTTTGCAAATCTTCCGCGGTTTATGGTCTGTGATTATAATTTATCCGATTTGATAATAGGACGACTGGCCACTACCTTAGAGAGTTTTAACTTGGGAAGACTTATAATTCATCCTCTATGGTTCAAATTAGACAGTAGAACAAGTCACTTTCTAAACTAATTGCCGCCAAAAATTCAAAAATGGAATAATAGTAATTGCCGGCGAGGCCTGTTCGTCCAATTAAAATGCACCGCGTCACCTCGCGGCCAACACATTCGGCTCGATTGTTCCAAAATTGAATTTTAATCACCAATTTCTTACAATGGCGCCCGTCCCGCCTCCGCTAAGAATGCCAAAAAATAGGGAAAATGTCGTTGAATCGCTCTGCCGTTCACAAAACGGGTTCGATTTGTGAAAGGAGCCCCGCCAGCAATTAACTCGAGTATCTTTTGAGTTTAAATTAAGTGAAAAAAAATCTTTGGATCGGCGCCCCGAATGATCTTGAGATTGTGGGGAACTCATTCACCACATATACACAGCACATACATACATATACACACAACACATACATATATATACACACATATCATAAACATATTAAAATAAATAATTAAACACACAGACAAATAAAATTATATTAAAATTATTATTTTTATATAGTGACGCTGACCTCATTTTTTATAAGACTAGCGGTCCGCTCGCTTTTGTTTAAACCAGCTGTCGGTTGCGTGACGTCATTTTGGGTCGTCCTTTAATGACCGCTATGCAGGTACGCACCGACACAGCTGACCGCCAGTCGTGATTTTATCGCCGGACGACAAACCCGTGCTGCTTCTATCGCATTAGTTGTATACGTGTGCACCGCTAGTTGCTATCGATTTGCTTCTTTCTTTCTGTTTCGCGCCTGTGACTTTCTAAGCTTGCTCTGACTGTGCCTGTGTTCTTCTTCCTTCTTATTTCTATACGTGTTGTGTAGTGTAACCAATAAAATATAAAGGTTGGACTTTGGACTTTTAATTGTACCGTCGGTACTTCATCAACCTAGACACTTCGACACCACCAACACCTATAACTGGTGACCCCGACTGAAGACGCCGAAGATCATCCCGAGTAAGCTATGTCTGACAGCAGCGACTCAGTGAAATCGTGCGGGTCTCAACACAGCGACAAGGTGACTAGGCGCAAACCTCGCATGATGAAGCGCGTGAGTAACGATGGACCTTCCGAGACTTGCACGGTCAACCTCCGACTTCCAGCATTTTGGCCCGACGACCCCGAGCTGTGGTTCGTTCAAGTTGAGGCACTTTTTGAAAATGCCGGGGTGACTAACGACCAGGCCAAATTTAATTTTGTTATCGGACATCTGGACCATACCTATTCCCGGGAAGTTAAAGACGTGCTACTCGCACCTCCAGCTTCAAACAAATATAGCAAATTAAAGACGGAGCTTATCAAAAGATTGTCGGCCTCTCAGGAAAGAAAAGTCAAACAACTTTTGACGCATGAGGAGCTCGGTGACCGCAAGCCCTCCCAGTTCCTGCGACACCTTCAGAACCTCGCCAGTCAGAACGTACCTGAGGACTTCCTGCGAACCATATGGTGCAGCCGACTGCCAAGCAACATCCAGACCATCTTGGCATCACAATCACAAAACTCACTGGAAGCGCTGGCTGATTTAGCAGACCGCGTGCAGGACATCGCAACACCATCACAGTATGTTGCCTCTACTTCTGTCTCCGGGCCCGACGTAAAAGCTATGTCCGAAGAAATAGCCGAGTTACGGAAGATGGTTAAGGACTTAACTACGCAATTAAACAGGCACCCACGATCTCGACATCGCGAACAATCCCGAACATCGTCATCGCCATTCCAAAAACGAAGTCCATCGTCAAGACGTTCCCTGTCTAGTTATCGCAGGTACCCAGTGTGTTGGTACCATCAACGATTCGGGGATAGCGCGACTAAATGCCTCAAACCGTGCGACTTTTCTAAGGCGGGAAACTCCCAGGGCAATCGGTGAACGCGACTAACGATTGCCCCAGTCCCACATCAAGTCGCCTTTTTGTCACGGATCGCAAGACCAACACCAAGTTCCTTATCGACACCGGCAGCGACCTCTGCGTGTTCCCCCGGTCAGCGCTGCACGAGCAACGTCAGAAGACAGGCTACCAACTTTCAGCGGCAAATGGGAGCATAATAAATACGTATGGTTATATAAACCTTAATTTAAACTTAGGTTTGCGCCGGGATTTGCCTTGGCGTTTTACTGTAGCTGACGTAACGAAAGCAATTATAGGAGTAGATTTTTTAAGTTATTATAACCTGACAGTCGATATCCGCAATAAAAGGCTTATTGATAATCTCACCTCATTGTCTACTATAGCTACTGTGTGTAATAATAATAATTTTAATAATTGTTTGTCTGTTAAGGTTTTCAACGGCGAATCACGGTACCACAAAATACTAGCTGAGTACCCTGACATCACCCGACCATCTGGTACACCACACACTCCTACACACAATACGGTACACCATATACGCACGACTCCCGGACCCCCGATTTCTTGTTCCCCACGCAGGCTGGCACCGGACAAGCTTGCAATCGCAAAACGCGAGTTCGAGCTTATGCTTGCGACTGGAACGGCGCGACCCTCTGAAAGCTCGTGGTCATCGCCTCTTCATCTAGCAGCGAAGAAGGACAACGGCTGGCGTCCCTGCGGCGACTACCGTAAGTTGAATGCCCGAACTATCCCAGATGTCTATCCTATCCGACACATCCACGACTTCGCGCATAACATCTCCGGTTGTCAGGTATTTTCCACAATAGACTTGGTTAAAGCCTACAACCAAGTGCCCGTTTATAAGGAGGACATCCCGAAAACGGCTATCACCACCCCGTTCGGTTTATTTGAGTTTCCTTTTATGACTTTTGGTCTCAGGAACGCAGGCCAAACGTTTCAGAGGTTAGTGGACGACATGACGCGTGGATTGGACTTCGTGTATCCGTACCTTGACGATTTTCTCGTTTTCTCCAAAACTGAGGCTGAGCACGAAATTCACCTTCGCCAACTTTTTAATAGAATGAAGGAGTACGGCATGCTGATTAACTCGTCTAAGTGCAATTTCGGTGCCAAAGAAGTAACATTTCTTGGGTACCATATATCCGAGGCTGGGACTAAGCCATTGGACACTAAGGTCCAAGCTATCAAAGAGTTTCCCACACCCAAAACCGTCAAACAATTAAGGCGTTTCCTGGGTATGATTAACTTTTACCGGCGTTTCATACCACAAGCCGCCAAAATTCAAGCCCCCCTTAACGATTTGCTCGTTGGCTCGGTGAAAGGCTCACACCCTGTAGATCTCGTTGGTGATACTCTCAATGCATTCACCCAGTGCAAAGAGAGCCTGTGTAATGCTGCATTACTTGCACATCCAGATGTCCAGGCCAGGTTAGCTATCGTCACAGATGCATCTGACTTGGCTATGGGCGCAGTTTTGCAGCAGCAAAAACAGAACGTTTGGCAACCACTCGCTTTCTTCTCCCGGAAGCTGAATCCGGCTCAGCAGAAATACTCACCCTATGACCGCGAACTATTGGCGATATACGAAGGAATAAAGCACTTCCGACACATGTTGGAAGGGCGTCATTTTATAGTATATACCGACCACAAGCCATTGCTTTATGCCTTCCACGAAAGAAAAAGCAATGCCTCACCTCGTCAATACCGACATTTGGACTACATTTCACAGTTCACCACGGACATACGGCACATTAGTGGTAAGGACAACGTTGTCGCCGACACCTTGTCACGGGTAGAAGCACTGCAAACTCCAGTTTCCAACCAAATTCTCGCCAAATCTCAAGCGTGCGACTCTGAATTGCAATCTCTTCTCAGCGGCCAAACTTCACTCCGCCTTGAAAGGATAGCTTGCAAGGGCAGCTCGCTACCATTGTATTGCGACACGAGCACCTCGTCACCGAGACCTTTTGTGACCAAACCATTCCGACGGCAGATTTTCGACAACTTGCACGGCCTTAGCCACCCTGGCGCTAATGCCACTGCAAAATTGGTCTCGCAGCGTTACGTGTGGCCTGGCGTACGCAAAGACTGTCGCCAATGGTCGCGAACCTGCTTGGCCTGTCAACGTGCCAAGATAACTCGACACGTGTCAGCACCATTAGGCACATTTGACCTTCCTCGGGCCAGATTTACGCACGTGCACATTGACTTGGTAGGGCCATTACCTATATCCCAAGGATTTAGGTACTGCCTAACAGCTGTGGATCGTTTCACTAGATGGCCGGAGGCGATTCCCATCGCCGACATCACGGCTGAGACGGTTGGTAAAGCTCTGATTTCCGGATGGATATCCCGATTCGGCTGTCCAACAGATATTGTCACAGACCGCGGACGTCAGTTCGAGTCTGTTCTGTTCCAGTATCTGTCCAAGATAGCCGGATTCCATCACCATCGAACCACCGCCTACCATCCAGCAAGCAATGGTCTAGTGGAACGATTCCACCGCCAGCTAAAATCCGCCATCATGTGTCACGCCGATACTCATTGGACAGAGTCACTACCATTGGTCCTACTTGGTATCCGAAGTGCCGTGAAGGAAGACCTCCAAGCTTCCTCAGCAGAGCTGCTTTATGGTGAGCCACTGAGGCTCCCAGGCGAATTTCTCGACCATAGGGTACAGGACGTTATTACGGACGTACCTGCGTTCACAGCCCGGCTACGCTCTTTCGTCGAAAAATTACGCCCCACCCCCGCTTCACGTCATACGACGAATAAAATATTCATTCACAAAGACCTCGCTTCCTCCACTCACGTATTCCTTAGGGAAGACTCAGTGCGAGGATCACTCCAACCACCGTACAACGGACCGTACTTGGTTGTTCAAAGGGGGAAGAAAGTTTTCAAAATCGTGGTAAAGGGTAAAGTACTGTCTGTGTCCATAGATCGCATTAAACCAGCGTATTTGGTCCCAGACACATACGCACCTCAATCGGTTCCAACGGAAGAACCACAAATCGTAGAGCCTCCCGCCCGAACAACCCGATCCGGTCGCCTGGTTCGTTTCCCGGATTACTATCGCCCGTAGGGACGGTCTCTGGGGGGGAGTGATGTGGGGAACTCATTCACCACATATACACAGCACATACATACATATACACACAACACATACATATATATACACACATATCATAAACATATTAAAATAAATAATTAAACACACAGACAAATAAAATTATATTAAAATTATTATTTTTATATAGTGACGCTGACCTCATTTTTTATAAGACTAGCGGTCCGCTCGCTTTTGTTTAAACCAGCTGTCGGTTGCGTGACGTCATTTTGGGTCGTCCTTTAATGACCGCTATGCAGGTACGCACCGACACAGCTGACCGCCAGTCGTGATTTTATCGCCGGACGACAAACCCGTGCTGCTTCTATCGCATTAGTTGTATACGTGTGCACCGCTAGTTGCTATCGATTTGCTTCTTTCTTTCTGTTTCGCGCCTGTGACTTTCTAAGCTTGCTCTGACTGTGCCTGTGTTCTTCTTCCTTCTTATTTCTATACGTGTTGTGTAGTGTAACCAATAAAATATAAAGGTTGGACTTTGGACTTTTAATTGTACCGTCGGTACTTCATCAACCTAGACACTTCGACACCACCAACACCTATAAGATAACGTTTGGATTGAAGATTATGAATTGTCTTTGGCTCAATTTTTTCACCCTATTGGTGATTAGGAGTAATTGTTTTGAATGAATGCTTTTCTTCAATACGGAGTTCGGATATTCGAGGACAATTTCATTCATAAAGAAAAACGGAAACGTTAATAGGTACCTACCTACTATGTAGCTTAAGTACGCAATAATTATACTATTTCATTTCTCTCGTGGCAATTTTAGAACTACTTGTATAGTGCTATACTCTTATTTTATTGAGTCGATTACTAATAATAGATTCGATATATAAAATTATATGCATTTTCTATAACATTTTAAAGAACCACTCAATTAATATTTTTTGTCACCTTTAGACCTACGACTACAAGACTACATTAAACCTATCAAACTTTTTCTAAATTTAAAATCACTAAAACCTCTCAAACTATTTCCTTTGCGTGAAAAGAAAACATGAAAAAATCACAAATCTCGTAAAGTACGAGCACAGAGGTCCTCTCGGCGGAGGTCGCGAGCGTTCCGCACGCAAAATCCAAACGTGTTATACATCTATATAGTTTTAAACAAAAACCAGTTTGGGTCGCACAACGCCGCGTATTGCACACAGCGGTTACCGTTAGCCGACGCTGATGCAACTTTAGATGCATATAATAACATAATGGTACACTTATCCGCACACACTCGCGATAGAACATTGAGTTTTTGTGATGGACCGTGACGTCATTAAATTGCTGTGACATGCGTTGCTTGTCAAGTTTTTTAAAAATCGAACATGTATACTTTTTATTAACAACAACAACAATATTCTTTTTGAGTTATATAATGTTTGGCCTTATACGGTTTGAAGGAGGATTCTCAATAGACTAATAGATGAGAATAGTGCCAGAATTGATGAATCAACTATTGCTTAATTGAACTAGTTGTTTGATGAATATGTAAAATGTAGGTATAAAATCAACATTTTCCCACTAATAGTGGTATTCCAAGTTGCTATCAAACTTAATATAATATCCAGCGTCACCCCTACAATAAAATATAAGTCTTCACGGACATATAAATTCATTCAAAAAATATTTTTTGTATAAAAATTCAAATATGCGAAGTATAATTCCTACAATGAAATTTAAATGAGCTCTTAACTCAAGCAACTTATCGCAATCCATCACATCTCGTATAAAATAAATCACAAGTAAAAACATATGACAGCCACAAGCGGCATTTAAATTACCTCCTTTGCTTGAAAAAACAAAAAGAGAACTAACAATAAGCCTACAATTAAATACCTTTGTAATTAAAAAAAAAACAAAACACCGATTTTTAACAAAACAAAAGTACAAAAATTTGCATGTCCCGACAATCGGTAATGGCGGAACGCATTATAACCATTGTCTTGGCGAGTGGCGAGTAATTAAATTAAAAAAGGTAAAAGCAACACGCAATTCTGTTGCTAATTAAAGTAGCGGAAGAAAGAAACGTCTAAGTAGTAAGTTTGTAACAAAAATACAAAAGGCGCCACGGGGATTTGGTGACGGAATGAGAGTTTGCGTGCCCGCGTCACTTCGGATTCCATATTTGAATTGTTTCCGTCGGTTTTGCTTTGTTTTTTTTTGTTTCTTTTTTAATTGTCTTAAGGAATTTGTGAGAAACTGCCGTCGGCTAACATTTTTATTTTAATTTAATTAAGGCATGTGAATTAATTACTTTGGGTGATATAATTACACAATTAATCTCACTTAGGGTCTAAATAATGTTGAAAATGACCATTTTAAAATATTTCTTGATTCATTATCTCCTTTAGCCTTTTTTATTTCACACAGAAATGATAAAAAAATATACAAATTACCACATACCCGATGCCAACCCCAAAACGAATGGAATCGATATCGTAAATCGATTGAAACAACGTACAACAGCTGTTTGTCCGACACCATCATAAAGTGCTTTTTACGGAGAAATCAGCGAAAAAACGGAACACATCGGTATCGAAATGGTGATGTTTTACCGGTATTTTTGGGAACATATGCGCGTAACAGGTGCGCGGCGTGGGATTTTATACCAATGTGAATCTCGGATGTAAATGTTTTCTTTTTTTTTTTTTCATTAAAACTTTCTTTTCCCCGCCTTGGATTGGTAAGGTTAATGGATTTAATGGTGAGGTCCTCGATAGGATTCTCGGTTGGGGCAATTCATTTCATACGATCTTTTATTACCAATAAGGTTCGGGTAGATTTCAGGCACACGTCATAGTAACCTGAAGATTCTTAATTATTTTCCCTTATTCTAACAGTACGGTTACAAAGCTGAGGTCTCGAGTTCAAATCTCAGGTTGGGCAAAGTGATATTGGATTTTTGTATGCATTATCAGCCCAGAGTCACAAATATGGCGATAGGCTCGCCACCTATCACATCGTGGGACGGAACATACAAGGCGAAATGTGGGTGTCCTGGAACCTCTGCCTGCCCCTTCTGGGAAAAAGACGTGAATTTATGTATGTATGTAAGAAAACAACTTGAGGAATATTTACCTAGAGAGTTCTTCGCAAGAATTTTAACAATAAATGAAGTCCGCATTTGGACAGCGTAGATTAAATACCTTATTTTGAAAAAATACCCCGTATACAGTTTTAACTCAAATCACCCTGCAACGTAAAAAATAACGCTCTTATGTTACACTACAAAGGAAGGACTATTCATTTCAAAATGAATATTTACATCAGCAAATAAAGGTAAATTCTAAAATCTAGTTGCATACTTGTGCATATGAAAAGAGCGTCATGTTTTTCTCCCTGGTATTGTTTCAGCCGTCTTTCATTACCAATTGTCATGTAAAGCGGTGGCGTCTTTGTTGCACGCCCTGTGTCCTCGATTCGCAACACTTGTGATTAGAATAAGGAAAAATGTATATTTATGTATATATTTGAATAGCGTTGGGGTGTTGTAGTGTTAGATCGTGGTTCTTTATTTATGAGAGAAATATATAGCCTGGATAATTTTACGACGGTAAAGGTGGTATTACACTAGCCTAGAATTAAAAGTTATCGATTCGTACTTTCGTGGTTTGATAAAGTTTAAAAATATAAATAAATTATAGTTTCAATCAAGTTGAATAAAAAGAATGAAAACTTTCTATACTGTCTTCGAAATTGACTACAAACATTGTGTAGTAAAGCTACATACGACAGCCTCCGTGGCGCAGTTGCTCAGACGCCGGTTGTGAAACGAGAGACTGCGAATTCGATCTCCGCACCGACACAAATATTTCTTAGAACTAATAATTATTTCGGGTCTAGATGTTTGTAAGATCGAAAAGTCTCTCTTTCTGATACTCACGACACAAGACTCGATCTTAGTGTGGGATCAGGACTATGTATGTGACTATTGGGTGTATTTATTTATGTGTTGCTCAAGTTGATAATCTTGATTTTACCCAAAACTAAATACGGTAATAACTATAATATATTTACGAAATATAAATAGTGATATCAACAAAAAATATGATTGCCCTTACACAGTCAAACTCATAATTTCGACATGACGGTCCTTTCATCAAGGGATGGTCGTTGTAAACAATCAGCGCCCTAGCATATGGCGCGAGGGGTTCTCAAGAATAAGAAAAAAGCGTTATAATTAATACGAGTAATTAATCGTGCCCTTTGTTGTAGTAAAAATAACGTCATTTGTTTCCCAGTTTTTTGGTGTAATCAATTTTATGGTTATTTTTTTACGTTTTGTTGAGAGATCGTGTCAAGAATTGCAGTTATTTTGAGAAAAAATATAATTAAATTCTATATAGGTAATATGAGTTAGCCAGTTATCCAAGGAAGTCTACTGATGAAGATAGGCCTTTCCCAATGATTTCCACAGTGACCTGTTGGAGGCAGCCTGCGTCCAGCGACGTCCCGCGACTTTTACCAGGTCGTCTGACCACCTTGTGGGTGGACTATTATCTTTTCAACAGGCGTTAGTTGTCATGATTAAATAATATATTTTTATAATATTCAATCTTACAATACCGATACCTTCCATGATATTCACACAAATAAAATACCTATTAAAAAACGATCACAATCAGACTGCAATAGAAGAAAATTAAAAAAGTTGCGCAAGTAAGACAATTAAAAGAGGGCAGGAGCCCCGTTTAATAACCAATCGTGCCGACACCTAGAGAAAAAAATATCGCAAGAAATTCCCAGCCCCAATATAATTTCCTAATCGCCGGGCCGAACGTCCGGTTCCGTCGAAAAAAGATACCAACCTCAGCTGTGACGTCACAATACGATTTGCATGGATAAGACAGGAGAAATCGTCTCTTGTCCGTGGAAATAATTATGCCGGCTTGCTTGAAATTATCGTAGTTAGGACCCGAAATATGAAATACCCAGAATCGGTGACGTACCCTGGGAAACGCCTATGTCTAGAAGTGGACTGCAACTGATGATGTGAATCCGATATGCGATACACTCATGTGTAGACTTGGATTTTCCATAATTTAAACGGAAGTACCTATTCGGGTGGTGATGACGATTGCGGGTTGACGCTTTATAGATACCATATAATTTATTTGGTAGATCTCTATGGTACTCAGGTTTACGTACAATATTTTTCTTAACTGTTAAAGCGCCTGGTCATTTTAAAGCCTGAAGTGTGGCACTGTATTTTAACCCCTAAACATCACACGATAAGCACTGATAAAAACAAAAAATAATGCTACATAAAAATATGCCTCATCCCCTTTAAGTCTAACATCTGAATGTCAATATTTACTGAAGTAAAAGAAGGCGACAAAAAATAAATTAGGCAAAAGCTCATTTTGGCCTCAAAAATCTCCGTCGCGACATCTGCGGCGCGGGGGAGGGGGAGAGGTACGCGGGAGGGCTCCTCTTATTACTATTTGAGTGTTTAAGTGGTCGGTAATGGGGTGGGATATTGCATGTGGGGTAGGTATGGGGTAAATAATTTTTGGGATGTGCAGTGATGTTTTACCATCACTGTCAAAAATATTATGTTAATACTAATATAATACAAGTTGTAAAAAAATATTTTTGTGTATTTGTAGACAGGATATATTTATACAATAAAATTATTAATCCCTAAATGAAATTACTTGTTCTCGATGGCCACAAGACAGGCATTGCCTAGTATGGAAATCACAGATAATATTTATTATTACAATGTATAACAAAGATTATTTTATTATTTATTTATTTAAGTTGTTTTTTTAAATAATGTATCTAAGGACCTTCTCCCAGAGGATCCATAGTATTGAGATATTTAAGTTCTTACGGAATGTCGTCACTCGATATCGAGAACAAAATATTCGCCACTAAATTTGTGTTCCACATTTATTCATGATCATAAAACCATTTATTCTTGTCCTATGTTCATATACATACACCAAATTAATTATTATTTACTTGAGGATAAACCACCAACCCATTAGCTAAAAACCAATTTTACGATCAATTCACTATCATTGGTACATTTGTACCCCATCAAAAAAGTCATAAGACTTTAGGGTTAAAAATCATATTTCCCACAAGGGCCACTGGAGTATAATTGAAAAATAACTTGAGGGTTTCTTTCGCAAAAAAGGGTTAACCTCAGGTTTACTTTAAATTACGAACTTTGCTCCACTCCGACCTTCCCGCCATTTTGGGTGTTTATCTTTTAAATTTTTATTATGGAGTAATTTTGCGGCTGTTTATGCGGACCTCTTGGACTTGTAGTTTGGGAGATAAGGTGGATGAAAAGAGTTCAAGATTCTATGATAATGATTTAAGTAATCATGTATAATAAATACACCCAACAGTCACATACGTAATCCTGACTCCACAATAAGGTGGGACCTTGTGTTGAGGGATCAGAAACTACGAAAGACTTTTCGGTCTCACAAACAACCAAAACTGAAACAAATACAAATATTTGTCTCGGTGCAGGGATCGAACCCGCGGCTCCACATTTCACAACCGACGTCTAACCAACTGCGCCACGGATGCTGTCATAGATACTTTTCTATTCCATGTTCTAATAAGTCAAATATTAACAGTGATAATATAACAAATGGTGTCTTGAAAAGGATTAATTAAAGTCCAATAGACTCACATATCGTCAGCAAATCCTTTCCGCATATAATATACACGACTTATAAATATGTTATCTAAGTGTCAAGGTATTGAGCGCGAAAAAATAAATGGTTTTTCACCATCATCATCTTCTCTTATATTTGAACTTTCAATAAAATATTCTCAATAAATAACAGAAATAAAAAATACTGTCTGTTTACAATAAACAGGGGCGTCTCAGACGTCGCGGGCGGGGGCCAGACCCGCTCTAATTTACAGGTAAACATCGGTGAAATCAAATAAAAACCGATCGCGCGAAACAACCTTTTTTCCATCTCGAAATACTGCAAATAGGCTTCTGTGTAGACGGAGCGAATAGTCTTGATACTTTATGCATTAAAAACTTTTTTTTTAATATTTGAAAATTTTTGCAAATTTCTAAAAAATGTGTGGTTTGATTTTTGAAATAATGAATCTCTATTAAATATGTAGTCTATGAAATCACAAGGGATAATTATAATCCAATCCCCTTCTTTTAGTTCCTTAATGTGTGTTATTCCTTGAAAAATCTCATTTAGAAACTGGTGTTCAATTTGTACTAGCAAGAAGATATTTTCTCCATCTAGAACATCTCAAGACTAGTTGCACTTCTGCCTATCCGTTTATGAACACGAGTATGAACTTATGTCAATCCATAACACCTAATTACACGTAAATAATTAAGCACGTCTTGAACGTCACTAAAGGCTACGGTGGACACCTACACATTACTGAAGCCAGTTTGGGCCGTACTGAAGCAGCTAAGTGAATTCGGCGGCGGGCGGGCGGATTTTATTAGATTACCGGACGGACGTATCATCTTCAAGTGTATACGACATTTAGGCATTCTTACTATCATTTAAAAGTTATATAACTAAGAAAGGTGGATACTAAAATTATGTATCCTAGGTTATGATATTTTCCATTTTTTTTTTGTTTTAATAAATGTATATCTTTTAAAATGTCGGTTAGATCACAAAAAATAGACAAGGAAACATTAGAAAATCTTTTAGATGTCTAATTATTTCATTTTCCAAAATACTCGTAGTTGATAACCTATTAGAATACATCAATTTACAAACTATGAGTTTTATAGCAGTTTATCACTTTTTTTACAAATTGTAATAATAACAGCGCCCAGCGAACATTTTTATGTAAATAATCGATAAAAATATACCAAGTATCAAAAACATTTGATCGCGCTACCATCTTTTCTGGAGGGTGGCACAAAGACGCGATGGAAAATGAAAAAAGGCGACACAAAAAAAGATAACCGAATCCCTTCCATCCCAACCAATCATGGAAATTACGCACACTTCTGCTCCGAGTGTTTGAATTAAATGTTTTCTTTTTTATCTTTTCGTTTTTATGTACTGAATTCAAGGAATAATTTTGAATTTTTTTAAAATATTGTATATTTCTAAACGTAATTAAAGTAGATGAATTAGTTACAGCCATCTAGTGAAATGAGTTTGAGCTATTTGTTAGTCTTGAGTTTGACTCCCAAGTTGACCAACTAACAAGACAAAGTAATTAGTCTATTTCTTATTCATTCAAAAAAATATATTTTGGAATTCATAGTATATTTTACACAGACAAGCAACATATAAATAAATACAAAAACACAAATAATTCAACTTATCATGATAAAAAATCGAACCCGTGACAAACGATCTCGAGAATATTCAACCACTGAGCAATCGCTCACCTAATTCAATGTTAAAAACCACATAATGTACCGAGTCTCTAGAGACAGGATTTCTTTCCCGAATAAAATTTTCCATTAAGATTTTTTCCCGAGTTTTAAGATGGATTAGTAGTTAGAGTTACAATTCCCAGGGTGCGGGTTCGAAGTCCCCTCGTTACTTTTTGTGCGCAGTTGTTAATTTCTAATGTTAAGATGGCGGCGGTTGCAAAAAAATATTTAATTGTTATTTGTGGCTTAAAGTACTGGTAGGTGATATTTGGACAAAGATAACCATATATGATGGTCGAAATCTCGCCATAATAATTATTATAATGTATTTTTAAGATAAGACTGGCAAAATTATTTCGGTCAAGGAGGGGAGGCGAGGGGGGTGGGTATGTTGCGAATGAATACTCTTTAAAAAAGTACCCTGTATCGATGAGAATGCATTAGAAGATTGATGAAAGTGGATGAAGCGAAAGTAACATGTCAGGATTAAACAAAGTGATGTATGATGTCTCTGTCTACCCCTATGAGATATAGGCATGATGATCATGAATGTATGATTACTCTTTAATATATTTGTAATTATTATTCGATATTTGATTTTCTGCTAGATTTTTTAAACCAAAATGTTTCCTTTCGAAATGTATTCACATATGAGAGGCCTACCAGTTTTCAAAAGTTACATTAGTTTTTCTCCCGCACTGCGCCTCGGATATTTTACTAAATTATATTAAAATGAAAGGCATATGCTTGTGTTCGACCACAGAGCTGCGGCCGGCGGCGCATATGCATTTCCCTTAAATTAAACTAATGCGATATTCGATTGGTGAATTACTGATAATTTCGCGTGTACGGCCCACCGTGCGGTTACATTCGGATTTTGTTATCGTTTGTACAATACTATTGTTTTTATGAATTGATTAAAACTATCAATGAGCCGTTGGGTCAATGACCATCCTCTCCAATGGTGAGGAAATATCGTGAAGAAATCTATTTTTATAAGAATATCTATGATCGATACAGTCATGTAAATTTATTCAAGTGTTTTTCGACGCTTCGTTTAGGACTCCGGAATATAGGAAGATTGTTTTTGTACGATTAAACAGCTACCTTGAGCCCTTAGTCGACAAGAATACATGAAGAGATTGATGAAAATAGATAAAACACCCCAACACCCAACAGTCACATACATAGTCCTGACCCCACACTAAGATCGAGTCTTGTTTCGTGTATATCAGGAACTACGACAGACTTTTCGGTCTCATAAACACCCATGATGCAGCGAAAGTTATCATAATAGAGTGGAGCTGTATAGTTTCTGCCTGTCCCTGTAGGATACAGGTGTGACGGTTATGTATCTTGGTGCAGTAAGGGAGGATCCAACTAGACGCCGCTAATTCGATGCTTGCGCTAAAACACGTTTATAATCATCATCCCTACAATGATTTAAGAGACCAATGCAGATTTTTAGTTTCCTTACAAAATTACATTTTTACTTTTCTGTTGGAGCGTAGTATTTAAGAAAAATAAACTTTCGTCAACTCTTTTCAACTGATTCTGACTGGTCTGTTGTAAACTCGTAATCATTTTAACTGTGAATATTTTACAAAATAATTTTAATATGCGTGATATTCTTAGCGTAGGATCTTAATACAACTATCATGTGGATACTTATAATATAATCATCGAAAATCATCAGAATATTATTTTCGGCGTCATTCGGTTGATTCTTACTCACGCGTCGAGCAGTCATCGGCTGTGTTCCGTAGCGCAATGATTGTATTGATTTCCACTATCCCGCGCCCCCTCCCCGTGACGACCCCCACACCCACCCCTCTCGGCACACGAGATGGCCCCTCTCACCCCCTATGTACATAAGTATATAGTGGCCGATAATTGGCACGGGGCGGTAACGCCGAAAACGATTATATATACTTGTAACGCACGGAACTATGTGCAAAAATTACTTTATTCACGTTTGTTTATGGATGGAAGTTGATGATATTTAATTCTCATCTATTTTACATTTCATTGCGTTACACATAACTTAGATATTCCCAGAGTCTGAGCTTCAGCCGTCGATGTAAAATACGGATAAAAGAACGGGGCAGTCTTAAGTTTTTCGGCTATAGGTGAAGGGAAATATGTGATTTTTCTGATCGCAAAATAACATCGTGAAATACTGAGAAAGTGATTTTAAGCGACATAGGCTTGAAAGCATTCAGGTCCACCTGTGGGAGGAGAAAATAATATAGGTTTATAAGTGGGGTTATCTATACTTAGGTTAGGTCACTTGTTTTATCTATTTGCATTAGTTTAAGTCGCTTCATTGATTTATCTACACATGTGGCTTGTAAAGCGTGAAGACCACGATTCGATTCTACATTCAAAGAACTATTGGAGTTTAAATTTACTATTTCTATCAATAGCAAATTTCCCGAAGGTCGTAATTTATTGATTTTTCCTATTATAAACACAAAGTAATTTTCCACACCAGAGAATCGAACTCCAGACCTCACATATGTCCTGTGCATGCGTCTATTCAAATGAGACGATATAGCCGAGACGCACGTGTGTGATCCGCAAATATTTGTCCCGTATCCAGGTGTGAAACCAAAAGTCCATTGGGAATAGTGTTCGTTCGAGCACCAAGCTATACTGCGTTTAGCTTCAAATAGTAAACTTATGTGTAATACTTGGGTTATTTATGGGCTTTGATGTTGGTATGGGGTTGTGATAATGTAGGTTCGATACCCAGGTTTTTATTGCAATGAATGGCGAGACGAGTATGCCATTTGCCTGATGGTAAGCGACACGACCGCTTATGGATAGTAGCAAAACCAAACAACACCATGAATTACAAAGCGATGTTTGGCGTTTCATTAAGCTCGTCATCCTGAGACATAAGATGTTAAGTCTCAAAATGTCCAGTAGTTAATAGACTAGTTAAAATTCCACATATTTTAAACATTCAAGAACATAACCCCATAAAACAGCTACGAATGAGTTCACTGTAATTTCCACAAAAAAAAACTCAATAGTTTCAAAGCGCAAAAATGGGAAACGTTGAAAATTATAAAAGGCGAGAAATTTACAGAGGGGAAATTATTGAAATATTTTCCGAGAAGTTTTCCATTGGACAAGTCTTTGTTCTTTCTTAGTTGAATTTTTCACGTTCATCTCGCAACTTTTGAGTTTAATATCAAGTTTTTTTTATTATTAAATTAAAAGTTTATTAAGTGTATTTTATTATGGAGCGGCGAATAAAATATGAATAATAAGTAGATTCGTGATAAGATCTAAAAAAGAACGCTATGTTATATTCTTATTGACGAAAAATACAATTTAGAGAAGTCATACAATTTTTTTTGGCTTTCAATAAAATTGTGCAAAAATTTTGGAGTGTTTTATAAAAAAGGTACAATAAAGACTAACAAACAAATATTTAAAAGTAAAATAAATACGATCTATTAGCCATACGGATAGTCTCGACCCATTGTCAATATGAGTACATGTCTTGTAAATAGTATATCAGTGAAATGGGATTTTTTGGTTCAGTAACAAATAACCAAAAAATAGGAAAGGTGAACAATCTAATCGTATGCTTTTTTGCCTGGTAGTTTCATAGTACGACCGTAACATGCCATATTGTAATGAGCAAACGCAATTATAAATTAAAATCTCAGCAATTAACTAAAATAAAACGTGATTCGTAAACGTATCATCCAGAGATATAAATTTCTGTAACTTCGAATAAAACTTTTCATCACAAAAATCTGCACAAGACAGCGACTCTTGCGAACAACGCACAAATATGACAAAAGACTAAAAACTCACGGCCCTTTTACAAAACGTGACAATAAGCGAAATTGCGAATACGTATAAAATAAGTTTGTGTCATTATGGATAATGTATTGTTTTTATTTGAGTATATTTATTTTTATACGTCACAATTTTGAGAAATTCTTTCAATTTAGGCACAATACAATGATTAGTGAGCGGAATACGCCTCTTTGTATGGTATTGCTATTCAAAAAGCTGGTTACATAATATCTCAAGTCAACACAATTTTGCCGGCCTCATTGATATTTTTATTACAATAACTGGTGAGATGTGCTTGTCATTGTAAGCGTTAAGACCGCTCATGGAAAGCAATGCTTGATGTTCCACTGCGCTCGCCATCCTGAGATATTGGCTCACCAAACAACAGTGTAAATGCACTGTTGTGTTTAGGTTTGAAGGATATTCTTGCCACAGTAACTACTGGAAATATTGAGACTTAACTTATTGAGATTTGGTTTTACTTCTGTTCATGAACAGCGTATCGTTTACCATCAGGCGAATAGCATGTTCGTCTCGCCATGCATAGCAAACAAAAAAAACGATTACAAAACCATATCGATAGATACGTTCTAAGGATACAAGTTGCAAAACCCATCTTTCTCAACAATATTCTGCATAAAATGGTTTCAATCTAAAAAACAAGTCGTTAAACTGGGCTTAATAAAATTGTAGTGCAATAAACTAGAACCAACGGGTTTAGTGCTTAGAATATTGTCTGCGAGGATGTGGATTTCGTCATAGTGATTGGTAAGCCAATTTTAAAGGTGTTTTTAATTGGTTTTATCTGTTTGTGTGGTGGCGTGTTGGTAATTAAAAGTGATTGGTGGAATGATGGTCGCGGGATTCGGGCATACGTGTGGTTTTTTGAAATCATGTGTGTAATGATAAAAAATATGGCATAAAAATTCAAATTATTATTCGACATTGTGTTTTAGAACAAAATCGTTAGTTATTAGTTCGATCGACGTGACAGAATACCTGTTAATATTTTTAAAATTATTTTTTTTGTCAATAAAATTCTTTTTTTGGCATTCAATGTTACCAACCCTAAATAAAGACACCAATACATGAATAAACAAACGCATAGGTGTCACGTGCGAGTGTGGACGCGGCGCGAAGGCAATTAACGACAATTAAAAAACTCATTACACACTGGCAGCCGACAATCATCGCCTGCCAGTTACGTACATATTAATTACACACTCGCACACGCGCTACCAATACGCGGGTTTTATGAAAAAGAAATGCCTAGACGTATACAACCTTGGCTGAATGACTAGTGTCTTTTGTCTATTAAAATAATCAGAGCTGTCATTTTCAATTTTGAATTAAGAACCTTGATTTGAATTAAGAATATCTGGAATTAGGCTTCGAGGAATGAAATTGTGGTCTGCGTGAATTTTTGTGTAAAACGCCGGCTATAAAATTAGAGGCCGCGGGTTTGATCCCCGCACTGAGACATTTCTTGTGTGATCCACTAGTATTTCTTTCGGAATAATGTTGTGAGACAAGTCAATACAAGTCTCTAGTAGTTTTTGATACTTCATATATAAGACTTCTTCTATTCTTCTTCTATCTTGTGTGGGCTTAGGATTATGAGAATACTGTTCGGTTTATTTATTTAAATCAGTTATGAACAAAAGGTATAGACTGTATGTGTGGTCAGTTTAATTGGAGCTTTTTATATGAATGTAAAATGGTGTTATACTATAACGGGAGAGTTCAATGTATAATTAACATTCATTAGTATTCAATTTTGTTGTGAAAGTATTGCAACCAATTATATTTTTCTCAGAAAGGCAAGTATCCCAGTACTCCAGACCGAATTATCTTTTCTATTCAGATTTTATTTTTAAAACATTATGTAATAATTTGAAAGATTTTCAACGATTGAATAACAAATTAAAAGAAACAGAGATACTTTAGTGAACTAATCCGAACAAGATAATCGATATCACACATCAAGTATACAACAAAACAAAAACCACATACATATAATCAATAGAAATTCACATAAATCAATTAAACAGGCAACACTATAAAAACTAAACGTTTGAATCACGATGCGTACGTGTTGGCGCCGCGGACGCCCATTGGTCGCGGCAACGTGGAAAAACACGTGAACGCGCCGACTTTTTTTTTTCTAAACGTACACGTAACGGCCCGCCACGCTATTGGCCGACGCGCCACCGTCGCCGACCATTGGGCAATTTTTTTTCCCGACTTTTCACGTATACGGCGCGCGTATTTTTTCGCGTGGAAACCGCGGCCAATAGTGTGGCACGCGTTTTAATTATAAAACTCGTTGTTCTACATTTTTTTGCGGTAATTGGCTAAGGTTATGCGTCTATCGGTGCGGCTTGTACGGAATTATAATTGCTGTTCGCTAAAAATAAATGCAATATTTATGTAATAGATGCGCTGCAGGAAAATTATTTTACCTACTTTGGCATCCTTTCATGCCGTAGGCGCGTGTACTACAAACATTGATTTTTTATCGTATTTATTAGTTTTGTAATTGAATTAATCTTTAAAAAACCTATAACGCACATTTTTATTAAAAGCATATTCAATAGTGTTTTCTATTTGTGGTATTTTGGTTGCAATCAATAAATAGTTTTAATTCCTTCCACGAAACTCAAATTAAAAAGATTCTGTAAGACTCCGCAATTACATGTGGCCAGTATGTTGTTGGAGTTGTAAAAGCAAAGGAACTTAGACCATACAGCTTTGCCCCTTAAACCAACCGATTAAATGTAATAGTTTTTAAATATTTTTCTGAGAAAGGAGGATGGTATACGTCGGTATCGGCAGCGCGTTTAATTTTGGAATAACGTCTGCTAGACATCCCGTGCGCAACGTTTTACGAGTGTTCAGTTTATTTTAAATAGATGTTGCTAGTTGCAATTTAATTTTGTTATATCCGAAACGCACGCAATGCATTTTGTTGTATATTCTCACTATTCTATACGAGTAAATGTCAAAGTTTATTAATTTATAGTATTGGTTAATTTTAAAGCGTGTGTTTATGACTTTCTCGGCGCTTTAATATGCGTTTATTACGAAAGATTTTTATCTGATAAAACTATAGTGAACCTAATCCAATATTATGTAACTAAACTAGTTTTCCTAGTGCCTATTATTTGTATAGAAAAAACAGTTTGCTAATACATTTAATGTTTTGGTCCTACTTGTAGTGGGAAGCAAGTATTTTCTATCCATACAAAATATATATTGACTGAATAAAGAATCTGGACGATATTATAATATTTTAAAAACTAAATATGGATTGAGCATAACACATTAATTGAACACTTTGTTACAGAAATAAAAATGATACCGATAACTTTTCCATCACGATGGTTATTCGCACATCTTTTTGTTTGCTATCGAGATATTATTTATATTCAGGTGCATCTTAGAAAAAATATAAGTATATAAGATAATAACTTTTTTATAAACCTTCTTGGTTAATTTGAAGTGTCACATCAATTTCAAATTTAGAACGGAATATTTAAATTAAGAATAGTCCTTCAAATTGAATGCTTCGTAATGAGGTTTTGCTAGTAATTTACAAATGCCTTCCATATACCCATATTATTAGTGGACATATTTGTGCTAATTTCAAAATGGCGGTTCAAAATGCTCAATCCACATTATGGCCTCAGACCGCACCGACCTGTATGTAGCCGCGTGTGTTGTTGCACATGGCTCAGCTGTTTGAACCGACGGTCGCAGTAGGAGCACTTGTAAGGCTTCTCTCCAGTATGGACCCTGATGTGCTGCACCAGTTGATGGTTGGAGCTGAAGGACTTGAGACACTGCTGGCATTGGTGCGGCTTCACTTCCCCGCCGAGGCCCCGTTGCAGTTCCCGCGCATGCATCTGCATTGCGCTCTTGTGCATGAATATCTGTAACAATATTAACGTTTTATGCGTGCCCATTTTGAAAATGAAAGGTGAGTTTTAGATGGGGATTTGGGAACCGAGATTTTTAGTGCGTGATCGCGAAAATTTTGTAGGAAAGCCGAATGTGAAACAACCCGGGAATCTTGCTTGTAGTTGTAAAGTCATAATAAACGGTTTAATAATAATAAAATTCGCGATTGAATTCGGAATATAATTTTGAAATGTTCAGTGATCTTATAACACCTAACTTATTATGAATAACTAATAAAAAGGCATAGGTTAATACGATATATCGAAATAAAATAAAAAGAAATGGAAATATATGATTTATTCATGTAATCTTTTACAGGCACAATATTTTTTTTTAATTTAATTCTATTAGATTCTATTTTTACAATGTACTTATTTTCATGCTATTATTTGCTTTGTTACTAAACAGTACTGCTCTAGTAAAATTCATACAATCCAAAGGCATTACAATTTTACTACACAAAAATATTTTTCTTATTTCCTTCCCATCCTTTTGCAAAAATATCAAGAAATCCTAGTAAAAAGCCAAGCAAACGCGCCCAACACTAAGATGTATAAGATTACGTGTGCAAGCTCAATACGGGTGGAATTTATACCGCGCCACGCTAGTGTAGGGTTACACAGGCATAATTCATCCGAGGTGTGGCTACCCCGCCATTTTATACTTTACACAGTATTTTTATAAATATATGTGTTTTTTATTATTGGACTACATGGCCTAACCACTCTCAATCATACTCTCGATTGTAGAGTAGGCCCGTGCCCTGCAATGGGACGTATATGGGCTGATACAGATACATAATATGTGTTTTTTATATTTCAATAAACGGCGAGACGAGCTTGCCATTCGTCTGATGGTAAGCGATATGACTGTTTTGAACAGGAGCAAAGCTAAACAATACTATTAATTACAAAGCAATGTTTGGCATTCCACTGCGCTCGCCATCCTGAGACATAAGATGTTAAGTCTCTATATGTCCAGTGTTTACTCTGGCTACAATGTCCTTCTAAACGAAACACAACAGTGCATTTAAAGTGCTGTTTGGCGGGAGAAATAGACAATGCGGTGGTACCTACCCAGGCGGCCTCTCATATATGAGAGACCTGCCACCAGTAGTAGTATTTTATGAACAACTAGCTGCCCGGCCCGGCTTTGCTTGGTTGCAGATAGACTTTTTGGAAAATATTTTACAGCCTATGTTCATTCTATGTATATGTATATAGGATTCTAATGATGAAATTTTTTTTCAAATCGGTTCAGTAGTTTCGATAAAAACAATTAAATCTTTACTCTTTATAACATTAGTATAGATATGTCTGAACCGAGACACAGGCCGCAAGCTAGAATCCTCCGGCATAACTGACTTTTCGGAGTCATGTCAATTATTACCCGTTTGAAACTTGGGTGTCCTGGTGAAATCTCTGCCTACCCCTTCTGGGAAAAAGGCGTGAGTTTATGTATGGACGATGTAGTTTTATGAACAATATGTTTGAGCCGAGACGATGCATTAGGGACGAGTGAAAATTCTAGGGAATAATTGATTTTTTGGAGTCATGTCAATTATTACCTATTATGAGGGTAAAGGAAAATATAATATAATACTCGAATAATGGTTTCTTAGATTTACGCGAATGTTACACATTGAAATAAAACGATTGTTTACGGATTTTATCGCGGATTTGGTTTAATTTTTACATTTTTTAATTTACAAAAAACCAACTGCCAGACCTCAAGACACAGTGAGCTCCTTCTGCGTATGTCGGAACGCAACCATAGACTAGCTAGCTATTTAAATTAAGTTTTAATTTAATATTTTCAAAATAAGGGTAGTTTAATTGTAACAGTCACTGAGCGGATGACTAATACCTCAGTCCGCCCCGTGACCATGAAAGCTGTAAAGTGATCGAAACGTCGGGAAATTAAAAAATGTAAAAATTAAACCAAATCCGCGATAAAATCCGTAAACAATCGTTTTATTTCAATAATACTCGAAATCTGGATTGTTGAGGAGGCCCATACCCTGCAGTAGGAAGTATATCAGGCTAGAATCTAGATTATAAATATTTAGATGAAAATGATTTATATAAAAATGACTGACTCGGTGGTGCAGTTGTATTACGGTAAATTTACAACGCTGAGGTCTTAGGTTTGAATCCCGGGTCGGGCAAAGTGATGTTGGATTTTTCTATTAATTATTAGCATGAAATGGCCCGATATGGTGACAGGGTCATCACCTGACACGCTGTGGGACGGAAAGGGCGAAACAAACCAGAATTGGAAAAACGGGCTCGTGCTCTCCATTGAGACGTATATGAGACTAGAATATAGATTATAAGATATAAATAAAAACGTTTAATTTACAAGAAGTTCTATGGTATTTGAAATAAGACAACTTGGATTAGGCCAGCGTGATCGACTATGGCCTAATCCTCTTAACTTCAGATTAATTATGCGTCCTGCAGTGAGATGTACATAGGTTATTAATTTTAGTTTTTAATGGTTAAACCGTGTAATGAAGGATAAATAAATAAATTGTTAATAAATCGTGTTTGCAATTAAAATATATCTTTGTGCTTATTATTTATTATTAGTATTGATATCCTGTTAGCTATTATCTCGTATATATAAAATGTTTCTGTTGTTAATTGGTTGAAGATATTATTCCTTCCTCTTTAATTAAGTGCCAAATGTGTCTTCCAGAATATGTTTAATAATTACATATATTTTAAATGAATTTTGGCTATTAGCACTACTGAATAATAATCGTTCAATTACATTTTAATGTTAAAATGTAGAAACACAAATATTATATTTATATTATCACTCTAATTTCTTTAAAAAAAATTATACCAATGAAATAAGATTTAAAAAAGAAAGTTACTAAATAATTTTGATTGTATTTGCGTTTGGTGCATTCACTCAAATATTTTGAACAATTTCAGAATATTTAAAACATAAACTAATTTTATTTTTAAAGAAAAATTCAAGACCTAGGAATTTCATTTAAAAAATTTAATCTAGGTAAAATATTTTTTTAAAATATACTCTTTGACTACATTAATAATAAAACTATCATATCTTCTACTAACAATAAAATAAATAAACGAGGGAAATTAAAATTAATACCAGCATTAAAAATGATTGGTTTTCCATACTCTTGTAGAAAATATCGTGTAAACACGCTACGTAACGCAGATTTACTGTGCGGATTTGAACCCGCGACCTTGCGCTAAACGGCTTAGCCATTATGCTAATGCAGATCCAATTCTGATATCAGTTTAAAAATAGATTTAATGATTAGGAATAGGTAGCTAAATTGTGCCGTTTCAAAATATTGCAGATTGAAATAAAATGTTTTTTTGATTATGCGCGTCACAACTCTCTGTTTTTTTTTTTTATATTATTATTTAACAAATTGAAAGAACTATACTTGTCTAAAAAAATGATGAAACTTAAATATTACATTGCGGTTGATATTTTTTTTTTTTCACAACCCGAAAACAATTCCTTCTAAACATTAGCCACAAAAATGTTTTTCAAAGTTTTTTTTTTAAATAATGATAATCATTAGATACGTTAAGTTTATTAAAAGACTAGCGGCCCGGTCCAGCTTCGTCCGGGTACAAATAGATTTCTGTACAATAATATGCACGTATTATACATATAAACCTCCTCTTGAATCACTCTATCTATTAAAAAAACCGCATCAAAATCTGTTGTGTAGTTTTAAAGATTTAAGCATACAAAGGGACATAGGGACAGAGAAAGCGACTTTGTTTTATACTATGTAGTGATAAGGCAGAAGACTATATCCTATAAAAAACTATAAAAACACAAGAAACATTAGCAAAAGCGAAGTTTTATCAATACGACGTTGTTATGTATTAAATCGTGTTAATCTGGAACTAATCTCGGTTGTATATTATTTGTGCACGCTTAGCTATGTTTATTGAAAACCCTTCGTTTTGCGATCGCAAAGAAACGACTTCAGGCACGCAACGGTACAGTGCGGGCCGTGGAGATACCCACAACAATTATATAAATATTTTGCAGTATTATTTTTCGGTTTAAAATTATCTTTACTGGAACAAATTAAGAATGAGTATAATAAGAAATAGATTTCGATTGTAAAAATCTGTTAACCTTAATTTTGAAAAACGAAATATAGTACACGCACCAAATAAAACAACAAATGTTTGTTAAAAATAAAATTAATTTGATTAACGCAATAATTACTAAACATAGATAATTTTCCACCAATGAATAATAAACAAATAATTTACCTCCATCAACAAATCACTGTTACCGTAATTCCACATTTTTTAACACAAACCCAAGAAACCACATGAATCTCAGCGAGGATGCGACATACTAACATAAACCGCCATTATTTTTCAAGCGAGGAAAATAAATTCAAAAAACAATTAAATAACATTTGCTTGAAAAATTATTTAATATTATCCTCTTCCTTGTTTGCCACTGAGTTTATTTTGTCTCTAACAGGAAAAAAACTTGACAGATACGTGAGTTAGTAGGTACAACAATATTTATTTTTATAGAAACACGACGTAAACTAAATATATAATAATAATTTATGTAAAAATGATTAAAGCTTTATTTACTGTAGGAAACCATGGTTCTAGTTAATTAATTCCCGCATAAAATCACTTGTTTTAATAAATTGTAATTATGGAATATTTTAACCTGATTCTTATACAGTGACGCGTGCCATTGTATTACAACAATCATTGTTTTACTGTATTTTTTACCTTCCGTATCTTTCTGTCATATGTAATGCCTCTTTTTAAACAAGTAACAGCGACAACATGTTTTTTTTTAAAGGCTGTAAAACTTAACACTAAAAAAAATTGTAATTCCAAATAAATCATGTTATTGATATAAAAAATCAAACCAAAACGAATCCATTGACTTTATAATTTGGGACCTCACGATTTAGACTGCAAGCTGTTATTGAACCAATTAAAACATTTTTTAAATAATACAAAACGCGATACTGTTTATACTTTTCAAAATTAAATTTAAAGCTCAGCATGATTAAAAAGGCCGGTAAATCTAAACAATGTTTTGTATAAAATATTTCTGGACTAAAATAATGCACGTATATTAAATATCACAATGGTCCGATACTTTGGGCCAGCACTGTAACCCTTTCACGCGTGTTAGAAAGTGGGACTAGACGTTTCGATCACGCAACTAAGAAATTGCAAAGAATTTATGCTTTTGATGCGATATGATGCCGAGGTCTTAGGTTCTATTCCCGGAAATGTGTACGTGAATTATTGCCGTTATTGATGTAACCGTTTGGCTGTTGATTACAAGTAAATAATTGGTTTTCATATTAAAAGTAATTTTGTATATTTATAGAATTAATAAGTTGTTTTATTTTGTATTTAATTTAAAATGATTGTTGTATGTAGTTATATCTAGAAGTTATAAAAAAGGGTTTTTCGTGAGGTAAAGGTTCACTTTCAGAATTAATTTTATTTTTATTTTATAGTCTTCCTGTTGCATACTAAGCCTGATAAGGCCATGATCTTGGTTTGAGGTATAAATATTTTTAAATATTGACATTACAACGAGCCCAAAACTACGAGTATTATCTCATATCTTATAATACGACAATAAAATACAAAAATAAAAAGACCACAGTAAATATTAAACGAGTGTTTAAACGCCTATCTGTGCGTACGTGAGAGTTTTTACAAAGTCTCGCGTAATGACCAAATGACGTGAAACATCCCGCCGGGGTGAAGACACTGTATTCAAATTAACTGTGACCGATATACTCTGACTTTACTTGATTTTTCTGCCTACTGTATCAGCCCATATACGTCCCACTGCAGGACACGGACCTCGTCTACAATCGAGAGTACGGTTGAGTGTGGTTAGGCCATATAGTCTAACGCTGGCCTAGTACCGGTTGGTGGACTTCACATGCCATATATTCATACAAATCGCTATAGTATACATGATCACTATGTTTTGTGATTGACAAATAAAACACATAACTCCGAAAAGTTAGAGGTGTGCTCTGGGAGTCGAACCCGCGATCACTGCGAACATGTTGGCAGCCGCGTCTGGTCCGTTTACCAACAAGGCGCCACGCACTTTTCTACTTAACCTTGTCCTAAACTCTGGTTTGATAAGTGAGATTTTTGGAGGCCTGATTTGTTGGTGGTAGAATCAATGTATCAGTCATCGATGATTCATCATAGTGACTTATACAAGTAAGCCCGTGTTTGTACTTTTAAACGCCTTGTGAGTAACAAATCAACAAAGTGATTTTCGTCCCAAAACATAATAATAATGTTTTTTATATTTATACCAATAAACAAGGCTTGAAAAAAGAAAGCCTAATAGATACTAAATACAATATTTTTTGTAAAAAATCTCCAACCCCGTCGCTTGACGGACACCCCTAACAACCCCTTCGGGCGTAATTAGCGCCATAAAAAATTGAACGGCACCACGTAAAAACTGAATGAAATATGCCCAGTACATTTAAGGAAAATTATCCTGTTTCGGGACGTTTTTATAATCTTCCTATTATGGGAAATTAATGGGAGCTTTTTGTGCGTATATTTTTTTATCGCTCGTGGACACTTTTTGTGATATGAAAAATGAACTACAATACAAATGTGAGTGGATTGGCTTTTGCCATTCGACAAAATTTTATCGGCCTAGTTGAAACTCGAAGCTTGACATTTATTCCACAGGTTAAGAACACTTCCATGTATCATTATAAATAATAACATCAAATAGGTCTCACAAACACCCAGACCCGAAACTAATACCAGTGTTATACTCGATAGATATACTTTTAGTGTGTGTGAACCTGCTACCTTATGTTTCCCAGCTAGCTTCTAACCAACTGCGCCACGGAGGCTGTCAAACATACAAGGCTTTCCATTACACAACGTAGCTATCCAAACGGATACGAATGCATTACCAAAAGTAACTGAATTTCATAAACGAATTTCAATCGTAAAAAACATTGACTCCTTGGCACATAAAAAACTGACCCCGAGAGCCAGTGATCCAGAAAAAATATATTAACTCAATGAATAAAGAATTCGGTCGGCGCGAGGCGAAAAAAATAAAACATTCACATCTTTATTTATAAATGAAAGAATTCGAGTCAAGTTCACAATATTACTCACTCGTTGCGTGTAAATATTTTAAATATCGGTCGGGTTTTTACTTTTACAGCAAAGATTGGCGATAGGCTCGCCCCTATCACATTATGGGACGGAACATATAAGGCGAAAGTGGGTGTTTGGTTGCACTTCTGCCTACCCCTTCTAGGAGGCGTGAATTGATGTATAATATGTATGTACAGCAATGTACAGTGCAGTACCAGATATTTTCACGATTCATAGCGTGCTCGGGATGACTTTGAGGTTCTATATTCGCTATCCAGAATGGACAGTTTAGCGATTTACGGCCGGTCTCTATAATCTATCTATCTTTAACAAGAGATTTAATTAATTATTTCGGTGCATTTTATGTTTAAGTTAACAAAGATTGAGAGGTATGGATCTGTATCAGCCCATATACGTCCCACTGCAGCACACTGGCCTGCTCTACAATCGAGAATTCGATTGAGAGTGGTTAGGCCATATAGTCCACCACGCTGGCCTAGTGCGGGTTGGCGGACTTACATACTATAGAAATTCTTATAAGGTGGTTGTGATATGGTGCACATATTTAAAGAAAGCTGGGTAAGATAAATATATATGTCCATCTCTGTTTAATGAGACGTAGAATTCTACCGACATAGTAATGATAACTATTTTAACCTCTTGTCAAAGATAGATAGGTTATAGAGACGGCCCGAACGATATTTTTTTAATCGAACAATCTTAATAGATCTATCAAATATTACTACCAAATATCACTTAGTCATTCAAAACGGACAATTAAAAAAATACCCAACTTTGCAACAGCTTGATATTCCCACGGTACACTGCGGGCCACATTCATAAGCCGGCAACAAACAGGTGTCAAAGTGGTCATTAGCAAGTTATCGCTTCCCGCTTCACACTGCAATTTTAATAGCGAAAAAATTATATTCAAATACACCGATTAAGTGTAACACTTGGCTATTATGATGTGTGTTTTGAAAATTACATTTGCGGCCGAGTGACAAATTAACAGTTCCGCGGTGACAGTTGGTTGTATTGTTGAACGTACGTGTAATTTGGGTTTATTGGTGGCAAATGTTTGTGTTGAATGAAATTTTTGGATCAATATTTTTGTGGTGGAGATTTTGTTTTGTTTTTGCTGTTTTAACCACAGGCGCTTTTGAGGTAGAGAAATTTTGGACTAATATTTATGTATAGCTCCGTTTGTTTCAAATAAAACGAAGATTGATGAGAATTTCTTTACGTGATGCGTCTTTCTTGTCTTCCACCGTCTTCCGTGTCGTTCTCTCGTATTTCGACATTTCGTATTTGAACATCTTCATAATGCGTTTTGCTACTCTTTCTATATTTAGTACTTTCATTCGCTATCTCTTTTACACAACCATGTACCATATCAGTTACTCTCACGTTTAATTTAACTCTTCTTTCATCATACTCCAATGCTTCTTCTTCTTTGAGCGAATCTTCGGTGTTGAAAGATGGCAGTTTATTTTCATTTTTGTTTATTTTTATCCTAAAGAAGTGACATCATACAGCTGCTGGGCGTAAAAGCATTTTTTAACATTCATAAAAATGTTGTTACGTCCTACCGATCCCACATAAGTACAAAATAAAGACGGTATAAAAAAGAAAATATTTTCTCGCGATGTTTAAGGATTTTTCAACATTGTTTTTTTTATGAAAACTATATAAATTAAGTTATGAATGAACATGATGAAGCAGTTAGATTTGCTAGTGCAATTAACATCGCCTGTAAAATTTTATTATTCTAAGTGTCCAATAAACGTGTGAGGTTGTGAATTTAATTAAAAATCATATAGTGCAATACATATAATTGTATCTGAATATCAAATGACCATTCGTCAAGTATTTTTCGAGGTGCAATACCACCCACCCATCCCTTATACAGGCGTACTATAAAAACTAAGGAAACAAAAAACAACTTTTAAACTACATTTTAAACAATGTTTTTTCGATATATCTGCAGTTTTATACTCTCAATTCGCATAAATAACCACCGACCACACACGTACGGAGAGATTTTTTCAAAAGGACAACCGATCGATTCAAGGCGATGATTACTCATGAAGACAACTCGTGTTTTACTGGAAATAACCAGCCTTGGACGAGTAAACAATAAAGATACAAAAATATTTATATACTTCGTAAAGTTTTTATATAGATATCGCTTTGTTTGTGTGGGGCAGGGCGATATACAAACTGTACAATCTTTTAGTAGTAACTAAAAAAAAAGATATTTAATTTTAGATATGATGAGCTAGAAAATACTATTACATAATAATTTATTATTAAGTACGAGCAAAAAAAACTATTTTTTTCCTGTCCTAAAATATATACTTTAGTGTGGTGGAACATTGCAAATTTTATGTTCGTAATTTTCCACTCTACCAACCCATGGAACAACGAGACATTTTCATGATTTTTCTACAGTCTCCAAAGCAAATTCAAGAAAACGTATTTTATTTAAAATATATTACTTATTTTACAATGTAGTCTAAACAGAGTTGTCGTAAATACAACCGTGGACTTTATCAACACTTTAGTCGATTTTGGACCACTGCCCAGCACACACTGATAAGGACATTTTCTTTACACACACGCTTTTTCTTGGCAGAACTGTTACTAATATTTTCTGGGCTTTTCTCACAATGTCTTAAATAGCGGGGAATTTGTGAATTTAAATGGAGCTGAAATGCTCCATTGATTAAATGTAGAATTGGCTGTGGATCTGAGGGTCAATGAACCTCATATATAATCCCTTATACATCACTGTTACATAAATACTGTTATATTTTTAAATTAACGAGTATTGGGTATTAAAAATGATGAACAATTTTTAGGTGTCATAACACATATGCCGATTTTAATGATTACAGAAATATTGGTCTTACAGTGGGAACCTAATAGTCTCGTCCCCTATGGCATCGTGGGACGGAATATTCATGGCAAAATGTGTGCTGGAACCTCTGCCTGGCCCTTCTGGGAAATAGAAACCTATTTTACCTATCAACTGTTCACTCGAACTGGATTCAAAAGTAGTTCGAAAGGCGTAAAATATTAAATAACTAAAATAGATTTATAAATTGTCTATGAATAAGGGCGATTGAGTAATATTTTTTTATTGAAATGAATGGCGAGACGAGTATGCAATTCGCCTAATGGTAAGCGATACGACCGCTCATGAACAGTAGCAAAACCAAACAACACCTTGATTTACAAAGTATTGGTTGGCATTTCACTGCGCTCGCCATCCTGAGACATAAGATGTTAAGTCACAATATGTTCAGTAGTTACTCTGTCTACAATGCCCTTAAATCCGAAACACAACAGTGCATTTACACAGCTGTTTGACGGGAGAAATAGACACTGCGGTGGTACCCACCCAGATGGCCTCTCACATATGAGAGACCTACCACCAGTAAGATAACATGTAAAGTCTCAGTATGTCCAGTAGTTACTCAAATAATGAGTACTATTGAGTTATCATTTTTGCGGTTGATGTCTAAGGCGTGTCAAATACTAGATTTTTCTAAATGACGCCCTACTTATTATCAAGTTACCTTGGATAGTATGTACAATCTGTTATCATATGACGTACCATGTTATTACGTCTCATGACAAACGTCCCATTATGAAAATATTATGACATTATTCAATTATTGATATGACAGATGAGCGGGTTTCAGGAAATGAGTTGGTTCAATTCAAATGAGTTTTTAATTGAAGTAAGTAGAAAAATAAAAGTATGATATTCTTTATGTGAATTTTTAGATATAATTCTCTATTTTTTATGTTAAAATAGTAAAATGTTTCATTTAGGCTAAGGTTGACATAATTTTCCAGCGATATAATTACAAAATCTGAAGATACTTTTAACTGTCATTTTTAAAAATCGAATGTCTTTCAAACTGCGAAAATATTTTTATCGCAAAGATAATTATAAATTTTAATGTGAACAATAATATTAATCGTTCGGCGGACATTCTAACAAATATTATATCATTACAAAAAACAGTAAGTTGTGTAAGTGCAAACACACATCAAACTATCGTGAATTAACAGCTATCTGTTCCAATTTATATTTGCACTTTGATAATGCACAATAAAGACATGTCACAAGATATTTAGCGAGATAAAATTTTAATTAGAAAACAATACGGCACAAGTATTAAATCTGCATCTATGTGTGTTAGACGCTCATTATTATTTATTCACTAATTCTCAATACAAGATAGCGGTTCGGTATAAATCACGGCGCAGGCTGTCCCTCTCGTATGGGTGCGGTGTGAGAGGGACGGTGGATGTACCAGTCTAGTTTCGAGATAGCTGTTAAGATATCCTTATCTCGCCCGACGCCCACTGGGGAATGCGCTCGGCTCTATTGGACTTCCTATATTGGTATAAAAACTTGCTTAGACTTTTTAAAGGCCTAGGTTTAATGTATACGGAGTGGTATTTAAATCTGTTACTAGATTTTGGATTGGAATGTAAAGAATTTTGATTCATTTGTTATGAATGTAGTGTCTATTGTGATTAATTAAATTGGATGTATCTGATATATAGATCGTCTACTATCTTTGGTGATCGATGGATGGTTGTCATGCTGTTGTCAAAATACTAGGAACAATTTTTCTATTCAAATATTGGACTTGTTAATAATATTAGATTACGAGATTAAATGCCTACATAATTAAAATTTGACTCTGCAAAATGGGTTGATGTCACTCTATCTAATATATAATTCTAGCTGATATTATACAGGGATAAAAAATCTTAGTAACAGCAAATCATCAACATCCATTTTCCGGCAATGTTATAGACTTTATTAAAAAAAAAACCAGCTAATCATTTTCCGACATTGAACATTTAGATTGATATGCATTTCTCTATACATGACCCTGAAATCCCCAACTTTTATAACTATCCAAAAGAATTGTCTATAAAAGCTGGCCAAACTTGCCCAAAGCTAAAGACCAACTTGGTCCAAACTTTCGGCCAAGATTAGTCCACGCCCTGGCGAAATTAGTCAGCCGACAAAAATGTGGGCTGGCACTCAAGCCACGTCGCAGCGGCCGGTGTAAATAAAAAAGGCAATAAACTGACTGTTCCGACACTGACCTATGTCAACAAACCGAGCGGCCGTGTGTGCGGGCGGCTTGTGTGTGTGTGTATGTGTGTGAACAGAGTAGGGTATGGCAGAGCTTGAATGTGTTTTTATAAGAATAAAAATGCTTACAAAATTTATAAGCATCGTAGAACATTTTTACGCAGGTAATTGGAAATATACCGGTAGAAGAAAAAAAAATGCTACATACTTTCACAAGATTGTACATAAAAATAATTTTAGGAATTTATGCTACTGGTGGGGTATACATAATATGTACTAGTCCAAATAGCGACTATGTATGACGTGGAGAGACTGTTTTACTCACAAATTCATGTAAAGTATGTATTTATTATTCTTTCATGTGAGGAATAGATTTTATATGACGATTGAAAAACCGATTCGAATGACATTATACAGTTTTTATGTTAAATATGTATTACAGCCTCTTTACAATGATCTGAGATGCTTTATATTTTACGCGGTAGAATTCAGCTAAAAGATGCTAAAACAAATATCTCTGAATAATGTCAGAAATAGTAGTTGGTCTAGGTAGAGCTACAGCCGATTGGAATGTCTGTAGATTTTCTTATTGATACAGTCAAGTTGATTCTATCGATTATTACGATACATATGCCATTGAACAAAACAAAATAAATATCTATTTTATAATTTTCCAGTGTTTTGATATATCTTTATAACTTATTTACTCATAAGAGTTATGTAAAATGAAGCCATTTTCTTACTTTTTATTTTTTAATTACAACTTCTGGCCATTGATTTTGTTAATCTTAATTCTACTCTTATCCTAATCAAAATAATTGACATCCAAAAAAAATCCAGTGAAAACAAAAAAGTAGAGACAACTCTCGCGAATGTCTCTACATCGGCATCGCGTCTGTACCGCGTGCTCTAACAGGGAGACAATGACAGGCACATTCAGATAACCTCATTTCTTTCCGCGATAGCACACACACACACACATACACGCTACAATTGCACACACACAACAGACAACTAACAGCGCAAAAAAGGACTCTTGCTATCACGACTCGCATCTCGCTGGGTGTAGAGAAAGCTCTAATAAATTATACATTTGACTCTACATTTTGTTTTGACTATTTGAAAGAGTTCATTTAGTTTAGATGCAACTAAAGAAAGTGGTGGTTAAGTCCTTCTGAATTAAGGTTATTTTACTTGAAACAAGAGATTTCTTGAATATACACTTTTAAAAACTGAATTTACTCTCCTTAATAAAACCAAGCACATTTTTTTAATTTATTAAGCTCATTAAAAATTAAAGCGCAAAAAATGTTATTCCAAAATAGATTTGCATGAGTGTAGGAACTATAATTAATATCATAATCAGTGTTTTCATTTTATGGTTATAATAATTTATCGTCATTTTTCTTTTCAACATATTCATTTGTAAACTGGAATATAATAAAGAAGAATATAGAACTTGTAGTAGATAATATATTATATAGTTGCAAAAACAAAATATCTACTCAGAAAATATATGCTTATGTTTAACTCAAATCATTTAAATTAAAAACAAATCAACATTTCAAATCAAAATTCGCAATAAAACCTATTTACTACACACAAAAAAAAAACAATAAATATGTCACACACATCCAAATCCCACAAAGCGCCACTGTAGCGAAACTTGCACACACACAATCACACACAATAAAAATGTCACTCACATAGTTTGTGTGTGTGTGTGAACGGTGATGCAATACCTAATCGCGTTTATCGGAGAAATGACGGCACGAGGAGAATTTTTTATGAACCTTATATAATAGTGACAATGCAATGTAGGACTTGATCGTGTGTCGGATATCCTAGTGGTGCTGGACGTCGGTGATTTGCGTGGGAATCGTTTGGGGTTTATTATTTTGTTTGTTTTGTTGGATGTGTACAATCATTTATACCACTAAATTAAAATAATGATGTGTCTGTCACTTTTGATGATCAATCCGGGGTATATTTAGCGAAACTGTATTTTACCAAAATTTTATCTGCTTTTTTTAATGGATAAGTTTTTTAAAGATGTTAGATACTCGTCACTGTTTATTGACTTTGAACAATTGTAGTATTAAGTTGAATATAATTAAATTTGTTTAATGGAGAATCTAAAGACGTGACCTTGCAACTTGCTATGAGAAAGTACTAGATTTAACTCTAAAATGCTTGATAAAAAATTTCTCCACATATGACAGTGTCAAAATACTTTTCACAAAATAACATAATTTTCATTACTAATATTATTTAATCAGGAAAAATGTATTTTATGGTTATTATAAATATATATAACATAATTAAATAACAAAGAAGAAAACTTATACTCAGAAGTGGAAAGTCGACAAAGGCCATTAAATGAACAGTTTTCTACATGTATTCATCAGTTCAAAAGCAAAAGACACAAGACTCGTTCTTAGTCTGGGTTCAAGCTTATATGATTGTTGGGTGTATGTATTTAATAAAAAAAATGATTTTCAAAACCCTATCTATAGTAATAAAATTGAAAATAAATCGTGTATGACCCGGTGGAAGGCCTTAAAAAGACCAACGATCCTTCAGGGTCCCTGATAACAGCTATCAAGTACTGGGGCGACGCACCGAGGAGAAAACCTTGATTTTTATCTTTACTTCGCAGTATCGAAGAAGTCCCTTATTGTCACGCGTTTTTGTAAACACTTTATTTTTACTACCAATAGCAGTTTTGTAAACAAAATACTACTGCCAATATTGAAGTGCAGTATGAGTGGTGAATTTTTGAAGTTCTGGGTGTAATTCCCTGATCAGGTACACCTTTTGGGTTTGAAATATTATTTAAGTTCGAATGTATGTCCAACAGGGTCTTTTACCCCAAAAGTAACTTATATTAATTTCAATTTTTGATTGATATCGTTGCGGGTTAAAGACAAGTTAGACGTTCCAGGAGACGAGAGAGCTTCAATGCTCGGTGTCTTTACAATGCGTACCACTGTTGATCCCGGCTTCCAGGAGTTATATTGGAAGGTATAAGAGGGGGGAACAGTCTCCATATTGGAACAAATACGAAGATGTATCGAATCTGTCTCTCTTTTCGGAAATGTAGGCGTGAATTGAGATAGCAATGAACAATGACCAAAGTTTATTGAAGTTTTCAATTGAACAGACTTATAAAGAATGGTAGGTGATTTTCTCTGCATTTGTTGTACTTAAAAATAAATGTAGTCTTTTTAATTGAGGCACAGCACGCTACATCGTAAATGAATCATAAAGGGATACTTGCGAAATATTTCACCCCATGTGCGTAAACAATCCAAACGTGAGAGATTGTCAATATTATGCCACATATTATATTCATACCTAAATTTATTTTTTTGATTGAATTTTCAATTCTTGCTATCAAAAGTACAAATCAAGACGGAGTCACGGTCAAAGTTCTTTGCCCAACTGGTAGAGCTATAGTTATTGATAGAGTCGTAAAATGAAAACGGAGATACCTTTCTCCTTTACACTTGAACCTTTCAGGGTTAAAAATATATTTAGTTAGCCAAAAATAACGCGGTTATTGCGTGGAAAGGCTGCGGGCATGCAGTATTCATGCGCTCGCCCATGTCACGATCACGGACGTCGAACTTGCATTTTTAAATCGATTACGCCACAATGGCACCGTTTTTAAACTTATTTCCCTTCCGATTGTATTCCAAATTGTTTATTGTGTGTTAATGGATATTTTTCGCTTTGTGACATTGGTTTTAATTGTGTTTTTCGATGTTTAATGCATTTTTTATTATGCCTACTCTTTTTTGGCTTTTTTTGTTTTCATGAAAATGTTTTTTAAGCCACGTTTCTAGGCAATTAAAACTATAATACAACAGTATTTAAAAGGACAAAAAAATCCAAGATCAATAATCCAAAATTTCCATCTAAGCAAAAAAGCAAAAAACTAAAAAAAAAAAACATTTTTCGCATTATCCTAATGAAGGAACAAGGAAGGCGCGTCTGCCAACGGTCCACGTGTACGTCGCAATAAAAATAAAACGCGGCGCGAAACGCAGAGTTCGCTCACCCCCCTAACCTAAGACAAGAGCGCACGCACCCGCACACACGCGTCCGTTTGTAGGCCATGTGTACACGCTCGGTTAAGGCGATCCTTCTGAATATAATTGATGCGGGATTTTTCGCGAATAGCTTAAGATTTTGATTGATTTAAAGGTGTTTTTGGAATGTAGGTAAAATCTAACTTTCGTTTCCTTAGCTTAATAGCCAAGGAACCGAAGTCTATTGACTATCTATTGGTAGTGTAGGTGCTGTAGCTGTACTTGAGTTATACAAGGGGTTCAATCAAGAATCTACTAAAAAGGATTTTGACAATGTTGAATAAATTTTTAAATGTACATAACCATGATAACGTGATCTGCTAGAATATTAAAAAGGTTTTCATATCAACACCATTTAAAAAAATAAAAAATAAGGTAGAGTTCACACACAGACAAAAAAACCTAGTTAAGAGTCGATGACATCATCAGTATTTGCGAATGGTTGAGCGCGATTTTTCTCATGTCCTGTCCCTTAACGCACACTAGCGCTACGCCCACATGTAAAACGGAGCGCGTGCGCCGAACAAGTTTAGACAAACGGAAGAAATATTATTCTCTTTTTAGGTACTTCATTCGCATCTATTCCTGTGGTGCGTGCACTCTACATGTTGAAATATTAAATTTAAAAAATATAATGTTTATATTATATTATATTAAATATTGATTTATATATACAAATAATTAAAAACGTTTTTATGATCCGAAAAATATTTTTAAAAATAATTTAAATACACAAAAAAACTTTTAGCGTAAAGAAATGAAGCGAAACTAACATACTTTTATAACATTAATTAAGTCAGATATAAAATACAACACAAAAACATTATATCGTTCAAAAACTCCGATAAAAAACATAAAAAAGGTATAAGTCGTAGACGGCTTTAATGCGTCTAAAAGCTTTATAATTAAATTGTCTGAAACATTCTTTTTAATGGACGAATTTTAAGAATGACAATAAGTTTTCTTCAAAACTTCGAGTTGGAAAATGCATTATAAATAATGGAAAAATTATATTTCTCCTATGTTTTTCAATCTATATTATCTTATATAGATATGTTATTAAAGAGAATTAAATTTGCAAAAACGTGTAATAGAGTCCCTTAAAAATATTCGTGTTTATTTATCATATCTGCATAAACATTATGTCAGCATATCAACTAAAAAAAGTTTTCAAACAACCGCCATATTAATTCCGAGTAACTAGTCAACATTGCGCAACGGCGACCTAATTAAACGCAAAAACAAAATATATTATTACACATAAATGTTTAATAAAGCAGAAACCGATATGCACTCGTATTTTTTCGCATCGTACCGACCTACCGCAACAACACTCTTGTTGTGTGTTGTGTGTGTGTGTATGTGTGTGTTTGTGTGTCTCCGTATGTGTGTGTGAGTTGCGTAATTTTTTTACTTGGATACACTTTAGATATTTTCGCAATATGATAAGCGGATGTGAATGAACTTGAGAAATGCGAAAGCGTTTAAGTAGAGTCACGTATGGATTTACTATCACGTCCCATTGAGCGCTGGTATTCGTCACGACTTGCTAACCTTGTACGAATTATGTTTGGTATTAGATTTATTTTTGAGATTGTGAGTCATTTAATTAGCCCAGCACGTACATTTTTTAATGAAATCATTGTTATTTCATGGTTTCAAAAAGTCTGACAAATGCTTAATATAATCTATATAGTTTATTTTAAGACTGAGACTTATTGGCACACTGCACAAATAGGTAGATCAATGCAATTCTTAATTCGTGCAATCCATATTGTGCCAATTTTTAAATTTCAAAAATATAATTACGTATATGCCTGAAAGGTTATTCGTGGCATCAATCCAAAAAATATATGTTTCAATAAATTACATAGTAATAAAATAAAACAGAAGATATTTAAAACAAAACGTTAGAAAAGAGAAGTGATAAATAATACATCTGATTTACGATTTTCTAATAGCTTAAAGACTCTACCAATGAAAAATTCTACTCAAAATAACATTTCTATATTTCTCACATGTAAATTCCACAGTTCCTATCCACCCCGCAAAGTGCACAGCATTAAAGATGAATGAGTAACAGATAAATGTCTCCGAGTGGAGATAAAGCCGACACAGCCCTGAGATCGTCGTGCCGCGGACAAAAGAAGTTTATTTTTAAAATCTCCGCCAGCAGCGAACGTTGCAAACTTTTCAAATAATTAAGTTTTATTCTCACAAAGCGAGCCATGTTAGTTGGCTTTTATTAATATTTTTTTCGAGGCAAAGGTCGAGCACGTGAGCTTTGTGCTTGATGTGGTATTTTTAATGAATACTGTTTTGTTTTTTTTTTTAATTTGAAGAGATAAATGGAACGTCGACAACTTTTGTGGTTGATTGAAATGCTGATTATGAAAGATTAGGCTGCAGGTTCGATTCTCAAGAAAAGTGTTTGTAAATAAATATTTTATTCACTGTTTTGCCATCAAAAATTTTGTCTTAGTTTCTGATAGTATGGAGACAAGAGTTTAAATCTAGGTGTCGAGTTGGTATTTATTTAGTTGAATATTTATTACTTACAGACAGTATTAAAATATTTCAATAAGCCTAGTATACATTTTAATCACGTACGGATTTATATCAACTATATTTACCGCTATATTAGCAATACATTTTTGTATAAAAACCAGGAAAATGCATATTTTTATAAACTCCAACTGATGGAATATTTTTCAAATAGCTATAAGGAAACTTGTAAATAATAATAAATTATTATTATAACGTGCAATGTACCTGAGTTTAACAAAAATATCGAAATAACATGATTGGTGGATGATTAGGCTGTGTGTATCTTTGAAAACTAATAAATAAATAATTTATTTCTATCTTTATATATCACATGGTCAATAACATCGAAAATTAGTTATTTCAAAATTCCACATTCGCTGAATTTCATTTAAAATGTTTATAAAGTATATGTAAACAATACTTCAGTGATTACGAAATACGTAACATTTCTACGAAGAAAAACATCGTAGAAAATGTAGAGCTTATTGGAAATACATAAACATGTAACACGATATGTTTATTTACTCAAAACTTATGTATTGTCACTCGAAATAATATGAAACTGTCTGATATACGTTTCCTGTATGTATCAAAACAATGTGATGGTAGAGATACTCTACATTCCTATTGCTAGTCATTTTGTTTCGAAACTTACGCTTTAAATATATAAATTAAATTCTAATTAATTAATCTATTTGTGTCCTTATATTAGTATACAATAAAGATTAATAAATAAATACGTAAAAAAATCGAATAGCTGTTATATAAAAATTAAGACATAATTCATTTTTAAACAGATAATTTGAAGTATAAAATGGCGTATCTACTTTTTAGTCGTATAATGTATTATGCCATCGAAATCTATAAAATTTATATTATAATGATATTTTGAGACTATACGAATAAATATACGGACTATACGGACTCTATGGCCTAACCACTCTCAATCGTACCGTCGATTGTAGAGTAGGCTTGTGCCCTGCAGTGGGACGTATATGGGCTGATACAGATACAGATACAGATACCAATAAAGTTAGATTCATAATATATTATATCAAAATCCTTCATTCTGATTCGGGGAATGCCTTTCCCAGTGATCAATGTACGAGTATATGACGGTATCAGGTGAATCAAAATACTCGAGAAAAGTAAAGAATATTAGCTTTTATAATATCAGTGCATGAATATCTTTAAAATTGAGTGCTTGACTCCCTCTCGAGTGTTGCGTTTTTCCATAGACAACTGTAATCTTTTGCCAATAATTAGACGACAGAGTTGGTTATATAAAAACATAGGTTCGTGATATATGTCAATCGTAACTGTAAGCAAAAGGGCATTGCTGTATCAGCCCATGTACGACCCACTGCAGGGCACGGGCCTCCTCTACAACCAAGAGTACGATTGAGGGTGGTTAGGCCATATAGTCCACCACACTGGTCTAGTGCGGGTTGGCGAGGATATTAAACTTTAAATATGTAACTACTGGACATATTGACATATACATCTAATGTCTCGGAATGGCGAGTGCAATGGAGTATCAAGCATTGCTTTGTAATTCAAGGTGTTGTTTGGTTTTGCTACTGTTCATGAGCTGTCTATTGCTTACCATCAGGCGCACGGCATGCTCGTCGTACCGTTCAGTGCAATAAAAAGAAGGCATAATGTAATTTAATTTCAATGTATTGCTCGACCATACTCCTAAAGTGCATAAAATATGCACTTTGTTCCAAAATAGAAAGTCTTTGCAAATAAAAATGAAGTAAAAAGATAAACTAAATGTCACGCTGACTTTTACCTTGCTCTTTGGGTTAGGTCACTTTCTCTCGGGTACTGACTAGACTAAGTAAACGTGTAAATTGAAACATGGGATAAAATTTGTAGTACAATGGTGAAGTTGTACATAATAATATACTCGTATAGTCATAGTATTTATTATACAGGAAATGAAATATTAAAAGTCGAAATAGAATTCGTCGTTTGAACTGGATATGCAATTTTTAAGCGGGAGCTAGGACTAAGTTATTTTTATAAGTTATTTAAATGAGTTTAGTTTTATTATCATATGTCGTCATGTTTTCAGAATTAAAAGACAGTTTTTAATTGCCTAATGTCATATTTATTGTTTGCTCTTCTATCTTTTGCAAGTCTCTACCAAACTTTTTCTAAGTAAGTATTTAGAAATTATACATTTTCTATGATTGTATAATAATAAACACAGTGTAAATATCATATATTTTTATATCTTGTACGTCAAGACAATCAATTAATGTTGCAAAAATAAAATGTACATAGAATCTTAAATAAATTGAACATTGACGTTTTTTATTGCAAACGTTAAGTTTATGATCATCTTATAAGGTTATATCAAATGTTTCATTTGCTAATAATATATTACTCCGTTGATTAACTTTGCTTTCACGACACATATTTTATTAATTTATATTTAAACTTTAATTAAGTTGTACTCTTTAATTTATTAATACTAAACTATCTGAGATAAAACGAGATTCTAATAGCCGAGTCTATACTTCCTTACTTTTTACTTTCTAGGCTCAATAAAAAATGCTGCACATTTTTATGGCTTAGCTTTCATAGCATAAAATATATAATTAAAAAAATAAATACCTGCATCTATATCGTTTATTTAAAAATCGAACACAAACACGTAAATGACGACGCATCTCACGAAATGTCAAACGTCACTTCACTTGCACGTAAAAAAGTCCAACAGAGAGACGACAACTTCCTTATTATGTCACAAACGTTTAAATTTAGAACACCAGACCATAGACAATAAGCGCGCCGATTTTTTTCCCGCACAACTCTTTCAACAGCAAATAGGTCTGTTTACGTCAAAATGTATTTTTCAAATGTGGCTGCAAAAAATCGTTGTGTAGCCGTCTCCGTGGCCCGGAGGCGTACTGTTTATAAGTACCATAGTTATAGAAGCAAGGCATCGTAATGCACTTATGTGTAGGTACTCGCTAAGTTTTTTATTATAGTCGGTTATATCCACGCGGTTCCTTAGTTTGATACTGGCTTGTTTTAAAACTCCTTGGTACTTTTCTATTACGTAACACTTTTGTTATGGATAACCCAGTTGTTATGAAAGTTGCTTAGAGTTTCGTCCAATTGAGAAGGATTGGACTTCCTAAGTTAATGTAACAGGCCAATCTGTCTCAAGATATATAAGCTGGTGTCAAATTGAGATTTCCTTTGATGTGGGTACTAAAAATTGTATGACGTAATGTTTCGTATTCATGCTGTTTCGTTGAGTTGGATATTATACGTTTCATGTTTTTTAAATTAAATTTAAAATATGTATTTTTTGCAATATTATCGATTATTAAAATCATTTGGGGATTCTTTAGTAGCTCTTGTTAAATGACAATTAAGTATGTACACAAAATATATATTTTTAACTTACTAATTAAATTATTTTTTAAGATTATTCAATACTAAATGACTAGTGTTAGATGTTCTTGAATGAGTAGATAATGGAATAAGATATTAAAGATATAAGTAATTTATACAATGTATTACGTTTATAAATATATTTTAAGTTATATTGAGTCTCAGTTATTCAGTAACGTGAATTACTTTCAAGAAATACATCATTAGTACTAACATAACTGTCAAATAATTTACGTTTAGTGTTTTTAATGCAAAATTAATTAGTATTACAAATTAATGTAATGCATGTCAAATTGTATTCTTTATGCTTCTTATTACTAACAAAATATTAACCCTACCACACACATCCAAAATCAAGTATCAAAAGTATGTGAACCCCATACAATTTTTCGGGAGAAGCACAAATAAGCTGAAAGTATCAAGAGTTCTCAGTCGGGACGGCAATAGCTGGCGTGCGAGTGAGACAGCGCTATGTGCCGTTTTTCATCGCCCGCTCTTCGCTCTGACACGCTGTTTTTTTCCGTGATTCGTTTTTATAACTCGTCTCATACGATGCTTTCTTATAGGAAATAACTTTTTGCCCCGACTCCACTCGAGATGTAATGTTCTTTTTACTTTTATTGCAAATAAAATGCTTTTTAAAACCACCTGCAGAGTTTCATCGAAATTGGTTTAGCAAAATCTTGATTGACGCTTTCCGATTTTTCCTTTTTTTGGATATAGATGGGTATAAAATTTTAAATGTACAGACAGGACATGCATATGTTTTTATGTATAGATAGTTATGTTTTACCTAATAGACACGGAGAAAACGCAGGTGGTCGACGCTTAAGGAAAAAGTAAAAGCTTTTATTTTCTTGTAAGTCAATAATGAGACGATTCTTTTTAAATAAACAGCTTTCCCGTGGAGATAAGTGCTTTTAGCTGAATATAATTAATTTATAATAACTTTACGTTAAGACATTATCATTTGAATTTGGTATCTGTTATATACATCTTGTGTTTTTAAACACGAGATTTAAGGGATTATAAAAATGTCTAAATACCTAATGGTGACTTGGAATAATTAAAATTTACATATTATATTACTGCTTTCATATAACAAGAAAGTAAGATATTTTGAAATAAATTATCAGCAAAAAAATTACATTAATTCCAGTTTAAATAAATATTAAAAATTCAATAATGCCCGGTGGTCTACGCCCATTCCATTTCCTCTACAAATTATAAACTGATGATATTTTTGCAATACAAAGTTGTTATATCGTTTGCACATAATTACGACTAAAATACCGTGAAATGACCTAATAATTTATTTCCATTCTAGGCTATTAAAAATAAGGGGACACTTAGGTTCCGAGGTCCAACGATGCAGTAAAATTAGGGGTCCCGTAATAACTAGTTGTGTGTCTGTAATGCGATGGTTACACGATTATTGTCCCGATGTCGCCACTTCCATTTATTATTCAACGGGTTTTTAATCGATACTTTACAATCGATGAAAACATTAATCGATTATCATGTGTGGGAATGTGGTTTCGTTTAGTTAATGCGCATTTTTTGCTGTCTGAATAAGTCGTATAATATTTATTGTTGTTTTGATCTTTAGTTCCAATAGTGGATCTGAATATGACCTAAATAATGTGATAGTCTTTGTAACTTAATAGAAGAGAATCCAGCTACGAAACTGAATGCCGCCGGTTTGGTCTTTACACAAAATCAAATGGTTTGTATTTCATATAAATATTTGTTTCGGATCCAAACCCGACCCAGTAATAAGTGTAATTTTTGATGGTTAATTCACAGAGCGCGTATTTGTCACATTATCTGTTATTAAAAATATCTCAATATGTCTTGCACAGCATATATTTAATGCATTGTATTAGCACATATTTAATGCATTGTATTTTCTCACTGCATTGTACGCCTAATTCTTCTCGAGAAATTCTATTACAGAATATCTAAGGTTATTTCGAGTATATATTAAGTTTCACGATTCACCGACTTTCACAAAAACCTAACAATTATAAACACACATATAAATACCCTTAAAAATACGCATAAACAAAATAACATCAAGACATTTTTCACACAATCACAGTTTCCTGCGCGGCAAGACAAGTCTGAAATTAGGAAAGATGTTGGCGAGGCGGCCGAGAATGGGCTTCGTTAGCCTCTTTTAATTTCAGCTAATTTTTATCTTCCACCGTCGCGTCGTCGCCTTTTTTACTGTAGCACGGGCCATTAGCTCCGATATAGCGCGAATGGACGTGATTGGTACTTGTTTGTGACGTCATAGCTCACGAATGTTGATTGTCTAATGTGTATGGTGTAAAGTATGCTGTGTGATAGATTTTTTATATAAATTTTATGTTTAATGCGAGTAAGGTTTAACTAGTTAAGTTTGGAATTTTTCGTCGACAAAAAATTATGAATGTTTATATGGAATGGATAATGACATTAAGTTGATTTAATAATATTTTCTAATTATATTAAAGGCACAGATAATTCTAAGTGAACATAAAAACCGGTATATAAATATCATTCCAACATCCTGTACAATTTACTTTGAAATCTTATTAAACCTTAGTATAAAAATACATATAATTTAAAAAAAAATATTATTAACAATAAAAGGTTCAAATAAACAGAAATACCCAAGTATCAAGACTCCTCATCCCAATAGCGAATGCGGAAGAAATCTAATTTTTGCCGAGTTTTTCTCACTGCCCGTCCCCGGGCGCGCTGTTTTGCCGCCAATTTGTGTGTTTGTGAAAATTTAACCATTTAACCGTCATGTCCACATCCTGTAACGGGACATTAAACCCGTTTTTTTAATGTTAGTGTTAATTTGGGCGATATTTTTAAGTTATCTTTTGGGAGGACTTTTGAAATTTGAATTCTTAATGCGTTTCTGACGAGGTTTTTCTTCGTAAGGGTTGTTATTAAAGATAGTAAGAAGATTTTTGTGTGAATTGATCGTAATTAAAGTTGTTATTACTTTGTACAAAATTTGTATAAAGCGAATTTTCAGTATTAATTTTGTTCCAAAGATACTGCTACTGAAAACTAACCTTTATGATTCAGAGAGATTTAGGTCTTAGTCCAACCCAATAGCCTAGTTCAGGTTGGTAAACTTTACATAACTTTAAAAATTCTAGTGCAGACTCTTCAAGTGTGTAATTTTCCTCACCGAATTTTCCTTGAATTTTAAAGTCAATGATTTTAACAATGGACACACACGTTAATTTTAAATCTTAAGTTGCTAGTTTTGTCAACAGTAGTCTAAGCTATAGACAACAAAATTACAAAAACAACCGTTTGACACTCCTTAAACATTCATAGCGGGAAAAATGCGATATTTCGCAAAATAATAAAATATTCACGACGGCGGCGCTCAGGTGGGCACCGGTAAAAAACCGGTTGTTTTTACGACCAACACAAACTTTTCTAATAATGTTCGCGGGTTAAAAGTGTCGTGGCTAATTGCGATATAAATTTTCAAGTTCGGTTAAAAAACGCCGCGTGCTGAGTTATGGAGATGACGCGCGGCCACTTTAATTGTCTTGTTTGTTTAATTATCATGTTATTTTAATAAATTATTAAGTAAGCAGGGACCTATTTTATGAAATCTCTACCTATGTGCCCTGGTCTTCTAATCCTAAATATCTAATTCTAAATTTAAATTGTAAAATAGCGAATTTTACTGGTGGTAGGTCTCTCATGTGTGAAAAGCTGCGTGGATAGGTACCATCGCAATAACTATTTGTCCCGCCAAACAGCAATGTAAATGTACTGTTGTGTTTCGGTTTAAAGGACATTGTAGCCAAAGTAGCTACTGGACATATTGAGACTTAACACATTATGTCTAATCTCAGAATTTGCATTAGTTATAAATATTAAAATTATACGTTGGAGTTAATGAAAATAGGTTATGTGATATTCAAGTCTTCATTAAAATGCGTGATTTCTTCAATAAAAAAAATTATGTCAAAAATATAAGCCAGCAAAATATGAAAGTACGTCAAATAAACATAAAAACTAAATCAAAACACCCTAATTATGAATAAGATATCGAAGGGCCGCCATTATGAATGATAGAGCGGGGACCGCCCGCGGTACCGTACTCTACTTATGTATATAGTTTGTTTAGGGTTGCTTGATAATTTTTCCAGGAATACTTGTCAAAATAACCTAGTTATTATAAATAAGCTATTATTAAACTTCGGCTGAAAATAAAAAGCTGAGGGCATGATTTCCGATCGGAATAACAAAATGTATGACCGAAAAATATTTACCTAAAAATATTTACCTATCACAACGTGGGACGGAACGTACAAGGTGAAACGTGGGTGTCTTGGTAGCACCTTTACCTACCCCTTCTGGGAAAAAAGCGTGGGTTTATGTATGTCAAAATATTTGTTTACTCCGTGCTAAGAACATAAAAAAATATTGTTGGGATGAATTTTTACGTGATGGAAGATTCTAGTCGCCAGCCATGGATAGCAATTTATACTAACTTTTTATTGCCTTACAAACTCACTAATAGGTAGTAAGCGATGTTCTAGACAGAAAACCGAATGCATCAATATAATATATACGAAAGATATACTCTACCAAAAAATACTTTCAGAAAATCATCCAATACCTATGAAAATAAATATTTCAACTTAAATGTATGCAATAGCGATATAAAAACCCCAACCCTACGGTGTTATTACTTAAAATAGACCAAGAAACGAGGTAAGACTATCGAGACAATCTTTCCAAACCTATTAAGTTTAAAAGCCGTTCGGTCATTAGACCGTTTTTTTGAACGTCCTCGCTTCGTACAATTTTTCCACCCCTTTTAGACCCTTTTCATAATTACCACACCCCCCACCCTCGCCACCCCCGTCTGGTCTTACAAGATGTTACAGTCTTGGAAAAAATAATGTTGTTAAGATTTTTCTTTTAGTTTTGCAAAAATGTCACGTGATAACGTTTAAAACTTGATATTGCAATTTTAGTTAAATTAAGTTCATGCCTTTTTCAGCTTTTATTTTTTAAAATAGCTTAATTTTTTTCAAAACACCTAGATCTTAAAGACATCGTTTTCATTCGTTTCGTTTATAGGCAACGATTATGTTTTCATAATATTAGTATTATACAAGTTTTTGACTCGATGTTATTTTTTCTAACTCTGAGCCAGTCAACTATAAACTACTTCTCATTAAGCGTCTTTTTAAACATAGTTTAATGCTTCGTATCCATTTTAATCATTAAACTACTAAGTCCCTATAAAACCTTTATCACGAAATAAAAACGATATTTAAAAAGCGACCGCTCCGACAACCAATCTGATTTACTATACTGGGAATAAAAACCCGCGTACAACAAGACACATGTTCATGGCGGACGGCATACGTCAAAAGCGTCTTAATTTCGGTCCGAAAAACAATTGCTATTTGAATTTTAAATGTGGCGGGAGGTCAGAGTATTTTTTCGAAAAGCGGCACAACAATAAATCTTAATGCAATAACTATAAATTCATTGCGGATCGACATGCAAATGTACGGAGATTTTTTTGGTAACGTTGCTGGAAGCGCGTTTTTTGGACTAGAAGTGGCGTGGAGACGACTAGTTTGCTTTGGTGGCTCAAATTTTAAGATCACTAGTGGATATGTTTGCTGGTGGTAGGTCTTTTATATGTGAGAGGCCGCCTGGGTAGGTACTATCGCTATGTCTATTTCTTCCGCCAATCAGTGTAAACACACTATTGTGTTTCGGATTCAAGGAAATTGTAGCCAGAGTAACTATAGGACATATTGAGACTTTACATCTTATGTCTCAGGGTGGTGAGGGCAGTGGAATACCAAGCTTTGCTTTGAAATTTAAGGTATTGTTTGGTTTTGCTACTGTCATGAGCGTTCGTATCGCTTACCATCAGGTGAACTGCAAGCTCATCTCACCATTTATTACAAAAATAAACAACCGTACTATCCGTACATGTTCACGGTGGTCGCGGGTTCAAATCCCAGGGCACACCTCTGACTTTTCGGAGTCATGTGTATATTCATAGTCAATCACCACGCACTAAAAACGATGAAGAAAAACATCGTGAGGAAACCTGCATAACATAGAGAAGAATTTCTATAGTGTGTAAGTCCGCCAACCCGCACTAGGCCAGCGTGGTGGATTATATGGCCTAACCACTCTCAATCGTACTCTCGATTGTAGAGTATGCCCGTGCCCTGTAGTGGGACGTATATGGGCTGATACAGATATAGATACAGATACTATCAGTACTACGAATAAGTATTATCAAACAAACTATTTCTCAACCCCTACCATTGCAACTCCTAGGCTAGGATCGATAACATGCACTTAAAATACATCGAGGCTATACAAGGCTGAATGAGCCTTTGGGGGATGTTCACTTCTCTATAACTCTAAACGAAATTAATCAACTAAATATATGAGTATTTATGAAGTGTGTAAACGACTATAAATTGAAAATAAAATTGTGTAGTTATACCCAAATATGTGAAAGCTAATTCTACCAAATTAAATTAGGTGTAAAATTAAGGATTACAAATTAACATACATAGCTCATGCGTCCCATTGGGGTAGGCAGAGACTATTGAGGAGTAAATGCTACGGTCACGGTTAACCGTACTCGAATCTATCCCATGGTTGTTTGTAAGACATTGACTTTGAGCTATAGGACCACCAATTATAATTTTTATGTATTTTATTTGCAACTGGATTTGATTCTCTTGATGTGTGCAATAGTGTTTATAGATAAATAAAAAAAAGATCAATAATTACAATGGTAGCCTGACTCCCTCCAATTAGGCTTTCGATTGTTGAAGAGGCCCGTGCCCTGTATTGGGATGTATATGGGCTGTTTATTCTGAATTATTTATTCTTTACTACACACAAAAAAACATATACAATATACAAATAAAATTAAAGAGTACAGTTGGCGGTCTTCTCGACCTAGGCCATAGCAGGGTTTTATTGGTCAACCCAATGCCAAATATTCGGCTATTTTTCAACAAATTCAGCAATTTTTTCAACAAATTCGGCTCCATATCTTCCTAAGCCCAGTGTAAAGATCAAGTGCCTGCTTGAGCACAAAGAGTGCAGTTTTTATTTCGCCTGTGTACCTTTCCGTTTCACATCCGACGCGATGCAAACTTTTTTATTTCGCTGCCTTATTGTCAGACACCTGTGCTTTTGACTTTTCGCTTTGAGTACTAGGTTATATTGTTTTGAGTGGAATATTGTAGATTTAGGTCTTAGGTTTTTAATATAATTTATTACTGAGTAATTGGTACGTATGTTGATCAAGTTAGTAAGTATTTCTAAGTTAAAAGTTGGTTACATGAAATAACAAGGCAAGATTTTTGGTTGACTTGTTGCTTAAGATTTGCATGAAAAGTTTAAAACTATATGTAATAATGAATACTACACAATATACAGTTAAATTCCAAATCATAACACCTAAAAAAATGCAGATACATATCATTTACATCCAATATTATTTATTGGATAACCCCTTCCTATGCAGATGCGTTGTAAAGCACATCCTGAATCTCATGCACACCTTGTACGCAGATGGCCAATACCTTCGCATGTATTTAAAAAATGGCGCGCAAATTTCCATTAAATAAATTGTTAACACGCCCGCGACTTATCTCGATCGATTCTATTCGAAAAACGTTTCCTTAACCGCTAATGAATATGCAAAACATAGATCGAACCTAGATATTTTATAGAAAAAAAAAACTCAGCCGTAGACGCGTTTCCTTTGCCACCCACTGGCTCGAGATGTCGCGATAAAACGCTTTAGCGCTAAAAAATAAATTTACACGATTTATACGCCTTACGATTAGATAACGAGGGAATTTAAAAAGTAAAACTCACCTTAAATAAGTATTATTTGTTACGAGTGATTGGTTTGTTAACCAATACCCCTTTTGTTTGGAAACGCGATTTAGCGACTGAGTGCCACGGGCATTCGATATCAAACAAACTTTTTTTTCGATATTTGAAATTTTCAATTAAATTTTAAATTTCGAATAGGTGTACACAGTCGCCGCGTCGCGTCCCCTACCTTTGGAAGATAACAATACGCATTGAAACAGATGCCAACTCACTCGCTGCAGTGTCGACCAGCACTCCTCAAGCGTTCGCTCGCTGATGCTCTGTCCTGACCGGGCTTGTTGCTGCATGAAACAATGAGTTAATTAGAATGGTATAACGTTTGAAAATAAGAAATCTAGAACCCTTGGTAATGCAAATTATTCTTTTTTAATTATTATTCTAATATGCCAGTATTTTGTGCAATTTAATCAATAGAGTCAACTTTTTGTTTTTTCATTTGGCAATGGAAGTAATGAAGTTTTTAGTTTTCTGCACAGAACAATACAAAGGGTTTTAGTGAAAAGCAATTGAACAAAAGACAGATGAGAGTGAACGCAAGCAGAAATATAATAAACTCTTACTATGACAAGGTATTAAATTTTAATTTTTCCATCTCGCAAAGTAAGAATTCATTTGAAAGGCAAACTTGGCAGTTGTTAATCTCTTTGCATTTGAAAAAAAAACTCCGAAGTCGTTGAAAGTTAGAGTCAGCGAACTTTACTCGATAAAAAAGATTGAAAAAAATTACAAATTTCAAATAATTGAAACAATAATTATAAAGGCAAGTAAAGCTCACTGGTGAAGAAATAAAATGGTGGACGCTTTGAAAACTCATTTTTATTAATCATTTAACCTTCATTATTATAAAAAGTAAGTCTGTATTTATTACGATGTTTAGCTATATTGAAGTACGTCTGATATTTCTATTGGAAAAGAATATTCGGGCTACATACATACATAGACTCACGCCTTTTATCCCAGAAGGGGTAGGCAGAGGGCAGGACACCCACATTTCACCTTTTATGTTCCGCCCCACAATGTGACAGGGGGCGAGTCTATCGATCGGGTATAATTTCCTGACTCCGAGCTGATAATTAATAGGAAAATCCAATATCATTTTTCCCGACCCGGAATTCGAACCCGAGACCTCAGCTTTGTAACCGTACCGTAGTACGACTACGCCATCGAGGCACTTCGTTTACCGACTTTCTAAATACTAATACAGTTCCATCTAGTTTGAACTTGGATAAAATATTACACTACATGTTTATATTTATAATTTTTATACTCTACCTTTTTTTTATAAAAAAGTACTATTTTTTGAATCATAAATAATTAGTCTTGTTTCCTGTACCTATGTCATGTGAGTTATTTAATTAACCGCAAGAAGTTTTATAACATTATCACCGCGTTTATAATTAACGTTTTTTTTTGTTATAAGGAAAATACTTTTTAATAATGCTTTTGTTCTCACTAAAACTAAACAATACTAATTTTGAATTAAAAATCCAATTACTACCGAATAATGAATAAAAAGTAAAGTCATTAAATTCACGTGTTATTTTCAATATAGTCTCTGAGACATACAAAATTGATTAGTATAATGTTATTCAGTTCCTAAGCAAAGGAACTGAAATCCATGCAGCCTTACATTTACTAACTTTAAAACATCTTAGAATCAACAGGACATAATCTTGATTATATTCTTTTGTCATTTGTCTTAAAAAATAATAAACTAATAGTATTATTAGACCATTCTATCAACTTTAAGCTAACTTCAACTACAATTCCAATTCTTTTGACATCTATTTTAATAAATGGTATGATTATACCATTCTATCACTATAACCAAATTTGACCTGTAGTTCCAAAGAAATGAGTTTCCAAACCGTCCTAGTGATGAAAAGAAACAAAATAAACAATAATTACATCGATATTGAGGCTATTCAGGAAATTTACCAGTGCGAACGGCAACATGGCGTTGCGGTCGCCGAGCGGCGCGTCCGGCGGCGGCGACTGCTGCGGCTGTCGCGACAACGCAACGTGTTAGTTATTGTTTTATGGGAATATTTGAATTTATTTTATTAATTACTTATTAAAAATAGCTGCTAATATGTATATTAATTATAGTTAGTGGATGTGGAAGGTAAGGGAGGTCGGGAGGATTGTATTTTGAATAGCACACATAGTATATATATTTGGAGCTATTTTATTAATTATTGATAAAAAATAGCTTATAATGTATGAATTATAGGTAGATAGGAGCTCAAGAGGATTGGGTTTTGAAAATTGAGTATAGTATATATAGTAGTTTATGTATTTGGAGCTTAGTGGTCCGCTTTATTATATATGTGTAACTTTTATATATTTTATAAATGTGTATCTTTTTATATCGATAGTACTAACTGTAGATATTATAATTTAGCTTACTTTTCAAACATAAAAATTATTACATTTTCCATTTTTTTGTGTTGCAATGGATAACGAGACGACCTTGTTTTTTGCATGATGGTAAGCGAATCACAAAGCAATGCTTGTCATTCCACTACGCTCGCCATCCTGAGACATAAAATGTCTCGTTACGTCCAATAGTTACTCCAATCGTTTTTACTAGTGTAGCGAATTATTTCAAGTGATCAATGGCTAAGTAAGCAATGGGCCGGACAATCCAGGATCGGCAATGGAGAATGAAGGTTTGAAACTCAAAGTTTTTTTACTCGTGTGTATGTTATTATCGATGATTTGAATGCTGAATTTAAAAAAACGATACCAGCATATCTCAAAGATCTATAAAATAATTTTAGAAGTATGTGTAGTCTCCCGTTCTAAGACTGCGCGGTGGAGTCTAATCTAATCTTAGACGTGGCAATGGGACTTATGTAAATGGGCTTGTATGTATTGTTATAAACCATTGCTAAGTTATATATTGGAGTATAAAACATCTTAAATGTGAACAGTATATCCCTATCTTCAGCTGTCTAGTCGATTCATTGTAATGAATATTTTAATTATATCAAGACCAATTCTGTCTTATCTGCAATATAATATTGTAAAGAGTAAAAATTTGATTGACTGTTTTTTCATTGAATAGGCTCTGAAAATACTGGACCAATTTGAAAAATTATTCCACTATTAGAATCCTACATAAACTCTGATGAACATAGACACTAAAATATTTACAAAAATGTGTATGTGCACTGGTCGAGCCGGGCCGGACCGCCAGTGTCCGTATAAAATCAGTTAGGATTAGAACACATTTATAATTTCATAATGTAGGTAAATCAAGATAGAAACGAATTAATTTATTAGACATAAAAACGGCAATAACCCTATTATATTATTAATCGATATTATATAGACAATTTTGTAAATATTAAATTGTTGGAAAACATTTTGGGTGTTATAATACTGTGCTTTATTTTTTATTTAATAATGTAAATAATATATGACGTTTTAACACCTAACCTAACCATTTACTCTCAATTAAATAACGAACCATATTATTACATTTTATATTAACGGTTCATTGGAAATTAGAAGTCCACTTCACTTACATAAAATATATTGAAATATATTCACAGCCGAAGATTTTTACAAATAAACATTGTCATGTCAACTGCAATGTCTATATCTCCCGTAAAACAGTAGCGTAAATGCAGTATAGTGTTTCGGTTTGAAGAAATCTATGGAATACAGCTGGACATATTGAGACTTAACATCTTATCTCGCGGGATGGCGAGATCGATGCCAAGCACAGCTTTGTAATTCAAGGTGTTGTTTGATTTTCCTACTGTTCATGAGCGGTCGTATCGTTTACCATCAGGCGAATGGCTTGCTCGTCTCGTCATTCATTGCAATTTAAAAAAAAACATTGATATTCTCTTTCTCAAAGGATATATTAATGGCTCATTCCTCTATGTTTAATACAATGTGCAATCAAATATTAAGTGTGACAACAGTATAGAAGAAAATTATATTTGACTATTACATTGTGGAATACTGACTTCATTTCTGTATCTGAATTTTATTCTTAAAATTTTCAATAAACCTCGAATAGTAGGAATCGTTTTACACAAAAATAATATTCCTCGTTAAGATTACTTTTCCAAGTTTATAGAAAACTCCATGTTAAATTGTGAGCCAAATTTTTGTCCAAACAGAATCGTCATGGCCTATAGAAGTCATTTATATCCTATACAATTGAGACAGCAAATACATTTGAACAAATGTTATTTCATATGGTCTATTTAATTTGAAATTAACTCTATAATTGTTTGTCGTTACAAACGACATCAGTTGCAATTGTCATGTAGCCGGATGGGCGGGCCTACATTACTTACGAAAAATTTAACCTATAATTACTTACTAATGTATATCAATGATATAGGTGTATTATATAGGAAGGCGTGGAGTTATTTGTGATGGAGTTCAAAAGGATAATTTTAAGGAATTGGATATAATTTTTGTGATTTTGCAAAATGAATTCAAATATTATTAAAAAGTCACATTATAAAATTACACCAGTATTACAAGTTAGTTATAATTAATTATATTATAAAAATACGACTATAAGCAATGTAAAAAGCGTCATAGCAAAAATAAAAAATAAGCAACTTAAATGTTAAAAAATGCCCGATTACTAATGAACAAATCGATAAAATTAATCGAAATGAAACTTACCCCGTCACAATCGATTAAACTACACAACACTGGCGTGCACATGCTGTTACGGTGAAAAATAAAAAATAAAAGGACAACTGACTGATTTTCAAATTAAGAACGCTGTTTAAATTAGTCATAAAGGACAAGCGCAACGGAAAGTGTTAACACGAGTCGTGACTCGAAGGACCACATATTGGCTTCTAAAATAAGTAAAAAAAAAACGAAAAAATTGCACGAATCATGACACATTGACATAATAATAAAAAAAAATATTTACATCGACATTATTGAGTGTAGACAGTAAATTTACCAGCGCAAACGGTACAAGTGATCTCTCGCTCATCGTGGAGTCGGCCGATGGCGATTGCTGCTGTTGCTGTCCCATTCCAACGTATGATGGAGGCGGCGTGAAAAAAAGAGATAGCTAAGTCAATTTTTGAGGTTTTTGGAAAATCATCCATCGTTTAGTTTGAAATATTAGGAAGTCTTAAATGTTTGGTAATTTTTGTTTGTTTTTGATTTTGCGTTTAGTACAAAACCTTTGGGTTCAAAGTATTCTTTCTGTTTATAAATTTACAAATAGACAATGTAGCACAAATTTACATCAAATTCCCTAACAATTTACACATGATAAAAAATTAAACCTTTTCCCTATTTTGATTACAGGCCCTTGACTCAACAGCGCAATAGAAATATTAATAAATCAAAATTTAATTAACCGTTGCGTAGAAAAAACTAACCACAAAAGCGCAACAACGTCGTCGAACCGTTAAATCTCGATTTGAAGGAAAAAAAAAAACGAATGAATACGAAACTCGAACGGAAAACGAAACCGGTTCGCAATACAAACAAAAATTATTAAAACAAAAAATAATTCCAAATGAGAACAGATTCGCAGTAACAAATAACTGTCAACACCCCTTCGTGAAACAAAAGCACGGCGGACGAAAAAAAAAATTAAAAATAAAATCGCAACTGTGCCCCTAATCCGCGCCGTGGGAAATAGACAAATGCAAGGTGAGCGTATCCGAAACTAATTTAAAATGTAATATTCCTCTTCTGTTTTTAAATTCCTTATTTCGAACACGACAATTGCTGAAGTTTTAATTTTTTTTCGTGTCTCTATTTCCAGCCAATTTAAAGTTTGTGATTTTAAAAATTGCAAGGAGTTTCGTTGCTGGATAAATGACGTGACTTAAAGGACAGTTCTGGCTTTTGTTTGAAAGGTTGATAACTCCCTTCATTTCCGTATTATTTCATGTTTAAGTCAATACTTATTTGATTTAAAACCACACCAACGGTTAAACAAAACTAATATCCGCACGAAATAAACTACGAAACCACGGAAATAATATCAAACCAATAATAAGCCATATGTTCAAAACAAACATTTGTCAAGGCGAAAGGAAAAAACGTATCGAAGACATGTTGATCACAGGGTAACGTAAAAATAATAGAATTATCACAGATTATTGTAATTTACATATCCTTTTGTAAAACCGGATGTGTTGTGAGGACAAAAACGATTTAATAATAACTTTGACGCAAAGGCCCTTAACCCTTTCTTGAGTTTAACAAAAGCTTTACAATATGTTGCCTTGGTTAGTTTTTTTTTAAAGAAGAAGGGATCATTCAAATTTGGAACGAGTTTTGTCAGACCTCGTGTAATTTCCTGAGGTCAGTTGACCAACAATCTTTGACGGAAACACACGTTATCGGTTTACAATTTAAATTTCTAATCGTAATCGAAATAACATTTCGAAGTTAATTTATTTACACGGTTACATTTTTTTTGTTTCGCGCATAGTGTTTGTTTGAGTTTTGGTGCTCACTTTTCTTACAAATTATAAGTATGGTAAAGTATTACTCGCATTAAATTTGATCTGTTAAAGTTTATTTCCATAAATAACGATTTAGTTTTACATATTTACGACTGAAAAATGGCTAAACAAGTAAAACACATCTGTAAGTTTTGTTCGGCTCCGTCTTGCCGACGGTATAAGAAAACTCGCGAGAAAACCTTCTAATTCGCACTTATAAATTTTCTTCTTTTTTTCCAAAAAGTTAACTATACATAATTAGAAAATGGTTTATATCAGGTTGATTAAATTGTTGAATAAAAAAATATTTTTGTCATTCTATTGAGTGTAGACTGTCTGGTGAAGTTCTAATGTTTTGTAAAGGACTTTTTTTGTGAGAAACATGTTTAGTGTATCAATTAGTGTGCGATGTAAATAAGTATGTCTGACCTGTATTTCATTGACGAGTTTGTCGGCGATGATCTTGTGGTCCGGCGTGGGCGGCGCGTGCGGCGTGAGCGGCGTGTGCGGCGCGGGCGCGGGTGGCAGCTCGGGCGGCGGCTCGGGCGGCGGCGAGCCGGGCCGGCTGCGCGCCCACAGCTCCTGCATCTTGAAGTGGCGCGCGGCGTCGGCGGCGCCCTGCAGCGCGGGGATGTGCAGCGACAGCGGCGCGGCTCGCAGGTCCAGCGCGCTGCCGCCCGCTGCGCCCTCCGCGCCGCCCGCCTCGGCCGCCGTCATCTTGAACGAGTTCTGCAGCCAGTTCGCCACGAAGCTGTCCTCCTCCTTGGGCGCGTCCAGCAGCCGCGGGAACGGCGGCGCGGCGCTCGGCTCGAACGCGCCCTCGCCGCCGACCTGCTCGCCCTCCTCGGCTATTTTCGGTACTTTCGCCTCCCTGGGTGAACCCTCCTCTACCGCTTCCGTCTTCCGATACTCATGGAGGTCCCTGTACCTCTCCTGCAGCGCTAGGGATATGTTCTCATTGAAGTATTTCAACATTAATTCCAGTTTTGGACGTATGGTCACGACGATGGCATGCGATCTCTCGCGAGTCCGAGTCTACGGCGCGCGACGTCTTCGGAGTGGCGGCACCGCGCGAATCTGCAAACAACGCGCACTTGAGACTCGCGGACCGAAAGGCGTCGCGGCGCCAAAATTAAAAAAAAAGTTTTTCCGAAAAAAAAAATATCTATCAGCGATCGCGTCAAGTCACCCCCGGAAAAGCGAAGGTCGGACCGTGGAAAGCGGAAGCGAGACCTTCTTGAGACGCGGGCGGGCGACGACTAACTTCTTGGTGGAAAACTTGAGCGTCGCGACGCTTTCTTGCGGGGTGGGGCGGACGCGCGCGCCTGCCGAAGACGCCGGTCCAACTAGCAAGACGCGGCGCCGCCCCCGCCGCCTTAGACGCGGCCAAGAACATCCCCACCGTCGCCGGGCGCACGCGCCCCGCGTTTTTTCCGCGGAAAAATGCGTCCGGTCAAGGAAAAGACGGCGCGGCGGCGGCCGCTGCGGCCAGCGATGCCGCCGCGCGGGCGCCCGCCCCACACGTCCACACGGATTTCCCAAAAACGCGTGACGGACCGCTCTCACCACGGCCCACATAAGAACTATTAAAAGGGTGCTAAGGACGCCGTAAGGGTGTTCTCCCCTCTCGCTCGACCGACCCTGTACCCGTCCCACCCCTGCACGCTAGAGCGGGACGGATAGCGCTCCCCATTTTTTTCTAAGCCGCTATTAGTGAGGGAGGAAATGAAAAAGAATGGGTTTCTTTGTGATTTTTTCTTAATGGCGTTTGTCTCGCTCGCACTCGTGGGGAACGTATAGCGCTGTTTCGTGCCGAGTTTTTTCCGAGAATTCTTTTCGACGCCTCTTTACTATTGAGTTATTTTTTTTGCGTTCAGGCGGGGCTTAGCTCATGGGGTTTTAGCCAACGGTCTTTAGCGTGATTCATTTTTCCTGTTTTTACCTAAACTTGGGAATGCGAACGGTAAAAGTTTTTATATGAGGAAAATTTCGTACTTGACTTTTTCTTGAAGGTTAAAATGTTAGCAAAAAAATTAAATTATTATTGAAATAGCTTGTTCTTATGATTTATGACTTTTAAGATTATTTTCTAGGCCGCTTTCGATCCTAATAGTTTTAAATATTGCAACTAATATTAGCACGTGTTTTAGTCTTAGCGCTAGTGTTCGTTATCAACCCCTCTGGGCGGTTCGCGGAAAATTCTCTCTTCGCTACCCCACGCAAGATGGCGTGAGATGTTGCAAAAACGTCTAATGAGGTGCTAAATACTTAGTTATAATGTTTCTTGTGTCTAAAACTTAACATTTTCATATTAATAAAATATCTAACACTCTTTTTATCTCTAAGATATATAGCACACTCTCTTATACTTCACTGTAAAAATTGTATTAGCAAAACATTATGTTTCTATTTAAGACAGTGCTGCCCCCTATTTTAGTTAATTATAATTCCTAAAACTTAAGCTTTTTTGAGATATTAATTATGTTTATTGTGTGATATAATTATAGGAACGAATATTAATTAATTTAACATTTATTTTGGGCAGTATAAATTTCATATTCATCTTACCTTGACTCATTCGTTATATTTTTCATAAAGTAGTTTTTATATAAGATTACTTATGTTTTTCCCTTAATATAATATATAAAAAAAATTTAAATAGAGCATATTAAGTGTAAGTGAAAGAAAGTACAATATACATTATCAACATTTTCTGTGATACTATCATTAGTGAATTGTCTCTTTACGAATATAACTTATAATCTTGGTATATTATGATAAAATAAAATAATCAACACAATGTTCATGTTTTTCTTTCTTTTTATCCCCTGCGTTACATCTTTTGGGGTTGTATTAATAAAAATTTATTTATTTACTAACAATCAACAACCGTACCATTACTTTTAAATTAATCTGTATACTATTTAATTACTACAATAAATTAAATTTCTACTTTATTATAATAAAAAATATATATTCTTTAGTCTAGAATATATTACTCAAAAGTTAATGTAAACAGTTTGTTAGAAATATTTTTGAGAGCAGTTTTCCTCTCGTGAAGAAAAGATGGCGGTACTAGGGTCGTTGTGGGGACTCAATTACAATATTGAAAGCCAAGACTATTCAATTTGGCTGTTGTTTAGTTTATACTGTTTATGAATTAATTTAAAATTAATGAGTAAAAACCGTATTTAAAGTTTGTAGATTATACATACATATACAGGGTATATCAAGACTGCTACCGAAAACGAAGCCGGGTGGTAGTTTAAGCGACTTCAGACACAATGCAATAGAAAAAGTTGCAAAAAAAAGTGTCAATTTTTTTTTTGTTATTTTTTTCCTATGACCATATTTGGGTGGTAAATACATTTTTTCCTAAAATAATAGTGTTTACCCTTTTATTTCTAAATAATCTAGGGTATAAAAGTGTTTAAATTATTATTTTAGCAAAAACTATGGATTTACCACCCAAAAATGACGATATTTAAAAAATCATAAAAAATAATTGTCGCGTTTCTTTGCGAAATTTTTAGTTACATTGTGTTTGTAGTCACTAAAACTACCACCCGGCTTCGTTTTCGGTAGCAGTCTTGAGATACCCGGTATAAACTCACGCCTTTTTTCCAGAAGGGGTAGGTAGTGCAGGACACTCACATTTCGCCTTGTATGTTCCGTCCTACGATGTGATAGCCTAGCGCCATATCAGGCACTTATTTATGAGTCCGAGCTGATTACCATTAATGATGCTCGCCATTCATTGAAATAAAAAAGCAAAAATGTGGGTAAATTATCTTTTTACGTGTTATTTAACAGAAATAAAACATTACTATAAAGAAATCTATTACTGAATTACTTATAAGCTGGTTATGTAATTTACTTAATTATTAATATATCTATCCCAAAATATATCGGCCTAGGATCAGTTCTATACACTAAGCCCTAAACCTATCCTCGTTTTGTACAATGCCCATATTCAACATTATGACGAACCTATATGACATATAAACTTTGACTAGAATTTATAAGCAGTTTTTCATCAAAATAATTTTGTATTTCGTTTGATTAGATTATCCCGTCATTAATGTGTAATAATTTATTGTCTTATTTAAAATCAGACCTATCACACATAGTCCTGTCACAATATTCAAAATACTAATCTTATAAAATCAATCATTTTTTTTTTATTTGTCTGGATGTTTGCGAGACCGAAAAGTCTCTCGTAGTTCCTGATACCCACGACAACACACAAAACCCGAAACCAATCTTTGTCCATAATAAATTCCCAAATCTTTAAACAACCTTCTTGCCCATCAAAACCCATCAAATCCAAGCCAGATACTGAACCTAAAACCCCTTAAAAGAGGGGGGGGGAGCTGAATAAACTGAGGCGTATCCGTATTTTTATCGTCAGATCATTAGACAAGTAAACAATTGCGTTTGTAATGAGCGGGCGGGGTCTGGGAGTGGCCGTCATGGTGGCTGCTCTTGGTGGGGCTATGGTGGAAATGGTTGCAGCTTGGAGCATGTACATTCAGTTGGGACTGAGTGAAACAACTCTTGGGTATGAGATTTGGAGACTTCGATGTCATAAAACTCTTGAATTACACAGGGCATACTACTGAAACGTCACGCGACCCGACCCGACATGACACGTGTTGAATCAAATCAAATCGTACTATTTTCTATGACCAAAACCCTTCGATCAACTATGTTCTAGACACAGGATCTGGAACAAAATCACACGCCTAAAGTGGCCGAAGTTGCTAATACTTATTCATTTGAATCAACTCCAGGTAACAACAAACCTTATTCCTTTAAATTACCACTGCTTATAGGATTTATTATGTTTTTTTATTGTACTGAATGGTGATACGAGCATGCCGTTCGCCTGATAGTAAACGATACGACCGCTCATGAACAGTAGCAAGACCAAACAACACCTTGAATTACAAAGCGATGCTTGGCATACCACTACGCTCTCCATCCTGAGGCATAAGATGTTAAGCCTCAATAGGTCCAGTAGTTACTCTAGCTACAATATCCTTCAAACCGAAATACAACAGTGCATTTACACTGCTGTTTGGCGGGAGAAATGGACATGTTGTAATTATCCAGCCGGCCTCTTATATATGAGAAACCTACCGTCACATGAAGTATATCTACATATAAGTTTATTTTCTTTCGAATAAACTCACTACGAATCTTATCCTTCAAAGAGAAAAAAACAAGAAAACGATCCTTGATCTAGTGGACCAGTCGTAATGTGAGTGTCCAAGTCTTAGGTCTGTAGGTCATGACAGGTAGGTCAAACTGATTATAATTTTTGTTTTATGTATCTTTGGGTGTGTTATTATTATTTTTTTAAACTGTCAAGAATGTCGCCCTAAACCCTCCAAAACTAACCAACTCATCGATTTCTCAAGAAATATAAGTATAAAGAAGTTTATTTGTAATGTCGGGTCCGATGAGGCGGACACGATATAATAACATTGGATGGAAACAATGACTCGGCCGCCGGCTGACCCCACGCTTTTTTGGGACCGCGCTATAGTGGACGCAAAATATTGACTCGAAAGGTTAAAATGTTATTTTTATGAAACAATCGTTTTACTAAAAATGGATTGGGTTTTCAAAGGAACTAAGTTTCTAAGTTGAATTTTATATGTCTTGTCTACATGCATTGTTCATTTTTTTGTCTATATATTATAGACAAAAAAATGAATGTCATACTAGCAGTCCAGCCCGGCTCCGACCGGGTGCAGATACAGTTTTCAAAATGGAGGCCAACATTTTCAATTCTGACAATCAATTTAAATTATCGACCAATTGCACCACGATAACAAATAAAATTTCCTCGTATTTGCTTTTTTTCACTACTACTTTCCTCCTATAGGTCATAACGTGATCATATATAGCCTATAACATTCCTCGGTAAATGACCTATCCAACGCAAAAGAAATCCATTCGGACCAGTAATTTCTGAGATTGGAGACAACAAACAAACAAACTCTTCAGCTTTATATATTAGTATAGATTAGGTTAATTTTCTCGAATTGTAAAATATTGTTTTGAATAATAAATATAGCAAGAAAACCTCCTTTTTTATGAAATTCTAACTTATAAATGAAAAAATAATTAAAAAAAAATAATAATAAAAAAACATTGTATAATGCAAGAAAACAACTTTGTAATACGAGAATATCCCGTTTTTAAAAGCAGTAAGTTTCGAAGTTAAATTTTAAATATGTCTTGTTACGTTCATACTTCATTAGGTCAAGTTTATGATATTGTAAAATACTGTTTTAAATAATAAATATACCAAGGAAACTTCATTTTGTACGAAATTATAACTTCTAAATGATTAAAATATAAAAAAATAACATTAAATTATGCAAGAAAACAACTGTTTTACTTTACTGTGTAATATACCCCGCGTCCACTATGGACGGTCCTGTCGCGCAGCTGTTCCGCAGTTCATTGTTACAGTTTTATATTAACTTGCATAATATCCGCCGCACGTCGATATACCACGCGTGTAGTGCGGATAGCGTACTTCCAGCCAAATGCATCAAGTTTGAAACTTTAAGAATAAAAAAAAATAAAAACAAATCGTAAAAGAGAAAGTAATGCAAAAAATAAAAAAAAAATTTTTTGGAATTTAATGAAGCTGGCATAATTGTTTTGTTTGTCGAGGTTTATGTATATTTAAAAAGTCTGTAATCAATACTCGAAGCGATGTTGTAACCACCTTCTTGCTTAAAAAATAAGTATCCAATTGATACAATTGTTTTTTTACATCACGAAATCTTCGTATCTCTAAATTACGCGTCGGAATAAAATATCGCTCAATATAAAAATGAAAGGCAGCACTGTGAAGTAAATCTATTTTAGTTGTAATTAAACCAAAGAGGTAATAAACACTTAAGACGTCAAAAACAATTTGACAGCAACAACTGGCCACTAAACAAAAGACAAAAAAGAAAAAACTAACCCTTGTAATCAAACAAGACGCGCTTTCTCACGTTCTCCCATCAAAAACTGAACAAAAGTCTTTTATCTCGCAATCTACGAAACTTTCGCACAGGGTTAGACAATGGGTCGAACAGACACTACCGGTTTGACAAATCATTTTTTACTAACCCGTAAAAAACAAAAACTTGTCATTATTAAAACCCTTGTAAAGGTATTCCATTTGCATAATTCGTGAAGGGTCAAATGGGTCCTTTCATTAGTTTTTTCGAGAATGATTGTTGAAAGATGCTTTGTCTTGAAACTAGTTCTATCAGTGGAATTTTAACGTGCTGATTCCAGTGTTTTTTTTGCGAATGCTAGTTTAAGCCTAGTTGATCTATCTATTCATAGATATTTATGCAATTTTAAAATGTTTACTAGATAAAAATGGAACTGCCTCAAAATTACTCTTTTTAACGGAGACGTTAATTGTTACTGCCTTGGTGGCGTATTGTACTAAGTTAGGATTAAAACAATGTGGTCTCGGATTCAAATCCTGGGTCAGGCAATGTAATTTTTCTACTCATTATCAGCTCGGAGTCAGGAATTTGTAGCCGATGTGGTGAAGGGCTCGCCCTCTATCACATCGTAAGATGGAACACACAAGGGGAAACGTGGGAGTCCTGCTAGCACCACTACCTACCCCTTCTGGGAAAAAGTGGGTTATATTATATATAAGATAATGTGTTAAATAAAAAAAAATCAAGTGGCTTGCATATTTATGGTAAACGTTTGATAAGAATAATAAAGAGTTTCATACACCCATACATGCAACAAAATGTTGCTTTTGATTTCTACAAAGTTTAGTGTACATTGCCGTACTCTTTCACAAATTTTTAGCCTAAAACAAAAACCATACTACAATTAGACAACTAAAACCTACAAGTTATCCCGACATCTGCAACAGATCTCAGCTTTCCTTTCATTTAAATGCACCGCGACGCCAATTTGCAGATATATCTTTTTGTGAGTCATTAGTTGAAAAACAACCGGACCATGTTTATATAACTTTCACTAAGTTCTGTATCGGTTTGTTTGCTTTAAAAATGCAGTGTCCTGTCCACAGAGTTTACTGGTGGTAGGTCTCTCATATGTGAGAGGCCATCTGGGTGGGTACCACCGCAGTGTCTATTTCTCCCGTCAAACAGCAGTATAAACGCACTGTTGTGTTTCGGGTCGAAGGGTATTGTAGCCAGAGTAACTACTGGACATATTGAGACTTAACATCTTATGTCTCAGGATGGCGAGCGCAGTGGAATGCCAAGCATTGCTTTGTAATTCAAGGTGTTGTTTGGTTTTGCTACTGTTCATGAGCGGTCGTATTGCTTACCATCAGGCGCACGGCATGCTCGTCTCGCCATTCATAGCAATAAAAAAAATAAAAATTTTTTATCAAGACTGCTATAAAAAACCGGGTGGTAGTTTTAGTGACTACAAATACAATGCAACTACTGCTCTACTGTATCTGTATCAGCCCATATACGTCCCACTGCAGGGCACGGGCCTACTCTACAATCGACACTACGATTGAGAGTGGTTAGGCCATATAGTCCACCACGCTGGCCTAGTGCGGGTTGGCGGACTTACATATCATAGAAATTCTTATAAACCGCTATGGTATGCAGGTTTTCTTACGATGTTTTCTTTCACCGTTTAAGTTTACTAATCTACCTTAATTTTAAGATCTTTTTACTTGTAATATATCTGTACACTTGTTTGTTCTCCCAGTAAATAAACATTTCGTAAAGAAACGCGACAATTTTTGAATAGGAAATGTGGCAGTGGGTAAGGCACTTAGCACGATGAACTGATAGCCAATGGAGCCGGAAAAAATTTAGGATGGACTATCAAGATGGATACGATATAAAAACTGTTGTAAGAAGTCAAGGAGTCATATGTACAAGTTATTTTCACTTGTCAAAATACCAATATGAAACTCAGGGTTCACCAAATAGTATAATGGAATATTCAGCTAAACATTTTAAGGCTTTTTGTGTCTATTATGAATGTCTACGGATCAATCAAATATAAGACTTTTTGACTAATAAAACTTATGACATACCCAAATACAAGGTACTCGTTAATTAAAAACGGATACTTTAATTGTTATTGGACTGTCAAAAACTACGTAGTAAAACCCATCGGAAGCACTCAAATCATGGCCATAAAATATTCAAAAACATGAGTAATTAAATTGTATCCATTATTATATTGGACAGTCAATAAACCACCATATGGCAGGAACGAAAGGTATTAAGTCCACGAATATCATAAGAAGTTTTATGGTATCATTGACGTTTTGGAAATGAAAAAAATATATATTGGGACATGAATTGGACATTGATAAAGATATGGATATTGGTTATACAATTTAAAATACCGATAAATAGTTATGTATTGATTTAAAAACGTAATAACTCTAACTTAAAAATAATCTTGTGTAGATATCAAAAACTATGAGTGAGTCTAAAAATATTTTGATTCCTAAGCTATTCGTTTCAATGTGGAAATAAAATCAGCGCATTCGCAATTTAAGTGGGCTTTCTGTCTGTAGCATCATAGAGACTTGTAAATTACATAAAAATATACAAAAACAATTGCACAATTGCATTAATATTTCTTAATTATATTTTATAAAATGATTTATTTATGTTTTATAGTTTAAACGGATGTAAATATCACTTCTTGGTTTTGAAATTATTTATTTAGCTACATACACTGTCTCTATAAAAAAGCCAAAATTAATAAACAAAAAACGCTAGATTACAACAAAATTTCCAAACAACGGGAAGCTACCAAATTGTAGTTATATATCAAACGTAAGGGGTAAAAAATACCCGAGAACTGTTTTGTAGAGGAAAAAGTTATAATCGAGGGTCATAACGACCGGCCGCTCACGCACCGCGACCTATTTTTAATCATTTTTGGAAGAACCGATGAAGGGTTAATGTTTGATAGTGTGGAAACAAGTTCCCTATTATTGTAACTTTTATGTTATTATAAGTTTAATCGATGAATGAGTACATACTAAATATTTTATATTTTCTTCCAAAAAATGGCTGTAAATAATTAATGAAAATATAATTGGATTTAAATATATTCTGGAAATATATTCTACAGACCAATTGCATATTTATGTGACCCAACGAATTTGTTTAAGGTCCTCGAATTAAGATTGAAAATTATCTTTAACTACTGAGTCCTAGAGAAAGACTTGTATCTAACTTATAACTAGTGGCAGGTCTCTCATATGTGAGAGGCCACCTGGGTAACTACCACCGCAAGTTTCGCTAAACAGCAGTGTAAATGCACTGTTGTGTTTCGGATTGAAGGAAAAAACTAGCATTGGAATGCCAAGCATTGCTTTGTAATTAATGGTTTTCTTTGGTATCGCTACAGTCCATAAGCGGTTGTATCGCTTACATCAGCCAAACGCATGCTCGTCTCGCCATTGAACAAAAATGAAAATAAAAATAGCTATGGGATTAGATCTACGTGTGTCTTAGATGTTTTTATTAACCAGTCTCGTAACACTTTACTGTATTTTTTAACCCGTACTAACCCATTGCGTCCTCGTCTTGATCAAATCCATTCACGCCCAAGCTATTCCCATTTTAAAATCAAATATAAGTCCATCTCCACACCCGCACATCATCAACCCGCGTAGAATAATTGATGGTACTATGCCGTGACGATACAGAGCACGTCGCAGCGTACAACGCGACTCTTCTGTTTGTGTGATCGATAACTACTTACGCATCGGAAATATTTTTTGAGAATTTGAATTGTATTCTTTTTTTTCTTTAACTGTTATAGCTGCGTTACTTGTTGAGTATCCGACGCTATAGGTAGTACACGATTTGAAAAATACAAAAATGTTTTTGAGTTTTAGAAAAAAATCACTATGCCATGGCATTCAAGTCACTATTGGCAGAATTAAATTTCACGTCATTTCACTTAACCAGTAATTCACAAATGCACTATAAGTGTGGTTACATCAATGATAAATTTGGACGAAAGTTGCATTTGTGCTACTTAAAACTACGACTACATTAGACGAGGACAAAATATTTACAGATTATTATACTGAGCAAACTTCTATTCTAAGATAGTATGAGATATGCATTTTAAATGTCTATATACTGCCCTAATTAAATAAACAGAGTACTAATAGTAAAGACAATAAATGGAGAGACTCCCTAACTCCGGAGAGTTTTTCTGCAGGATATTTTGATTAGTACTTAAACACAACAGCTAGACATAAACAGTCCCATAAAGTAAAAAGTTTGTAATAGTCTGTCTTCATTAAACAAACTAGATAAACACACAAGATTGCATCAGTGTTAAAAAAACACAAACATAATAGTTATTACCGAAACAAATTATCTAATATCGCAGGCCGTTCCTTAAAAACCGGTAAACCACAGCCCAAAAACAAATTGACCGTTAAACACTGGCCGCTTAAACAAACATTTAAAAATCGAACAAAAAATATGAAAAAAAACAACCCCACCCAAATATCACGTGTCAAAGCACCGTGTTAAACGGTACAACCAATAAAAAACCACGTGGCAGGATTGACACGTTCTGTTTAGAAATAAAAGAGACTGGCACAAAAACGACCCCCGATATTAGGCTGAACCAATGGAAATAGAAAAAAAAAAGAAAAAGTTTAAACGGTGTTCGAGAAAAAAACGAGTTAATTGGTGGTGCGCGTGCTGGCCTACTTTTTTCTTTTTGTTTCTTTTGTGTGACACGGGCGACCCTACGTACGGCTTAGTTTTTTTTACCTGTGGGGTGAATTTTTTGCCGCCATTATAATAACATTGCTTTCGGCTGTCAAATTATATTTGAATAAATTTTTCGGCGCTACTTGTACAATCGTATCGTTTTTTGTGACTGTTTTTATTGCAACTTGAAGAAATTTGTATGGATTTTTCGAGAACTTGACTTTTACTTTCCCATCCTATGGTATTTCATGTCTCCTATGGATAATCCAAAGCACAAATATTATTTTTTTTTTATTACAGCTACTATGCATTTATTTTAAAATAATTAAATTGTTAAGCCCGATGTCATTTTTCATGCAATTGTTAATAAATAAACAAGACGACATCTGTTGGTGAATAGTACAATCATAACATAGTCTAATTAGAATTTAAATGAGATAATAAATACATTATTTACATACTTCTCACTTTAATTAAATGCTTGATTTGTTATCTCTTAAAATAAATAAAAATCTGATATATTTAAAAACATTGAGGTAGGGGGTCCAAAGTTCAACCTAATTCATTCATTGACGGGTCATAATATTCTTTTACGCAGTATCATCACGAAAAAATAAAAATATGTTTGCAACCAAAATTCACCGCGGTTTTTTAAATATGTTAAATCCTCGGAAATAAAATAAAAGAATCATCTTTCAATAAAAGAATGCGTCACTAAAACTACGTTTTAAAAATACATTTTTTTACAAAATAGCTTATTTACAAACTGGCACTCACCACTGAAGTATTCAGAAAAAAGTTCGGAAGTCAAAAAATTAAAAAACTAAAAACGTATTATATAACAGTGGAAAATTTTTACCTCGTATGTACGAAAAAACAACCGCCCCGCTCTGCGTCGCCTTATAAAATTTCCATTTAAAACACACAGCATTATTATCTTTTTTCTAACGAAAAAATACATTTTTGCGCATTCTTACATGATGCAAAAACCTTTTTGGTGCATCGCAAAATGAACATTAATGTAATTAGGGTAAAACAAAATATTAATTGGCATAATTTTGGCGTTAAGTCACATGGGAATGAATAACCAGCTCCTTGGTCTAGTTTATTGGTTAGTGATGGGCTGTTCGTCTTTAAGACGCAATCAAGATTGTGTTCTGTTGCACAATATTTTTAAATTATAGTAAAATTCCAATATGCATATTTTTTTAAATATAATAAATAATAAAAGATTTATATTTCATTTATCCATCAACAATAAAGATTACAGACCTACAAAATTTCAGATAGTATCTGAGAAACTGCCTGGTTGCTTGACTTTGCTTTTATCTATAACACAATTTGATAAAAGCAATTTTTTCAGTAGCGTAGAGAACTATAAACAAATAAATAATTAAATTATCTAGATTTTCTTTTCTGCTTATCTATTAATTAAGTATTCGTGCACCTACTTCAGCTCATCCCTTCATCACCTAAAGGTCGACTGGGATATAATACCACAGGTATTAAGTCCATTATATACTTTTTATATGAAGCTTAATAAATATATACATAAAAAAATTTGAGTGGAATTGAAGTCTCAAATAAGTAATTTTTTACTCATAAAATCTAGTAAGATTTATAAGTAATATTTCATCCATTTATCCGTTTGCTAATCTTATTTGACTAGCATTGAAATTCTAACTAGACAAACGAGAATATTTTCCTTCTTAGAACAATGAACTCAATACCTTGTCATAAGATCTCATTTTGTAAACGTAATTTTAAAGGAATGTGTTATGATATAACCAACTTACCTACATTAGGACTACGTAAGTAAGCTCTAAGCTCAATAATATTTTTTTTTATGTTTTCCGCATAAAATTTGTATGAATGACTGAAGAGGGTATGATGTAAAGATACGGGTTCGAACAAGTAGACGAGAATTTGATATATTTGGTACAATAGTCAGTTCATTGCTGGTGACTTGTAGTGTAAAGTCTTTGTAACATCTTCTAGTCTTTGTAAGCAGGAATTTATACTCGTGTCTAGCAATGGCGAACATAGGAAAATATGAAAAGGTATATTCTATGCATCGAAATGAGCATTCTAAACATTATTAAGGAAATCATAGTTCCTACCAGCAATTATTTTTTTTATAAACATAACGTACATTTTGAAAAATTCTTTATAATCCTCTATTAATATCCTATATCAGTTAAACTCTCCATTATCCGCTAAAATTGATAATCTTATAATCCCTAAATAATATGAAGTCTAAAAAACCTAATAAACAACACAATCGAGATTTCAAAATTCAATTCATAATTTCCAACAGAATCGATCGATTGTACGCGTCGTAGACTCAGCACGCGGCGCGTGCGCATCACTAGGTGCGCGTGTGTGCGTCGTACGTTGCACGAAGTAGATAAAATTTTGAAAAATTCACAACTTTTCCGCGATAACCCCGCACCGGCGCGCGGAAAAAAAGCTCTCGCGTCGTATTTATAGTGCTGATTGTTGATGTACTTTCAATGTAATATTATTATGATTTTCTTAATATCATTTTCATTTTAAGTGATTGATTGTTTCTCGAAATGTAGAAAAATGTTGTTTATTAATAAAATATTGAATTGATGGTACTAAAATGCGTGTAGTTTCTATTTTAGTGGTAGATAATGGAAAAAACACATCACAAATGTTAAAGACATAACATATTTACTTTCGAGATTTATTTCTAATATGTAAATGCATCGAATGCTTAAATGTGGGAATTTGGAGTAAGAGCCAATCTGTACCAAAGAACATCGGTCATGTCCATACATATTGGGACCTGGCAAAAAAATATATTGTACGCAGCTGAGATATAGTTTATTTTGTTGCATAGTGCTTGAGGAATTATGTCCAGTTAGATGAAGGTTTTAAAAAAGCCGGATTTATTAAAATATTTCATATATTTGTAACTTTTAGGTTAGGATTACACGTATAAAAATAGCACATTATAATGTCACTGCCAAAAACAACAACATAAAACAAGAACATAATTTTGAAACACTATGCTGAATTATATGAACACAATGCAAAAAACACTTTGAAGGATAGACTGACGCTCCGGGTTCATGTTGGAAATATGAGAATACTTCGCACTTTTAACGAAATCACAAAGCGATATCATTATCCAATGGTCAAACGTACAAGGTCTTCAGAAATGCAAGGGTCTATCGGAGAAATATCAAAGCCAAGTCATAAATATAAACAGAGAAATAACAGTAGGCGCAAATTGGAAATCACAATAAAGCAAATGACAGCGCTCAGAAGTCATAATATGTGTAATAGAAAATCATTAGAAAATACCTACACTTTAATTTTAATTCAGCACTGACTACCTTCAACGCTGTAGATAAAACCTTATTTTGAAACAAAGTATGAGTGATGGAACGCGCTCATACGCGTTCAATATTATTAAAACACTTCAAGATTTTCTTTTTTACCCGGCTATTTAAAAATATATGGAAATATGCATTTTTATTCTAATAAATCGTACTATTTTTTGATGTACCATTCATAACTGATCCCTTCAAGGTCCATTATGGCCGATGTTCTTTTCGAGTACAGGCAAGCGTCAGCAGTTCCTAACATTGTCCAACAAATAGTTGATATGTTTTAAAACAATAATAAGAGCTGAAAGCTCTACACAGCAGTCATCAAATCATAAAGTACACCCAATTACATTTATAAAAATCTCAAAATTGGTTAACCACCAAAATAGTTGAAAAGCCTCTCCAATGACGTATGGCCTCACTCCCAGCAGTGGGATGTACTTTATTATAAACACAGCATTTATCTCGCGACTTTCTAAAAGCGTGACAGCACCATTTCCGCAGATGCCCTTGTGGGTTATCTGCATTGTCACGTACATCGAAAACGCCAGGATCCGTATAAAGCCCGCCGAGACTAACCATATCCATCTGAACGCGACGGGAATCTTCGAGATAGAAATATACCCTTAAACGTATGTGGCTTAATTTTAATTTAACTTAAAAATGTACATTATTTATAACACATTTGAATGCTATTTCAATTTTTTAGTATCGCAATGAATGGTGAGACGAGCTTGCCGGTCACCTGATGGTAAGCAATACGACCGCTCACGAACAATAGCAAGACCACACAACACCTTGAAATACAAAGCATGATTGATATTCCACTGCGCCCGCCATACTAAGACATAAGATGTTAAATTGCAAAAAAAAAAGTGTTGGACGGACAATTTTGTGGTGTTAATTATAATTAATATTTCTCAATCGTCACATCCAATACTATGAATACGGGCCATCTTATAAATAAACCGGGCGTTATCACGCGCTCTCCACTAAGTATGAGTTTTATACTTGTTGTAATCATAGCGTTTCTTTGTGCGAGTCTAGATAAAGGACTATTTCTATCTGTTTGCGGGACAGGCACTGTGTCGAGCCGTGTACCAAACACTAACATTATTGTTGGTAATAACAAAATCGTGTCTGCGCATTTAGCGTTGTTAGAAAATGTGATTGGACAATTTTGTGCACGCAACTTTGATCGTATGTTTTTGTTTTTAGTTCGCTTTCTTTGGTTTGAGTTTAATGATTTATTACTGCTATAGTAACTATTTGATTTAAATTCAAAATATTTTATTGTGGTACATAGGTAAAGCCATGAGTGTTTTAGGCCAGCGTGGTGGACTATATGGCTTAACTACTCTCAGTCGTACTCTCGATTGTAGAATAGGCCCGTGCCCTAAAGTGGGAAGTATATGGGCTCATACAGTGCAGTACATAGGTATTACATAGGTATATGCTTCGCACAGCTATGACTCGCTACATTGACATACATTATTTGAGGATAAAAAATAAAATTATTTTACAAAATCAACCAAATAATTAAAATGTAAAATATAACTATAAATATAACAAAAATACAATTTAAACAACAGAATCAATAATAATACAACAAAAAGTGATATATTATCTGGTAAATGGTATGAGATGGGCTAAAAAATAAACTGTAGAATATACAGTAAGGCGCTTGCATTAATGTTATAAATAGATTAAATGTATATAATATTTCTCAATCACTAATGGATCATTTTATGTTAAGGGCAAAAGAAAAAATGGCTAAGAGAAATTCTTGCATAAGTATTATGAATAAATTAAAGGCATATTATATTCTCGACAATATAGTCACGACTTTTACGTGTTTTAAATATTTTGTAGTTAGTAATAAAGTATTGATTAATCGCAGCATCCGTGGCATAGTTGGTTAGACGCTGGCTGTGTGGGGCTGCGGGTTCGACCCCCGCACCGAAACAAATATTTGTTTGAACCACAGGTATTTGTTTCGGGTCTGGGTGTTTTTGATACTGAAAAGTCTCTCGTAGTTCCTGATACCCACGGCATAAGACTCGATCTTAGTGTGGGTTCAGGAGTATGTATGTGACTGTTGATGGTAGTTTTATACCAACAGGTAATAAAAGTAGTTACATACATTTTCAGATGGAAAAAAAGTGGCCAAAAACGTTTGAAAAATCTAATTAAGGAGCATACCATACAAAACAGCGTTACAAAATGTCTGAGTTGAATTGTAAGTACTAATTCTAATGATAACTTATTTTTAATACTTTTATGCGCTATATTTTTATAGAATCTTTGTTTTCCATGTTTCAGTAAGTTTTCCAATCTATTCGTTGAAATGAAGTTCTTTGAGATCGGTTTTTCGCAGGAGGCTCGCGCCTACAATATGGGATAAAATACTATCAACATTTTAAGGCATTTAAGTGATGAATAAGAATTATCTATAACCCGAGTAATTCGAAGTTTCCATACAAAAAGAAGGGGGAGCATAATAATGGTACGTATAAGTACTTGCATAATAAACCATATGGAACCTCCTCATATAGAAATATACGTAATAAGGATTTGTTTAAATTACATATTTATGTTTTCCTTTAATAACATTACATTTAAATTTTTCAGTCTTGGGGGTACGCTGTGAATATAAAGGAAATATTTTTCGATACCAGATATGGAGTTCCAAGATAGCATTGCTAACGCATCAAATACTCTGGTCCTGTAAGTATTTTGATATCAGGTGACCCTATTAAGCATATATAAATATACTCAATAGTAACTTACATAGTCTAGTCTTGTGTCCTAGGTATTAAAAACTAAGAGAGTATTATCGGAGTCACAAACACACAGACCCGGAAAAAAGCTTGTGGGTCACACAAATATTTAATATTATAATATTTGTTTTAGATCTGGGTCGAACCCGCAGCCTTTATTTCAAAGTCGGAGTCAAACTGCGCCACGGAGGTTGTTAAGTTTTGTTTTATTATAGCTTAATATAATAGATAAAAACAGCTAATTGTCACGAACTGTGAAATAATATTACCATTAAGTTGACTTGAACGAAATTGTACCACTACCTGGATTTGAACCCGTGACCACCGTCAACATGTTGGCAGCCGCGTCTGGCTCGTTACCAACAGGCCACCATGAATTTATCATACCAGTATTAAAAAAAATATTATTGAATCACACAATCATTGGCCCACCACAGGGACCGAAGACGCGGCTCTACATTTCACAGCCAACTTAAAAAATATTTTTTCCCTGGAGATATGTCCTTTGAAATTTTTCACACGAAGCTCCATCAATCTCAATACTCCAAAGCATGCGGGGGTAAAAACTAAATGCCCCCGGGAGATGATACAACATATTTTCATTACCGTGTGTGCATAGCATTAGTATTTGTACGATTTAAAAGTGAACGTGCCTCCTTACATCTTGCATGGGACTTGTATTAGTGATGCGACAGTTTTGTAGTGACTTTATCGATATATTTATTCATTTTCTATGCAATGTCTATTTCTCCCGCCAAACAGCTGTGTTAATGTATTGTTGTATTTCGGTTTTAAATTTATTGTAGCCAGAACATCTTATGTCTCAAGACGGCCAGCATTGTTTTGTAATTCAAGGTGTTATTTGGTTTTGTTACATTCAGGAGCGGTCGTATCGCTTACCATCAGGCGAACGGTATGATCATTTCGCCATTCATGCAATAAAAAAATATGTCATCTTATTATACGCGACTTCAACTTTCTATTGCCTAGTATTTACTAGTATCCTTCTAGTATCTAAGTGAGATTGTTACGGTTTCTTGTTTAGTTAATCTTTCTCTGAAAATCTAGTCTCGCCTAGTTTATGTATCGCACACAAAATTTGATGATCTCTTGCCAATTCAGTTTTGTAAACCCTGGTTATAATAGAATTTGTTTTATAGCGTTAGTTTATATCGCTCTTCATTTGTTCCATACCAATTTATGTTTTCTATCGAGCAACATTGAAAAATCTCCCAGAAATAAAACTCCATTCCATCGATACCGTTATCGATAGTCGATAACCGCACTAGATCCCTAACGGCAGAGCGTCTGCGCTCGCGCACGCAGATAAATCTTTTTACTGCGCGCTTTGATTAGAAAATTCCTTTATTAATTGACTCGTTTAATTAAACTGATTCCTGCGCTTCCTCGTGATAAAATTAAGTTTTAAGGGCCCCGTTGTTATATAAAATGTTAATGACGCCATGATATGAGCTAACGGAACTTTGTTCGAGGTTTTTGAGAAGTTTTCTTTTTAATTAGTTATATCCACAGGTTTTTTGTCTGAAATTTTGCCTGATAATCGTCTTTCTGAATTGGATTCTTGAGTGTTTTTTCACCGTCTTATTTAAGGTTATAGATTTAATATTTGATTGGTATGTTTAGATTAGTGCGGTAGGATTATAGACACCATACAACTTAGTTTAATTTTAAGAATTGAGGTTAGGACTAGTCCTTGATAGAGATTTTAATCACGCCAAAAACTGTAGATATGTATATAATGCCCTTATATTGTTACTGCCGTATTTTATGCGTATAGGTTACTTAAATTACATTTTCTTATTTTTCAGATCTGTTGGTTCAGAGATGCTTTTGATGGCAATAAAGATGACACCAGGTACAAATTTAAACATAATATTATAGTTACATATTCTTTGAAGAAACTTCAGACATATAGTTTAATAAATAATTTTGCTAACACCAAAATTAGCTGAAAATTGCTGACATAGGTATCAATTTCTTCCTTCTTAATATTTCTGATTTCTGTTCTTGTTTTTAATGTCTTAGAGTCTATAAATAGAGAGAATATATTGACATTCGGTAAAAATCCTGCAGCAACCTAATCTTATACATTTATAACTAATAGTGCACACAGCTTTGTGTAAGTAAATACACCGTATCAAACCTAAAATAACCCTGCATTTTACAAACAGGCCATGCCAAGTTCACGGAAATGTCAGTGTAATGCGTTTTGCCAAGTCGCAAATCTAAAATCCACGCTCGACAATAAAGCATTGAATGTTTCTTATAAATTTCAAAACGCAATATTCTATCAGTAATGCATAAAAGAAATCGCGGCACGACCTACGCGTGCGCAGGAATTCCTATGAGTCAAGCATAACAAAAACCAAACCCCACGGAGCATTAGAATCTAAAAGGGGATCATAAAATCTCTAAGGCATTAGAAAAACAAGCTTAGATATCCAGAGAAAAATAAATTCGTGGCCCACGCACGCGACCTAGCCCAACGGACACACACGGAGCTCGCGCGAAAAAAGGTAAAAAGCGTACGAAAAAAAATCTAGCAAAAACGTTGCCGACGCGAATATATCCGAGGCGAATGAACTGCGAAAAATAAGACGAAAAAGGTACGCCCGCGCACATGTGCGTTCGTCCATTTTTTTCTTTGCGTCCCGCTCTAGCGCCAAAAAAGGCTCGAGAGGCCGCGGGAGGGAAAGGGACGCGCGAAAAGAAAGCGCGCGCGGAAAGAGTTGGTCGGTCGTTGGCGCGGGCGCGGCTAGTTCCGAACGTTGCCGCCAGGGGCGCTGCGCGGCGGGAAAATTTCTTCCTGTTTTGAGTTTATGCGCGCGCCTTTTGATATTTTTTCTGTGCGGTCATAATAGTATTCTTATTATCTATGGTTTCGAGATATTTATTGGCGTCGTAAAATTATCGTCCAGTAATGTAAAAGTAATTATAGTGTTTACTATGTTGTGATTGCATTTTTATCGCTTATTGCGTTGGCTTATTTTTATAATACCGAATTAATAAAGCATAAAAATAAATGGAATATTAAATGAGCTGCTTACTATTTTTATTTCATTTTCATCAATAAGTAATCTTTAAAATGCAAATAAAAAAATTGTTACTTACAATTCAAACTTTTTATGGTCTTAGAACACCAAATTTATTCTAAATTTCAAGATATATGCGTAAAACTTCATCATAATTCGTCCAGTAATTTTTACCTGGCTATGTCTTCTTACACCGTTTACTTGACATATTACTCTTTTAATCCAGTGACTTCCTGAAAACTTTACTGAATACCTATACGCAAAAAATATTGCGAATTTTCTTTATTGTAGGCTCTCTAATTGTTATCTATTGGCATATGTTTAGCAGCGAACTTGATGTGACTGAATTTGATAATGATATTTTTTGCATTGCTAACCCCCAATAGGCCAGAGTGATGGACTATATGGCCTAACCATCATGTGATCGCCTTCAAAAGGTGTTACTCTTAATTTATTTATTGTGTATTTTATTAGTTTAAGTTCTATTGTAACAACTACTGGCTGTCCTAAATAAATAAATAAATAAACCAATTGTACTCTAGATTAAAGAGGAGACCCGTGTCCTGCAGTGGGAAGTATTTGGACTGATACAAAGAGCATTTTTAAATATTTCTTAATTAATTATATTTTTATACTGCGCCAACCACTATAAAATAAAAACACATTTGCTATTACAAAAACATTATTTTAAAACGTCCATATGAAATATTATAATTCAAATAGACATTTACGCAAAAATAGTCCTTATTTCTCAAACAATACGGGTCAGAATACTCCAGTGAGGTCTAATGAAAATGTCTTAGCAGTGATTTAAACGCTTGCTGCCTTTTTAATTGATGCTTTTTCTTGGCATATTTATAGTGCACTTATTAAGGCCTAGGAACACTACGGGTACTAGCTTAGGTTTCGCTGTAAGTACTAAATTAAATGCGGTGCGCTATAAAATTGTGGTACTATCGTATTTTTTACACGCTTTATATTAGCTTCACTTGTATGTTTGTTTGTATGTTTGTAACCGACTCCTTAAGACACGATTTTGGCCCCCTTTAATTATATTGACATATCCTTTTTTATAATTATGTGGGGTAGGTAAGTAAATTATAACTACTGGTATAGACAAACAGATAAAAAACCAATGCTTAAATAAATAAACCCAACAGTCACATACATAGTCCTGACCCCACACTAAGATCTAGTCTGGTGCCGTGGGTGTCAGGAACTACGAGAGACTTTTCGGCCTTGGTAATACCTGGGCTCGAAACAAATACCTGTAGATCACATTTGTCCCGTGCCGGGATCGAACCCGCGGCCTCTCGTTTCACAGCCGGCGTCTAACCAACCACGCCACGGAGGCTGTCAAATAATATCGTTGAGGGTAATATAGTTGTTGCTACTTAAATCCATATTCGTCCCAATATGTGATATTGATCGCCATGCCAAACACAATTTTTGTCCCAAATAACTTATCTGTCATTTCAATAACATACTACTTGTAGTTAGATAGTATGACCCATCTGGGAATTGAAGCTAAGACCTCATGGAACCTAATCTATTCACGCTTCAACGAGATTAATACCTAAGTAGATATGTAATTTATAGTTTGCTTTATTAATATTGTTTACACAGCCTCCGTGGCGAAGTTACTTAGACACCGGCTGTATCAAGAGGATGGGGGTTCGATCCCCGCGACAAGACAATAACGTTTGTGACCCACATATATCCGTGTCAAGTCTGGGGGTATATGAGACCGAAAATTCTTTTGTAGTTCCTGATGCCCACGACACAAGACTGGATCTTAGTGTGGGGTCAGGACTATGTATGTGACTGTTGGATGATTTTATTTATATAATGTTATATTTAAAAACACAAATACTTGACGCCATGCTAGCTGTTCAAACTTAATTCTTTAGCCCTAAGTAATGTACAAAAGTATCAACGGAATTTATTCTCGAATAGTGACTCGACAGAACAAGTTAGCTGTAACAGTAGCGTAGTGAGTGACAATACAAATGCGATACAACAGGCCGCGGGTTCGAAACCATACTGACACAAATATCGGTATTTCTAACTTTTATATTTGTATTGCAAATTCACAGTGCTTCGTAATTTCTTATACAACCCAAAATTAAGCAGTGGAGAAAATAAATTAAATTCCTGGGCATCAAAGAAACCATTTCTTTAAAATTTCCAAATTTAATTTATATTTGAAAAGCTTACACATAACATATGTTTTCAAATGAATTCAGGCTATATAATATAAAAGCAATTATTGTCTTCACACAATTTTTAATGATAATTTGTGCTCTAGAATGCTAGGCCAGTTCGAATGCAATACTCCAATTAGCCTAACGATTTAGGAAGCACTATATCAAGGGATTGGCGCCATAAAAACCGCTCGCATCCAGCCAGTCCTTATAAACATTTAGAGCTATAGTTAAAACGAATCACCTAGGAAATACATCTAGAATTTTAAATTGGTGTTGGGAGGACGGGTTTTGGGGGATTTTAGGATAATGATAGATAATGTAAAGATATTTGAAATGGTTTAAAATACTTACTATGATGCAACTTCTTTCAACAGTCATTATATTGCAATAAAAATAAAGTAAAATTTAACACGATTTTGTGGGCCGCTCAAACATTTCTCTCGGTGCGAGGATCGAACCCGCGGCCTTTCGTTTCACAGGCGGCGTCTAACCAACTGCCCCGCGGAGGCTGTCTCTAAATGTTCGAATTTCGTACGTAAAACTGTACGAATATGACTAAATACTTAATAAATGTTCAAATCCTATATCGTAAGTTGTAACCTTAGATTAGTTTAGTTAGTTAGGAGTGACTGATTGGTTTCATAGAGAATAGTATTTACTTTAAGAAATGGAAAAATTTTGGCTTATAGGCGCACGTCGAACTTTCGAACATTCGAATTTCGTGTCGTAGAATAGTGTAACCCCCTGGTCAAAAGTAAATATAATTACGTTAAACTGGAAAATCGAATGTTATTTGGGTTACTTACAATTCGTTTTCAATTGTCGTGTACATGGTTGCGATCCAGGCTAATACATGAATTCTACCACCAAATATAGTATCTCTGACAATATTATTACCTTTTTTATATACTGGCACGGCATAGTGACTACACTGCACCTGATGGTCTTATGGCATCAGACGGCAGTCCCATGCCATTAGATACAATTATGCTGGCCTACTAAGATGCTTCCTCAAACTAGAACTTCTAACTAGATATATTACTTCACAAATTAAAATTTTGAGTACAATATTCTTAGAATTTTCCTGATTACAAACATAATTGATAAGTTACTTTTAAATTGATAGCTTATGGTTCCAAATTGGCTGTATAATTGCTAATCAAAAGACTGTAATAAGGAATTGCCAAAGGCTAGACGCTAGCGATAATTGTACACTAGGAATTTCAGGGCAAGACCTAGGTTTTAATATAAGAATTATTTAATTACAGTGCGATTCAGAGTATTGATATAACTGGACAAGACTTTAAGAACAAATATTGGCTTAATGTCGTCATGTAAATTAAGAGGATGAATGTTTTTACAAAAGAAAACGCCAAATCTAGAGGAAAAACTGAAGATTTAATTGAAAAACGGAGACTTGCCCAAACCTTGAAACGATAAGTGGAAAAAAAGCTGGTGTTATAAACAAGGACGATAAGAAAGACTATCAAAGGCTCAAAGAAAGAAAAAAAAAAGGTATGTAAAACCCACCACCACCTTCTAAGCCAAGGTGCTGAACTAATAATTAAATTCATTTCAATATTCAAGCAGCGTTGGACAACAAAGTGGAAAACACATGGGCTACACGGTGGACGGACGACCTGATTAAAATTGCAGAAAGTCGCTGGATGCAGGCCACTTCCAACTGGTCAGGCCAGGAGGCCTATGTTCGGCAGTGGACTTCCTGTGGCTGCAGAAAGAGGGAGAGAGAGAGAAAAAGAGGGACTTAAGCAGTCCTTAGAGTAATCGCTAAATCCTTTTCAATAATTAAACAGGCTGTGACTAATTAGCAGCACCGATCCGAATCTAAATATGGATACTTCCCTAAACGCTAATAGCATAGTGGGAAATTATTTATGTATCGAGAGGCTTCTGGTTCGATTGTTGCTCTGGGACCAATGTTAGTGATTTTCACAGTTATTTTGGGTTACAATTGGATCTTTCCTCTCCCACCCGGATGACTGGAAAAGATCGCTTCAACATACAAGACCGACAATTATGTCAACATTTTCTCTGGTACTTTTTGGTTTGTTTTTATTTTTTAAATGTATTTTTAGGAGGTATAATAAGTAGTTCATTGTTTTGATATCGCAATGTAGTGCTTTTGAAAAGGCTTTTAATTTCGGATGTACCAATTACTTTTACTGGTAACTTAGACAACGATTTAACGTGTCAAATCCATAACTTTGAGACAAGCAAAGTAACTTTATGCAACCGACTCTTAGTTAAATATAGTTTTCATATACAAGTATTATAAAAAAACAATTACCATACGTATTTACGGTTTCAATTCCCATTATTAACTTATTCGTTCCGAAAGAATTTCATCCGCATTTTCTTAGCTAACTGGTTTTTTGCCGTCTCGGCCTTAGATCTTGTTCTGAGGTCGCGCCTTTTAGTAATTATAAGGTTTAGATAAAATAATGGGTAAGTTACAAATAGAAGATAAATTCTACTAAAATAATAGTACTATTCTTTTTTTAATTTGTCATTTTTTTACATAGTGTGTCTTTATTATTTCAGGTCGAGAATCGAAGCAGCATAATTTATAGATCTAATACGAGTCACAGATTTAATTGAAATAACTTGTACGATATCATATGTAACATTTTGTCCGAGCATAAGTGGCCTGCGAATATATTCAAACGTAAATTGTTAAAAGAAAGCCTAACATACCTAATGGAAAAATATATTGATTGTACAGTGCACGGGGCGGTCACAGGCGGATTACTTATCCGCTCATTGACAGATATCTCTTAATTTAATATTATTACATTAAAAAGTAATTTAAAAAAAGTCGGCTTATGTAATTCGATCTACGCAGATCCGATCTCTGCGGAAAACTTCATTTATTGAACTGTTACATTCGCGTATATCTAAAAAATCATTGTACTTAATTACTTTGTCAATCTTGTCTAAAATGAATTTAAACACAAACTAATTTCGGTAGAGCACACCCGATAGTCTTACAATCCCGGACCTAGACATCACTTAGTAAATCCATAGTCCCTATTGACCCCGTCCTCGTCTCCTATTTCCCAGTTCCCAGATAAAACTGCAGACAGCGAGTATCAAAAGAAATATAATAACATTGTACGGTGACAAGCGGGCCGTGCCCTGTGCAGCCTCGGCCAACCTGTTTTTTCTCACATATCACGTTACCCACTACAATATTATTCTATATTTTATACTTGTACCTGTTTTACGGTGATTTTTTTCTAAGAGCGACTTGCTTTTCCTAAGGAAACTACAAGATCACAGATTACGTCGGCTATGTTTTGACAGCCTCCGTGACGCCGCTTGTGAAACGAGAGGCCGCGATTTCGATCCCCGTGATATAAATGTTTGTGCGGCCCACAAATATTTCTTTTGGGCCTAAGTGTTTGTGAGAGCGAAAAGTCTCTCGTATTTCCTGATACCCACACCACAACACTCGATCTTAGTGTAAGGTCAGGACTACGTATGTGACTGTTGAGTGTTACTTATTAAAGTGTGCCTGAGCCTCAATATTTCCGGACCTCGACCCAAGGGTAGACCAAAGAAGCGCTGGCTAGATCAAGGAAGATATGAGGATCAATGGCCTTACTATTGAGAATGCCGAAGTTCAGGCGAAATGGAGAAGAATTTGCCGGAAGGCTGACCCTGGCACCGACCAGGATAACGCCAGGTAGAAGAAGAAGTGACTTGCAATATATAGAGCAGTTGGGAGAGAGCGTTAAGCCACAGCATTGTCAATATCTTCCGCCAAACATGTGAATGCACTGTTCTGTCCCCGTTGGAAGGATATTGTAGCCTGAGTAACTACTAAACATATTGAGACTTAACATCTTATGCCTCAGGATGGCGAGCGCAGTGAAATGATAAGCATTGCTTTGTAATTCATGGTGTTTGGTTTTGCTACTGTCCATGAGTGGCCGGATCGGTTACCATCAGACGAATGGCATTCTCGTTTCGCCATTCAACGAAATTTAAAAAATTAAGCTGCTCGACAAACCAAATCATGTTTCTCAAATCGAATACTCATAACATACCTAAACGGAATCGAATCTTAGACTTCGCAGTTCACTATCCACTAAACCAATGGGGTGTAACAAATGCTCACATTATAAATAATACGCATTCAAGTGGCATTTAAAAATTATCCCTACATAGTAACTTAGAAACGGCTCATATCGGCAAATGTCAATAGTAATGGCTATTATTAATTTTGTTATTTAAATCGTTAACATGACTCAATATATCACGGTACTAGTATCCAGGGGTAAGCAGAAATCTAACAAGGTTAGCGGCTGTGAAACGAGAGGCCGCGGGTTCGAGTCTCCGAGACAAATAATTGTGTGAACCACAGGTATTCGTTTCGGGTCTGGGTGTTTGTAATACTTTTGATTTCATAATTACGCAGCCATTTGTCGGAAATAAATCAATCAGTTACTATACATAATATTATGTATATAACTGCTTCGGTGGCATGTTGTACTACGGTACGGTTACAAAGCTGAGGTCTCAGGTTCGAATCCCGGATCGGGCAAAAGGATATTGAATTTTTCTAATCATTATCAGCTTGGAGACAGGTATTTGTGCCCGACATGGCGATAGGCTCGCCCCCTATCACATCGTAGAACGGAACATACAAGGCGAATTGTGGGTGTCCTGGCACTTCTGCCTACTCCTGCTGGGAAAAAAGCGTGAGTTTATGTATGTATGTACATAATATGTGTTAATATTATTTATATAGGTGTCATCATTGCGTAACCACAACATTAACATAAAAAATACTTAGATTTCTCGATAAATTGTATTTTGCATCTCAGTAAATTGTATATCATTTTAAATTATATTTCAAAGAAATACATTAAATAAACAACATTCCGACGCAATGAAATCAATTCGTTACATTAAATACCAATAAATAAATACAAAATTGCCATTCCTAATTCATTAAATAAAAACCTACCACACCCATAGATCGATAATGTCCATTCTAACTTTGAACCTTATCACGTCAGCATAAAGATGAATATGGATTGAAGTCAGGATGACGTAATTTTTTTCTAGCGATCACCGTTCACCGTCTACAACAGTACAGATAGGTACGGCCTACCATCCCCCCCACATCCCTACCACGCGCCACAGTTCGTGTCAAATCAGCGATGCAACTCTGCGACGCTATTTTAGGAGCGATACCTACTTTAAGAATTAGATGATTTTTTAAACATATTGAATGCAATTATAATACAAGTTCAAGGGACTTACTTCATTTATGATAATTATTGTTTGAAGAGGAAATTAAATTAATTAATTTTATTATAGTTAAATTATTTACCTACGATAATTACACAGCTATATAACCAGAGTACAATATACAAGTATCACACAAATTTATAATTATTGGACATTAATTTAACTAGCAACTTTGTATGGGAAATGTAATTCTCAATAATTTCATGACATAATATTTTATTGTATTTGTATATGTGGCGGATCATTATAAAAAAAAATAATTGAATAGTTTCTTACAACTTTCTTTCATTATTAACCCATACAAATATTTTAAGACTATTTTCTTATCAACTAGCCATTTTTGTTTAACAAATTAAATTACAAATAATTCCAAATTTGAAATAAAAAAAAAACATTCTAATTTCAAAAAATATAATAATTCCATTAAAAAGTCAAGGCGAAGGCACAAATATGCGCAGCCACACTGCACAACACTCAACTGTGCGGTGCAAACGAGTGAGTCAGTGTGCGCGGGCGCAAGTTTTGCAACCAAAATTCTACCGGTTCTAAACAATGGCATTATTACACGTTAGACGCCATTTTGTTTTTAACTAACCGACCACTGAATAGGTACTAATAGAAAAATATTGCCCGATTTAAAATACAAAAGGGCTGTTTATTTTATACTTGGTATAAATTCGATCCAACTCAGATGTAAATTGTGAAGTAACTGCGTATCTTCCTAGATATACCTTGAGATAATAGTGAATTTAAGGAGTATTCGCACTTTAAGCCTTTTTAAGGGTACATTATTGTAGATTTTGTGATATACTGTATATGGCGGAGGTATGGGCTTTTATGATTATTGTACACGGTTCAGTAGGAAGAGGTAAGAATCCTGTTTAAAACAGTAGCACACATTTATGCGAAAGTATTTGCGTGCCATTAAAACTCGGAAAGATGACTAAACTATAGTTTCTTAGATTTATGCGAATTTTACACATTGAAATAAAATTATTTACGGATTTTATCGCGGAATTGGTTTAATGTTTACGTTTTTTAACTTCCCGACGCGACGTTTCGATTACTTTACAGCTTTCTCGGTCATTTAAAAAATGTAAAAATTTAACCAAATTCGCGATAAAATCCGTAAATAATAATTTTATTTCAATGATTGAACTAGTTTACAGTTTAAATGTTATTTAAAAATATAGAATAATATACTTTTTTAATTTACGTAATTATAAATATTTTGAGTTTTTAGTAAAAGGTCGAGAATAGAAAATGTTGAGCAGTAGAACCAACCTTGGCACCGGCGCCAATAATACCAGATACATGTAATGATTGGATTAACATTTAGTTGTACGAATACACACAATATTTTATTAAGATTTTTTATCTAAGATATCTTGTTATGACTGCCTCGATGGCGCGGTTGTACCACGGCATGATTGTAAAGCTGTGGTCTCGGATTAGAATCACGGATTGAGCAAAGTGATATTGCATTTTTCTATTCATTATCAGCTCGGAGTCAGAATTTTTTTTGATGTGGTGATAGGCTCGCCACATATCACATAGTGGTACGGAAAATACATGGCGAAACGAAGGTGTCACTGTTGCACTTTTGCCTACCCCTTCTGGGAAACAGGCGTGAGTTTATGTATTATGTATGGAGGTATATCTTGTTATGAGTCGATTATTAATCCTTACTTCGCCATGACGATAGGATCGCTCCATGTCACATGTAGGGATAAAAAGAAGTTCGATAAACTGTGTCACTATTAGGACCTATTTCTCCCTCTTAGGGAATACAGGATTTGGTTAATGTAGATTTAAGTACGTTTCTTTTATTACAATAAATGGCGAGACGAGCATGCCATTCGCCTGATGGTAAGCGATACGACCGCTCATGAACAGTAACAATGCTTGGCATGTCATTGCACTCGCCATCCTAAGACATAAGATGTTAAGTCTCAATTTGTCCAGTAGTTTCCATGGCTACAATATTCTTCAAACCGGAACTGCTACTGTTTGACGGGAGGAATAGACATTGCGTTAGTATTTACCCAGGCAGCCTCCCACATATAAGACACTTACCACCAATCTAACCAGTTTTAGCAGAAATTTTAATTTTTGTAGTTTTTTTTTCCCCAATTCAAAAACAATTTTTCACAAATTCTAGAACAATTTTTTACCAATTTTAGAACAATTCTCCACCAAAATTGTAAGAACAATTTCGTACCACTTTTTAAATGATATTTTCAATCTCTAAAACAGATAATATCAGCAGATAAGTCCTAAATACCGCGCGTCTCGGCGCTAGTCACGACCGCTATTAGTCGGTGCGTAGGCGATACGTTTTAACACTTTAATGTGATTTGTTACCTTTTATGTTATTTATTGGTCTGATATATATGTATTAGAAGGTAGGTAAATTTGGGAAATGGTTTCCGGGATGAATTTAAGGGATTTGGCGAAGAGAGCGAAGAGACGCTAAATGTTAGGCTTTTTATGGTTCTTTAGATTTGAATTTAACATTTTCTCAGATATATAATAGTTTTATTTCAATCCGAATCATTTGCTTTTCTGAAGTAATTATGAACAGTTTTAAATAAACTAGTTAAGGTAGTAGTCATTGGTCCTAGTAACCTATAAGTGGTAAGGACAGCCTTACCACTTATAAGATTTGCTCAAATTAATATCTTATACAAAATCGACATGAAGTAATAATATAGTGGTTGCATTTGGTGTATTAAGTCAGGTTGCCGTAAACATATAATTCATAATTTTCTCCTGTTTGCCTTCTATTAATCTTTTCTTATATTTTTTTTATCCCCGGATGCATTCGGAAAAAATACTACCAAATTAAATTTTCACCAAGTTGGTAACATTGTGTACATAAAAACAGACAAGTAAGTTTTGGGAGAGTTTAATACAGTAAACAACTTTCAATGACAGAAACGTCCACTATTTTCTGGGTATTGTAGGATTCCATGGGCGGTGACGTTTGTATGTGAGTAATTTTTTATATCATCAGTACATCTATCTATCTTCAGCCACAAAAGATATGTTGAATACCAAAAGTTCCTTCTCATAACCCAATAAATAAATAAATAATAATAAATAACACCCAACAGTCACATACAGTCGTAGTTCCTGACTCCACTCTAAGATCGAGTCTTTTGTCGTGGACATCAGGAACTACGAGAGACTTTTCGGTCTCACAAACACCCAGACCCGAAAGAAATATTTGTGGGCCGCACAAACATTTCTCTCAGTGCGGGAATCGAACCCGCGGCCTCTCGTTTCACAGGCGGCGTCTAACCGACTGCGCCACGGAGACTATCCAATAGAAGCAATATCTATCTATTGAATCTAAAAGTACTCAAATTTTTTGTCTTTTTGACCTCTTGCTGCTTGGATAGTCAGTCAGTACTGTTCATGATTGAGTGATTTTTTGCAATTTATCTATTTAATCTTTAAACATAATATTATTTGTTTTTTGAAATCAACGTTCTACACGCACTAAACAATTGAATTTTTTAAGAATAATGTTAAAGGTAGGTAGCTTTGGATATTACTGAAAATTCGTTTTGTTTAAGTTATTTGTTTTGGGCCTAAATGTTTAACTGAGTTGAATTTAGTTTTCACGCATCCTCAAAACAGAAAATTATTAAGATTTATAAGCTCCTAAGACGTTAATCATACACAGTTTTAAAATCTATTTTAGCTATCGAACCTTTTGCCCTTTTCGCGCAAACTGAATTCAATAGTCATTAGAAAAGGACAAAACATTGGGTAACTAAAATAGGTTTAAAGACCGTGTGATTGTTTAAACAAAATTTTAAAATTCGAATACTTCATCTAAATCAAATTTGGAACGTTTTTTACACCCTGCATTCGTTCCAAAATTCGAATACTTAATCAAAACCGAATTTAGAACGTTCTTTACATCCTGCATTCGTTCCAAAATTCGAATACTTCGTCAAAACCGAATTTCGAACGATCTTCGTATTGTTAACATTCGTTCCTCGACCAATAAGATTCGCCTAAAGCAAACTAAACAATCAAAAATGCAAGGAAACACACCAGCCAGTCAGCAAAGAGATCCAACACGCCAATGTAAACTCTGCACTATTTCCCAATGAAAAACTATCACGTATAGGAGGAGTGCACATCATGGAACATCAAACGGCGCGTAGTGTAAACATTTCTTTATACGTTACGAGTTACATTAGCGCGTGTGTACACTACATAACTAGCTGTTGTGTACACGTTGCATGGCGTAATTTTAATAGAGTATTATTTGAAATAACTAGTTTTTTTTAGAGTCAAGATGTCTAAATTTTACAAGAAAGCTATGTTTTGATATACGGTGTTTGTACAAAAACTTAGCCAAGTATTAAGAGAAGTTGGAAAAAATAGAGGTCAAGTCTTTCTCTATCTCGACTGCCTCAGTGGCATACTTGTGTTGCACTGCGCGGTTATAACGCTGAGGTCTCGGATTCAAATCCCGGGCCGGAAAAAGGGATATGTGATTTTTCTATTCATTATCAGCCTGGAGTAAAAAAATTGTACTCAATATGGCGATAGAGATAGAACACTTAAGACGAAATATGGGTTTCCTGGCGGCACCTCTGCCTACCCCTTCTGGGAAAAGGCGTAAGCTTATGTACGTATGTAAGAGACTCTCATCGGTCGTAACCAGATAAATATCTGATAGGATCGGTTGTCAGTATATCTCCAATAGGCTACAGATTTTGGAAACTTGCTAGATCTATTTAGTAGTTGTAAATACTTAACTTCAATGGAATTTCGCCTGTTTACAATTTTAAACATAAATATGCATATGTATGAGACATAAGGTAAGGACACCATCTATTTCAAATAAAAATATGGATCATTTTTCACGTCGTAGCCTTGCCACAGTTCATCAATCTTTTTCTGCCATAAATGAATTGTGTGCTTCAAATATTCAATAATATAATAATAACTCGGTAAATTAACGATAATCTACGGCTGCATCTGCTGACTTCCTCAGTCATACCTTAAAAAAATACTAAAGACTTCTCCAAAAAATCCGTATTTTAAACCTGTCCAGCAACACGTATAACGCAACAGCACTAGTGATGTATATCCGCAGAATGCATTCGAAAGAGCTGGGAAATATCGCCAATGTTTATTTTAACTGGCTGAAAGAAGGCAATCTGGCGTTCGTAAGGCGGGATTTACGCGAGCGGGTGACGCGGCTCACTCGACCCGGCGGTTAATTAAACGCTCATCTAGCACATTTATTTCCTGTGTTTGACTTATAAATGGAGATTTCTGTGTATGTTTTACGGTTAGTGTATTAGCAAGAATTTGATTAAATTAAATTTGCAACAGAATTACACGTAGAAATAGGGTGAATTTATTAAATTAGCTGTTATTTACATGTTCCACGTAACAACATTAATTAATGTTTAACTGTTTTCTTCGAATAACTTCTTGACGAAACCATAGATAATGGGTATAATAGGTTTTGGAACAGAGGATGAAAATCTTTATATTTCTCATTGATTTTGCTTTTGTAACCAAACTATTACACAAATATTTTTTTTAGGATTCTATTGTCTACAGAGTCTAAGTAGCACACTTTTTAAGCATAATTACATTTTCAATCAAACCACCTTTACTTTACTTTACTTAAACTCACTAGGAATTCTCCCGATCTTACCTAAAAATATGATAATGAAATTATAATACAAATTTGAGAAATGATTTTTTATTTTTACAATCAGTTGCCTTCAGCAAGCTCGGCGTGCCGCGGGCCTAAGCCCTAGCGCGTTCTATTTTTAATGTTTAGATCGGTTAATGCGCGCGATGCAGTTTTATGTACAAATTCGCCCGCGCGCGCCGGCCGGATGGAACGCCCGCCATTTTTAAAATTTAATTTTAGAATTGGAATCAGCAGGAAGCTCTTCTATTTTTGAATTTTATTTATTCGCCTAGGCGTGGCGCATAAGCCACTCCTATTTCTATGAATATGAATACAGACGGCTATAAATAATGTTTTTTTTTCGTCCAATGAGACGAGCGGTAGTGACTCACGGCATCTTTTTTTTCGTTGTCTATGGACGCGTGGGCTCGCGATTCGGTGTTAGACGTGATGTATGGAAGACATTTGCATTAGAAATGACATGCGAATTACATGATGCTTCCTTAACGATGTTTACCAACTTAATAAAATGTGTAATAAATATAGAAAATGAAATAATGCGTTTGTTTCTTAATATTACGGAATGAGCACGGTCGTGAGTCGTGACAAATAAAAAATGTATATTTTGTATTGTGACAAAGAATTTCTTTGTAAACACTGAAATGGCTCAGTAAATATCTTTTTACAGTTCGACCTACGCGTGAACTTTAGAAGTTCACGTTTTGGCCCCATGGGCCATTACGAGAAAAGACATTTAAAATTAACTTTAAGACAAAGACTGAACCCGTGTGATAACCGTCGAACCCATTGCATTTTACGTCTATTCTTTATGTCTCGGATCTAATTACGAAACCATATAAGTTGAATTTTGTATTAAAGATTATTACACTTAGCCATATTTTGGGCACAGTTCAAGGCACTTTTAACAATTAGTTCTGTGTTTATTTGCAAGATTTATGTCGTGTAATTGAATTAGATTTTTAGTTATTTTTAAACCATACTAATACAGTACCCATTTACGTATCCTACAAGAAAAAGCTGAAGTTCTAATAATTACACCAGTATTCTTACCAATCAAGTTACTCTAAGGACCTCTTCATACAGCCGATTTCGACCTATTTGCCCTCCAGATTCACAAGCCACTTTTATATCAAAAGCAAAATAATGTTGTCAGTTGAGCCGTTCGGGAGGGGCATCGATGCACCAGCGTTATTTTTAACGTACACCAACCTTGAATTTTAGTCGGTATTTTTGTATGCACCTACTGCACTTGGCTCGGTTTCGAGACGCGTGAAAAAATAAATAAAGTGACGTGAATAAAACTGCGCACGGTTTTCGAACGCATCTTTATTTTGCACGCCGCTGATACATTTCGACAAAGGTTTTGTTTATACGCTTCCGGTTTTTGAATTTCGAACGCAGTTTCGCGTTGCAGTGGCAAAAACCTTTGTCATCGCCTTCCGGTTTTTGAACGCATCTTTTTGTACAAATATTTTTGCATTTCGAATTTTAAAATAAATGGAATATTGTTTTTTCTTTTTGTTGGAAAATTGCATTGCAATTGCTTTTTGTTGTCATTTACCCTCGAGTTAAAAGAGGGTGTAATCATTTTCAAGTTTTTGTCGACCTAGTTTCGTATCTCTCAAATAGACGGCGTGGTTTTTTAAATACTGTAATAGGGAAGACCTTCGTAAATTAAAAGTGACTATCGTGTAATTTTGTGGATTCGTGATTGCACATTGCCGTGTCCATATTTATACATTACGTGTAGATTATAAAAGAACCTCGTGGCCTCTCCATGGCAGCTGCGTACAGGATTTTATAGTTATACTTTTAGTAATCGCGTAATTGTTCTGCAGATAGTTAAGATTCGTTGTGTATGATCCGTGGATTCGATTATTATCGGATGAGTGACTTTCTTTGGCGAACGAAGCGCATTGACTAATCAAAAGTTAGGGGATCCATCGCAGGATGAGTACTTCTGACTTTGTGTGATGTGGACGGGCCGTGCAAAGTAGTGTGACGCATATGGGCTGATATTCAGAATTATCTTTGTCATACTAATATTATGTACTATTTTTGTGTATAAAACTGCGATCTATCTTTGAATATCCCGAATATTTACCATCATACAGGCAGATGGCCGATAATTACAAATTATTCTCTCAAGAAACTGAACTAAGGTGCGTTGGAATAACACTGTCATAGTTGTGAGTAATAAGTGCGTGGTGGCCTGTTGATAACGGACCAGACGCGACTGCCAACATGTTCACAGTGGTCGCGGGTTCAAATTCCAGGGCACATCTCTGGCTGATACAGAACAGTAATAAGTAAGGGGTAAGAACATAAACTCATATTAAATTATCCGACTGTACACACGACTATATAGATAGACCTCATGAGAAGGCTCAAGGTCACTCAACGCGCTATGGAGCGGACTATGCACGGTATTCCCCTACGAGATCGAAGCAAAAATGAGGAAATCCGTAGAAGAACAAAGGTTACCGACATAGCCCATAGGATTAGCAAGTTGAAGTGGCAATGGGCCGGGCACACAACGCTTAGAACTGATGGCCTTTGGGGTTGAAAGGTTATAGAGTGCAGACCACGTATAAGGAAGCGAAATGTCGGACGCCCGCCTACAAGGTGGACGGACGACCTGGCAAAGCACTAAGGTTGCAGGAAGTTGCTGGATGCAAGACGCTTCCAACAGGTCGATGTGGAGATCCTTGGGGGAGGCCCATATTCAGTAGTGGACTTTCCGTGGCTCAGATGATTATAATGAAGTTATACCTAATAGTTTTGTGTTAAGCGATGATTTTTTATTGCAACGAATGGCGACACGAGCATGCCATCCACCTGATGGTAAGCGATACGTCCGCTCATGGACAGTAGCAAAACCAAACACCAATTACAAAACATACACCTTGTGTGGAATCTCAGCATAGATATTTTGTCTAATTCCGTTACAGTGTTGGTGATTATGTAACACGCTAACCAGGAAATTGGCATCGGTTGTTATTTACCACTCATTATAGAATTTCTGTAAAGAGGAGATTGATTGTAGACTCTTTGTACTTGTAAGGGATACGAGTCGTGAAGTTCAGGGTTCGGTTACCACTACCTTGATATCTGTATCAGCCCATATACATCCCACTGCAGGGCACGGGCCTACTCTATAATCGACAGTACGATTGAGAGTGGTTAGGCCATATAGTCCACCACGCTGGCCTAATGCGGGTTGGTTGATATGTTTCTTGAAAATTCTTGAAAATGGAATTTTCATATATTTCGTTCTTTATTATATCCTAGGATATTTAAGAGACTTTCCCGCCCTAACACCGATCATTGCAACTCCTGTCAGCCAGGATCAACAGTGGCACGCAAAGAGTTGACACCGAGCTCCGGAGCTCGGCGAGTCTCTCAGGGACACAAGCTTGTCTTTAAATAAAGATTATAATCGTTGGATATAAATAAACTCGGTGAACTGTAGATTTTACTGATGAGACATTTGCCTACCTTTTGAAGAAAAGGCGTAAGTTTTAAAAAATCTAAGTCGAACAAGACAAGAGCCGCTTTGAACAATCCATAAGATGCACTAATAAAGGTTTTAGAAAAATATATCACATACTGCTTGTAACAGATTGCTGTTGTAATCCTTAGGCAAGAATATTTCAAACCAGGTAAAAATAATTTACCCATTTTTTCTATTATACGTCCCACTGCAGAACACAGGCCTCCTTACAACTGAAAGTACAATTATATGCCATATTGACCACCACTCAGGCCTTGTGCGGGTTGGTGGACTTTACATACCCTAGAAATTCTTACATAATCGCTATGTAAGAAGTGGGTGGTGATTGACTATACACATGCCACTGCAGTCAGTAGTCTGCCCTGGGATTTGAACCCGCGACCACCGTGCAAATACAGACAGCCGCGTCTGGTCAACCAACAGGCCACGCACATATACCCATATTCATAGAAATTGTATTAGACTTATCAATAGTATGCACTATGTTGAGGAGATTCCGTCTATAGGATCTTCGTAGACAAAGAATCTAGGAATTGGCTCAGAGGACTAAGCCGCTGTTCTGTTGCCAAATACTTCGAACAATGTTACACTAGACTGATAATGACTGAATGAAACATGTGAATGGAAGCAGGTATGTTACTACAGTTACCAGGTTCAATCATAATATTAGATATATTTCTAGAATTTTCAAAATAAAAGAAAGTTTAGAGCCACTATGGAATGGGGTAAAAACCATAGTTGACTGTACTGTATCAGCCCATATACGTCCCACTACAGAGCACGGACCTCCTCTACAATCGAGAGTACGATTGAGAGTGGTTAGGACATACAGTCCATCACATTAACCTAGTGCGGGTTGGCGGGCTTTACATGCCATAGACATTCTTACAAATCGCTATAGTATGCAATGAGGGCCTCCCTCGCCGTTAAAGTGCATGGTGATTGACTATCAATTCACACATGACTTCGAAAAGCAGAGGTGTGCCCTGAGATTTGAACCCGCGACCACCGTTTACCAACAGGCGACCACGCACCATGGAAAATGCACCCATGGAAAAAAAAACATGTTGTCTGGGTAACAAACGGTTGTCTATTTCTATCGCCAAGCATTATACATAGTTATCTTAAAGTATATATAATCTAGAAGGAGCGCTGGTACTTCAAAAACGTAGATAAAAATGGTGGTGCCGCCTTTTTCTGCCCTCCTATTGGCTGATATTTGACAGGTTGTCGCTTTTTCAACATGCGAGAAATACTTGGAAAAGATGAATAAAAATCAATAGTCTAGTGCTATTCCAGTAAATACCGTTTTAAAAGGATGATAGCTACAAATACTTTATAGGTCATCAAAGGAATTATTTATAGCAAATATCTCTAATATACATATTATATACTCTAAGATATTGTATTTTATTTTGAAGGATATTATAACCAGCGTTTATTAGACATAAACACCAACACCTAATGCCTGGAAAAGAAAGATTAAAACTAAAATTGAAAAGGATGATCCGTTTTTTTTTACTGAAGTATAAAATCATTACTCCTCAGAAATACACCCACGAGATGTAACAAAAACTCGATTCAAATATCAACCAAAAAATCTAGACTATACTAAAACACTAAAAACCTAAGCCCAGTCACTTTTAAATGTGAGTAAGGCCACGCACACACGCGCTCCCCGGCGCCGATTGGCACGGGCCGCGCCGCACATTTCAAAATATACGGTAATGTTCATTTTTCGTCCGTCTATTTTTGAGCAACGCGGTTTTTATCCCTAATGTAGTGGGTGCGAGGGGTTTTGATACTTTTTAGGTCATCTTTTTATTATTTATCCGTGTAGGTAGATAGTTCGGATAGTGTTGAATTAAACAGTTGTTTTTTAAGGCTAAAGAAAACATTTTTTAAGTGTGTAAAATGTATTTAAGTATATATGATTGTTATTTGCAAATATTTCCCGACTAAACTAGGAACTTAATTTTTAAGAACAGCTCGTGTTAAGTTAATTTTCCCATTAATTTATCAAACGTAAAATTTTAAAAAAAATGTAACCGAATGCAACAGCTATAACTTCAAAACCAAAGATGCCAAAGAAGTATTTATTAATTTAATTTTATTAGTTCCTAGCCACATAATTACAAAACCTTACACGACTTTATCCTTCATCTTAAAATACCAGCGCAACCTTTGAAAACAGCGCGTCGCTACAAAAATATAAAGAATAAACACCTAAGTTTGCCTTGAAAATAAACATGTGCCGAGTAAAACGCTAATAAATAAAAATATTTGCATCTCCTACGTGTTTCATAATCATGCACAAAGAAATAAAACAGGTTCTCATTTAATAAATATTATTTCTCAGTATCTTCGTTGTAATGTAAGTGGCCGCCGTTTTTATGAATAATTAGATAACATTAGACAACTATGAAAAGCTGTTGTGCGGCGATTCCTTAACGTTAGGAAATGCGCAGTTTAGTGCTTTTTTTCTCGTCTAGACTAAATTACTAGGAAAGTTAGTACTTTATTTACATTTGCGTGGTGATGTCGCATTGGTAGCCATTCTTTTGCAATGCATAAGATAGTTTCGGACAAGTTTCAATATTTCTAAGGAATTTATTAAATCGTTTTTCAGTAATCAATCTCCGACATCTTTGCCAGGCCATAAAAATAAGAATACTATGTACAATGCGACATGGTGTAAACTAGGAAGCAATACAAATAATACAAGCGAAGATAAAACCTTTCTTTAAATTCAGGATCACTTGAGCTTCATTTTTGCTTGTAGCTTTAAACTTTTGAAGTAATACAACTTTTAGCGCTTTTGGAAAGAATTTGAGAGTAGTATGTGGTTATAGAGTGCTGTAAATATGTGATTTTAATTATACACGGCGGTGAATGATAGGCCATTGTAATAATTAAAAATAGAACTTATTACGTGCAGTAAGTAATTTGTACTTATAAGTAGACTTTTTATAATCATTTCTTTTGTTACGTTCATTGTGCCAGTATTTCTTCTCTTTTTCTTTTGTTTTTTTTTTTATACATGAATGCTGCAAATCACCAAAGTATCAAGACTTTTCATTCCGCACACACTCCTTTGTGTTTTTTGGCACGGCGGCCAAGCATCAGTTTATATGATGCATCCCGCCTGCACATCACACACGAGTCTGTATGTGTGTTTACATACAACAAACTGTCGTTTTCGGTAATGGCTGTGCTTATGACGCTTTAGTGGAGGATTTTGGGTGGGATTTTCAGGAGGGTTTTAGGCCTAACCGCCGAATTCTAACAAATCTTTTTTTTGTTTTTTTCATTTATAATTACTTCTGTAGCTACCTTTTTTGTTATTTATTATTACTTCTGTTTCTATATAAGAATTGGGAAATTCTACACATTTTTTATGATTTTAAAGCGGCCTACCTAATGTTTTATTACAGGAAATTATCAAGTTCCGGAATATTTTTTCTATTTTCCAATGATGACGAGCAGGTCACTCGCCTAATAAGCGATACGCCTGCCTTTAAGCAGGAGCAACTAATATGATAGGTTGTCTATCAATTTCATACCACCAACGAACGACCACAGAGCAAAATGAAAAAGCTAGCTATTACTTTACGTCAGTGTTCTAAACTGAATTTGAGTAAAGTCTCCTTACGTAAAACCTCTTTAGTTCTATACAACACATGCGTTTTGTTCACTGCAAAATTTTTAATGTCACATTGACAATTTGCGTTTCGTTCACCGGAAAAATAGTCGCTTAACTAATCATAATACATCATTTGATGTATTTAACACGGAGTTTACAAATTAGAACAGTCTGGTCTATTGTGACGTGTTTCCAGCGATCCTAGTGTTTTAACTGCATGTCTAAACACTAACCATTGTTCTAAACCGCGTGTTTTTGAATTCATCGCTTACTCGGCTTTCGATTTGTTTTGGATGTTTAGATTTTTGTTACAGGCTGTGAAAGCTATTTTGGATGAATTATATTATCTACAGCATACGTGATCAAATCTTAAAATATTCGAAGATCTACATCTGAATATCACAATCTTGACTGTCATTTACAGGGCTAATCGACTCTTGCCTTTGCCTATGTCACAAAAAAAGCAATAAAGTATTCTCTGAAACGTGTATTAATAGTTATCCGACAAGTATAAAAATATAAGTGATGCAAAGTCTGCCGATTATGATTACAAATTATTGAAGCATTGTTCTGTAAAATAATCCCTTTTAATTGTTTTTTTTTCAATTATTCTTTCAATGTTCACACATATTGTATATTCAATAACTTTCAAATATATTTACATACATCAATACTCGTAATTACTACAGTTAATTCTTTGGTCTCACAAATGTTAGTCCCTACGCATTCAAACTAGTTAAAAAAAAACAATCATAATAATTATATTCATTGGTATAATTCTTATCTTTATTAACAAACGCATTGCACAGTAGAGTAAAGTGGAGTATGGTAACGCAACACCGATATAAGAAGAACTCCATATAAATACCACTTTCACATTTTATGAAATCGAATTTTCGCAAGATTCGCTCGTATTATGTAAATGGTCAGAACGCGTACGTCTCAGTTTAACTAGGTTTATTTGGATTTATTCCAACATCCTAGTTAGGTATGCGCCGTCTAAAAGATATACTAAAAATATATATAGGGTATCAAGACTGCTACAAAAACCAAGCCGGATGGTAGCACCTCTGCTTACCCCTTCTAGGAAAAAGGCGTGATGTTTATGTATGTATGATTTCTATTTTATTATCGTTTACTCACAGTGTATCTATGCCGGCCAGCGTGGTGGACTATATGGCCTAACCACTCTCAATCGTACTCTCAATTGTAGAGGATGTCCGTGCCCTGCTGTGGAACGTATATGGGCTGATGCAGATACTTAGTATATCTTCCCCTACACTGTTAACTTCAGTACAAAACTTAACATTCCAGTACGGTTAGTAGTATCGATAGGTCTAGTATTACAGTTAGTCTAGAAAAATCCTGCGCTCGAGTTACAAACTAACAGTTTAGTGGCGCTTGTGTGGCCGTGGCTTCATAAAAATGTGATATGACCCGCTCATATTGAGTCATGGTGGAAAGAAGTATTTTATAAATAATAAATAAATACACCCAACAGTCTCTACTAAATCCTGATCCCACATTAAGATTAATTGTCTTGTGTCATGGGTATCAGGAACTACGAGAGACTTCTTGGTCTCACAAACACCCAGACAAGAGATTTTCAATCGAGAATTTCCATGGTATTTAAAATCCGCTAACGTTATATACTACCGTAGGTCCCAAACGATTCAAGTAATAGCAATAAAAAAATGATCTAAACTTTTAAACTTAAATTTTTGAACATAAAATAACTTTAGTAGCACAAAGCCGACACCCGAGCAATCTGCCTACCTTAAAACTCCGCTTATTACACCCACAACAACAAGAAATCGTAGGTTTCTAGCTCCCACAACAAATCAAGAGAAAGGAAAGAATTGAAAATAATTGAATCTCTGCAAAATATTATTTATTTTTGATCGCAAAGGTCAAACGAATTATCGAGTCATCTTTATCTACACAACTTTAATCGTAAATTGACTGTCCGTGTGTTAAAACTATATTCTTAGCTAGTTTTGAAAAGAGCAACACTAGAGATTCTTGCCCGTTCTTCTCTAGTGAAAACGGCTTTCCGAACCGGGTGGTAGATAAAAAAAAATACTGAATCTAAAATTATGTTGAACATTCTAATGGATTCAATAAATTATTTTCATTTCACTTCATTTTAAAACAGGATAGGAAGTGGAAGAAAATGTTCTGAAGAAAGATGGTAATAGACTTCCCGAAATCTCACCAAATGAAATTCAATGGCAGAAATCTATTTTCTGTGAGATGGACCTACTGCTGTCTTAGTTCACAACAGTATACAGTATACAACAGTGTAGTTTCTCCATTTAATAAAATAAAAAAAATAAGTTTACACAGGACACACTCCTGACTTTTCAGAGTCATGTGTGTATGATAGTCAATCACCACGCACTTTAATGATAAAGGAAAACATCGTGAGGAAACCTGCATACAAAAGCGACTTATAAGAATTTATATGGTATGTAAAGTCCACCAACCCGCGTTACGCCAAGCGTGGTGGACTATATAGCCAAACCACTCTCAATCGTACTCTCGATTGTAGAGGCCTGTGCTCTATTGGTCGTATATGGGCTCATATAATACATTACAAGGTTCTATCGTATTATCCTTACCAAATATTACAGCTTACATCTCCAATAACGGATCTAAACTACAGTACAAAGTCCACCAACCACGCCTCTGCGTAATAAATGATTGGAACAGTATTAATATCTAGAAATCTCTGTCAGTATCCCGCTAATATTAAGTACGACATTTTTCCAACTACGTGTGATAGGGCCGGTTATATTAAAATGTATGTAAATTTGTGTATAAATTGAGCCAGACAGTTTGCTGCGGTGCGTTTCCATTGTATGCTGTTTCAATACGTATAAGTTCACGACTGTAACACGGAAGAGGATTTTTGCTACCTGCGTTTAGTAAGGATTATGTGAATAACATAGTATAAGTAATAAACATATTATCAAGTTCTAAAAGACGTGACATTTAAACTAAGAAACTTATAAATGAGACTGAAATAGTTAACCTATTGAAATGCTTAATATGGGTATCAAATTCAAGATTTCATGTTCTGCAATCATGTGTACATACTAGAGACGTGAAAGAAAGAAAAACACATTTATTTTCGCAAGGCCGATACATAAAAACGAAAACAAGAATATAAAAACGTACAGGGTTTTAAGCAACATGTTAATATGTAAATTTTTCTACACACCCACATCTATATTCCCGAAGGGATAGTTAGATGGAACTATTCGACTGATTTTTTATTTTAGTACCAAACGTCATTCGGGGTAAACCTGTCGCCTTACCGGATACAAATTACAATCGCAGGCATTGCTGACTATTATTCGTCAAAGCCGAAAACTCACAAAAATAATAAAAAATATCTATCTTAGTTAAGATTGAACTTTCTTCCGCACTACATATGATTAACAAATTATCCTAGAATCGTAAGACAGTGGACCCTCGTCAAAGTGCCCACGTATGCGCCGTACGTAGCCCATAGCAACTTATTGCCTTTAAAACGTTACGTAACTATGCGCCGGCGCATGTGTGCGACGCATTGTGCACACAAACGCGCTGGGTGCGTGTGTGTGTATGCGTGCGCGTATGTGTGTGTGTGCGCATGTGTGTGAGTGCATAAGTTTTTCATTTTAAATTTTTCCATTTAAACAAATAATGACAGGAGGTTATTTTTTATGTACTCGCTAAGTGTTTTATATTAATTTAAATGGACATGACGAAGGTATAGAACGTACACTTAGCTCTAAGTACAGTCGGTGTATCAAAGAAATAGCGCGTTTAATCGAATCATCCTGCTTTGAATTACAATATAAAAGAATTTGAATTTGTAATTGAGGTTTGATTAACAAGAATCTTTAAATTGATTTGTAATTAATAGTGTTTTTACATAAATGGCACTTAGCAACAGCATACAATCAGATAAAATTGATCGGAAACCTTATGCGAAGAAAAATTTAATACGCTTCCTAATGAGAAACTGATAAAAGAAATCAATTCATAACTGACTAAATTAATTCGTACCGAAATATTAGAATGGCGTGGTACAATTATGTTGATAATATCATATTATTATATATCTATCAGACCATATATATATTATTATATTATATTATTATATTTATACTAGAACGTTCATATTATTATACAGTAGCAGTTGCAAAAAATATCTATTAATTTGCACATGTCTTGAGCATTTATTTATACTACTGAGTACTTCTATGATTTTACTTATCTTTTTCAATTGTTGTAATTTTCTCCTTTCATTAGTTTCTGCATAATTAATAAGCATCTGCTTCCGTCTTTCTGCATTAACTTAAGGTTGGCTGGTAGAAAATTCTCTTAGGCATTAAGTCCTTCTGTGCTATTTATGTGTACAAAAAAAAATCAAATGTTACTGCGATATATGTATTCCATGTCTATTATTAATCTTGAAATCGTTTCTTAACATCCATTTTTAAAGCTAACCAAATTAGACTGAAATTCTATTATCAATTGTGGGACTGACCCGATACAAATAGATAAAAATAGTTCTAGAAATAGATCCAAAGTCCCACAAAGATGGAATGCATCTCATGTGTTTAGAAAATGAGTGTTCCTACATACCACGGACTAACGGTAAAGGAAAATATTGTAAGGAAGTCTGCGTGCAGACGGAATAGTAATTTCTATATTCTTTACTTTGTATCTGTCTGACTGGACTGTCATTTTATCATACAAATATATTTTGAGATGGCCTTGTATTTAATAATTGTAATTTAATAGGTCTATTTTTATAACCGATTACTCGTTTAGTCTTATAGCATAAGGATTGTTAGTTCCTGGGTTCTATTTCCAACTTAGGAATATTAGATTTTGTATTAAAATCGTATTGACTCAAAATAGATCTTTTACTAAAATAATTGTCTAATTAGGTATCTAATCATATAATCATACTTCAAATAATTTTATGACACACATTAAAAATCATTAATTTCATGTACGGGATTCTCAAAGCAATTAAATTAAATGTTAGAAAGAGATTAACAATAGAATGAGTAAAGTGGTAATCATTCACGTAATTATGGTTTGGTTTTACTTTATATTACTTTTTACGAATTTTCGCATTTTTACGAATGCTTATATTGTACTGTATCAGCAGATTAACTTACTATTTACAACAAGGAGAAATTATAACATTGTAACATGTTGTCTTAACCAGGCTATTACCAAAACTGAACCAACGTCGTGGACGATAGCCTAATCCCTTTCGATCGAATTTTTGATTGTCAATAATTCTGTTGTGAAAAGAATTAGAATTACCTTCTAGCTCTTTGAATCGAACTGATTTTAGTCTTGCCTTGAGCAGTATGGGCTGTAATTAGTAAAAGATACTCAAAATAGATCAAATAAAAAAAATGCCATGAGAACCCAACCATTACTACAGCTCATTTATAGGAAATGCTGTGTTTTTTTATTGAAAAATCCCAAGTGTCCGCCGAGCAGACACTTGTATACAAGCGCGACAAACAATGGCAGCTCGTTAAGCGACTGGTCGGCATAAACAGAAGATATATTTTATTTATACATGCCTGTTGCGGACAAAGTAACAAAACCTAAGTTAGGACTTAGGGTTGTAAAAGTATAAAAAAGAAAAAAGTTGCTAAAGATTTTTTGAGTGCTTTCTTCTAGCACTTTTTTGAAGCGAAGCAGTGTAAAGATCTGAATCTTATGACTTTTGTATGGGTGTCCCTGAGTCTTATTTTTGCTCGTAATAATTATGAATTAGCGTATTTTTGGATGAACGAAAACATCGTGAAAACTCCAAATAAAATTGGGTTATGTGGCAATAGCAAAAAAATATGATGTTGAAAATATTACTTAATAGGGAACAAATATCCTTAAGGATTATAAATCTATTTCATGTTTTTATCAACAGTACACATAACGTAATGTCCAATCAGTCAGCTGTAAAACGGAGAACATAAATTCCTGTACGGAAAAATACCTAAGTTAATTAACTAATGATGATTATTTTTAACTTTAACAGTGAAGGAAAACATCGTGAGGAAACCTGCATGCCATAGCGATTTGTAAGAATTTCTATGGTATATTAAGTCCGCCAACGCGCACTAGACCAGCGTGGTGGACTATATGGCCTAACCACTCTCAATCGTACCCTTGATTGTAAAGGAGGCCCGTGCCCTGCAGTGGGACGTACAAGGGCTGATATAGTAATTTTTGATCTTGCGCTAAAGTTTATTAACCGAAAATTTCTGCATAGTTTTTACTCAAGACAAAAGATTTACGTACTTTAGTAAAGAGTCGAGATGGCTTTCATCTCCTTTGTTACCAAATTTCTAACTCCAAAAGGCACATAACCCTTTGTTTACCATTGTATATTATTTTTGCAATCCCGCGTCGCCAACGCACATAATAGATCGCAACAAAGATAACTTGTCTGGCAGTAATTTAATCCAACTGATTGATTGATTGTCAACCACTTTACAAGATTTAAACCATATGATAAATTGAATAAAAGTGCTCGATACACATAATATAATATATTAGTTCGTACTACACCGATGTCCGTATTTATACTATATTTTTTCTAGCACGGCAAATGCCTGTTTATGATGATGTATATCTCATTATGTCTCTATTACAGCCCATATGAACCCCACTGCATGGGCCTCCCCTACAATCGAGAGTTTTTAGGCCATATAGTCCACCACGCTGGCATAATGCGAGTTGCCGGACTATACATACCACAGAAATTAATCGCTATGGTATGCAGGTTTCCTTACGATGTTTTCTTTCATCGGTTTAGTGTGTGGTGATTGACTATCAATACACACATGAATCCGAAAAGTCAGTGTGCCCTGGGATGCAAACCCGCTACCACCGTGAGTGTGTTGGCAGCCGCGTCTGGTCCTTTTACTAACAGGCCACTACAATGCAGTCCAGATAGGAGATATCTCATGCTGTACATGAATCGGTACATAAGTGTCGGGTCTTTTCAACTCCCCCTATTAATTTAACTTTGTGATTGATTTCGTTGCGGGTTAAAGACAAGTTAGACATTCCGGGAGACTCGCCGAGCTTCATTGCTCGGTGTCATTACATTGCGTGCCACTGTTGATCCTGCGACACAGGAGTTACAATGGTGGATGTGAGGGCGGAACAGTCTCCAAGTGTCGCGTCTTGGTTTCATCCTGTATATATAAGGATACTGTTAGGCCGGTATAATTGTATCGTTCAAAGAGGTATAAAATATAAAATTTGTAAGAAATGTAGGATGCGTAAAGTCCGCCAACCCACACTAAGCCAGCGTGGTGGGCTATATGGCCTAGTCTTTGTCAATCGTGCCCTCTATTGTACAGGAAGTCCGTGCCCTGCAGTGGGACGTACAAGGGCTGATACATAATCTTTTATTTTTCCATATTAGAAATACAGAAAGATTTTTAATTCCTTCCACATATTTTCTTCCGATTATGTTAGTGTAAACGGAATAGACTTGTAACATGTTTTTATAAGTAAGTTACATTATTATTCATTTTCCGTGATATGTCATCAACACTTATACGAAGAATTTATATTAAATAATCATGACAACACAGTTGGTTTGTATTATGTTAATTATTTTTATGGCAAATAAAAGCTCTGTATGGAAACCAAGGTAATGTACAAAGACGGTACCAATCGTTTTCATAAGTTTAAAATACCAATTGTACTTTTCATGGCTATGATTTTCGTTTTATTTGTATTCTTTTGTGTGAAATACATACATACATACATAAACTCACGCCTTTTTCCCAGAAGGGGTAGGCAGAGGTGCCAGGACACTCACATTTCGCCTCGTATGTTCCGTCCCACAATGTGATAGGTGGCGAGCCCATCGCCATATCGGGCACAAATTCCTGACTCTGGGCTGAAAATGAATAGAAAAATCCAAATCACTTTGCCCAATCCGAGTATTGAACCCGAGACCTCAGCTTTGTGACCGTACCGTAGTACAACTACGCCACCGAGACAGTTGTGTGAAATAAAGTGTATATAAATATCGCTGGATGCAGAAGGCTTCCAACAGGTCGATGTGGAGATCCTTGGGGAAAGCCTATGTTCATCAGTGGACGCCCTATGGCTGAAGAGAGAGAGAGATAAATATATATTACATTCGGAACAGAAATATACGTTTCTTTGCTAAAACTTCGCTAGGGTCGAAATCTTTACTATTCAAACCTACACATTAATAGGGGCAACGGTAAAGAAGTGGGCTCTTTATCCTGGGTGTTTTGGGTTCGATCCTGGCGTGAATATTATTAGCTATTATTTGGATGTGCATACGACTATGGGTCTTAGTAGGAAGCATTTTAGAAAATAAATTTATAATTCATTGCATTAGATTAATTTAGTTATATAGGTACTTTTACCCAATATATGTAATAGCATACGGAGCGACCCAGATCATCGACCTATGCTTAATAAGACATGCTCTCATACGGGACGAGATATTGTTCTGTCAAGGAATATTGCAAAATACGAAAATAGGATAAGAAATCACATATCTTGATTTTCTTGATTGGTTAAAAGAAAGTGAAAATATATTTTGAATATATTTAAATGTCGGACTTATCCATGCTTGGAAAATCAAACGATTTTTTTTAAATACAACTTAAATACAGCAAGGAATATTTTTTTTTCAAATTAGTTATTAATTATATCGTACGGTGGCTTGCCGGCATAATTGTAACAAATATTTCACGGCAATTGTTGTTATATTAGATATTGTAGTAAGATTTACCATTAAGTACATTGTGGCACAAAAATACACGCGTATAATTACACAAATTACATACAGACTTGGATAATAACAACATATGTAATGAAATAAACGAATAACCACTTATTTTATACATAATTCTTTGACATGCTATTATTATTGGAATCTGCGCATTATGAAACTATTTGCAAATCTGTATAATATTGCATTTGAGTTTAGTATTCTGTGATTTAAGTTAATTTTATGTTATCTTGATTTTATTGCATAGACTAGCCGTACCCGCAACTTCGTCCGCGCGGAGTTTAACAAAAACTTTATGTTTTCTAAAATAAAATATTTATTGTAAAATAAATGTCGCCTAAGTTACTCCTTATTATATCAGCTACCTGACAATAAAAGTCCCGTCAAAATAGGTCCAGCCATTTCAGAGATTAGCCGGAACAAACAGACAGACAGACAGACAAAAAAATTCTAAGGTCATTTTCGTTATATGTATCGTGTATATCACGATACGTAGTTGGACATTTTTTTTTATTTTCACTTTACAAACAGACACTTCAATTTTATTTATATGTATAGATTTAAAGGCCCGATATAATTTTGTTATCGTACTGTTTATGTACAGTTAGACGAACGAAAATTTGAAAGCGCAACGCAGTTGGTTGGGAGCTGACCGTGAAACGAAAGGCCATGGGTTTGAATTCAGTTCTGAGACATTTTTTGTTTAATCCACTAATATTTGTTTTGGGTTGAAATTTAAGACCATACGATGTTTCCAAATTTCTGATATCTAAGCCACAAAACTTACGACAGTTTTGCGGCCAAAAAAACATAGCGTATTAATAATTACACTAGAGTTGCCCAAATTGCCCCAAAAATTGTGTATTTAATTTAAAATCAGGCTAATTCAAGTTATAAAACCTACAAAAATAAATTCACAAATGTTAGTTTTAGTGACCGATTGCCTAGGTCCCGTGGACGCCCTAGGCTCAAGTTAATAACTGAAATCATAGCGTGTTAACGCTAGCCGAGATAACTAGACTTACGCCTTTCCTATTATTATGAATTATGAAAAATGTGAACTTTCTGTGGACCTTACGTCATACTTCCTTGATCTAAAGATTTTGATAAAAATCTAAACAAAGAGATAATTTAGAAGTTATTGCGTAATTGAGTTAAATAACTATAGTATTGTATATTTTATTAACCCTGATGCGGACCGTGCAAAATTTTACAAATAAGATAATCTATGGTATTTAAAGTTCGCCAACCCGTAATAGCGTGTTACATGATGGCCTAAGCCATTCAATCGCACTCGATTTTAGAAGTCCGGTTCTAATTATGTGAAATATATTTTCATTCCACTATTATGTAGGTATCTTAAAAAAATGAGTCGACGGAATGAAACTGAACTAAAATGAGAAGCTTACTACTTGTACCGATAGTTGCGACTAAAAACTATAAAAAAATATTCTGGCAGGTATTTTTCCTATACCTCGTGCAAGGGTTTAAAGAAATTTCTTTATTATTAAAGAAAATAGTGCCGATACTAAAATCACACATCAAGTAAGTATGGATTCCGATAAATTTAGATATTTTACATATAAGAAACAATTGCTAATCGTTCATTTCAATTTGTGAACTCCAATATCCCTTAAGCTTCTCGTAAATTACAACTAATATATATATTATATGGCATTCAATTTCCTTTTAAATACGACAGTTCTTATACATTGTACTTTGCTAATTAACTATATCACAAAAGATTTAAACGAAATCAAAAATTGAGTAGCCGAAAAAAGTTTGATAATTTCGCCGTTGTACACGACAAAACGGCTTCTTAAATTGATTCCAAAAATCTCAAACACTACCCAGTGTATTGTATGCATAATATAATTACGTAATATTTACAAAATGCATAATAATCATATTGTGTCTTGGAAATGGAATATAATCCATTGATAGATAAAATCACAAAGCGGCAAATTCCAGGAAGCGTAACATATATCAAAGATCAAGTCATTCTTGTGAAATATTTTTTATATTGTTAAATGATCGCTGTAAAAAACGTGTAAGTTCTAAAAATATTCAATATGTTAGCGCTAGTAATACTACGTGAAAAAACATAGGCAGTAATTTTTGTTGTTAAGTTGGTAGCAATAATTTAAGACATAACAAGTTTTTCCACGAATCGGCAGCATTAAGAAATTATTGTGTCATCAAATGAACTACCAAATAATTTTCCAGTAATTTTCTTGCGAAAAATGTTCATATAAATAATAAATTTCAAGCCAGTTTTCTTGTCATTCCCAAATTTTTACAAATTGTTTAGGCTTGATGAGACCATCCGCGGCTAAAACCCCGTTAGGACTGGACTTCGGGCCGTAAGTTTGGAAGGGGCCACGGCCTCCCGCCAACTGGCTCCACCCAAAAAAGTAGCCCCCACGCCAATAAGGCGAGCCCAGGCGGTCCACTGGCCGAACTGTGCCCAAAGAATTCCTTTTGCTGGCATTTTTTTACCATCAGAATTCTTAAAGACTGGCTGAATGAATAATGTTAAAAAAAAGTTTTAGTAACTCTTTTTTATTTCAATTTATATGAAAAAGGAATTTTTTGGAAAGTTAGAAAATAAAAAACTTTTTGCGAAAAATTCCGCAAATGTCGCACTGTATGAACTTATGAAAATAAAAAAGGTAACTAACCTCAAATATGTCCCAACACTTCACAAAACGTCCTCAACCACATTTCAAATGGTGAAAATAATATTTTCTATATTCATAATGTCCTATTTTTATATTAATCGAAACAAAGACCGATTTTCACGCGCCAAAATCTGTTGCGAAATGACGCACACTTTTTAATATCTCCGTTGTGTAACTTTAGTATATATTTTTAATTTCACGCAACGGCGGAGGCTATAATTTATAGTTTTTATTGCACAATAAAAAAACTATTTTTCACAGTTCTATAAATAGATTTAAAAAATGGTGGCAGTCACATTTTTTGAATTCGGAACGCGATAGCGCGCGGCGGTGAATTTAAAAAATCGTAATGGCGCGCGGGATCGTATCGATTGTATTAGCTAAATTCACTGTATTTAGTTAGATTTTTCAACAAAACCGTCGTTCCGTTTTCATTGTAACCGCTGTGGTGTTGCGCGCACATGCTGTTTCAACACATTATGATCTAACACTGGCCGACTCTCGATTGCAGAACATACTTATTCTAAGTCAACTTACATTCGTTCATATTTGCCTGCGGGCCGTAGGGCTGCGCTGCGAACTTAGAACTTGCCTCATTGTAATGCTCGCGAATTCCTTTTACTTACAATAAAAATAAATCGATATTCATTCTCTATTTAGCTTATAACTACAACATTTAAGTATAGAACTGATATGACTGATATAAACGCGGAAGGAAATTTTCAAAGAGGCATCTTGTAGAAATATACCTTTAAATAATTTAAAGGGTTTTATACAAGATGCAATTAATTTTTAATTGCACAAGAATCCACAATTGCCCAAATAAATTTCTCCAATGAATGCCGTAAATAAACTTCACTCCGCAATCTTAAATAAACTGCAAGCGTTTAACATTTTTTTCCAACAAAGAAAATAATTACCTCGCGGAATTCGTTCATATCGAAAGTCAACTTCGGTGAAATTAAAGCAATATTTCTCAGCAATATTTTCAGTGGAATATTTTATTAAAAAATATTGAAATATGAGGTGTGAAGTAAACGACTGACGGTTGTAAAATTTCTGCCCAATAAAATTTTAAGCGAAGAGCAATTGTATGAGTTTTCAGTTTGTATTGCTGAAAGCTTTTTCTTTACATTTTTATGCGGTATCGGTTTCCGGGATTTTTTAAAATATTCGTTTAATCGTGTATGAGATTACCGATGGAATGTTTATTCGAAGTTTCCGACCTGTATAAATGTAGATATTTCATCTATCATTACGTTTCAATATTTGACTCTGTTTTAAAACTAGTGCCAAAGGTCTCGCACATATACTTTAGATCCTCTGGGTATTTTTATCATAGTACTTAATCCCGCTTACCTATTATCGTGAGTTGTTTCTACAACAATACAACCGCTATTCTTTATTTACAAAAGTTCTAAAAACATTTAAATTAAGACATCCTAAATAGAGCATGAAGACTCTTTACACAATTTTAAAAAAAACCACACACATTCCAAATTCAAAAACGCTATAAACTATATTACAGTTTTATACCTAAGATTTTAAAAATGGAACATAAATCCCCAGCCTATACTCGTAATTCTCTAACGCGTTATAAAATTTCACCGGTGCCAATATATCAATACGAGTTTCCGGGAAAGTAATATCCATACTATTAACCGTAAACAACAATGTATACTCGCAACCCTAGAATTCGCGTAGTACAAGAAACGTCTTGCATATAATAATATGTTTTAGCCTATATCGAGCGGTTACAGCCGAAGGCACGTAACGTGCGCACGAGTTGCTATTCTCGCAACTGCTATCCGCTATTTAGGTGCTATTTCTAACGGTTATTATAATGTGTTATATTTTGGTTTTTAAAAAGGGTTCTCTATATTTATTTAATTTATTTTTTACTTTTACGAGTTTAGAGTTTAAATGGCGTTTATGTTGCGTTTATTAAATAAGGTTACAATGCAAATTAATAGCTATTATTATTTTCTATGGAATCCGAAAAATCAGTATCTTATTTCTAATTCTATTACAATATTGGTATCTACATATTTTACCCAAATACGTTGGCATTGAATAGCTTTTATTAGCTAAAAGTAAAACATATATTTAGTAATTGTAATTTCATTGTAAAACTTATTAACAAACTTCAGTTTTTTTTTTTTTTTTTTATTAATCCAAAACTCGTCAAATTTTAGTTAATAATTCACTTTATATCCGAAAAATAATTCAGTGATATACTTTAATAAACCAACTGTAGATTTTTTCACATTATTATTATGAATAATATAAAACGATAAACAAGCTAGGATACATAACCTGACAGCAATTTTCACCATCACTAAATACCAACATTACAGAACGGAGAACATAATGTATACAAAAATAACAAAAATAAGGAACTTAGTTCCCGACTAAGAAACAATGAAGTATTATGAACACATTCTTATATTAAAAAAAAAACTATTACAAAAAAACATAAATAATTCTAAAAATAGCACATTTCCCAAACCGGTATCGGAACTGTTAATACGAAATTCTCATCACTACTTAGTTGTATGCACCGTGCATTGGCCTGCACTGCCGTGATTGTTGCTTATTTATTAAACGTCTTAACTACCAGCACCTTTATTCTATTTTAAATTCTATTTGTGCGAGTTAAAGTTGGAATTCGAGTGATAAGTTGAAGTGAGTTATGTGGAATTACTCCGGAGCTTTTTTAGAAGCTAGGCTCTTATACTTATTTCTCTATGAATTTTAGCTAGATATAGAAGTATTAAGGTATAGAAAGAAATGGCCGGGTGTCTGTGGGCGTACATTCGTTTCTAGGACACGACTAACGTTAGAAATCTTCGCTGTTAGCGAGATATATTGTGGTGTAATTATTTCGTATGCTTTATCCCTTGGTTTTGTGCCGGGACGGTTTTGTGGCAATTTGTAAGAGTTACTTGTGATTGTATTGGAAGTAGAGTAATTTTTATTTTGTTTTTGATGAAATTGATTTATGATTTAATTATGGATAATAAAGATTGAGCGCGTAATTTAATATCAAATGTGATTTGTCATTGCAACATTTTCATTACAATATATTTGAATCAATATAATTAATATTTCAAAACGTAATTTCGGGAATCAATCCGAATATTACAGACAAGGATATAGTTACAATAATTACTTTTTTATGTACTCTGTATTTTTATTTATAATAATAGCCAAGTATTTTTTATTATCTAACGCCAGAACGTCCACACGAACAAAAGACGTGTAGATGACTCTGTTTTAATACTGGAAAAGGACTCAAACCCACGGCTTCTTATTCAATAGCTTAATTAGAACCACACTACTACTTACTGGTGGTAGGTCTTTCATACATGAGAAGCCGCCTGGGTAAGTACCACTGCAATGTCTATTTGTCCCGCCAAACATTAGTTTAAATGCACTGTTGTGTTTCGGATTGAAGGACAGTGTTACTAGACATGTTGAGACTGTACATCGTATGTCTCAGGATGGCGAGCGCAGTGCAATGCCAAGCATCGTTTTGTAATCCATTGTTGTTTGGTTTTGCTACTGTCCATGAGCGGTCATACCGCTTTTGACGCTTTGTCTACTTCTACCAAGAAGAAAGTGCATGTTAAATACGAATATGTACACTAATTATAATTTATAACGATTCAATATTCTAAATAATATATTAATACATAAAATTAATAATATGGCTTCCTCCTCTCTCCTAAATTGTTGCCGTGCCCAACAGGGTCCACATTGTACCTTTTATAAAATGTTAACATCTTTATAAAATGTGGTGTGCAATAAAGATATTGAGTATTGAGTATTGAGTAAGAAAAGTTCGTAAACACTGTTGTGTTCCGGTTTGAAGAACATTGTATTCATTACTGGGCATCAAGAGACTTAACATCTAATGTCTTGGGGTCTCGAACGTAATGCATTGCGTAATAATATTAAGTTCTGAGTGGTGTTGCGTCTGTTTATAGACAGGCAAGTAATTACAGTAAAAAAATCTCAAGCGAGTCATTAAACCAAAAATCTATTTTTTTTGTAGGACGAGCATGCCTTTCGCCTGATTGTAAGCGTTACAACCGCTCATAGACAGTAGAAAAATCAAACAACACCATGAATTACATCCTAAGACATAATATGTTAAGTCATAATATGTCCAGTAGTTACTCTGGGTCCAATATCCTTCAAACCGAAATACAAGAGAGCATTTACACTGCTGCTTAGCAGGAGAAATAGAAATTGCGGTGGTACATTACCCTGGTGACCTCTCTCATTATGAGAGAGCTACCACCAGAAAATAGTTTTAAATTAATTTTTCGGTCTAGAATCAAAGACTCACGGCTTCCGGCTACAAATATTAATTTTTATTTTTTTAAATATACTAAGGTCTTAGACGCTACAATATCAACACGTAAACATAATCCATGTGGTAAAATATAAAAATCACTCCGAACCGGAATCGAATCCTAGCCCGTGAATAGAGTTAATCCCGTACATTGTAAGGCAGGTTGTCTGTAAGAAGGTAATTTATTTCACGCCAGCACAGTAATGTAACGGCGGTCTATTCAGATACTTGTATATATATTATATTATGTATCTAATTCTAACAACTATTAAAATGCTGTTGGATGTAGTGGGTTTGGATCCCAAGTCGGGGAAATCACTTTGAGGTTTGAAACTTGAAATCTTTTTATACTTAATATCTTCTTGTAAAAATATACGTAATGTATAAAAAGAAAAACTTATTGTATATGTAACATCTGTGAGCACATTGTATAAAATTAGGTGGTTTTGAAATCGTTTCGGAAAGTAAGGGATTCACTTAGAGACCTAAAATAGAAAAAAAAATCGTCTAATAAATAATAATAATAAACTTTATTAAAAATCTTCATTACTCTGAAAACTAAAGTACACGCAAAACAAAACCGAAAGTATTATATTGAACTTGGGTGCCCAACTAAAATTTGAATTTGTATTAAGACTTAACATATAATTTCCTATGAGGAGGATCTCCTCTGCCTACCCCTTCACAAATATTGGCGCAATATGTCCAAACGTTTGCAATCCAAAATATAAGAGTCTCACAATTCGTAATACGTGATTAAGTTCGGGATTATATATCCCGAATGAGTTGTAGTCAAGATGAGCAATGATTTATAAAAAATCAAATTCCTTTGCAATTCTCGTCTGTGACAATATGAAATTCCGACAATTAAAAAAGTAAATATCAACATCAAAAATGGTAGAGCTTGGCTTTACTTTAAGATAGAGTATGTAACATACATACATACATAAACTCACTTCTTTTTCCCAGATGGGGTAGGCAGAGGTGCCAGGGCACCCACATTTTGCCTTGTATGCTCCGTCCCACAATGTGATAGGTGGCGAGCCTATCGCCAAATAGGGCACAAATTCCTGACTCTGGGCTGATAATGAATAGAAAAATCCAATATCACTTTGCCCAACCCGGGATTCGAACCCGAGATCTCAGCTTTGTAACCGTACCGTAGTACAACTACGCCACCGAGGCAGAGTATGTAACATGTATTCCTAAAAAACAACTTAGACATTATACACCCTACAATCTGTACATCAACATTAAATATGGTAGAGTCCTGTTGTATCTATTTTAGGCCACATTTATAAGCACTTTATTGTATGCCAATACATGTAACTTAGACAACATAACAGGGAAAAAATGTACAAGTAGCGGTCTTATATCTAAAAGCAATTTCTGCCAGTCAACCATGGGATGGATAAACGAGAAAAAACAAAAGTTTGAGCAGTTTCAGGCATCCAAATAATTTTACTTATAGAATATACTTATAGATAATCCCGTCAAACAGCAGTTTAAATGCACTGTTGTGTTTCGGATTGAAGGGCATTGTAGCCAGAGTAACTACTGGACATATTGAGACTTAACATCTTATGTCTCAGGATGGTGAGCGCAGTGGAATGCCAAGCACTGCTTTGTAATTCAAGGTGTTGTTTGGTTTTGCTGCTGTTCATGAGCGGTCGTATCGCTTACCATCAAGCGAACGGCATGCTCGTCTCGCCATTCATAGCAATAAAAAAAAAAACTTATAGATTTAATTTAAAATTATCTATGACCCCAAAAAATCTCTTCTTTTTTATTTGGTTCACAAAACTCGATACAGTCTTAAGATAAACTTATAAAATACTATATGTAATTACATGATAGTAGGACTATATCCTACTCGATGTGAACACAGCATGTTTCATAAAGTCACAAAATGTTTTACCTCGTGTTATGTATGTTGCTATACCAATATAATTCTGTTGAATACGACCGCTCATAAACGGTGCCAAAACCAAACACCTTGAATTACAAAGCAATGCTTGGTATTCCACTGCTCTCGCCATCCTCAGACATAAGATGTTAGGTCTCAATATGTCCAGTAGTTACTCTGGCTATGACGTCCTTCAAACCGAAACACAAGAGTGCATTTACACTGCTACTTGACGGGATAAATAGACATTGCGGTGGTACCTGCCCAGGCGGCCTCTCACATATGAGAGATCGACCACCAGTAATTCGGGGACGTCAATATAATTATGAATAACTCTTGAATATTTGCATACCCTATAAGCCTAGTGTATAAGTACTAACGACCTTAATTTCCGACTTCCTGCAATAACAAAATATAACATTTTTCCTTCAATAAAATATAACAGTAAACACTAGGATCACGATGGCTCGGTAACCGCTCGGAGCATCAGACGTGTTACCCGATTCGATTCGGTCGTACGCACGATCATTTCGCGGCCTACAAAAACTTAACCACTGGGGTTTTGTTACTATACACGCTAGATGGCGTGAGTGGCGATATTTAGTTTATATTTCACATGGATTTTATTGTTAGGTATGAGTGTTTTTTTAAATACGTAATTTATTTATTTTTTGGTTTATCATTGAACTTTGGAGTAGTAATTGTTATTTAATCCTTTTTTCTTACGTTAAATGTTGTAATACATTTACAATTTCCTATGTGTTCAGTGCAACGATGTTCTGTATTGTATCAACCCGTATACTTCCCACAGAAGGGCACGAGCCTCCTCTAAATTCGAAGGTCCGACTGACAGGGCTTAGGCCTTTAAGTTGCTTTAATGATGTAATAAGGATATAAAAAAGGATATAATAATTAAAGTAGTTTTCGAATATTAACCAAATAACTGGTGATAGGTCTCTCATATGTGAGAGGCCGTCTAGCCCGGATAAGTACCAACGCAATGTCTATTTCTCTCACCAAGCGGCAATGTAAATGCATTGTTGTGTACAGGTTTCAAGGACATTGTGGCTAGAGTAACTACTGAACATATTGAGACTTAACATCTTATGTCTCAGGATGGCGAGCGCAGTGGAATGCCAAGCATAGTTTATGTATTTTTTATTGTAGTACATGGGTTTGTTTAGTTTTGCTTCTATCCATGAGCGGTCGTATCGCTTACTATCAGGCGAATGGCATGCTCGTCTCGCCATTCGTAGCAATAAAAAAGTAGAAAAATAACTCTGTTAAGCTTGGTTCATATTGTTTAAATGACTGCCATCACTTTTTAATAGGTCCTTCAATTTCGACCAAATCATGCATCACAAAGAGTGATATAAAATATGTTTTTGCCGAGAATGACAACGACAAAGTTGCTTATAAAACAATAAGCGGTACGCCTGCCCATAAACAGGAGCAATGCAACTTAGAGCTTATTGTTAAACACTAAACTGCATTCATCACCAAGACATTAGGTTTTAATGGCATTATTGCCCCGTTATCATTAGCTACAATGTCCTTCAGACAGGGATTTTAAAGGTATTATTGCCCCGTAATCCATAACCTACAACAGCAAAGCGGAACACAACTCTACGTACACACTGCTAGTAGCAAAAATAGATAAAACTATGGTCCTATTCAATCATCCCCTCAGCGCAGCGCAATGCTAAGCATTGCTTTGTAATTCATGGGGTTGTTTGGTTTTGCTACTGACCATGACCTGTCCTATCGCTTACTTAGGCGAATGGCAGGCTCGTACCGCTATTCATTGAAATAAAAACAAACGCAATCTCATCAATATAATATTTAAAACTAGCTGTCGGGCCCGGCTTCGCCCGGGTGCAGATAGTTTTTGAGTCCAATCCACATCAAGAACATATTATTTCGCGTGTCTACTAACTATATTTCCCGCGTGCCGTCGACTATATTTCCCTTCCGTAGGAGAGGACATCCCGTGCCAACAATTTGAATTTGAAAGAGTAGAAAATATGTATATTTGGTTTCCTGACTCATCCCACGGGAACACTACATTTTTCGGGATAAAAAGTAGCCTATGTGTTAATCCAGGGTGTCAGCTATCACTATACCAAATTTGAAAGAGTAGAAAATATGTATATTTGGTTTCCTGACTCATCCCACGGGAACACTACATTTTTCGGGATAAAAAGTAGCCTATGTGTTAATCCAGGGTGTCAGCTATCACTATACCAAATTTCATCAAAATCTGATGAGCCGTTTTTTCATGAAAGAGTAACAAACATCCATACATCCATACTTACAAACTTTCACCTTTATAATATAGTAAGGATAATTGTACTTCTATAAACAGTACCCATTGGTGCATTCACATTAATATCAAAATGATTTCCTAGACCTTGTTTTTTTTTTCAAACCGAATTCCTTTTTCAAAACATATTCCATTTTTAAACTGAATTCCATTTTCAAACCGAATTCTTTTTTCAAACCGCCCGATAGAGTAACGGCCCACAATGGCGAGGTGGCGTAAAATCGCCGGTCCCGCAAGCATCGTGCCTCGTGATAGTATGCACGCACAAAACAACTCGACACACGACGCGCGGTAATGTAATAAGATGAATTTTTCTTCTATGCGCGCGGCCTCGCTTAATGTTGTTAGAAAATTGACGCTATGTGAGTTCAACGCGGTACGCTGTGGAGACTGCTCTGCTTCTTTATTTATTTTTATTGCTTAGATGGAGACACTTGCATTTCGCTTGTAAGCGGACCCCATTATTCATGGATTTTAGCGAGGTAGGAGCATAGTAAAGCCTTACGTATCTCCAGATTAATACTCTTTTTATGTCTTGCATGTTGTTGCTAAGATAAAAATGATCTTTTTATTTGTATTACCTTACAAATAGAAAATACTAGGTATATAAGTAATACGAGATCGATGACTCATCCAAAATTGCAGTGTACTCAAAACGAATAATATCAAAATAATTATTACTGATCGTTCAGCCGACGGCAACCAAAAAAAAATTATGTTATTATTTTAAGTTTTCAAAAGTTTTTGAGGTAAAACTTCTTTAGGCACGCTCACTAGATCAGGCGGGGTGAACATACGTAAAAAATCATAAATTTAAAATATACGTATGTGTACACGTATATAAGTACACATACGTATATTTTAAAATTGTGATTGTTTCAATCTTAAATCTTTTTGATAACGGAGTTAACATCATTAAATTAACTTGTCACTGTATCCTGGAGGTGAAGATCAAGTCAAGATGTGAAAAAATTGCTTATATTTAGAACACTCTACGAATTAGAAAATGGAGAAAACTGGAATATCTTCGCTGTGAATGATCACAATTGAGTTTTAGTTACATTGAATTCAACCAACTTCCTTGCACCTTATATAGAAACGAGCTCTAAGCATATTTGCATCAGCTGGCAAAAGATCATCTGAGGCATAGCGGCTTGGTACAGCGACTTAAATGATCTTGAAGGTAAGTGAATGCAATTCAAATAAAGGAAAGTTATCTCATTCGAAACTTCGGGACGTTAAAAAATGTATAAACTAAACTAAATCCGCGATAAAATCCATAAATAATAGTTTTCAAAGTTATTTCAACATAGGCTAAACCCGAAACTGAAATACTTGCATCGATCAAAGAGATTTTCTTATTATAGTAAAATGCTATCTTAGCCATGACGAATATTTTAATACCTCGAATAGTATAAAAACTAAACCTTCACACTCTTTAAAATCAGTTTGATTCTCTTGGATAAAACGTAAATAATATAATAAACAAATTCTAAGTAGAGCACTCCGCACACCGTATCGTTTCAGAGCTAACACTAGGTTTTTACTACGAATACATTCTTCATTGCAGACCTCACATTCCAGCGAGCAAAACAAGCTGCAATGCTACTCATGCATACAGCTTTTGACTTGTCTATGCAAATATTAGCTTGAACTGGACGAGTTCAATGGCAACGCAAATCGCGGCTGTCATTTGTTTTTATGACGCGTTTCCGGGTTGCGTTCGAATGTCGAATTTGGTTAGAAATATGGTATCGTATGATTGTCTATGGCCAGTTCTGTTAAATATATGAACTTTGATTGATTTACCAGGTGTGTTTGGCTGTCGAATATGGTTATTTTTTGGTAGAAAGTATATGACAGTGTTGTAAAGATATTTATATGATTATATTTTCTTTAATATTTCTTTTATTACATAGTTTTTGTATACTTAGTTTGCATCTTGTTGTAATTAAGTCTTGATTTTGTTAAATTTTGATTTGCCATATGATATTTTAAAAAGTGATAGTTTCCTTCTCATATTTGGGCATTATTGTGTAGTTTTTGTTCATTTGATTTCTGGGTAGGTTTGTTTTGCCATAATTAAGATGATGATTATTTCAAAATAATTAGTTTTCTTTCAATATAAAGGACAAATTTTGTTATGAATAAGTGAAAAAGCTGGTTTCAATAAAGTTACATGATCAAAGAGTAAATATTAATTTAAAACTCTGTTCACTTTAGAAGTTTTAGTTGATATTTTTAATTGTTCGTACAACTGAAGACCCTGAAGATCGTGTTCTAGAGACTATGCAGGTAAAAGAACCCTGGCACCGAGAAAAGCGACTGTTGAAAACATTTATTTAGAAACTATTTGACGCCATGTACATTTGGAATAAAGGCAGGCAGAAAAAGATCAAATATTAGAACACTGTTGCATACGGGCAATCTAAAATTGTTTAGAGTTTAAAATATCTGTAACAGCCCATATTCCCTCTACAATTGAAAGTACGATTTACAAGGGTTAGGCCATTTAGTCCACCATGCTGGTCCAGTGTGATTTTTTTACAATTCGCTATGGTTTCCTCACGATGTTTCCTTTGCCCATATAGTGATTTTAATAGTGGTTATATTCTTGGATATCATCATCATCTGAGCCACAGGAAGTCCACTGCTGAACATAAGCCTCCTCCAAAGATCTCCACATCGACCTGTTGGAAGCGGCCTGCATCCAGCGACTTCCAGCAACATTAGCCAGGTCTTCCATCCACGTTGTAGGCAGGCGTCCGACATTTCGCTTCCCTGTACGCGCCATCTAGGATATAGTCCACCACATTAGCCTTGTACAGTTTGATAGAGTCCAAATACCACTAAAATTCTCGTAGATTACTCTCAGGTATGTAGGTTTTCTTATTTATTAATTTAATATTAAAGCAAAATAAGTGCCTAACTACGTAAACACATACATATTTTGGAAGGTAACAGAAATTTTATATGAGCTAAAAAAACATAAAAATCAGTCCCTCAGTGGCGCAGTTGTATTGCGGTATGATTGCAAAGCTATGGTCTCAGGTTCGAATCCCGGGTCACCCCCTATCACATTGTGGGACGGAAATACAAGGCAAAACGTGGGTGTCCTGGTTGTACCTCTGCCTAACCCTTCTGGGTAAGGTGTGAGTTTATGTATGTACGTAAAAATCAAAACGTATCAATTAGATCCACATTTATTTTATTTTTACTGCTGTTAGGCCTCTCTTATGTAAGAGATCCCCTGGGTACGAGATAAACATACTATTTTTTTTTTTATTGCTATGATTAGCGAGACGAACATGCCGTTCGCCTGATGGTAAGCGATACGACCGCTCATGAACAGTAGCAAAACCAAACAACACCTTGAATTACAAAGCAATGCTTGGCATTCCACTGCGCTCGCCATCCTGAGACATAAGATGTTAAGTCTCAATATGTCCAGTAGTTACTCTGACTACAATGCCCTTCAACCCGAAACACAACAGTGCGTTTACACTGCTGTTTGACGGGAGAAATAGACACTGCGGTGACCCAGATGGCCTCTCACATATGAGAGACCTACCACCAGTATTTGGCTGATGGTAAGCTATATGACTACTAAGGAACAGTAGCCAAACCAAACAACACTATGAATTACAACGCAATGCTTGGCATTCTACTGCGCTTGCCATCCTGAGATGTTAATTCTCAATATGTCCAGTAGTTACAATGTACTTCAAACTGCAACAAAACAGTGCATTAACACTGTTTGGTGCGAGATATAGACATTTATTTATTGTTATTATTATATTAGGTACCTCCACCTACCTAGGCGGCCTCTCACATATCAGAGACTCTATTATCTATTGAACCCCGAAAATCTTTAGTGGACACTAAAATCCAAGTCAAGATTTACTAAAGCCGAACACGATAAAGTTATACTTAATCTAGATAATTATTAAAGATCTAAACTATCCACCATTTTAAAAGGATCACTGTGAGCCACTAATCGATATCTTATTTGTAATTAATCACGCATTATCAAACACAAATATTCAAAATATGTTAATGGTAATAATATACTTCGTAACATTCCGAAAGGCACGAAGATTAGACCACTTTTATTTTGATGTAGTATTAATATTCTTAATTGTATTGTTGATAGTCAATCATCACGCACTGTAACGGTTAAGGAAAACATCGTGAGGAAACTTGCATGCCACAGTGTATTTGTTAGAATCTCTATGGTATGTAAAGTCCACCAACCCGCACTAAGCCAACGTGGTCTATATGGCCTAAACACTCTCAATCATACTCTCGATTGGATTAAAAAGATGGGTGGTAGAGACCAGATGCGACAAGCCGAAGAAATGGTGAAATGGCGCAATTTGTAGGAGGCCTATGTCCAGCAGTAGACAACAGTATAGGCTTATGATGATGATGATTATTATACCTAAGGCCCATAAATTTAATTTCCAAACTGTAATGTAACTCCGTTTAAATATAATATTGATAATATTTTATTACTGTAATAAGTTATCTTCGTCAGAATTAGAGTACAATTCAAACTCCTTAATCAAGAATCTTGTTGATTCATAATTGCTTCTAACTTTTTAGGAATCTTAACACCAAAGATAAAAGATGAAACCTCTTTACTATAATATTTCTTAAACTAGCTAATTCACACATAATGTAATTTGCTGTTGCTTTTTCCTCCTTGAATCATTAGCTCCAAAGAAATTTAAAACTCATAAGAAATCATCTAAGTTATCACTTATAATAAAATTTCTCGAAAATAGAAAAATAATAACAACTTACTCATTAAATATTTCTCAACGAGGTATAGAACCCGCTAAAACATCAAAATCAAATAGTTTATCATCGTAGATGTAACCCGGATATCAACTTGCCGACGGCCGTCGGGAAGTTGACATCACCGAAAATGTACTTCCAAATTATTGTAGGATAGGTCTTTTAGGTCAAAAAAGCTGTTAAATAGCTTAAAATTATAATCTTTTAGATCCCATGTTGAAGAAAGAAAGATACAAAGTTTTTATATTTAATTTTCTTCGAAGTCTTTGTAGTGTTTGAAGAATGAATTTATATTTCCACATAATACTGTATATTATAGATAGACAGCCTCCGTGGCGCAGTTGGTTGGACGCCGCCTGTGAAACGAGAGGCCGCGGGTTCGATCCCCGCACCGAGAGAAATGTTTGTGCGGCCCACAAATATTTCTTCCGGGTCTGGGTGTTTGTGAGACCGAAAAGTCTCTCGTAGTTCCTGATACCCACGACACAAGACTCGATCTTAGTGTGGGGTCAGGACTATGTATGTGACTGTTGGGTGTTATTTATTTATTTATTTATTTATATTGATTTTCTAGTCCAAATCTGCGTATAATTATTTTATTTCATTATATAATATCCGTTTTACATTACGAGTCAGGAAAACTACAAGTATCAGTTACTAATGATACATATAACACTAATTATTAAGTACACATTTTGGGGCAAACAGAACTAGCCCTAAAAACCTCGTATTTCAGTTATGTAGAAGAAAAAAGCCATTAAGAATTGATCTTGAAATAAAACTATTATTTGCGGATTTTATCGCTGGTTTAGTTTATTTTTTACTTTTTTAACTCCTCGCTGTTTCAATTACTTTACAGCTTAAATGGTCACAGAGCACACTGGATCAGGCAGTGCCTTAGAATTTAACTAACCTTATTTTAAAATAAGAACTGATCTTAAGATATGAGTTTCTAATTTATATCAAAACTAAATGGGACAACTTGCCTACAAGAAATTTCCGGTAAAATAAAGAATCGACATTGAAAACTTAGAACTCCGGAAGCTAATGTAACGCTCGAACTTTCTTTAAAACTTACCAGCATTCCTAGAATTACACAAATCGACTATCAAAAACCAACAAGCAATTTGACTTCAGAATTGTTTGACCAATACGAAAGACAGCAAACCTCGGAGCCATTACAAACCTGCCCGACTATACTACGTTAAAATTGCTCGGTTGTAAGTCAATGAAATAATAATTAAACTTTTTCTCGTCGGTGTTTTTTATTTGACATCGCATTAAGGGCGCTCTAATGATTCAACTAAGGGGTTTGAGCAAAAACATTGTATTTATTTTTTTCTACAAACGAATCGCTTGGATGCGGCCGAGCAATGCTATTAAGGTACTTAGCTATTTACCGGCCAGACGATGTGATTCTTCATTAGTATAGTTGCCTAGGTTGCATTCTTCTGAATAAATTGTTATTTCACACATTTTTGATACATTTGACGTAGAGAGACACAAGGAAGAAAAAAAAGGACGTATCTCTATGTATGAGATTAAAAGAGCAGTAAATGATGTTGAATAGTCAAAATGGCAATTATAATCACAGAAAATTAAGGAAGATTCAAAGTGTACAATTGGTATTAGAAGGAGCGAAATAGAACGAAAAAGAGGTTATTGTGTCTAGCAGAAGGGTCCAAATAGATGTTGATTATGATGAATAATCAAAACGACAACTATGATTTCAAAAACAAATGAAGACTGTTGCCTTTTTCTGGCTTTGCAAATTGACTGCACTGCAACTGACAGTGAACGCATTCCGTTCATGTAGTGTTGATTGGCAACAGACTTTATTGCAGACATTAGATACAATAACATTTGACAGCCGCCGTGGCGCAGTCGGTTAGACACCGCTTGTAAAACGAGAGGCCCCGGGATCGACCCCGCATCGAGAGAAATGTTTGTGCGAACCATAAATATTTCTTTTGGTTTGGGTATGAGACCGACAAGTCTCTCGTAGTTCTTGATACCCACGACACAAGACTAGATCTTAGTGTGGGATCAGGACTATGTATGTGACCGTTGGGTTTTATTTATTTATATATTGTGCCGGGCTAAAACTGATTCTTTTCGCTCTAACAGTGGGATCGAGGATTACCGGATATGGTCAAGAAAGTAGTAGGTAACATAGCATGCAGATATATAAGAATTAGCCTTGCTTTGTAAAATCTAAATTATTTTCTACCAGCCTTTATCCCTAACTTATGTGGAATAATTCATTAATGTTGTTTGTACCAATAGAGCCTCTACACAACTTCTAATTACAATTTATTTAGTACTGAGATAATATAAAATACTGGGAAAACCCAGGTCTGACCTGGAGTAATAATTTTAAACTTCGCCGTTTACAACAAATCTAATATAATCACTTGTAATACATAATAAAAAATGTTTAAAATATTAATGATACTATCAAAAATACTTCCAATTGAAATTCAGGCTCAAACAAAGAAGCTTAATCTTAGCTAGTTGACAGATAAAAACTTGTCATACCTTACCAAAAATATAAATTTCTTGACTAAAACTTTAAACATTTATTCCTTAAATTAATATTTGATTACAAAGTATTAAATATACATTAGAGTTCTTTAATGAGCCTATACAAAAGTTTAAAAACATGTAATTTGTGCGATGGACTAAGAACATAGGGCAAAAACTGATGATTGTACTAAAGATCTGCAGAATAATTTAGGCATTCTATAACATTTAGTTAACTAAGGCCAAAAATATTTGTTCTTTATTGTTTCTGTAAATATATTATAAAGAAAAAAAAATATTTCGTTGTCTCTTTACCGCGCCAATTGTTTTTAAAATATGTATTGGAAAAGATTTTCCTTGAAAACGAATACTGAAATATAAGATGTTAAGCCTCATTATGTCCAGTAGTAGTAGTAGTAGAAGTATCTTCAAACCGGAACACAATATTGCATTTACGCATCTGTTTGGCGGGAGAAATAGACATTGTAATGGTACCTACCACCAGCAAAACACATAAGTTGATTCAACTTAGATTCAAACGTAGAACTTAAGATTACATTTTCCATCTATATTCTCTTCCACTGGACTAAACCAAATGACTAGTTATAAATAACACTAAAATTTTTAAGTTGTGTCTTACTTGCAAGTAGCTTCTTTGTTTTATTTTTATATATATTCTGTTGTTATGGCTGGTATTTATTAATTTTTTTTCCCAATCTCAAAAGGAATTTTAATGTATGCGTGTGTATTTCTCATGCACCTTGAATGACTTGCATACTTTGGAGCTAAATACATTATCCAGGGCATCGTAATGAGTTACCATCGAATTTTGAAAATTCTATAATAATTTAGAATTCTACCTTAAGCTCACGCCTTTTTCCCCAGAACGGGTAGGTAGAGGCGATACCAGGACACCCACATTTCGCCTTTTAAGTTCCGTCCTTCGATGTAATAGGAGGCGAGGCTATCGCCATAATATCCGGCACAAATACTTGACTCCGGGCTGATAATATAATTAATAGAAAAGTCCAATGTCTGTTTTCCCGAATCGGAATTCGAACCCGAGACCTCAGCTTCGTAATCGTACAATCACGCCACCGAGGCAGTTATTCAATACACTTTATTAAAAAGATATCAAACTGAGTAAGGAATTTCCAATTTACAGACAATGTAATGACTTGTAGCAAGTAACTAACTATATAAGTTACACACTCAAGAAATAAACATAAATAACCGTAATAATCCTTTAACCCATACATACTAATAGCTTTTCAAAATGAAGGTTTATTTTCCAAGACCTATCTGCTAATTCCCAAGTAGCAAGTCTTAAGAAGAATAAAAAGTGTAGAATTAAATAAGGAATTACGCTAAGAGTACCCTAATCTGCATACAGCCGTGTAGACCGCGTGGAGCGGGGAATAAAAACCAATTAAGTCCAAGTTACAATGTAATCAGGTGCAGAAACGACGGCCCGGTTCATGCAACGTTCCATTGCACGCAAAAATCATCAGGAGACGCACGCATAAAGCGTTATCAATAAGTCTAAAAGCACTCATATTTCAAAAGGACGATAATTAAATAAAGCATCGATTGCTGCGGAACTGTCCGCCATAAATTTCGCGAACGGCCGATGGGGGCGTAACCGATAGAATTTAATACAAAATCCGCCGAAATCCGCCATATTGATGTATACATTTTTTCCACCCAACCACCCCGTTTCCCCCTACATAATTGAGCGTTGTGAAAACTATCACGTTGGTAAATGACACCCCGCCGCCCCCGGCCCCCGCAGTTTTCCAACATGGCTGCAATCAATAATTTGGCTGGGCAATGACTGTGATGATTCGGGCATGCGCACAACGCCACACGCCGGAATCATCGGCAAAACCTGAACTTGACTTGGCGAAAACGAAAGTTAGAGGCGAATGTTTCTAGCTCATTCTTGGCATTCGATACTGCCACATACTATGTATTGTATACAACACTCGACTTTTGACGAGCAAACTTACGAAATTGACGTTACACGTTTGTTTTTCGATGAATACGATGAAAATGGGCGTGGATATGCTGAATATGATGTAATTGAAGATTTTGACTAAGTAATAAAAATTATAGGGGATAAAAACATGTTTGGAGTGAGCGGTTTTGTTTTAACGATTTTGCGGTTTGTATGGAGCGTGCGAGAGAGACATTAGAGCGAGATCATTTTGCTTCAATGGCGGATGACGCCTAATAAAACCTCATCAAAAATTCATTTCCCCTCACATAAATTGAAAAGGTGATAATACCTTAAAACTAGTCCTTACCTCGATTTTTCTTCTTGGTAGATTTACGTCCTCTCAGGTTGTTGTGGAAGATCTGCTTCTTCCTTACTCCTACTCGATGTACGGTCGTCTTCTGTCTTCCCTTCTTCTTTATCTTCTCGTTTGTTAGTATTGTCTTTTTATTGTGTGAATAGCCCTTGTTAAGCCCGTTAATTATTACTCATATAAAATGTTATAGGTATAGAAATAACGCAAACATTAACTAAGTCTTAACGTTAATTTATTTTTAATTTTGTACTATTAAACAAATCTAGAAGTCGTTTCAACAGGTAGGTAAACTCGGTAAATTTAGATTTTTTTTTGTAACTTTTTTTGGCGTAAATTTTTAATCTTACCTTTTTACTATTAATTTAAGGCCAATTTAAGGCACAAGAATTTGTTTTTTTTTTTTTAATTAATCTGTTTTCATCTTCCATACAGTCTGGAACGGTTGATGAAATTGGTCGAAACTCTTCCAAAACTTATTTTGCCAAAATGTTCAAATATCACTTAGCCTTAACGTTTAGGTCCAGAGTCTTTCACTAAATTACTTTCACTAGATATATAGAGAGTTTGTATATAAAACCCAAAGTAAATTAATCGAAAAGTTCCAAAATTAACCAGTGTTGTTTAAATGTACTCAAAAAACTGAAATGTTTAAATGCTCTTTCTATTGTTTCCTTGTAATAACGGTTGATATAAACATAAAACTTGTTCTATTGCGAAAAAACGTGTTGCTTTATCGTCAAATGGCGATGGTTTTATTTGTTATGTGCTAGATTCCCTTTGGTTATGAAATCTTGGCTTTCTTGTGTTTCTTGCGCATTTAACTTATCGTGGGCCGCTTGTGTGGTGGCATGGCCGTCTGCGCTTCTCTCCCATAGGTGTTGTTCTTCTTCTTCTTCCCCGTTGGGTTAGGATGCTCTTCCCGGATGGTCGATGATGTTTCGTAGCCCTTGAACGACGGATCCAGGCAGAACGTCCCCAGTTGCCTTAACACTAGTTTACAGTTTGTAGAAATTAAACCGGTCTTCGAAAGTCTATTGTGAGAGTCCAAGTGTTGCTGAATACTAACGGTTAAAAATCACTTAAAAACTATTTGATTATGTGTGGAAAAAATTAATAGCGTCTATTGCATAAAACTATCTCGTGAATGTGACGGCGGGCTGCGACGGGCCAAACGCATGCGCGCAAATTTTGAAATTCCGAACCAAACAATTGGTTTTTGAATTCGATATTTTTTTGATTTAGGCCGTTCAGTGTTTTTTATTTAATGTTTAATTTTGATTTGTTGTTGTTTGTGGGTGTTTTTATTTATTTGCGCGTTAGTTTTTTTAAGCCTGGCGCGTTGCGTAGGTGGAATACACGCGGCGTCACCAGCCTCACCGTTCACACTGAAATCGGTTGCTTGCAATGCTGCTGCAACGGGTTGGCCTCCCGTGTCCAGTGGTATGAGGGCCCCCGCCCCCATTGACCCCCCGGCAACCCCACCCAATGACTCGCGTACACCTCGAAATCATCAAATAATGATTTCACGTGTTTATTATAAAACTTCATACGTTATACGATGCTTGTGTGAGTGGTATCTAACAAGTTCTAAGCACCGTTCGCCTGTGTGAGTATGCGTGATATTTCAACGTTTAGTATAAACTATTTACTTATTATTAATTTCATTGCACGCTTTATGAGTTCGGATCAATACTTTTGGTTGGTTATATGTTGGTATTTGTATGGTTTTGTTGGGGACGCACCCAGGTTAGTCGTTGCTAAGATGTAGGTACTACAATACTTGCATCACTGATTGACTGATCCGTCGTTTCCCCTCGGTATTTCCACATAATTACTTTACATTTTTTTCGAGTCCCTCGTCGATGACTGTACTTACGTCCTTTTGTATCTACGCATGTTGATTTTTACACTGACTCGGTTGGACGATGACGCAGCACTTATCGGTATATGATTGCTAGTGCGTGTATTTTCTCATAACTAGTATGCAGGTCTGATTGGTTTAGTGGTTTAGCAAGGTTCAGGTGAAATTTGATTCATGGGGTTCGATATCTGGGCTGGACAATTTTTCAAAATTGTACGTTTGGCTCTGAATTCATTCTTCTAATTCGTGGACTTTTTCTAATCATTGTCACTATTGTGATCCTAATTCAATTCTTTTTTACTGAATATGTCTTCCTAATCTTTAAATAGCAGACCATGGTTAAAGGTAATTAGGACTGAGTCCTCTACATAGACCCAGGGTATGTTAGTATACTTTACAAATCTTCGAAATACTTATGGGCAACTTTAAGGTTTGTAGATTTCTTCAAGATGATTTCACTATTGTGAAAACCCTGACCTAGTGAAAAACTTTAATTTTTTCAGTTTCTTTTCAAATCTTTTAATCGTCAAAAATGCTTTGATCGGCAAAAGACAATCCTTTGTAAATGGACACTTTATTAAATAAATAAACCCAACAGTCACATACATAGTCCTGATACCACACTAGGATCTAGTCTTGTTTTGTGTATTAGAAACTACAAGAGACTTTTCTGTCTCACAAACACCCAGACTCGATACAAATACTTTTGAATCACACAAATATTTTTCTCGTTGTGGGGATCGAACCCGTGGCCTCTTTTTTCAACAACTTGCATCTAAACTTCGTCACGGAAATTGTATTTCTATTAGACTGCATTTACTGGTACATGAATAGACGTCACTTTATTATTATTTCTATTTATTTTCAGCTGTCAATGTCTAAAGATCGGGCGAAATGGAGAAGAATTCGCGGGAACGCGGAAATTGGCACTGGCCAGGAAAACGCCAGCTAAAAGAAAAAGAATGTCCCACTACTGGACAAAGGTAATTATTAAATCTTTGTACAAGTGTATTCCCTGGCATCAAACCTGCAACCTCTCAACATTCTACTACACGAACTAAACGATCACTTACCTTTTTGTTCACATTATGTATTTAACTTCGTGAAAATTGTCGACAACTGTCTGTAACTGTTTGTGCTTGAAGCGTATTTTCTACTCGTTTTTTAACTTAACTATTACTTAACGAGAACAAATTGCTGGTTCCCTGACAAGAACACTTGTACCAGTGTATGCAACTTAGTATAACTTATATAATTGTATGTTGGGGAGAAATGTATTTTGTATTCTTATTTTATGCTTTTTCTTACGTCTTCCTCAGTTATGTCGGATTTGAAGTAATTTTAGAGTGTTTTGTGCTTAATTTATTGTCAAAATATACCGTTTTATTTCTCAATCATCTATTTATTTATTATCTCATTAGGATAACTGCACATTGTCTCAAAAATGAAGACTTGGTAATAATCTAAGAAAGTCAGTGGATTTAGGACGCTTATCATCACTTTTATATTTTTAAGGAGGCTTGTAAAGAAGTCTAGTGACTGGGGAGCCTTTTTATAAATTCTTCTTCACCTTCAGTCTACTGCTTAACATTGGCCTTCCAAGGATTTCCACAACTTAATTAAGCGTTCTGCATCCAGCAACTTCCTACAATCTTTACCAAATCTATCCTGTCCTAAATTCGTCAATGAATATCGACACACGCAAAATTGGTGGTATCAACAGTACCTACTAGATTCTACGAATCTCAAAACTGAATGATATATTGAAAATTTCATTCTCTCTCTCTCTTCAGCCATAGGAAGTCCACTGAACATAGGCCTACGCCAAGGATCTCCACATCGACCTGCCTTGAAGTGGCCTGCATCCAGCGACTTCCTGTAAACTTAGCCAGGTCGTACGTCCTACTTGTAGCATTCAAGTATCCTATCGAAGATTGACTTTTGTATTTTTAGTTTCATAGTGGCATTCTCGTTCTCTGAATTGTCTGTGACTATTATTGTGTCAGGCCATAGTAGCCCACTGCTGGGCTTGGAACCCCTCATAAATGGAGAGTTGAATTGAAAGGCTAAGGCTACGTCCACCACGGTGGTCTAGTGCAGGTGTGCAGATTTCGCACACATTAGAAAATCTGATGTGCCCAAATTTTTGGTATTATGTATATAATCCATAATTCTGTTTTAATGTAAAAGAAACTTTAAATATTTATATATCATATTGTTTGGGTGGTAAATCTATAATTTTTGCTAAAATACATACAAATACAAATTCTTTAATATAAAAACTATGTATATACCACCCAAATATGGCGTTGGAAAAATGTCAAAAAATACGTAGCTATCTTTCTGTTTGAACTGACTTTGTGTCTCAAGTTACTAAAACTACCACACGGCTTCGTTTTCGGTAGCAGTCTTGATATACCCAGTATATATATAATCATATACATACTTTACTACTACAAATGAAGTAAACTTTAATAATGATGATGTCATATGTATGGTATAAAAAATATATATTATCTATATATAAGTATGATATACTAGTACATGTAATGTTTGTCCATGACTATGTTACGTATTAATATAGTTCGTTCACCCGTTTTGCATCATCGAGTAATCCGTAAGATTAAAGGGTGTGCGCAAAATTCTACTATTAACTGCACGCGCTGCGACGAGTAGCGTCGGCAGATAATGCAGAGATTGATAAATACACATTTTACTGTTAGGTCGGTCATATGTGAGAGGCTGCCTGGGTAGGTACCACCGCAATGTCTTTTTCTCCCGAGAAACAGATGTGTAATAGCACTGTTGTGTTTCGCTTTAAAGGACATTGTGGCCAGACATTACTGGACATATTGAGAGTTAACATCTTATGTCTCAGGATGGCGAGCACAGTGGAATGTCGAGTATTGCTTTGTAATTTAAGGTGTTGTTTGGTTTTGCTATAACTGTTCATTGTATTATTGTTATTATTTTTTGTTAACTGTTCACGATGAAACTAATCCCTGGGCGGGAAATCAAAATGATCCTTGGTGATTGGAACGCCAAAGTCGGTAGCACACTTGCCGATGATCACATCAGAAGCACGGTTGGAAAATTCGGTCTTGGCAATAGGAACGAACGGGGTGAAAAACTGATTGAGTTCTGTATAGACTGGAACCTCAGTATAATGAACACATACTTCAAACATCATCCAAGGCGACTATATACATGGCGATCTCCAGGCGATAGATACAGAAATCAAATCGACTACATCATCCTGGATACTCGCTGGCGATCGTCAGTTTTTAATGTGAAGACCTTTCCCGGCGCTGAGTGCGGCTCCGACCATAACCTGCTCCTGGCCAATTTCTCGCTGCGTTTAAAAGCGCCTAGACACCAACCATCAAAGCACATGACCTTGGATCCCTCTGAACAAACAATCTTCCGAGAGGTACTAGAAACCAAACTGAAGGATGATCCAACGCAAGAACACGCTAACGCTGACATACAATGGAAGCACCTGAAAGGTCATATCAATAATGTACTGGACCAAATTGCTAAAAACAAAAAACCAGAGCAGAAGAAAAAATGTTGGATCTCCGACTTTTCATGGGATCTCATTCAGCGCAGAAAATTTTTAAAAACACTTGGATTGCGAGATCCTACATTAATGGCCGAGTACTCTGAGCTTAACAGAGCTGTCCAAACCAGCTGTCGCAAAGATAAGAACGCTTTTATTGAGAACATCTGCAACGACATTGAGAGACACTCGAATAAGTTACAAACTACAGACCTTTTCAAGAAAGTTAGAGTTCTTTCCAAACAGTTCAAGGCTAAGTCGTGGGTCATAGAAGATGCCGATGGCATTGTACTACATGAGCTTGATCGCATTGCAGAAAGATGGCGCGCCTATTGTGAGCAATTGTACACAGATCCCTGCTCAACACCTGGAACTAGCTTGGACTGGAGGAATCCAGAATTGGAACCTATGATTCTTCGTTCCGAAATATCTACTGCGCTACACTCACTTAAGAAGAGGAAGGCCCCAGGAAGCGACCACATAACAGCAGAGGTGCTTGCTGCCATGGGTGACTTGGGTGTTGAGACACTTTTCAGGATTTGTTCACGAATATGGCTGAACGGTAACTGGCCGCAGGACTGGTCGGAGTCTGTGATTCTTCCACTGCACAAAAAAGGATCAACCAAGTGCTGTGGCAATTATCGAACCTTGTCTCTCATCTCACATGCCAGTAAAGTCCTGCTCCATATTATCAATAATCGCATCCACTACTATCTGGATTGGCAAATTCCGCAGGAGCAAGCGGGTTTTGTGAAGGGCAAGGGAACTCGAGATCAGATCTTCAATGTCAGGCAGCTCGTGGAGAAGGCATACGAGTTTGATACGCCGGTTATTATGTGCTTCGTCGACTACAGCAAAGCATTTGACTGTGTCAACTGGAGTTGCTTGTGGAGAGTCCTGCAAGAGCTTGGAGTACCCGCTCATCTCATCGCCCTACTTCGCACCTTGTATGACTCAAGTCAGGGAGTCGTAAGAGTGGACAGAACAACGTCAAAACCCTTTAAATTTCACCAAGGAGTACGCCAGGGATGTATTTTGTCGCCCATTCTATTCAACATCTATGGGGAATACATAATGAGACGTACCTGCGAGAATTGGGAGGGTGGCATCTCGATTGGTGGTGTGAAAATCACTAACCTGCGCTACGCCGATGACACCACTCTTTTTGCAGCAAATGAGTCGGAAATGGCCGCATTCCTACACAGAATGGAACGGATTAGCGAGGAGATGGGACTCTCCGTAAACAGATCCAAAACCAAGATCATGGTGGTGGACAGAACTGGGAGGCTGGAGCTTTCGGGCATATTGGACTTGGAAGTAGTGGACAACTTCGTATACCTGGGATCCAACATCAGCAAAGATGGCTCATGCGAGAAGGAAGTGCGCAGAAGAATTGGAATGGCTAAAAGTGCCATGTCTCAGCTGGAAAAAGTCTGGAAGGATCGCAACATCTCCGTAAAAACCAAAACCAAGCTGGTACGGACCTTGGTTTTCTCGATCTTTTCGTATGGAGCTGAGACTTGGACAATAAAATCTGCAGACCGCAAACGCATTGACGCCTTTGAGATGTGGTGCTGGAGAAAGATGCTGCGTGTCCCTTGGACAGCATTTCGGACCAACGCATCTATATTACAAGAACTCAAAATATCATCACGATTGTCATCTGAGTGTCTACGCAGAATTCTTGAATACTTCGGTCACATTGCAAGGAAAGACAGTGACAACCTCGAAAAGCTGATTGTGACCGGCAAAGTAAACGGGAGAAGACCTCGTGGACGGAATCCAATGCGTTGGTCTGACCAGATCCGCACCACTCTTGACACTACAGTACACATCGCCCTTCACACCGCCACGGACAGAACCAAATGGAAAAAACTCGTTCGGATGAAGACGATGCATAAGGAAGGTCACGACCCTCAATATTGAGGAACACGACGCAAGGAGGAGGAGGATAACTGTGCATGAACGGTTGTTTCGCTTATCATCACGCGAACGGCATATCTCGCTATTCATTGCAATAAAAAAATCTTACAGATGATTAGCAACAAATAAAATCAATAATCGCTGTGATGACCCTTAGGAGGGAATCTGTAATCTGTTCTGTATCAGCCCATATACGTCTCATTGCAGGGCGAGAGCCTCCTACGATTGAGAGTCGTTAGACCATATTTCGACGTCATCAGAAACGATGAAAGACTTTTCAATCTTGTAACACAAAGAACTGAAATAAATACTTGGATCATACATACATTTGATCCAAGCATTAGAAGTGATCACTTACCATCAGGTGACCTGTTTGGAAGAAAAGCCCCATATTTTACTATGTTCTTTTGAATTGTCTCTATAAACAGTTTTTTTTTACTAATTACAACATTGAATTAAATACATTAAATAAATATAACAACATCATCTCAAAATGCATATAATCTGATGATTCAAATTATCATTTCTGTCGACCCTACGCCCGACAGACGCGTAAAGCCTCGTGAAAACGTTCGTCGGATGTAAAAATTATCAGAGAATTAATAAATGTATGGACGCGCCGGTTTAAACTGCTATAACTCATCCGTCTGCGTTGTTGTCCAAAATAACTGTCATAAAGGACCCTGGCTGTGCAATTATAGCTCTTATTACGTTGGCAATAGAGACTAGAGATTTTAAAGATCTAATAAGTATTTTCAGGCAGACGTCTTATGTCATGGGTGTTAGGTGGAATTTTCAGTCACGCATTATCCTGATTCTGCAGATATGCGTCTTATTACGTAGGTAATAGAGCCTACGACGGTTTTCATATATACCCAGTATTTTTCAGCTACGCATATTTTATCATGTATCACAGCGACTATGGGCTTTTGATACCTTAACGCAGACCCGAATCAATTCTGGTGTATGAAAATTTCGTTTCGAGAATCGAACCTATGGCATCCCCATTCCCAACTGTTCTATACGGTAGTAGTAAATCAGGTGGTTAGTACCATCAGTACCACAAACCAATGCACTGCGTTCGCCATCCCGAGACAAGATGTTAAGTTGCAACTAGTCCAGTAGTTACTCTGCCTACAATTTCCCTTCAAACCGGAAAACAACAGTGCACTTACACTGCTGTTGGGCGGGAGAGGTAGACATTGCGGTGGTACCTATGGCGGCCTCTCACATATGAGAGACCTACCACCAGTTTAATATATGTATCAGCCCATATATGTCCCACTGCAGGGCACGGGCCTCCTCTAAAATGGAGGGTACAATTAAGAATAGTTAGGCCATATACCGGGTATCTCAAGAATGCTACGGAAAACGAAGCCGGGTGGTAGTTTTAGTGACTACAAACACAACGCAACTAAAAATTTTGCTAAGAAAGTCCAATATTTAAAATAAAAACCATAGTTCAGTTTTTAAGATTCGATCCAGCAACCCACCTATCCATATTACCTCTAAAAGCCATACAGATATCAACTAAAACACCGCTTAAGCGTCTATTTGCATAGATTTGTATCTTCCATACATCAATCGGAAATACGGGCAAAACGGGGCGAAATAACTAGTGTTAACGCGGACGTGGCCCCGTAGTTTTTGTCTCTGTCTCGCAACTGCGCAGACTCGGCATCATCGTCATGATGACCCCCGGGGGGGAGGCCACCCCCACCCCCACCCCCCAATATATGGTATAAAATAAACGCAGTGTGAAACACGCACACTAAAGCCTGAATGTGTGCATTTTATACAAAATTGAAGTAAGATAATTACATTAAAGCAATATATGGCGGGGCATTTACTGGTATATAAGGGAGGGAGGGGTGGTGCGGGGGTGGTGAAAAATTGCGAAAATGTTTTTCCCGATGATTTTCTTCGATCGACGGCCAGCGCAGGGGATTTACGAATGGCGTTTGCTTTTAGCGATATTGCGCGCATTTTTGAAAGGATGGGACCTGAATTACTTTTTAATGCGTGGCTTTATGCAGCAGGGTATAATAATTTGAGTGCTTTGGATATAACAGGTACTGAAGTACTCTATATTTTATATTATGTCATACATTTAGTAGCGTAGTTGTGTTACGGTACGGTCACAAAGAGGTCTCAAATTCGAACGCCCAGTCGGGCAAAATGATGTTGAATTTTTCTATTCATTATCTTAGCTATTCTATTAGCCCGGAGTCAGAAATGTGCCTGATATGACGATAGCCTCCCTTATCATATCGTGAGACGGAACATACAAGGCGAAATGTGGGTGTACTGGTAGCACGTCTGCCTACCTCTTCTGGGGAAATGTCGTGAGTTTATGTATGTCTGTACATTAAGTAATGAACAACGCCCTTAATTGAGTGGTGCAATGATTTTGGACAATGACTGGTTCATCATCGTCATCATCATATCAACCACAGGAAGTCCACTGCTGAACATAGGCCTCACCTAAGGATCTCCACAATGACCTGTTGGAAGCGGCCTGCATCCAGCGACTTCCTGCAACCTTAGTCAGATCGTCCGTCCACCTTGTAGGCGGGCGTCCGATATTTCGCTTGCCTGTACGTGGCCTCCACTCAAGAACCTTTCAATGACTGGTTGTGGATTAGAAATCAACGATTGTGTTCAGGACTGATCATGATGATAAAAATAATTCAGTACAATCCAAGGTCAAACATAAAGGAAGGATACAATTGAAGAAGAAAACACAAAAATATTTAAACCAAAGAATCAAATATATCTATGTAGTTATAATTATCATAATAACATATATTTCCAGTGTCCAATGTATCGGAATTTAAGGATTACAGTGTCGGCATCCAGACAAAAGAAATATTGTGCAAATATATGTCACGTTGCAGTTATCGAACCCGTAAGGTTTCATTTCATTCGCTCTCTCTCATTGTACAGTCAGGAAAAGTATTTTAGTGCGAATTAAATATACTCTTAATGTAATGAATATACATACAAACAACCATGTAGTACATATTTTAGATATACATAGTCAGTTGTGACACAAACGTCGCATAGATCACTGACGGAAAAAACGTTTCTAGTACCTATATAAGCTAGGTGTTTGATTATATTGTAATTTTTGTATGTAACTATGTAGTTAACAACTGTTCACACAACAAAAAATACTGACAAGTCTTCAAGGAACTCAGTTTGTATAATTCTGACACAATCCAAAGAGACACACACATGACAAAAGTGCTTATTTCTATAACTTCAGGATACTAGTCGAAACGCTTTTTGTACCCAATGATTCTCCACCCCTGTCTCCTCATCCCTAATCGTTAATAAACAGGCAATCCTAAGTCCTAACTATAAATAAAACTCCGGTGTAGTTGATGATTTGACCATCGTTTCTCTTCAAGTCCTTGCTCGGCGTTCAATTTAGTTCGAAGAGAATTAGGCCAACTGTTTATAAATTCTTCTATTAGCTTTACTTTTGATTATTTTTACAGGTGGTAGGTATTTCATATGTTAGAGGCCGCATGAATAGCCGTATCAGTGTAATTTGACAGCCTCCATGGCGCAGTTGGTAAAGCACCGACTGTAAAACGAAAGGTGGTGGGACCAATCTCCGCACCAAGACAAAAGTTTGTGAGGCCCATGAGTATTTCTCTCGGGTCTGGGCGTTTGTGAGAATGAAAAGTCTCTCGTAGTTTCTGATACCCACAACATAAAACTTAATTGATCTTAATATGGAGTCAGGACTATATGTGTAGCTGTTGAGTGTATTTATTTGTTGAAATGCGCTGTTATGTTCCGGTTTGAAGGACGTTGTAGCCAGAGTAACCACTGGACATAACGATATTTAACATCTTATGTCTCAGGATGGCGAGCGCAGCAGAAAGCCAAGTCTTAGTAATTCATGGTTTTGTTTGGTTTTGCTATTGTTCATGAGCGTCGTACCGCTTAGAGTAAATCGATTCAGGTGAATGGCAAACTCTTCTCATAAAGTATATAGCATCTCACTCTCAGAGTAATAAAAAAACGGGTTAAAGATGAGTATGCACAAGATATTCAACGATTTTCGGTGCTTATTGCCGATTCTAGACCACAAGAGTCCTATGGATATGTTCTGACTTTTAACAACAGCAGAACCTAAAAAAGTAACTAAAGTCTTTCCGAGCATATCTATAGCATGTACCTTAATACTAGCGGCTTGGCCGAGCTCCACCCGGGTTAAAATATTCAATCACCTATGTTCATTAGGGATAAGGTAGGATTCTTATGATGAACGAATTTTACAAATAAGTCCCGTAGTTTCAGAGCCTATTCAAACAATCAATCAAAATATATTTCCTCTTTATAATATTAGTATAGATAAAACTGAATTATAATTGCAGTGTATTATATAAAGGAGTATGCACATTAATAGTATCGGTAAAAATTATGAATGATCCCGATACCGATGCCGCTGAAATTCAACTATACCATTTGTATGGTTTGTCCTTAAACGTTTTTCCTGTTTTATCCCGGGTGACAGATTGATAAAAAAAAGTAATTATCATCAAATTTTACATTTTGTCCACAGAGCCCCATATCAAAAAAATATTGAACTTCGAGTTCAGAACTTCGGGCCTGGGTCTCAATTATCTTTACATTTATTAATAATATATGTTTTTCCCTACACAAAAAAGAAGGTTTCGTCATGGCACCACAATCTTCGCACCGATACTAAGTTTTATTGTTATATGGGCATTATCCTTTAAGTAAAAAAATACAATAATACCAGATTTCTAAAATATGTCATCAAATATAACATCAGACTCCTGAGATTTTGCTACATCTTAAATGAAGGCGTTTTAGGTTCCTACATAGTAGTCCTAAAGTAGCCTTTTTACCTGATACATAAAACCATACCTTTAATCCATAAATTCTTCATCAATCCCACAGCATTGTAGGATAAATACGTGTACGAATGAACAATCTAGTGCCAAATTCGTCACAAGTACCGCTCGGACGCGCAGGTCGTTGACCCTGCCCATTCATCTCAGTCTGTCCTTTATGAACCCGATAGTGTATCGACGGGAGAAAACTTACCTAATATTATAAGACATACTGTTTGATCGTTTGTATCATAAGATCTAGTTTTAATTGATAATGGGGATAATAAACCATTGCTTAGTTAGTAAGTCCTAAATCTATACATATAAATAAAATTGAAGTGTCTGTTTGTAAAGTGAAAATAAAAAAAAATTACCAACTACATATCGTTATATACACGATACCTAAAACGAAAATGACCTTAGAATTTTTATGTCTGTCTGTTTGTTCCGGCTAATCTCTGAAATGGTTAGACCGATTTTGACGGGACATTGACTGTCAGGTAGCTGATATAATAAGAAGTAACTTAGGCTACATTTATTTTAGAAAAATTCTTTTATTTTAGAAAAATAAAGTTTTTGTTAAATTCCACGCGGACGAAGTCGCGGGCACAGCTAGTTAGTATATAAAACAAGTGATAGTTTGAACATTTCAGTTTATATGAATGGTTTGCATCCTTTCTTATTTCATTTAGTATGTATTTAAAATATTTGGATAACATTATATGCAACTAACCATTTCAAGTATCACTTTTTGGTCGTTCAACAGAGAAGCTACCAAATTTTTGGTTGTCTAATGATTTCATAGTCAGCTCAGGCAGTCAAAATAATATCAACTGCTTATGAACCATGGCCGCCAAATTAAATTACTAAGATAGTTAAATATGTATACGAATAAATAGACGATATCGTGTCCAGACGTAAAATCAACGTACAAACACAATTTTCAATCAATTTCTGATAATGTCGCTAACGTAGTACGCAATCAGACATTTTATGACAAGGCCAGTGGTATTTGAACTTGCATAAAGTAATTTTTTAAATATCTGTAATATTTCGTCTCCACTATCACTTTTTGTTATGCACTATGTTTTTAAGAAACTTATATCCTTTTAATTTAAACAACCTATGTACATTTACGTACCATCACAATGTTGGCACTTGGTACAGTGGACACTAACCTAAATAATTAGAACTATATCCAGTTCACTCATGTATTACAAAACAAATAAGTCACAAAACTATTTTAAATCGCTTTTGGTTCAGTCTGCGAAAGTTTCAGAATCCAATAATCCTTGTAATACATACACATACATATCTTTCACTTTTACATGCTTGACTATATTTTCATATTCAACTACAATTTCATATAACGGTAATAATTGATAAAACAATGCCCACTATCCGCAAACGACTACCAATTAGTACTCTCATCTTCTTGAAACTACCCTCAAAATACCTCCACAATTTTTTTCTCCAGACATTTCCCAAACCGCCTTTATCCACACATTCCCGCAACACCGAACCAACGACACAGGACTGAACGTAACGAAGTGAGCGGGGGCCCAAGGCGTCAAATTTTCCACCAGGTTGCCCCCCGCCGTGGAGCCGTCATCATGACTGGGGTCAGCCTGTAGTCATCATCTAATGATCATTTGTCACGGTCTGGCGCGTGTGGTTGGGGAAAATCTGCTATTTTAGATAGAAGTTTGATTTTAATTGAGTGATGACGGAGTACAATAATTTAAACGAAAAAAAATTGTCAATTTAAAAGATCTCCATTTTATGTACCCTACTTTTTTTTTTCTTCACTACTATTTTAATAGATTTAAGTTATAAATTTTATAAATTTAAGTTAATTTGTGTTACTATATGTGGTTAGTTCCATAATATTGTTAGTGGCATAAAAGTTACTCACTTGTCCCGACACTTAGGTGAAGTTTATATCGGAGACTAATATTATATGAACGATCTTAACGACTTACAAAAAAGTGATAATTATTAGCAATATTTTTCAAAATTTCCAAATATATCCACACTTGACCTCACCTATGCCCATTGAAAAAATGATTGCGTAACCAATTTCATAAAAATATTTATGTGGGAATAGTTCCGTCTCGGATCAAATCAAACAAAGATCATTTGTATAATCTTCAATAGATTATCGTCTTTATTTCGTCGTCCTTCAAGCCTTTCATCGTCTTTCAGACTGTTCTCTCTTCGACACCTTAATCATTCATCCTCTAACTTTTTCCATCTTAAATACTTTCATTAGTCGTCTCATTCATGCCAGTTCCATACCAGCAAGAAGCTTATACCCAAATGGAGATTGCATTCCGTATAAAACACTGAAGCACAAAAATTTGACCTTGGATGACGTTGCTGTTGCCTGCTATCCTTTTCTTTCGAATGACAATGAATGAAAATGACTTTTTGTTCATTCACTGTCACTCGAAAGAAAATGACTTTCCCTCCATTTTACTCATCTTCATAACATACAAATCCTACATCTATATTAAAAAATATTTAAATCAAACGCCTGTATAATGCTTAATCCAGCTTCGTACACTGCTTTCAGTGACATTGGTGTAGACGCCAGGCACTCGGCGTCCGCAGCCGAAGCCGAAAGACGATAGCCCGATGAGACGGCCGAAAGAAACTGCTGCCCCTCCACTGTCACCCTAGAACAAAGATAAATACATCCACCCAAACAGTTACATACAAAGTCCTAACACTAAGATATCGATCTTGTATAGAAACTACGAGAGACTTTATAGTCTCACAAATGTATCTTCGATCAAAGAATTTGTTTCGGATCTTGGTAAGAGCGAAAAATTTATTTATCGTGACACTCATAATAAAAAGCTTAAATCTTGGTGTGAGTCGGTCCTATGTACGTAACAGTTGGGTGTTTTTATTTTATTATTGAATATTTGATCTATCCATAATTTAAGATAATTAGACTACGAACAATCATCTGTGAGTCAATAAGTCGCGCATCTGATCTGTACTATATATAAAAAATTCAATATACTTTTTTTAAAGTCTGCAATCTTAAGGCATGTTATCATTTCTTCTAGCTAAGATAAGAGCCACTCATCTCACCAACTATTTAAAGAAAATGAAGTAATATTGTATATATTACTTTTATTGACCTGACACGCGTCTACCCCGTCTCCTCCGGCACAGAACATTCTAGAAGTGAGCGTGTGGTTGTACCAGGTATTATTGACTTCTTGACACTCCTTCATTGGTACTATTTGAAGTTGAACTTGCTGGAGTAGATCGTTGTAGTCGCCCTGGAATAATATAAACATTATGAGGAGTTAATTAGGGAGTTAAGAAATTTCTTACTAAAATAGTCAGAAAGGGCTGGGTTATATATTTTAAAAATGTGGGGGTAATATACTCGTATTTGCCTACAACTTTTGGATATTAGTACAAAGTGTACATTACCTATAACTTTTGTCGCAAAGAAAACCAAACAGTAAGTATGATGTTGATCAGTGATAATTACTATCTTAGGCCAAATAATTCACTTAATTTCTTTCTAATTATGGTGAAGAATGATGTACAATTATAAATTTATTTTTTATAATGTGACGAATGTTACGCTTTGATATAAAACTATTATTTACGGACTTAATCGCGGATTTGGTTAACTTTTTTCCATTTTGTTACTCCCGACGTTTCGATTAATTCCTAGCTTTCGTGGTCACGGGCCGGACTTAGGTATTGACGATCCGCTCAGATACTATTACAATTTAACTACCCTTATTCTTTCTTATTTGCAAAATAAATAATAAACTTACTTTCTCATAGCCAAATCCCCATCCACTAATAAAAATATAGTCTCCATATTTTCCATCGCTGATTTCTATAGCACTAACAAATTTGCTAAAATGTAGTCTTCTGAACAATAAAAGTTGTATGTCGTAGTCGAAAGCGTGTTGGTGTCCATATTTTGGATGGACTAAATGCCGTTTTATTATTATTTCTGGACCTCTTTGTCTTTTTTTTTTTTTTTTTTTTTTTTTATTGTGGCCCGACATAGTGGCGGCATTGCACCTGCTGGTAAGCGCAAATGCCGCCCAGGCAGAGTATCCATTGGCATCGGACGGCAGTCCCATGCCAATGGAAACAATTATGCCGGCCTGCTAAGGTGCCTCTTCACACCACGGCGGAAGGACCCAGGATTGTAGGAAGGAGGGAACACGTGAGATGGCAAACAATTCCACAGCCTGACGGTGCGGCACAAAAAAGAATTAGAGAACCGTTTGGTTCGCGCCGGGATGGTTTGGACCGACAAGCTGTGGCTTCGCAAGCCAGCCCGCGTGGTTCTGGTAAGGAATGGAGAGGAGGGGATCAAGTTGAACAATTCCTCAGAGCACTCCCCGTGATACAGGCGGTAGAACACGCTTAGAGAGGCGACATCCCTCCGGAGTTGTAGCGACTCTAAGTTGCTCGTAACGTCTGCATCATTCACAATGCGGATGGCCCGCCGCTGCAATCCATCCAAGGCATCGAGCAGGTACTGGGCGGATCCATCCCAGAGGTGCGAACAGTACTCCATACCCGGCCGGACCTGCGCTTTATACAAACGATAAAGCTGACCGGGCGTGAAGAACCGACGCACCCTGTTCAGAACACCAATCCTGCGTGACGTGGCAGATATTACGCCCTCGATGTGATTCCTTGGATTGAGATCACAGCGGATATCCACACCAAGGATACTCAGGTCATTCCGCATTGACAGGGGAGTACTCTGAAGAATGGGGAGGGGAGAGAACGGGGATTTTTTGCACGTGAACGCACACACCTGAGTTTTCTTGGCATTGAACTCAACCATATTCCTGGAACCCCATGTAGAAATGAGATCCAAGGTCCGGTTGAGCTCAATGACAAGATCTTCACGTCCCCTCACAGTTTCGACTCGGCAACCCGGAGGCCCGCAGTGGTATCGCCCATGAACCGTGCTGTCATCTGCATAGCAATGAATGTTGCCAAGCGACAACATGTCATTGATATGCAGAATAAACAAGGTGGGCGACAGCACCGAGCCCTGTGGAACTCCGGCATTTACCGACAAGAGCGCCGAAGCGTGTCCGTCAACGACTACACGTATTCTACGCCCATGCAGAAAGCCGGAAATCCACGAACACAGGTTGCCGGGCAGACCGTATGCCGGAAGCTTGGAAAGAAGACCACGGTGCCAGACCCTATCAAACGCCTTGGCTATGTCGAGGCTCACAGCAAGAGCCTCGCCACGCCGGTCAATCGCCTCACCCCAGCGATGCAGGACAAACGCTAGAAGATCACCCGTCGATCGATTTTGACGGAAACCGTATTGTCTGTCACTGATCAACGAGTGATCCTCCAGGTAGCGGACCAATTGAGCGTTTATGATCCGCTCCATGACCTTACACATCACTGAGGTGATAGCGATAGGGCGATAATTGGTAGGGTCCGACCGATCACCCTTTTTGGGGATCGGTTGCACATTGGCCTCCCTCCAAGATTCCGGCACAACACCTGTGCGGTAGGACGCTCGGTAGAGGCGAGTCAGTACAGGAGACAACTCGGCTGCACAAGCTCTTAAAACCACCGCTGGTATCCCATCCGGACCACTGGCTTTCCGCACATCGAGAGACCGTAACTCACGCCGCACATCACACTGCCTGATGCGAATATCCGCCATTGAGAAACCGCAATCAGGCAGTGTGGGCAGCGTCTGAGAACCACGGTCTTCGAGGCGGGAATTAGCCGCAAAGAGGTTTGCCAATAAGGCAGCTTTCTCTTGCGGCTTGTGAGCCAGTGAACCTTCCGGGTACCTCAGCGGAGGCAATGCTGGACGGCAGAAGTTAGACTGAACGGCCCTGGCCAAACTCCAATAAGCACGACTGCTAGTCGGGTGATTGGCCAACGCACGCCCAATCCTGCTAACGCGCTGGGCATCCGCTCTAACATAAGCCTTCTTGCAGGCCTTGGCGGCCCGGTTGTAAGCTTCTTTGAGGGAACCGATATTGGGATCCTTCTTGGCGCGACCCCTGATCCAAGCGCGATACGCCGCTTGTTTGTCACCGACAGCATCGGCGCAAGCACGATTAAACCAGGAGCGTCCACGGCCCTTACTGGCGATCTCAGAGGAAGGAATGTAGTAATCCATTCCTAGCCTAATCTCGCCAGCAATAGCGTTGGCACTCGCTGAAGGATCTTTGCCCTCAAAGCAGCGTTGCCTCCAAGGGACGGATGCGAAGTATTCCCGCATACCATCCCAATCTGCCGACGAGTAATGCCAGACCCTCCGCCTAACCTGCACGGGACGTGGAGGTGGAGCGAAAGGTACTGACGACCCAACCAGGCAGTGATCGGAAGTGCCCAGAGGCGCACTAACGGTCACACGATACCCAGCCGGGTGACTCGCCAGCAGAAGGTCCAGCAGAGAAGGCTCATGACCCGCCACATCCGGGATCCTGGTGGGCTGGTTCACCAGCTGTGTCAAGTCATGAGTCAGAGCGAATGCATGGGCAGTCCTTCCAGCATGATCAGTCCTGGAGGATCCCAGCCACAATTCGTGATGTGCATTGAAATCCCCCAAGACCACCATTTCGGCCGACGGGAACTGCGCCTGCGCGTCATCAGCCGCCTGGCTAAGATACCTGAACAGCCGAGTCGTCTCCTCATCCCCGTTGTGTGACCTGTAAAGGCACACGTAGATGCGGCTCAGGGAACCAAAATCCACGTGCACCCACAGAGCGGAGAAGGAGGGGTCCTCCATGCAGCGCAGACGGCGACAGCAGACGTCCGAACGAACAAACAAGCATACCCCGGCTTTAGGCTTGAAGTTTTCTTCAAGCGAATAACCGGGGTACAGCAAGTAAGAATTGTCGGTCGGACAACGAATCTGCGTCTCCGTCAGGAAGAGCAAAGCAGGCCGGGCCGTCTCGAGGTGGTGGTGGACGGCATTGAGGTTCGTATGGAGACCGCGGATGTTGGCGAACTCCATAGTGAACGCGGTGGTGGGGTTATGCACCGCTGAAGGACCTGCTCTGTTTATATGCACTGTCATGAAGTTTAAAGAAGGGATGGGTTTGGTGAAGAGGCACGAGGAGCTTCAGGCCGGGCACTAAGAAGACCGAGTGAGCACCGGCACGAAATAGTCAACAGGAGCGGAATTGACCCGCCGGACGGAAGGGCCCCCGTACCCTCCCGGGATGGGCCGCCGGGACCCCACATCCGGTCACCAACCGGCACGACGGACCCACCCAAGATTATGCGCGGCATGGTGAGGCAGCCTCTCGTGGTGGTTAACCACGATTGGGCCCCTGTACTGTACCGCGGGCGGCCAGCGGACAACCGTTTCTACGGGTCTCCCTGGCCGGCGGGTCAAATCCCTCCCATCGACCGCGAACCAAAAATACTCACACGGTACAACGTCATGCCCGAACTCAAGCCCCTCGAAAAACCGGAAAATCACGGGCTGATCCCGGAACGCGTTCCCCTAGCAGGGAACACTATGGCGGTCTTTACGCCCTATGAATGGTGGTCGCTACCCGGGCGGAAAATCCTACCACCACGAACTGTGTCACTCATTTGGCACTACCCAGGGGTCACGTGTAGGGAAACTAGAGTCAAAGCCTACGGACGCGAGTGACGTTAACCCCCAAAATTGTTGTCTGTATTTGCTACCTACACGGATGAATGATTCTTCTGTTCTGAAATTTAAAAAAGGCAATTTTATCTGCTTAGTATAAAATAATACAGCATACATTGATTTAAAAACTCAGAAATGCCCTTCAGTACATTTCAAGTCTATATAATAAATAATAAAAAAAGTCTAAATAAACTTTTTTTTTACTTAACTTTCTATAATAATAGAAGCAAGCATTTTCAGTCATTGCAAGCGACAGCTAATTTCAGTAACGCTACACTGGAAATATACTAGAGCGATGCACCAGTTACGTCGAAACATTTTACGTGCTCTTCGTCTTGTCCATATCTGTATGTTAATGTAAATTTAAAGTCTTACCCACAATGCGCAGAAGTAAGCGCCCATTGTCTATGCACCAGTACTGCGCCACAGATATCGCCATAGTTCACTTGGTACGGAGCTTGACTAATACTGATTCCGTGGCCTCCTAGAATCCTATTAAGAAATAAACATCATCTGTATCAGCCCATATACGTCCTACCGCACGGGCTTCTTTTACAATCGAGAGTTCGATAGAGAGTGGTTAGTCCATATACAGCCGCTGCCAATAAACAATCCCAAACCAAAATTTGCCGTTTGAGATTGACAGCTCAATCTTTTTTCTGATACTATATTGCCAATAGTGAAGTTGTAGTTGAAGTGTAGTTCTCAGTAGTAAAAACTATGGCAACATGGTAATAGACCAATTGAAACGTAGAATCCAGATTGACTTCAATCTAATTTTTTCTATTGATTATTGGCATCGGCCGATAGACCACCACGCTGTCCTGGAGCGGGTTGACAGACTTTACGTACCATAGAAATTCTTACAAATTCACTATAGTATTCAAGGTTTCCTCACGAGGTTTCCTTTACCAATAAAATGCGTGGTGATTGAGTATTGATACACATGACTATGACTGTCAATACAATAATCATCATGCAGACCACAAGCAAGCAGTCCTAAAACCATCACTAAATCGATCATTGTAAGATCTTATTTACGCATTGTCATGGGTATAGACCTCTCTTTTTCCTTCTTTAAATCCATCCTACGGTTGTCTGAAGACTGTAAGATATGCTTGAAGCGATAAGAACGCCATCTGTACTTTTTTTATTACGTATATTGCTTATATACCTGAATAAACTTAAGACCTAAATGCCATAAATAGATAGTTACGGTTTGATTCTGATCTTATACAAAATTATATATTTTTTTAGTCTTTTCAACTCAGCCAGGATCAACAAATCAATCAATAGCTAATGCCCGGTAAGCACGGAAATTCTTCCTAGTTTCCACGAGGTCTGTATAGTAAGTACCTATACAATTCATCTGACCAGCGATCACACTCCCAAAGTTTCAAAAATAAAATAAAAGGATACAAAATTAGATCTAGAAAAAAAACGAGTTGCTTAAGCAACCGAAGCCGCGATCAGAATCTGTTCTTTAATAAAGCAAAAATATTGCCAATATCCGATCTAAGTTTTATAAGGTTAGATAGTTAGAATTCTGCTAGGAAACCGGTCGGCTGACATTCGCCGTCCGTTGCAACGGCGAGTTATCTCTAAATCAAAAATGTTAGAAAACCAAGGTTCTATATTCCGATACAAGATTTAGCCACGGGTTCACTCCTCGACTCGGCTTTACTGATGTATTCGCTGATTTTGACAGAGGGGTAAATAAACGAAGAAATAATCAAAATTGCTTAAAGTATGTTAAAATACGGGTATTGTGATATTTATAGATTGTACTGTACTGTATCAGTCCATATACGTCCGAATGCAGGGCACGGGCCTCCTCTACAATCGAGAGTACGACTGAGAGTAGTTGAAAAAAAGAAAATCGAAAAATGATACAGATTTTTTACAATAGTAGTCTTTATCTGCGAATATTAATATTGTGATCACTAATAACATACTGTAGAAATAAACTTACCCATACACGAACACAATTCTTCCGATAATAAGAAGTAGAAACAACATCACTAATGCGTTTACCGCGACACGTACAAAGAAATTAAAAAACAATTATTTTTAATTGTTTCATTGTATTGTAACCAGCGTTAAAACCAAGGTTCCACGCGATTACCAACACTTATTAATTTTGGGAAAATGAGTCCTTATTTTACAGGTAATAGGGTCTACTAGATGTTTCAGTTAGGACTATTTACTCTTTAGACCATGACTACAAGTTCTGTATGACAGACATCATCATATGACAGACTTCTAACCTAAGTAAAAGTTTAAAGCGATAGATGTTTTCATCAAAATATAGCACTCTCCAGGTCGAAATATCACCAAGTAAATACTTAACCTGGAAATTGAACCCAAGACAATACCAATAATACCTAACGTGACCATACGTCCCGATTTAGGCGGGACAGTCCCGCTTTCAGGATGTCTGTCCCGGTGTCCCCAGCAAGGCCTACATAGTCCCGCTTTTGCAAACAGACCAAACGATGATCAAAAAGTATTTCCCGCTCGAAATGCTTTATCGAACTAGTACTGAAAACGGTTGGGTCAAATTATTCCAGCAATTTCGTAAAAACACAAAACAATCTTGATTTAAAAAACTTTTCCACAATTATTGAGTACCGTTATGTGTCTGCCTGGAAGTCACGTCACTACTGGGGCTTATAAATCGTGCCTAACAAACTATTTTGTGTTTAGTAGTACTATGATTATTTTTTGTAATTCAATCTTCTTTATTAAAAACTTGTAAAACACCCAATACTTTTTATTATTATTTAATTCCACAGATGTCCCGCTCTGGCACAAAAAATAAATGGTCACGTTAATAATACCCTATAAATTCTAAAAATAAAACTCCAATATATTTTAAAATTCTGTACTCAATACAAAACTGTTCAATTCAGAAATAGTCCAGTGACCTCTTGGATCCAGTTCCTCACTTTGGCCACCTTGCTGTAGACGCCGTAGGAGCCAGGAGTTGCGCAGCCGTACCCGAAGGAGACCATGCCTAGCAGACGGTCGTATGCCACCGCTGGACCTCCGGAATCACCCTAGAATCAGGAGGGGGATGAAACGTCCAGGGGTATTGAAAAGTTTGGAATTTTAGGTCTTGGAACTATATTGTAAAAAGTGGGGTATATGTATGTGGCAATTCGTAGCACCGGTGACGCTTAACCATGATTGGTTACTAAAAAAATAGCCCAATGAAAACTATTGGATATATTGAGACTTGTGGTGATTTACAGCTAACGTCTCCGGCTGTAAAAGTCTTTTTGCGAGGTTATTTACCTCTTTAGTTCATTGTTTTGTCACCCGCTTTGCACGGAGGGAAGTGGACAATAATTTATTTCCAACTCCCCCTATTAATTTAACTTTAAGTTTAACAGTAATTCACCAATACACTTATATAGAATATTATTAAGTAGAAGATGATGATGATAATCTTAAGGTATACCTGGCAAGCATCCTTCTTCCCTTCCGAGTACCCTGCACAGAACATCCTAGGAGTCAGGCTGCCTCTGAAGTACGGGAATGGAACATTCTGGCAATGTTGTTTGGATATGATCGGGACTCTCACTGCACGAAGGACATTAGAATATGGACCCTGAAAGCAGTCAGCAATGTTAAAGAAAGTTGACTCTTTCTTTCAAAGTAAACAAAATGTGAATACTTTCTTATGGTCCATTATTTATTACTTTACTGTACACCATGAAAAAGAAAAAAATACAGAAACAGGCTTAAATACAAATTATCGGTAGTATAAGTGGCGGTTTTATCGATAACGTGTATTATAATTTTAATAATAATTAGCTTCGGTTATATCGGTATTTATGAGTAGACTTTTGAAAACAAACAATTAAGTATCCGTTTAAGAGTCACAGAATTCATTGTCTTTTTTTGTACTTAGCATATTTTCTCAATGATGATGATGATCTACAGCATATCTGCCAAATAAAATTATACCTTCAGACTGCAGTCATCGTGACCAAACCACTTTACTCCCTACCACCAAAATTTGGATATCTCTTTTCTTCCATACCAAAACCGAAAATCAAAACATAATCCCCACTTACATTCTCATCAGTGTTCCCCCATCCAGTGACAGTAACGACTTTCCCAATTACCATATCCTCAATATGAGCGATCTTTATTGGCTGCACATTGTCGTCAAATTTCAAAGGCTCTGCCAACTCCAGCAGTTGAAAGTCGTAGTCAAATGGATGGTCCTTCTTCTTCGCTGACCACATTGGGTGAATGTGGCTTTGCTTGACCAGCACCTTCCTCCCTTGGTACAAATATTTGGAGCCAATGCGGATATAGGGCTTCTTTCTGTGGATACGAAAGAATGCAGATTAAATAAGTAATGCAACTTTAAGAAATTCAAGACAATATTTTTTGCTGCATTAGGCTGTTCAACAGATTACCCAAATGTTCTTATTTGTATTCCTACTTGAATGTTTTTGAATATATATTTTTATGGTTCTCGTAAATAATATTTTATAAATAATTCTATTTTCAGTTAAATTGTTTTAATTATTTTGTTGGTTCATTTTCTTATCTAATTTCATTTGATGTTGAACTTATATGAATGTTGTATACCTTTAATCAATATATAATAGTTTATGTACAAATATATGTACCCATTCCCAATAAAGAAATCACAAGTAGGTGATGGTTCCTAATAAAAAAGCCAAAAAATGAATATCAATTACATATTGAGGTTTAATTAGAAGATCTCTCTAGCAAATTAGACTGATCATGTTGCAGAAAGTGGCTGGATGCAGGCCGCTTTCAACAGATCGATGTGGAAATCCTTCGGGAAACCCCGGATAAACAATTCCAATCGACTCACCCGCAATGTCCAGCCGTAATAACCCAAAGCTTATCAATAATAGCTCCTCCGCAATTCGTTCCATACGCGGCATGATAAGGATACAGATTGATATCCACTTCTATCCCACCGACGATCTTATCGTCCCCGTAATTAGACTCATATTCGTCTAGCTTTTTGACTTCTCCCCGGTCTTTTCCGTAGTCAAAGTTGTCGATATCTGGCATTTCTGTTGGTTCATCATAGTGTTCTATGTCGAGGCGGATGAAATCATCCCTCTTGCTTTTATTTCGACTCCTCTTCGGCGGGACTATTGTGTTTACGCTTCTTTGTATGCTCTTTATTGGTATTAGGATTAGGTCATATTCTGTAGGGGGAAAAGTCATATTAAAATTGCTTTGAAATTAAAAATTAGAAAAATAGTTAAAAATATAAATTGAAACATATTGTTTGGAATAATACATTTGGAAATGTATTATATCAGCTTAATTAGATTAATACCTTAAAAAAATGCATTCATTTACAAATGTGTAATATTGTATTCCTATTTTTTTCTTAAAAAATATATTTTTAATTGTCTTCATGAGAATAACTATAATAAATTAATTAATCCATTTAATTATTACCAAGCAATACCCGTGTATAAAATTTCCACGTGTACGAACACGTAGCAAACTTATCACATAATGCCTTCGTCGCTCCATGGGATTCGAACCCACAACCTGGCTAAATCTACACCACTAATCACTAGAACAAAATTCACATACTTTCAAACCGTGCTGGCACAACACACAGAAACACAAGGATCCCAAGCAGTGGCCACGTCATCTCGTCTCTACAGCATCGTCGTCACTTACGACCGACATAATGATTCGGAAAATAATTACAAACCAATCATTGACTTGTGTCAAAGTTAATTTGCCATGAAATTGCGAACGCGTATGGTATTTTGCACGTGGTGAAAATTTAATGAGGCCAGAACGAGGCGAATTGAATGTTTTTTTTACAAGAAAATACTATTTTCGGTTTCGCCTCATTGAGATATTTGCGACGTTTATGGGCTGTGCTTGGAAATGCATGAAGTCCAGACGCGGCTGCCAGCATGTTTACGGTGGTCGTAGTTTCAAATCCCAGAGCACACCTCTGACTTGTCGGAGTCGTGTGTGTATTAAAAGTCAATCGCACTTCATACTATAGCGATTTTGTAAGAATTTCTATGATATGTACAGTTGGCCAACCCCGACTAGGCCAGCGTGGTGCACTATATGGCCTAAACACTCTCAATCTTACTCTCGATTGTAGAGGAGGCCAGTGTCCTGCAGTGGGACGTATATGGGCTGATACAGTGCAGTATGGGCTGTGACCACATTACTCTGATATTGTAAGAAATACTCGCCTGCTGTAAAATAATGACACCATCTTGTAATCTTAGTTAAAGTTGAGTTATTTGAGACTTAACATCATATATCTCAGGTTGGCGAGCGCAGTGGAATGCCAAGCGTTGCTTTTTAATTCAAGGTGTTGTTTGGTTTTGCTACTGTTCTTAAGCGGTCGTATTGTTTACCATCAGGCGAATGGTACGCTCGTCTCACCATTCATTGAAAAATATAGATACATGCATGCTTATTAAATTGTACTTGAGTATTTATAATACTTAGGGAGCACTGTCACACTTGAGTCTCCAAAATCTTAAATATGTTTTTGTTCGTTATGTTGGTAGCATTCCTATATTAATGAAAATTGAACTACTATTTAACAACACATTGATAAAAAATACGTTGGTAACCTAAGTTATATTAAAACTAGCGGTCGGACCCGGCTCCGCCCGGGTGCATACACGTTTTAAAATGGCTGTCAAAATGTTTAATTCTGACTCTCAGTGTAGAATATCGACCAATCGGACCACGAAAAACGAACAAAATTTCCTCGTATTTTGCTAGAAATATCACTACTGCTTTCCTCCTATAGGTCATAGCGTGATGATATATAGCCTATAGCCTTCCTCGATACATGGACTACCCAACACAGAAAGAATCATTCGAATCGGACCAGTAGTTCCAGAGATTAGCGCGTTCAAACAAACAAACAAACAAACAAACAAACTCTGCAGCTTTATAATATTAGTATAGATTTAGTTACTATCCTTCGAAAACGATTTTGAGTGGAATTAAGACGCATTAAACAATTTTTTACCTTTTCAAATAATTTGTGCATGTTGGACAACCTATAAAATGTCAGCCAATAGGAGGGCAGAAAAAGGACCACCATTTTTATTGCTCCCTCTATATTATAAATACTCTAAGCATGCACGCTGCATCTTATAATTATCAGTAAAAAATATTTCGACATATTTGTCATACTTACAGCCTAACCACTCTCATCGTACTCTCGATTGTAGAGGAGGCCCGTGCCCTGCAGTGGGACTTAAATCTTCTGATATAGATATATATCTAACGTGACCATTTATTTTTTGTGCCAGAGCGGGACATCTGTGGAATTAAATAATAATAAAAAGTTTTTGGTGTTTTACAAGTTTTTAATAAAGAAGATTGAATTAAAAAAAAAACATAGCACTAAACACAAAATAGTTAGTTAGGCACGTTTTATAAGCCCCAGTAGTGGCGTGACTTCCAGGCAGACACATAGCGTACTCAATAATTGTGGAAAAGTTTTTTTTAAATCAAGACTATTTTTTATGAAAGTGCCGTAATAATGTGACCCAACCGTTTTCAGTAATAGTTCAATAAAGCATTTCGAGCGGGAAATACTTTTTGATCATCGTTTGGTCTGTTTGCAAAAGCGGGACTATGTAGGCTTTGCTGGGGACACCGGGACAGACTTCCTGAAAGCGGGACTGTCCCGCCTAAATCGGGACGTATGGTCACGTTATATATATCATGCCTCCTTCGGAGGGTAGGTAAAAATATTTCGACAATATTTTTTCGTTCTAGTCAATGTTCTAGTATTTTTATCATGAGTATGTTTTGAGGGTAGTTGATTGCTTTCTCGCTGCGTCGACAGTTGAGTCGCGTGTTCTTAACGTGAAGTGCAAACCCGACTGCGCTGAATTTCTTTCGAATATTTCAATTTTAAACAAATATTTGTGTGATCCACGTATATTTGTTTCGGATCTGAGTGTTTGTGAGACCGAAAAGTCTCTCGTAGTTCCTAATACCCACGACACAAGACTCGATCTTAGTGTGGGGTCAGGACTATGTATGAGACTGTTGAGTGTATTCATTTATTTTTGCAGAATATTGTGCCACTGTTCTTTTAGTGTGAACATGTATTAGTTTCAAAATCCTGTGTATATTTTCTAAATGAGAATATGGTTTTTGTTTCAAGTGTGTTCTTAAGAGGTCGATTTTTGTTGGGTTTTTATACCTAGTTAGAATATCTTGTGCTTGGTGTTAATTCTTTGCAAGATCCTGGTAGATAGTGTGTGTGTGTGTTGTGTAGCGGTGTTTAGTGCTAGAAGATCAGATTTGTTCGTCGGCGATGACCATGCAGCGAGATGACTCCGGTAAGTAGACTTACTATACCATTAATTTGTACATTTCTACCGCCAAAGAAAAATAGTAATTCGACGACTTACACGATATTTTACACCGTGAATGAATACTTACATCTCTTCGGAACATGTTGTACCTATCAAGAAGAAATAGCGCAAGAAACTTACTTAACAACACCAACAGATTTTTATCTTTCCTTTTTTTGTTATCTGTTTTATCTTTTTAAACCCAGCAGTAGTGTATCTACTGTTGATTTTGATTTGAATGATGTTGCAGCCAATGATTACTAGGCATTAAGACTCTTTAAAACTAACTTCTCGGGGTAATGAGCGTCATACGAAGTCATGTAGCGCTTACTATCTTTGTGTTATGTGTCAATAGTATTTACGGGGAAATGTGTCGCTTATTTTGAACCCAACGAATTGCTAGACCCGTCATACTGACTAAAGAAATTGTGCTCTCCCCGTACTCAAAAAATATGCAAAGAATACATAATAATGGTTGTCTGGAAGAAATCGCGATAAGAACGCCAATTGTCACCTTTATTTAAACGAATTGTCTCATTATTTTTTGTCTTATTATTGTAGGTGTTGTTCAATAAAGAATTTATAAATAAATAATTAACGTCAACTTATACATATAATAAGCAAGCCCTATGCACAATCAAAAATGTCTATTTCCTATACATATACCAATCCCGGGATAGGTACACTACGTATTATTTCATGCTCGTTTATGAAATAACTATTAAAGTACACACATACCAAAAAATAATTATAAAATACCTTTATAATTGCGCGTCACAAAGGACGAAATGAAAATCCGCGGCGCAACGCTAGTCAAAACATCCGAAAAGCCAATCGGCGGACAGACAGGCATCCTAGGCATCCTAATTAGTTTCTATTTAGAATTTCCCGTTCGGATACACTCGGATAGCGTTACGTCATAGATTAATTGATAATTTTACGTAGAACTGATTGTGTAAGTGCCGAGCCAGAGATCAAGAAGTACGAATTTGAGATGTGCTAGTTCTCTGAAAAAAAATGGTGTTAACTTTTTAATATTGTTTTTGAAAGTATTCAATGTATCGGCCCACTGCAGGGCACGGGCTACAATCAAGAATAAGATTAAGAAGGGTAAAGCCATATAGGCCACGCTTGCCTAGTTTGACGGACTTAACATACCTTAGAAATTCTTACAAACAGCCTCCGCTCTTTCCTCGCGAAGTTTTCCTTCATTCGCTTACCATCAACACACACTGTACTGTGCTGTATGAGCCCATATACCGGGTATCTCAAGACTGCTACCGAAAACGAAGCCGGGTGGTAGTTTTAGTGACTACAAATACAATGCAACGAAAATTTTTGCAAAGAGACGCGACAATTCTTTTTAATCATTTTTTAAATATCGTCATTTTTGGGTGGTAATACCATAGTTTTTGGTTAAATAATAATTTAAACTCTTTTATACCTTAGATTCTATATAAATAAAAGGGTATACACTATTATTTTAAGAAAAAAATGTATTATAACCAACGAAATAGGACCAAATAAAAAAAAATTGTCGCTTTTTTTTTCAACATTTTCTGTTGCATTGTGTCTGAAGTCGCTTAACATACCACCAGGCTTCGTTTTCGGTAGCAGTCTTGATATACCCTGTATGTCTCACTGCTGGGCACAGGTCTGCCCTACAATTGAGGGTTTGATTAAGAGTGGTAAGACCATGTAGTCCACCTCGCTGGCCTAGTGCGGGTTGGCGGACTTTACTTATCATATAAATTCGACAAATCACTACGGTATGCAGGTGAGGTGATTGACTGACAATACCCACATGACTCTGAAAAGTCAGAGGTGTGCCCTAGGATTTGAACCCGCGACCACCGTGAACATATTGGCAGCCGCGTCTGCCCGTTTCTAACGGGTCATCAAGCATTTTAAATGTATAATCATTAAATGCTTTGACTAGCATTTTTATTTGGTATTATTGTTTGAAATGTGCAATAATTTATGAATTGAAACAATAATGAGGCACTAAAATTCGATTAACGTACACGAAACCCATGGTTGCCTGTAAGAAATTACCTAGTGTGATAAGGCCGCCACCACACCGCCACTTATACTATTATTCTTATTGTGTAATATTTCATAGTATTTCTGTACAGTGCAAAAAAGGATTATATAAATAAATAAAGAAAACTTACTTGGTGGTAGGTCTCTCATACCAGCCCAATGTCTATTTCTCTCGCCAAACAACAGTGTTCCGGTTTGAAGGACATTGTAGCCAGAGTAACTACTGAATATAATGAGACGTAACATCTCCTGTCAGCGCATTGTAATGTTAAGCATTGCTTTGTAATTCTTAGTGTCGTTTGGCTTTGCTACTGTTCATGAGTGGTCATATCGCTTATCATCGGGTTAATGGCATGCTTTAGCCTTAATTTTTTATGGTTATTAGCGCCGAACTCCTATTAAAATGTGAAGAGATGCCTCATATAAAAACGAAATGACCAGACACATTACTTGCAATTGTCATTATTTTATTTTTATTTATTAGGACCTCCAACAAAGAATACGGTACTGTAATATATCAGCCCATATACATCCCACTGCAGGGAACGGACCTCCTCTTCAATCAAGAGTCCGATCGAGTGCGGGTTGGCGGACGTTACATACCATAAAAAAACAAATACAAAATTCACACAAATTCGCTATAATATACAGGTTCCTTAAATTTATAAACAAAACATATTTCTTTCCCAAATAAAAATAATATGCAAAGCTTTAATTTCATATCATCTATTCATAGATTTTATTTATTTTAACATCATCATTGTATCGCTTTAGCCACAAGAGTCCACTATTGAACACAGGCCTCCTCGCAATACTTCCAGTATCGGGTTGTATTACTTTGTTACGCTGAGGGCACGGGTTCGAATCCCGGGTCGGTGATAAATGATATTCAATTTTTCTATTGATTATCAGCGCGAGTCAGGAATTTGTGCTGATATGGTCTTAGGCTCACATTCTGGGACGGGACACACAAGGTGAAACGTGTGTGTCCTGGTGTGGTAGCACCTCTGCCTACCCTTCCCATTCTGGGAAACAGGCGTATATTTCAAAATTCTATGAGTTATGAGTTAGGTTATTTTATACCGTAATATGTAACATGTTTCATCTGAGTTCCTTTGTACTCTTTAGTAATTCATATTGTGCTGCCATCTAGACTTTGTTTACTAAAATAACGCGAGGTTTGTCAGCGCCATCTATTAGAGTGTTTGAAACATATTGTAGCGTGTGCATAAAATAAAAATGTATTTTGGGCTTCTGTATTAAATATTAATTCGTAAAATGGTGTCAATTCAATTTAATTCTTAACTATTTTGAATAAAGGTTTTTTATATAATCAAATCTACTAAGACAATTAAAAAAGGTATCTGGACATTAATTCCCTTGGTCTTAGTTTAGGCATATTCATTCACGTATTTTTTTACAAATGCGCTTATTATTAGTATAAATCCTGTTATATCTTTAAATAATTTTATCGGAACATATTTTCTTTACGCTACTTCTAGCCATCTGTCGGTGAATAGCGGAACTATACAAAAATTGTGGCAGTATTATTACGATTGTTCAACATTCTTACTACACCGATATATTTTTGTATTATTTCTCTTTAAAACTTAAATATTTTTGACGCTACTATTTTTATTTATAGATCAAAATCTTTTCGTTTTACTACAAACGGCTAAGTAATGGCGCCACTAGGCAAACGTAGGTTGCCAATTGCAGAGTAACTGGTGGACATAATATGGAGACTTAACATCTTATGTCTCAGGATGGCGAGCGCAGCGGAATGCCAAGTATTGCTTTGTATTTCACGGTGTTTTTTGGTTTTGCTGCTGTTCATGAGCAGTCGTGTCGCTTACCATCAGGCAAACGGCTTGCTCGTCTAGACATTCATGGCAATTAAAAACACTTAATTACCGTGCCTATGTGTATGTGATAAGTTGCTGTCGTAATGGCACGGGTTAGTTTTATACCTTCAAATGTCTGTTTATTAAAAAATCTATATCATTCCCACTTGGTTACTTTTATTAAATCTATATTTTATTGGACGCAAAAAAAAAACATGAAAAACCTTACTAGATTTTGCATTATGAGATGTAAACATAGAATTAGGTTTATTTTGCTTAGCTAAGTACGGCAAAGGTTATTATTCCATACTATAAATTGTCTGAATAGCACAAAAAACATTATATATTGGTTGCGAAATTTAAAATAAACTCACGCTTCAATCTAAGATGTGGTAGACAGACATACCATTACTGCCACGTATAGTTGACCGAGCTTGTTACTATCGCAATATATCTGTGTAAATGAATCTATGTGAGCAAAACATTTCAAATCATAATATACATTAAAAAGATACTTATGCATTGAGAACCTCCTGCTTATTTTGAAGTCGGTTTACAATGAAATTCTTTGGAAGAGTATCCAGGACCTTACGATTTGGAGCTTAAATTCTTGTTATAATCTTTAATCCTTACCCACCCTACGAATCTTATTAGTCATTCTAGCTATTCTATAAAACACCACAGGCAAATCATTCACGATATTTATTTTTATTTGGTTCATAAACTTCACAAATCAGACAATACAATTTCACACTTACTCGCATAATACAGGGTATATCAAGACTGCTACCGAAAACGAAGCCGGGTGGTAGTTTAAGCGACTTCAGGCACAATGCGACAGAAAATGTTACAAAAAAAGAGACGGTTTTTTTTGTATTTTTTTATATGGTTGTATTTGGGTGGTAAATACATTTTTTCCTAAAATAATAGTGTATACCCTTTTATTTATAAAGACTAAGATATAAAAGAGTTTAAATTATTATTTTAGCAAAAACCACCCAGAAATACTACCCAAAAATGACGACATTTAAAAAATGATAAACAATTTGTCGCGTTTCTTTGCAAAATTTTTAGTTGCATTGAGTTTGTAGTCACTAATACTACCACCCGGCTTCGTTTTCGGTAGCAGTCTTGATATACCGTGTATAATGACATAATATTATGACACCCTTCGTGATGCAGTTGGTTACACGCTAGCTGTGACACGAGAGGCCGCGGGTTCGATTCCCGGACCGAGACAAATGTTTGTGTGAACCACAAGAATTTGTTTCGAGTCTGAGTGTTTGTGAGACCTAAAGTCTATCGTAATTTCTGATATCCACGACATAAGACTCGGTCCTAGTGTGGGGCCCGGACTATGTATGTGACGGTTGAGTGTATTTATTTATTAATTTCTGGACATATTGAGACTTAACATGTTATGTCTCAGGATGGCGAGCACAGTGAAATGCCCAGCATTGCTTTGTGGTTTAAGGTGGTTTTGCTACTGATCATGAGCGGTCATATCGCTTACCATCAGGCATGCTCGTCTCGTATCTCCATATCAGACACTTTCTGACCCCGGGATAATAGTGAATTTAAAAATCCAATATCACTTTGCCCGACCTGGGATTCGAACCCGAGACCTTAGCTTTGTAACTGTACCGTAGTACATGTATGTTATGAAATTAGATCAAATAATCACATAGTGTGACGAAACACAAAAGGTGAAATTTGGTTTTCCTGGTTCATGGTTGCTACCAGCACCTCTACCTACCCCTTCCAGGAAAAAGGCGTGAATTTATGTATGTATTATTGTACTTTTTTATTCAAAAGTATAAGGAGTTCAAACACCTCCTAGATCCAAGCAGTCTGCTTTTTCTTGCGATGCTCTTTACTAACAAACAGACAAAGGTCTGTCGACTCCCAAATAGCTTAATAGCCTTGATGATGTGGCCAAATAACAGGCTGTAGCGGACAGCAGCGCCATCTACCAGGAAGATACGCCATGCATGGATGTATTAGCAAAACCTCCTACCTACTAGTGGTGGGTGTCTCATATGTGAGAGGCCATCTGGGTAGGTACCACTGCAATGTCTATTTCTCCCGCCAAACAGCAGTGTAAATGCTCTGTTATGTTTCGGGTTGAAGGACATTGTAGCCAGAGTAACTACTGGACATATTGAGACTTAACATCTTATGTCTCAGGGTGGCGAGCGCAGTGGAATGCCAAGCATTGCTTTGTAATTCAAGGTTTTGTTTGGTTTTGCTACTGTTTATGAGCAGTCGTATCGCTTACCATCAAGCGAAAAGTATGCTCGTCTCGCCAATCACTGCAATAAAAAAAAACTCACAAAAGTGGGCCTGGAAAATCTATGTCTAGTGGCATTCTTGTGGCTGAAAATAATGATGTATAGAAATTATTTTTTATTTATGTGAATGTTTCTGTTATGTTAAAAGACATCTGTTCTGTATTAGCCCATATGCGTTCCACTGCAAGGTACTGGCCTCCTCTACAATCGAGAGTACGATTGTGACGGTTATGCCATAAAGTCCACCACGCTGGCCTAGTGCGGGTTGGCGGACTTTACACACATCAAATCTCAGAAATCGTTATCGTATGCAGATTTACTCACGATGTTTTCCTTCGCAGTTATAATTCGTAGCCAAAGACATCTAGATACGACTTTTTTTACTTCCTTCCCGGAGTTTGAAAAGTGTATGTAACTGTCATGTTTGGTTGACATGTTTCAGTTTCATTCCTACGTGTTGTGTGCGTGTGTGTATGTGTGTGACTTCATCACGTATGTTTAAAAACAAGGCGTAGTTTTCTTCGACCAATCGATTCTTTACCAGCACTCACCTTCAGGTGTTGTGTATAAACTTCAACTTGTTCTTCAAGTCCTGAGAAAACACCCTTTGCTTTGAACATTTCCGCCATCTTCTAACAATCAAGTTTCAGATGACAATCGATCGGAACTTTTACAATACCTTCATTACGGACGAGGGGGTTCGGCAAGTAAATAACTGTTCTCGGCATAATGAATACATAATGAAATTTCGCCCCCGGCCATCCGTTAATCAAAAACTGCTGCAAAGTACGAAAGACGTAAGAAAATGGAAATTTTGCTACCCTCCTTTTTCCTGTTAGTCTCGCCTCCCCCTTCGCCCCCTGTCGGAGAGGTTGGACACCCCCCTCTTGCGCGAAGTGTGGAGTCGGCTTGCGGTGTATCTTAATATTTTTTTAACAAAAAAACATTAAGTAAACTTATTCAAGTGCGTGGTGGCCTGTTGGTAATTGGATCAGATGCGGCTGCCAACATGCTTACGTTGGTCGTGGGTTCGAATCCCAGTGCACACCTCAGACTTTTTGAAGATATGTGTATTTTATGTATTATCAATCCCAACGCAGTTTAACGATGTAGAAAAACATCGTATAGCGAATTTGTAAGAATTTGTATGACATATAAAGACTACCAACCCGCACTAGGCCAGCGTAGTGGACTATAGTACGGCCTAACCACTCTCAATCCTACCCTCGATTGTAGAGGAGACCCTGCAGTGGGACGTATATGGCATGATACAGCACAGTGCTTTTTCAATTGTATACATCTATTATCTGTATATATTTACTAATGAAATTAACACGTAGGTAGAGACAATTCATATTGGCTTTTAGTCCATTGTTAATCTCTTTTATATATTTTTTTATTATATTTAATTTAACTACATATATATCCTTCTGCGTGAATCTTTAATAACAGGAGAGTACAGCTTGTACAGAGCTTGTTACCATCAATATTAATACAATAATAACAATTCTAATTATTGACTTTATTATAGTTTGTTGTATTTGACACTGTCATATTTGTCAAATGATTTTCTTTCTTATTTATTTTAATATTTTGTAGCAAATACCGAAATATATTTCTAATAAGAATATGGATGTACAGTCTGCTACTGAATGAGACTATAGGGCTAAAAGAGAATCTCTTGATGTATACCCGCGTTTAGGCAAAGTTCTAATCTGACTCAGACGTGACTATAAAGAAAAACGGTAGGTCCTTCTAAAAAGACATTGCTTCATAATATATTTCCATCCATCAGCCAAAGGAAATCCACTGCTGAACATAGGCCTCCCCCAATGATTTCCACAGAGACCTGTTGGAGGCAGCCCGCATCCAGCGAGGTCCTGCGACCTTTACTAAGTTGTCTGACCATCTTGTAGGTGAACGTCCCACGCTGCGCTTTCCGCTACGTGGCCTCCATTCGAGCACTTTCCGACCCCATCGGTCATCAGATCTCCGCGCTATGTGCCCTGCCCATTGCCACTTCAACTTGCTAATCCGGTGGGCTATGTCGGTTATTTTAGTTCTCCTGCGGATCTCCTCATTTCTGATTCGATCTCGCAGGGAAACCCCGAGAATAGCCCTCTCCATAGCTAGTTGAGTGACTTTGAGCTTACTAATAATTTGAGCTTCACAATATACACACGGGAGCAAAAAAATCGACTCAGAGCGCACCTTTGCACTAAAATGTCTCTAAGACGAAAACTTTAACATAAAATAAATATTTGCGTTCAAAACCTTAAAGTTCTGAGTCTTACCTAAAAGGTCATACCAAAATTTTGCAGTCTCACCTTTTCGGCTACTCAACAGGCCGCTGTGATAGGTCAAGAGAAGATATTACACTCATTTGCCCTGCATTCATTGTGAGTTTATGAGTCCTATTAAAGCCCATCTGTTAGCCTAGTTCCTATCAAGGGTCCTTTAAACGTCACCCGGTACACATCTGCTTAATTACGAATAAACAATATTACCTGGAAATGGACACAACAAGTGAAATTGCGGCCCAAGTGGTTGCATTATTGGAAGAAGGAAAGACACAACGCGAAGTTGCTCGAGTGCTGCACATAAGTCAATCTGAAGTTTCAAGAGTATACAGAAGATACCAGAACACTAGAAGCTTTAGTAAGAGAAGAGGTTCTGGCAGACAGCAGTCTACATCAGAGAGAGATGGCCGATTCATTGTCAGCACTTTACTGAGAAATCGGGCTCTATCAGGCGTCCAAGTTCAACAACAACTCAGAGAAACGCGGGGTTCGTCTGTCAGTAGGTGGAGAGTAAGAAGATGACTCAAGGTAGCCAACCTTACCCCAAAACGACCAGTGAGAGGCCCCAAACTAACCACAGCCCACCGTGCAGCTCGTCTTCGTTTTGCTAGAGAACACATTGATTGGACATACGATCAATGGCGCTCCGTATTATACTCTGATGAGAGCAGAGTCTGTCTGCATGGCAGCGATAGAAGAGGACGAGTGTATAGAAGGCCAGGAGAGGCATTTGCACAATGCTACATAGCTAAAAATGTGGCTTTTGGGGGAGGATTTTGTATGGTGTGGGGTGGCATTTCAATCGAAGCGAAAACCGAGTTGGTTTTTGTAGAAACTGGAGGACGGCAAAGAGGTCTGACTGCAGAACGATATATTGAAGAAATTTTGGGAGAGCATGTTATTCCTTACGCAGGATTTATAGGCGAAAAATTTATTCTGATGCACGACAATGCCCGCCATCACACAGCAACCTGCGGACGACAATACCTGCAAGAAGTGTGAAATAAAATTATGGATTGGCCAGCGCGTAGCACGGGCTTAAATCCTATTGAACATTTGTGGGATCAACTCAAAAGGAAAGTTCGAGCTAAAAATCCTGTCCCAGCAACCAAAGACGAGCTTAAAGCTGCACTTTCGGAGGACTGGGACGCTATACCGTAGAATAACGTTGTCAAGCTAATTAAAACAATGAAAAGCCAATTGAAAACTGTAATTAGGGCAAGGGGAGGTAACACAAAATATTGATAATGTTTCGTTTGTAATTAATAAAAAATAACTGATACAAACTTGTTTTCTTTTTTATTTTTCGCTTGTCATTTTAGTATTTTTCCGATACTTAAAACTAAAGCTGATGTTTGAAAGTGAAACAAACTATTAATTTTATTAAACCTAGGCTGATTTCAAAGCTAAGACCTAGAATTTAAAGAATTTAGGTTAAACAATGGTATTTAGGTTTTAGTTTTTTTGCCAAAGACGTTACAACGACAGTTTAAAGTTTGAGTCGATTTTTTTGCTCCCGTGTGTATTTACTATTAATATATATTTGATTTGTAACGTGCTATATTACAGCCTAAACTGATACAAATTATAATCTCAGTGGAGATGGAACTCGCAATTTCTAGCAGTACTCCTACTCCTTATAGTAATGCACCAATAAGAATAATACACAGTTCTAATAAGAATTTTAGTAAAAAAAAAAAAAATAACCAAAGTCACCTATGTTTACCGTCGAGTGAGAGACAACCATTCGCGCCCTCTATCACCTAAAGAATTTTCTTCTTCTTACAACTAAGACGATGTTTGTTCAAACCTTGATCCTTCCAGCCGACTATGATGGTGTGCTGTTTTGACCTGAAAATAAATAAATACACCCAACAGTCACATACATAGTCCTGACCCCACACTAAGATCGAGTCTTGTGTCGTGGGTATCAGGAACTACGAGAGATTTTTCGCTCTCACAAACACCCACACCCGAAATAAATACCTGTGTTTCACCCAAATATTTGTTTTGGTGCGGGGTTCAAACCCGTGGCCTCTCGTTTCACAGCCGGTGTCTGACCTGGATCTGGTGGTCCGGGTATTTGAGACCTCGGCCTCTCTTAGTTACTTATATCCAGAACACAAGAAAACTAGTCTTGTCACTTGTGTGGTCTGGACCATGTATGCAACTGTTGGTTGTTGTTTTTTTATTGGCAATTAGTGGCGAGACGAGCTTATCATTTGCCTGATGGTAAGCGGTACGACCGCTCATGTAGCAAAACCAAACACCTTGAATTACAAACCAATGCTTGGCATTCCAATGCGCTGGCCATTCTGAGACATAAGATGTTAAATCTCAATATATCCAGTAATTACTCTGGCTACTCAAACTGAAACACAACAGTGCATTGACACTGTTGTTTGGCGGGAGAAAAAGAAATTGCGGTGGTACCTAGAACCTACCCAGGTGGCCTCTCACATATGAGAGACCTACCACCAATCTCTCGTAACTTGTAATACCCAAAACTCAAGAAAACTAGTCTTGTCACCTGTGTGGTCTAGACCATATATGTGGCTGTGGGCTGTATTATTTATTTATTTATATTTCCCTTGAAGAAGCCGTTTCCATTCACCCCAATCTGCCTGCATCACCCGCCGCCGAATGCAAATTTTATAACACACCGCCCGCTTTCTTATAGGCATTGTCGTAAACTCGCCACCCTCGCACCCCCTCCCGCACCCCCCGGCCGCGCTGCCCTCCCCCACCCCCCCGCTCACTTAGCTTCGGACATTTGTTCTGATTGCTTATTCTATATTATATTTTGGTGAGGATATTTTTAGCGACAGTACATAGAGCCTCGATGGCGCATAGTACGGTACGATTGCAAAGGTATCGGGTTGGAATTCCAGGTTGAGGAAAGTAATATTGGATTTGCTATTCATTACCAGCCCGGTGTCACGAATTTGGGCTGCTAAGGCGGTAGACCCCTATCACATCGTGAGACGAAATTTCGAAAGACACAAGATGATACGTCGGTGTCCTGAACTCTGCCTGCCCCTGCTGGAAAAAAAGCGTGATTTTACATATTATGTATGTGCATAGTGCTTCACGTGATAGGAAACCACCCAATTTAGATGGGATATTGGAAATCGCTCTGATCACGGCCATATACCACTCACTGTTGGTAGGTTGGTTGGTCTCTCATGTGTACGAGGCCGCCTGGGTAGGTACCACCGCAATGTTTATTTCTTCCGTCAAACAGCAGTGTAAATGCACTGTTATGTTTCGGTTTGATTTGTTCGGTCGTATCGCTTACCATTAGGTGAACGGCATGCTCGTCTCGCCATTTATTAAAATAAAATAATAAAATAGCATCACACAATCAGCTATTATGAAGTTCCGATCGTGGTTGCTTTGAAAGTTATCAGCAGTTATCAGCTTCAATGTGTCTGGCGAGACGATAGAATCAAAAAAAGTATCTGACTACCAAGGAACCACCTTTTGATAGTTGCCTTAATAAAATATATGAAATACAGCTTTTGAACTACAACGTTGGCAAAATTACATGTCATTTAATATTATGATATTTTTGAACTTTGGACTTGTCTATATGATTTTTAAAGGCCCAATACCTTCCTCCCAATTATTTTTCCTTCCCTGTACCCTTTTATTTAAAGAGACCAGATACGTACCTACGATTCAAGTATTATTGATGTTCATAGGTGGTGGATTCACTTACCATAAATAAATACATTTATTCGTTTGCAGATCTATGCTACAAAAAAGCTTAATATGTTTTTGATTTTTATGAGCGATGAGTAAAGAAACGTTTTCTAGTATGACGGAGTGCTGGCTGTTATATTAAGAATAGAATAAAGATTTGAATTCAGAACGGAGTTATCAACGGCTGATATGAAAGATGGCCGCGTCGGAAGTTTACGCTGTGATTTTTCAACAGCAATTTTCTAGGTAGGTCTTTCATATTTGAGAGGCCGCCTGGGTAGGTACCACCGCAATGTCCATTTCTCCCGTCAAAGAGCAGTGTACATGCACCGTCATGTTCAGATGCATACTACTGTACATAATGAGACAGTGTACACAACAGAGCGCAATGAAATGCCAAGCATTGCTTTGTATTTGTTGTTTGGTTTTGCTACTGTAAATGAGCGGTCGTGTCGCTAACCATCAGGCGAATGACATGCTCGTCTCGCGTACTAGCAAAAAAAACATTGCAGGCATTTAAATACGCGAGTTATATCTTATAGAGAACCTTGTTATAATGTACATAATGTTGGAAAAGAATAAAGAAAATATGCAAACACAACTTTTATACACAATCGTCGTATTATATGGAGTTTTTGTAATCTATTTTAAAACAATGTGCGAAAACAAATTCTAAAGAACACTTACTCATTGTGTTGTATTGGAACTTGTATGGAGCGTTCACGCTAGCTGTGTTATGTAAGCAACTTTCTTAAAGGAAAGTAGTTTTAGTTTCAACGGAAACATTAATAAAACACTGTTACATAGGCGGGAATATTTTATTCATAAATAGAGTATTTTAATACATTGTAAATATAAAAGCAAAAAATAAGTTTATACATAGAACAAAGACATTTTAAAAAATATATATACTCTCAATTCACAGCAAAATAGGAATATTAAATCTATGCTCTATGATTTCTAAAAATAATTCGAAATTTAAATACATCGTTATTGTATCTGGTACAAAACACAAGAGATCTAATTTAATTTACATTTTGAAATCCAATTCTATCACAAACAATACTGGCATATAACAAAAAAAACATTCCAAATTCAAATATCTCGGCGTTCGATATCCACATCAGTCATCGCCCATCGGCTGGAGCGCTAAGTACATTTTTGCGTACATACCTGGCTCCCGCCCGCGAGATAAGTGTAATAAAAGTTTCTCTAATGTGGAAACTTGGTAATGTTATCGGTATACGTGATCTCGCCGGCTTTTCGGCTCGGCGGCGGCGTGTAACTAACGTTTTTCGAATTTCGAAATTGGAATCGAACAAAAACACGTAATTGGAGATCGGTTGATAGTGGGCCGGTACGGCTGGTTGTCGATTTTCGTTCGGGTGGGGTTATGTAATAATAGTTTCGAATTTATTTTTAGGCTTTTTGAGTACATTCATAATCTATATCTATCAATTTCAAATAGTACCTTATGTAAAAATGATTTGGCTAATTAGAAAAGTTAAAAGATACTTTAAAAGTATCTAATACCGTCATACATTTTCACGCAACGTAAAAAAGCTGCCCTATAAGATTTTACAGTGCATATGAATTAAACAAAAGTTTGGTTAACTATATTTTATGAAATCTGTCAAATTATATTCCAATTGGAAACAAAATTCTTCAAATAACTTTCACTAAAAATCCATTCTTACTTAATTAATCTTTATTGAGGATTTAAAATACATTGAAATACAAATAAACTTATACATGTACACTTATACATGCCATGCTGTGTTGAATTTACATGCATTTTAATACTTTCCAATTATTACGCTGACCTTTCCTTCCTATTTCCTACCTAACAACTAATAGATATTGCAAGCATTATTACTAACATAAATAAACGCAGTAAAGGGGTGGGCAGAGATTGAATTCACCACTGCACAGATATACCAACTACACTTAAGGAAACAGTAATGTATAATAGCCAACAATCAAAGTCAAGCAAGATTATTTCACTGATCGACCGAAATACAACAAGAAAATTTAAATTTAATGTCTTTTTTATTTTGTAATACAATGATAACACCCTATTTCAGCTGTTTATGAATGTCGTAGTTAAAACAGCTAATTTTTACACATACACATACATGTTTATAATTTCACTTTGTTTTCTTGCCATTACTTTACCCAAATAAAAGCAGTTCTATTGTTGCTATTTTGTAAAACTTTGCACAATTCACCTCGACTTCAAATCGAGTTCCTTACGACTTGTAACGGCACATAGTAGGGGCGTCTCTACACATTCGCCGCGGATTCTTTCAGCCATTATGGCGCGAGTTATAATCGACTTTACAGATATTTTCAGTGTTTTCAGACTTTAACAATGTCTGCCTGTAATACAGCGTGTTCACTTTTATAGTTTACACGTTTGTGGTTTCCGTGTGTGAGAATTAAACTTTGTATTAGTAAGTGGGTTTGTTTATAGTTTTGTTTTGTGTTGGCAGCATTGGGGTTGTCGATGTTCGAAATTTAAAATGTATTTTATGGTAGAGATAATAGACATAAATATTTTTGAAGCATTTTTTTTATATATCACAGGACATTGGATAATATAAGAAGAATCGTTTGTTTTATGCTTATATAGCTTTACACACTATATAATAAACATGCACTAGTTTTATCTACAACATACTTAAAAACTAATAACGAAGATTAATGTTTGATGCAGTATTATCGATTGCTTACTATTAAAACTTAGACAATAGTGTATATAAGGGATAAAATATTCAATTTAAAATAACTATGATTATTTTTGAATGAAAGTTAAATTTTTCACACATAAAATATTTTTCGTGACAGAAATTCCTTGACTAAAGCATTTATAACTCTTTAAAAACTTATAATTAGATATTATAAGCTTAGAAACTTTTCTCATTGCGAATAAAACGCGACTAAGCGTCTACGGAGTACAAATAAACCTAGTAAATTAGTAGCGAGCGCCGTAAAACAACTTGTAAACTGCATTCTTATTGTTTTAATTAACATTTCTTTCTTTTATTCTATGTTTGCAGGAACTAAGCGAGCTTAGAACAAACAAATAATTATACCTAATGTGTAGTCTATTTCTGCTCCTTTATGATGGTAATAGCTGACAATAACAACAAAATGATGAAAATATCATAAATAAATAAAATACTGGCTGGAAATTAAAAGGAACAAAAGAAACAATTGACCATAGACAAAAAATTACGACACTATGCGGCGGTCCAAGACGGCGCCTCAGTATTTTCATTAAGTTTTCAGGGCGCGATTTGATACCGTCACATCGGTAAAGCTCGTAGATTAAACCCTGAATGAAAGCTTACATTTGCATAGAAATTAAAATTTACCTGGACCGCACCGACGCTAGTGGACCCAAGTGGAATTCCTTTGCCCAACTATGGCGCCCGGTTTCAAAGCGGCGACCAATTCGAATTTCGAATTCGCTGTTTAAAATTTCGAATGTCGCATGGCAATTAACTTTTTGATTTCGCTCCATTATTTAAGGTCTCAGTTCGAAATTTAAATTCGACCTTTAGACGACTCGATTATTTATATCGATGAATATTTGTGCATCAATTAGAGAACGATTAATCAGATACAGATAAAGAAACTGTAGAATATTTATCTACTCTTCGAGCAATTATGTATAATACGAGTCAATTAAATCCGTAAAATAAAGACAATACACCATTTCGTAGCGGTAGGCGGTGGTAGGTAAATTACTACTTTAAAAATCGTTTAAAACATGTGTATCTCAAATTGTCAGTTGAATTTAAATATCCCTTCACTAATCCCCGCAAACCTAATTAGCGTTCGTACAATTATCAGAAAGGCTTATTCTACAAAATTCGCTTATAGAAACTCCTCCGAGTTTACACCTAAAACGTATAAATATTACCCAAGAAAATTATATCTGAAGTTCCACTGAGGTATTCACGAAAAGATATTTGGTAGAATTAAAACAACACTTCGCCGAGAGAAAAGTGGTTCGCCCCTCCCGGCCCGTGCCCCCCTCGCGGCCCTCGCCACCGCGCCTCCCCACCCGCGGGGTGCACCCCACGGTACCCAATCCCAAGATGGCTTCTTTTAAATGGGGTGGACGGGCTGGCCCCTCAAGAATAAAAGTATGCCGTACCTTCAGTAGATAGATCGAGGTGGGGGCTAAGATTTGGCGCGGGGCGCTTTGTTGGCGGAGCGGCGTTCGATTACGTTCCAAATTTAAATTGCTTTTTGAAATTCGAACAGCGTAGCTCGCGAACATTTTCAAAGTTAGAAATTGAGATTTTAAAATTTTAATTTTAGTGAGTTTTTGATTATTTTTTTATGTTGTTCATATTGTACAGAATTATGACTCGTTGCTGCATAGTATACCGCCCGAAACGCAATTAAATTCAAGTTTTTATTATAATTGAAATCTAAAGCATGATACGTAAACATGACAAACACTTATATGATTTGATAGTTAATAATAAACAATATTTAACTTTATTTAGACTGTCTAAGTGATGTTTTTATACTTATCTCTTTATCATTTCCATGTTTATAACGAAATAAATCAATACTTTTTTTAAGAACAAGTTGCGATGTGACGATTGGTCTCCCTGTTCTTTTGCTTATTTCGAGCCTATAACTGGTGACAATAACTATTGCATTACTTTATTTAATTAGTAATATAACTGTATTTATTCCTAATTCACATACTGTAATGTTTTAGACCACCAGGAGAATATGACACACAGAACAAACAACACTACTTTTTACAACATTCGCGAGCATCAATGAAAACTTCAAAAGCGTTATAATCAAAACTTAACGTGTGTTTAATTGACGCGGGAATTTACTCTAAGCATATGTTGTCTTTACATCAAAGGAAAATAAGCTGTATTGAGTGAACAATAAGGGTAATAATAGGTTGTGTATAAACTGAAGGTCTTTAACCTTCACATTCGCTATTGGGTCAACGTACAAGATGCGTGTTTTGATTTTGAACGTTATATTTAGGTCAATGTGTACTACGGATTCGCAATTATCTATTAAAAGAAAAGTTTAATAAGGCTCCATGTTTGTACACATTTTAACACAACATAGTTTGAAAGAATTGTAAAAGTAGGATTTATAGTTTGGATTCTTTAGCTTTTATCAGTACCTTAAATAAGAGTTAAATGGAATTGTTCTACTGGCTATTTATGAGTTACATAGACAGAAAACTATTTTAAATATTAATTATATTTTAAAACGGTAAACAGCACTTAAACGGCGAAGGAAAACATCGTGAGGAAACCTGCATACCATAGCGACTTGTAAGAATTTTTATGGTATGTAAAAGTTCGCATACCCGCACTAGGCCAGCGTGAAGGACTATATGGCCTAACTATTCTCAATCGTATCTCTTATTGTAGAGTATGCCCGTGCCCTCCAGGCTGATACATAATTATTTTAACTGACAAAAAAAACTCAAATGCGGTGCCATACCGATAGAGTTTCTACTTCGAATTATTTTCATAAATTCATTAAGCCTTATATGTTTGTTCCCTAAAGAGCAATATAAAAAAAAAGGTATTAACTGCTAATGACAACAGAGCAAGAAAGGGCGCGAAAAAAATCGATTCCAAATTCAAAATTGCCCTTTGAAAATGGAAGCGCGCTTTAACTCGCCCGCGGAATTCCAATGACGAATCGCAGAGGCTTTTTCTTGTTCGTCGTAAAAACCTTAACTTTGCTGTTACATAATATTTTCCTCGGTAAATTGGACTCTATTGCATTCGTGATAAAGATTATTTTTAATTTCGCAATTGTTTTGTTATGTTGGTAAGTTATCTCCCCGCTGTCTCTACGAAGGATTTATCGTCTTCTGAGGGGGAAAGAGTGGAAAAATAAGAAAGGGTTGTTTTTCCTGGGGGACCAGGGGGTGGGGGTGGCAGTAAGAGATTCAATTAAGGCGGGCGCCACCCGGCCGATTAATTATGCTTTCAAAATTATTGTTAAGGAAAAAAATAATGGCGTAGCGTGCAGATGACAGTTATCGTTCTATAGCGTTTTTGCTTAGAGTATTTATATATAGAGGGAGCGCTGTTATACATTTGCAACTTCAAAAACGTAGATATTTTCTTGTTCGTAATGTTGGTAGCACTGCTATATTAATGTTACCGATAAATGACTTTTCCACGAAAAATATATAAATAAATAAATAAACGGAAATTAACATATTCACGTTACATTGTTTTTAGCTATCATAATACAAAATATGAATAATAAATGAAAAATAAAACTCACCCTTGGCTTATTATAATTTATTTCGCTCCAAATTCAAATATTTTATATTTTTTACCTAAAAATTATTCCGGAACTTTTTCGGAATTTCAACAATTTAATTACTTGCAACATTGAATAAAAAGGCGTTCGAAAATTCAAAAATATGAATGTTTTTCTGTAAAATTATTTAAATTATTTCTTGTTAATTAATAAGAAATTGGATTTATTGTCGATGATAAATGAATACACAGTTAATAATTAACCCCTAAAGTAAATTTGGATGGTATTCGATAACGCTAAACCACATTTTTTGATTTTTCTTTTTCACGAAATCCATGCATATTCCACGCTGTCACAATTCATACTGGATGTAGGGAAGAAAAAGGTGGCCCCGGCACCACCATTTTTATCTACGTTTTTGAGGTACCAGCGCTCCCTCTATATATATATACTCTAAGCGTTTTTGCTTTTGCGACCACTTCTGTTTTTTTTTTTTATGAAGTGTTATTAGTAGTTTAGGTAGAGGCAATATACCAGATGATAAGGTGTCTCCGCAGGTTGTTTTTTTCATAATTTTTCATTTTTGTATTTAACAGTCCAGGAGAATCGTGACTACATTTCTGAAATGTAACAAAGTAGATATGCCCCATTATAAGTATTATTACTTTAAGTTACATTGATAAACATCACAGGTATCGAAAAACAGTGAAACTAACCTATCCTATGCATAACTATCGTTAATAATATAAAGTTAATTTATATTCTTAATTATTTAAAATACATTTAAATTAGAAATACTGCGTAAAGCGGTGTTGAATAGTAGAACCGTGTAGAATAATAAATTCGCTGTCCTATTCTCAATAAACATTTTCTGAAGTAATCTACGTTCGTAGTAAGTAGTTCTGTTGCCTTTAAATCTAGTTGTTAATACTTACAAAAAATATGTATTACGCTTCGATTATGAAAATAATAGAAAAAGTATCAAAAACTTAGAACTTGAATCAATCTTATAAATATTATTATTCAGTACTTTAAAGACGTCGCTAATTTTTTTCGTAAATTAAGACTGGTAATTGTTTTTATGTAAATTAGGAACAAATCGAATCAGCTGTGTAAACGCACTGTTGTGTTTCGGGTTGAAGGGCATTGAAGCCAGAGTAACTACTGGACATATTGAGACTTAATATCTTATGTCTCAGGATGGTGAGCGCAGTGTAATACCAAGCATTGCTTTGTAATTCAAGATGTTGTATAGTTTTACAGTTCATGAGCGGTCGTATCGCTTAACATAAGGCGAACGGCATACTCGTTTCATACATTTTTCGAATTATTTTTTACTTGATTCATGCACTATAGAACCTTAAATTTCAGAATTTATATTCAATTCTTATCTTGCACGCCAACTTAAAACCCTTACAAATACACCCCAAAACTAGAAAACATAAATAAAATATATTGAATTCGAGTCTCTAAAAAGCTACCCTCTTTTCTTCCCCTAATAGACATTATGTACCGGGGGTGGTAAAAATGCACTCCGTCATTTACATTAAAAGATATAATTAAGGGGGTTGTTTCACCCTTGGGGTAATTTCGCCTTCTTTTGACGTTTTAAAGACCCCCCTTTTCTTAAACCCTTGTGCAAGGAATTATTTGTACGGGATGTGGCAACTGACAATTGTTTTCAACAAAAAATCGTTTATTTTATGCTTTTATACTGTTCTATTAGCTCTAGTGATAGCGCATGTACGTAGTGAACTGCAAGGTCCTGGGTTATCTAAAATAGTCCCGGGCAAAATTATTTTTAAGAGATTTTTATCCGATGAATTCGTCAGATTCGTCATTCGTCAGATGGTAAGCGATACGAACGCTCATGAACAGTGGCAAAACTAAAAAACAACATGAATCACAAAGCGATGCTTGACATACCACTGCGCTCGCCATCCTGAGACATAATATATTAAGTTTCAATATGTCCAGTGGTTACTCTGGCTACAATGTCCTTCAAACCAAAAGACAAAAGTGAATTTACACTGTTTGGCGAGACATAGGTATAGACATTGCGGTGGTACCTACCCTGGCGGCCTCTCACATATGAGACCTACCTCCTCCTAATATGATGGGCTAGCAACACATTCATGATCCAAGCATTACAACTGCTCAAGGCAGCAGTGATCACTTACCATTAGGTGACCTTCTTGCTCGTTTGTCGGACCTAATGAATAACTAACACTATTGACTGCACTTTCTTTTTTTCCACCTCTTATTGTCCATCCCAAGGTAGTCGGTAAGAGATACGACCGCCTTTAGTACTACTTTAATATTATGTTTTATTATAAAGTTTACTTTGTGTACAATAAAGGATATAAATATATACATCCATAAACTCACGCCTTTTTCCCAGGACACCCACATTTCGCCTTGTATGTTCCGTCCCACGAAGTGATAGGTCGCGAGCCTATCGCCATATCGGGCACAAATTCCTGACACCGGACTGATAATGAATAGAAAAATCCAATATCACGTTGCCCGACTCGGGATTTGAACCCGAGACCTCAGTTTTGCAAGCGTACCTTAGTACAACTACGGCACCGAGCAGCAGAGAATATAAATAAAAATAAATAACAAATAAAAAAGTTATACACAACTATCTCAAGTCATTTCCGTAAATCCCTACATCAATGCCGCGTCCCCCAAACTGTTGAAGACGAATAACCCGGTATAATTGCCACATGAACGCTACAACTCGCCTGCACTTTAAAATTCTACCAGCCCCTCGCTTTGGACCTTATTTACTCATTAATAGCAAAAAGTATATAAGAAGTACAAAAGACTTAGTACGAACAATTAAACGGAACGGTATTTATGAAGAGCAAACTGTTAAATTAGGTTATTTTTATTTATTATTAAAAGGACCTTTTCTACAGTATGCTTAATGTAACTTTTTTTAAAAGCTTATTTACTCTGCGTAAAGATTTTCTCTATGAAAGATATACTTTATAGATTTCTTGGTCAGGGTATTGAATCTGGGACAATACGGTTCTGGTCTACTACAATAATAATAACATTATAAAAATCATAATAATTTCAATAATTAAAAGTACGAATAAAAATAAAATAATCGAAAATCAACCAATTGCTGTCACAATAATATTTCAGAGCACCGGAATCACAATCAGACGTAAACTCGTACAAATTAACAACACATTCCAATTGCTGGCCAGAAATTCTTCAACCTTGCCAATCACGAATCCCAAATAAAAAGAAAAAGTTAACAAAACACAGGTTTCACTCGCAAAATTGACGGGTATGGAGGGGCCGGATATATGCAAAAAGCTGGTTAAAATACGAAAAAAGCGAAGAGAACCGGGCATTATCCATGTTAATGCCCGGCCTAATTTAATTCACGCCTAATTCTATTTGCCCGGCAAAACGGGGAGGTGATAATTGTAGCTTTTTTACAATTGAAAGAAGAAAAAACACTTTTCACCCTTTTTCGTCCGGTCTTTTTAAGCGTGGGAATTTTATATGGTGCGACTTTTGGGTGTTTTGAATTTAGAAGGATCGTACTGTTTTGAATTTAGAATGCATTTGATGTTGTTCTGTTTATTATGATTTACTTGAGGAGGATTTTACTGGTGGTAAGTCTCTCATATGTGAGAGCCCGCCTGGGTACGTACCACCGCAATGTCTACTTCTCCCGCCAAACAGCAGTGTGAATGCACTGTTGTGTTTCGAATCGAAAAGCATTGTAGCCATAGTAGCTACTGGACATATAGAGACTTAACATATTATGTCTCAGGGTGGCGAGCACAGCGGAATGCCAAGCATTGCTTAGTAATTCAAGGTGTTTAGTTTCGCTACTGATCATGAGCGTTCGTATCGCTTACCATCAGGCGAGTGGCATGCTGGTATCGCCATAGATAGCAATAAAAAATCAAATAATTAAAATATACGTATTAAAGTTATCTAGTGGTCTTACGCCCTGGATATGATTTAGAACGTCTGTGAATTATGCCTTCAGGTTGAGGTTTTACGGGCAAAAATTAGTCCCATCAATTGATAATTAAGTGATAAGACAACATATTACTTCGTACTATAAGAATATCATATCAATTTATCATTACCAAAGCCTTGCCAATTTTACTCTTATACTTATACCTAATCTTAAGTTAAACTTAACCCTTCCTATTACACCGGCGAAATGAGAGCACAGGATATCTCATAACAGCCTAAAAACCCTAAAACACAGCACTTCAAAATATTTTTAACACAACACCACCACTGACATTCCGAAACTAAATCTAACGCAAAACTGACCATTCTATTTCTAACAAATAATATTTTCAACCCTTGAACGGAACCGGTTCCGGACATAACGGGTTGAAATGACCGAGGGTCATTTAGACCGTATTGTGTTCTTTTCTACTGGTCAATCTGGTTTTACTGACCCTTCCTTGTCCTTTGGTCTATGCAGCTGTCAAAAAACAGGTTTTTGGACAATTGTGTATGCAACGGTTAACTTTTGTAAAATAATACATTTTAATAATAAAAGAGTTTGCGATTATTATCATCGCGAGTATTTTGTATTCATTTTAATCCTTCACGGTTTATTGAACGCGAAATGTCGGGATTTAAATGTGAAATAAAGTATTAATGGTGACGGAAATCATCGTGAGGAAACCTGCATGCCATAGCGATTTGTAAGAATTTATATCGCATGTAAAGTCCGCCAATCCGTATTAGGCCAGCGTGGTGGATTATAATGGCCTACTACTACTACTCTCATTCGTACTCATGATTGTAGAGGAGGCCCGTGCCCTGCAGTGGAACGTATATGGGCTGATACAGATAAAAAATGTTTAATATTTTTGAGCAATATAATGTATTTTCGCTTCTTTCGCCGTCGGCCCCTTCTCATGAAGTCATTCATGACCATCTAGATTTTCGGAGAGTTTTGAGCGCATTACTGTCTTTTGAAAATGGACAAAGAAAAAAGAATAATATTTTGTTCGAATTTTAAATTAGGTCACATTTTTAAACAAGGTGTAATCACACTGTTCTTGTTTTATACTACAGTACGAATGACTAAACTGTGGTTTGCTTCAGAGACCATCGACGACTTTAGTGTCCTGTTTTTTTATGAGTTTGGTTAGTCCAGGCGCTGATTGCTCTTTCCTCTTCCTGTCTTTTTTCCTATCCTTCCTTCATCCTCATAACATTTGATAATGCATATTCTATTCAGTACATATTCACGGGCGACGGTTATCACTTACAATATTTTCAGTTTGAAATGTAAATAAAATTGGTAACAAAATAAAACATATTTTACACTATCAACCCAGCCCGGCTCGGCCCCGGTGCAGACAGACTTTTTCCAAATATTCTACTACCTATCATCACGGTTAAGTAAAATTCTAAAAGTTAAACATTTTATAAAATCGATCCAATTGTTTTAAAGCCTATTCAATGCAAACATACATTTAATGTTTATGAGGCCCATAAATATTTTTCTCGGGTCTGGGTGTTTGTGAGACCGAAAAGTCTCTCGTAGTTCCTGATAACCACGACACAAGACTCGATCTTAGAGTGAAGTCAGGACTATGTATTTGACTGTTAGATGTATTTTTTTTTAAATTGAAATCTTTCCGTTTCATAATATTAATTTACATCAGCAAAGCGATTTCTTCACATTGCCCCCGTAGAATAGCAATTATCATGACGTCACAGTATTTCCCTGTGAGAACCAGAGTTGTGTCGGGTTAACTACTAGGCACAAAGAAGGTCGTATTGTTAACAATTTACTAGATCGTGCCGCGGTCTGTTATTACCTATATGCCCTTGCATATTTTCTACTGCGAGCAGAGACGTACTCGGAGTATGGAAGAATGAAAATAATTTAGTGAATCAGTTTTTTTTTTTCATTAATTAAGTATGTTTACGATTTAACAGTTGACAAATAATATATAAAATATTACGTAAAAAAATATTTAAATTACTTTATATGCACTGTACAACTAATTATAAACATACACAACATACACAAAAGAAACACAATTAAAAGGTATAGGTATAGGAAACATAATTAACTTTTAACTGTCGCGTCTATTTATATTTATGAAGTAGCTTTATTTGTTAAAACTAATCCAAACTTATTTATAACGAACATCCAAAAACGAAACCGTAATTTAAGAGGAGATAATCTTCTTAGTGCTGAAACATCCAAAACTACATTTAAGCTTAAGAGTATATACTGTACAGCCATAAAAATATATTATAAGCTACCCGACAGCATTAAAACCCTCGACATCAAACGCTTTAAAAAACACCTAAATACACTTCTTGCAGATAAATGTTACTACACAATACAAGATTATTTACAAGACTCATTTATCACTACTACGAGCACTAAGTAATAATATGCTTTTAGGAAAAAAAAAAGATGGTTATTTGTTTTTTAAATAATTATTACTTTAATAGATTTATTATACTAATTAAGCATAGATTATAAGATATTTTCTTTTTTCTTTTTTTTAATTGTTTAGAACTTTAATATTTGTTATATAGATTTGATTGATTTCGTTTATTGATGTTTCTTTATGTTAACCAGTTAACCAGTTTTGTATTTAATATTATTGTATGCCAATTTGGCGGGCCACAGTGGTCCATACAAAACACAATTGTAACACCTTGTGTAAACCTATGTCCACAATAAAAGTTTTTTGATTTGATTTGATTTGATTTGAAAAAAATATCAGAATGTTAAACAAAGTTATTGTCAAATTGTTAAATCTTGAATAATCATATGGAAACTTATTTTTCTTGATGGTGATAAAGAATCATGGGTAAATATGTTAATAATGTTCAACTTTAGATTCAGTCATTTTCGTTCTACCACTCGTTTCGGAAAGCGATTATTACAAAAGTTAGAAGTTGACTTAAATCAGAGCAACTCATTAGAAAATTATTATATATAAATTAAATAGTTTGGTCATCATATAAACTATATTTTAACCTAACATATTTCGTAGTGCAATAGGTTAAGACGGCGCCTATGAAATGCCCCAGGGTTTAGCTCCAACTAGAATAAGCATCTGTGGTTCACAAATATAATTATATCCCGATATGGTTGCTGAAAGATTGAAAAGTTTACCACATTTTATAGTTACGACTCAAGGAGACTACTGGTGGTAGGTCTCTCATATGTGAGAAGCTTGGATAGGTACCACCGAAATGTCTATTTCACCCGCCAAACAGCAGTGCAAATGCACTGTTGTGTTTCGGATTGAAGGACATTGTAACCAGAGTAACTATTGGACATTTTGAGACTTAACATCTTATGTCTTGGGATGGCGAGCGCAGTGGAATATGCAAGCATTACTTTGTAATTCTAGGTGTTTCTTGGTTTTGCTACTGTTTATGAGCGGTTGTATCGCTTACCATCAGGTGAACGGCATGCCCGTCTCGCCTTTTACCACAATAAAGAAAAGGTCCTACATAGTCGCTTTAGCTAAAAAGCTGAGCGCCGCAGTTTCTGCGATGGGTAAGGTCCGCCAATTGACTGATATTGATATAGCTCGACTGGTATATTTTTCTACTTTACACATTTTATAGATACGACACAAGGATACTTAAAGTAAAGGGGTTAGCTAAAGGGTAAAGCTCCTCAATCCACCCCTGTGCTTCAACCAAGCGAGCCGCCCGGCGATCACGCGAACGCTCTATAAAATTTCAATCAAACGAAAGATGTCGCTTTTTATCGATTTATAAACCGACTGGTACCGAACTATTAGCCCCCGACCTCGCTCGATTTGTACTCGTATTTTATTTTACTGCGGGTTTTTGAGTGCTTTTGTAGTGGAGTACAATGATATAATATACATTCATGCTTGTCCTAGAAGGAGTAGGTAGAGGGAAAAGTTTATCAAGTTAACTAGTGATCCGGCCTGGATTCACCCGGGTGGAGATCCTTTTAGATAGAATTAATAAATAACACCCAACAGTCACCCACATAGTCCTAAGTCTTGTGATGTGGGCATCAGGCAAACACCCAGACCCGAAAGAAATATTAGTGGGCCACCCAAATATTTCTCTCGGTGCGGGGATCGAACCCGCGGCCTCTAGTTTCACAGGCGGCCTCTAACCGACTGCGCCACGGAGGCTGGATAGGGAAGGCATTACGCATTTTTTTTTATTATTTTCATTTTTTTGTTCACTTCCATTAGCCATGATGTTAGGAAGACTTCATCGATAAGTAGGTTATCCAAAATCGTAATAAATATTCAATTGGAACCAATTCCTGAGCATCATGCAAACGAACACACATACAGCCTCAATGGCACAGTTGGTTAGATGCTCCGTGTGAAACGAGAGGCTGCGGGTTCGAATCCGCACCGAGAGAAATATTTGTACGGCGAACAAATATTTGTTTTGGGTCTAGTTGTTAGTCAGACTGATGAGTCTCTCGTAGTTTTTGATATCCATGACACAAGACTTGATCTTAGTGTGGAGTCAAGACACTGTATGTAACTATTGGGTATTATTTATAACAAACAACCTCAACTGTAAATATATATTAGTATAAAGTCCCAAACACACAAAAGAAATTGAGTCAAATCTGATTTAAATCCCCAAGGACTCATATTTGAATTTATCAAAAACCTAAAATTCATACTATATAAATTGCATCATGAGCTTCGAACTCAACACCTTATGGTTCATAGCCCAAGCCCAATAGACCAATAAGTCAATTGCTCAAAAAAATCAATAAATAGACACCAACCCTTTACAGCATATGGTCAGTAACCACGTAAAACGGTCAATGAAAACGTGACTAGAATAAAAAGTCGCCGGTTCTTTGTGGCGAATGGCCATATGTCCTATTGTTGGTTTTTTAATGTTAATAATCGATACAAAGCTATTGTAAAAACGTGACGGTCAGTTGAGAGGTGACCATGGGCTGGGAAATTTGGATATATATTTAATTTTAATAAAAATATATAAATCGATTAGAATTGAATGAATTTAAAAATATAATAATCATAGATTGTTTTGTAGTTTGAAAAATTAAAATTGTAAATACACAAAATATTAAAATTGTAAATACATTTGAAGTGTATGACATTTTCTGATAATAAGCGTAGAATATACAAATACACATACCTATATATAATGTTTAATTTCAACAATTCTAGTTATCAAATTATTATTAATTAATATTTCCTACATCACAAAAGATATTTATGTATAACTTTCTCACAAAACACTCGAAAATATACTAAACAAAACAAACCAAAAAACCATAAGCTTTCAAATCCCAAAATATTTACCACACAATCCGTTCCAAAACACCCAAATTCTGTCCCATATTTGTCCAAAAGCATATGCCACTGCATACGGCGGTGCGAACCGGTAGCAAGCGGATCACACCGGTTAAATCCGGTTTTGACCAGCGAGTGACCCTTTCTTACGGGCCTATTGTCGCAAAGACCCGGCAGATGGTGAAGAATCTATTCATAGATATTTTTTGGTGTTGCAATTGTTTTGGCGATAAAAAGGATAGGGTGAAGTGTTGGTTTGGCGTACCGGTAGATCTGATAGTGAAATGTCACGTCGCAATTTTTAAAATGGTAGTTGATGTGACAGAATCAAATTAAGAGATGGTTTAGATATAGTATAGAAAACCGATAGGAAGATACCGATAGGATATTATTGTTTTTTTTTTAATTATTTTACTTTGCGATAACTCGGTCGAAATTCCTTTGTTTTTCTTTGTAATAATTATTATATCCGAATTATTATTTCTTTCTCCTTACATTTCTTAGTCTTTATTCATGATGGCCACACACATAAGTATGACTTTACAATATATCCAATCAGGTATCGTGAGCGTCAGACACTACAACAAACTAGTCAGTGACAGCCTCCATGGTGCATTTGGTTCAACACCGGCTTTGAAATGGGAGGCCACGTGTTCGATCCCCTCACAGAGACAAATATATGTGTGCCTCCACAGGTATTGTTCCGGGTCTGGATGTTTGTGAGACCAAAAAGTCTCTATTTCTCTTCGTTTCTCATACCCACGACACAAGACTTGATCTTGTGGGGTCACAGATCAAGACATTTATTTATACATTTTAGTCTTAAAAAATTGTCATCCAAATAAATATTTGGGAATTATACAAATATTTCTTTGCTGTATATATCACGATTTCCTTTGCTTCTTGTCTTACTTACATTTATCTTTCTCAAACGTACCTATCAGAAGCCCAACGCTTACTTGTATCAACACACACAATAAAAAACAAAACTTGCAAATTTCCTCGTTGTGTAAATGTCGGGCAAGGTGACAAATGAGCGTCATTATAGATGGCGGATAAGGATACCACGCGCGTGTGACGTGGCGGTGGCGTGGCGCGAGCGTGGCGCGGCCGAGGCGGGAAGAATTCGCGAAAACACCGGCGAATTATTGCCGCTTTCCTGTGATATGCGGTACCTACGCTGGGAAAATCGGAATGACTTATTATAGATTATAGTTAATTTCTTCTCCACGGTGGGCCTTATTAACAATCTTGGAAGAACGAGGGATTAAATCGATTATTTTGTTCACTCTTTTTACTTTTTAAATCAGTTGATTGCCATAAAAGCATTATCATGTTAGGCTGAAGTATATTAAATTTATCAAGAATTTTAAGTATCGCTTGACATAAATAAATTTGATACTATTTCTTGATTTTCTGCCTTTTTTTCGCCTGCGTTGAGTCACCAAAATATTACTTTTATGCATGTTGAAGAATAGGTGAAGTTTTTTGGACCACCTCCTATTGATACACAAATGTTTTTCCAACAATCATTATTATAAAACTCATTTGCAACATTCACTGATATTTAACTCCAAAACCTTATGGTTAAAAAACTTGCCGCCAGTAAGTCCATGAGGCGATTCATTTTATCCATCAGGGAAACAAATTCCTGAAAAAAAAATTAGCGAGAACGTCACCTGATAATCTCGATCCAAATTCCCCACCCGGCTACACCCGGTTCAAACGTAAGATTTACACCGGTTATCCGGCGAGAGGGATTGTTAACCGCGCGACGGATATCCGGCCGCCCGTCACACTAAAAATTTGCTTCACAAATAGTTCCACTGTGTTATTTCGGCTGTCGTGATGAATGCTCAGGTGCTGTGGAAACTGTACTGTACATACTTTAATTAAGTATTTTGTTATCGCTCTATAGTGCTTTAGTGCCCAAAATAGTGTGTGACCTTAATTTTGTTTAGTGGTATTTTCGGGTGTTATGTGAAATGAATTGATGCAATTAAACTACAACGATAATTCCCTATTATAGCTAATTTATTGACGTGACAACGTCTTAAATTAGGTTGCGGCTGGGAGTCACTTATGAAAAAGTGTAACGCCCGGTAACGTTACGATGAGTCACCGAACGAGAGAGAGGCCCGCCGAATGCCTTGCGTCTCTCTCCCACTCAACTATGATCTAATTATAGTTGAGTGATTAATTTAATTATATTCATATCAATAAATATTCTACCGAGAAAAAGACGTTGTCACGTAAAATCTTCGCCCGTAAAACCGACTTTACAGGCATTTAAAATTAGGTTTCCATAAAACCACTACATCAGATAGAAGATTACATATCACTGTGAAGGCCAAGTAGATTTTTTTATATTATTATTATTTTAAATAAAAAACCGTGTAAAAAAGATAAGAAGTCAATGTATTTTCTCAGAACAAGTGAACAAGCAAGCTACTAACCTTTACACAACATTATAACTTAAACGATAACGCTACCAATACAACAGTAAAATAATACATTTGAATTAACCCTCGTTTACCATTATTTACAAAAAATACGATTAACCCTTCACAGCACTAAACTATCAACACAACAAACAATAAAACGCAATCTGTTATAAATCAATAAAACGTTCAAACAGAACACAATGCAACAAAACGCAAATAAAAAAGTATAAACGACCATAATTAATGAAAGCGTTCGATATTCAAAAAAATCAGAAAGTCATAAAGCTATTGATACACGATCGAATCTTGTGTGAAAGTTAAAAAGGTCGGCAACAGGTGGTGGGCAGTTGTGGCATAAAACACCGCGACGACACATGTCGCGGGCCGCGCCGCCACGTGTGGTCACGTCTTTACCGCATAGATTATACAGACTTGATGTAGACTAGGCTTAATTGAAGAGTATGTGTATGAGATGCGCATTTTTATTTAGCTGTAGAGGTGAAAGTGACATGGAAAAATTCATATGTACGAAAGAGAAAAAATCCATGTCGTCATTATTTATTTAATTGTTTTGTTTTGTTTATTTACTTGGCAGGTATGTCACGGTCTTCGTCTCTTTCGGAAAAATATTCTACTTGAGGTATCCGACACTTCATTTTCTAGACATATAATATTCATATTGAAATAAAACGAAAACATATAAAACGAAAATTTAAATAAAAAAAAACTTGCTCGGAAAATAATGTCTTTTCCTCTATTAACGCTTATTTTTTCCAAACCACATGCAAACTTGGGCAGAATATCTACAGCTCTTTATATATTTACTCTATGTCGTGCTAACAAGGCGTCGAAACTTTATTTATTGTGAGTCGAACTTATTGAATTTTAAAATGCGCTCTTCCCGGACACAGCTATCACAAAATTATCCACAATTCTCACAAACCAAATCCAAGGTATATTCGACCTTATTTCATAAAAATAAAATCCATTTTACAACAACAAATAAAATCTTAGTCTTATCACGATTTTTATTACACAAATACAAGCAAATTTGAATTTTATCTTAAATGAGTAGAGTTTAAAATCCAATGTACATTTTTGACAGGATCATAAAGTGTTAACACATGCCTGTCATGACAGTTTAGAAAATAAAAGTAATTTGTATTGATATTAGTAAAAAAGTATGGAATCTATACGACTTCCGATTTTAAACAAATCTTTGACAGGTTTAAGGGCAGATGTTACATTTTTAATACACTTTCGATTTTATTTTATTGATTTATAATTTGGGAAAGTGTGGAAGGTTAAGAAAGGAATTGTAATTTATTTCCTCTAAATATTTTTTTTGTTTTATTGCCATTGATATAAGTAGAAGTGTTATAGCTTTTTTGACGTGACAACGTCTTAAATTAGGTTGCGGCTGGGAGTCACTTATGAAAAAGTGTAACGCCCGGTAACGTTACGATGAGTCACCGAACGAGAGAGAGGCCCGCCGAATGCCTTGCGTCTCTCTCCCACTCAACTATGATCTAATTATAGTTGAGTGATTAATTTAATTATATTCATATCAATAAATATTCTACCGAGAAAAAGACGTTGTCACGTAAAATCTTCGCCCGTAAAACCGACTTTACAGGCAACCATTTTAATCTAAAAATAAAAATCATTAATGCACCCAATATATTTCTGAATTAAATGATGTATAAAAGTCTAGACAAAATCGCTTTCCTGCGTCGATGTATAAATTTACGCTTATACAATAAGAGATCATACAATTAGATTAAGTTTGCACATTAGTTCCTTGTTTAAATAAAAATATACAGACATTTTTATTGCTATTAATGACATTCCGCTCATGGTCAGTAGCAAAACCAAACAACACCATTTTTAGTTACATTGGGTCTGAAGTAAACTACCATCCGGCTTTGTTATCGACAGCAGTCTTTGTATACCTTGTATAAAGTATAGCAAATATTTTCTTACTTATTATTAGTGTGCATACACCGTGAAAGTTCGTTCTGTCAATAACTTATAATATGTTACAGTCGCTGAACAAATACATACCTATTTATAAGTATGTAATAAAATCCGCCATGACGATGACGTAATCTTCCACTGTCATAAAGAATTTCTATATAAAACTTATTTTTCCATAAGTTTGTCAGTGATACTTAGATCGTTAGAAATGAGTCCCTGCATTTTATACTAACTATGAAATTAAATTAAATTATTTTTTTATTTTTCGTAGGCAATTAAATAACTCTTATACAAGTCAATACACATTTAATTAATCTCTATTTACAAAAAAAATATAGCTATTATATAAATACAATTTATTTGATTTTTGATAGCTTTCTTATTCATTACTTATAACTATTTATGGGAAGAAAAAAATGTTATTCAAGGAAATACATTATTTACTTTAATCAATATTAAGAGTGGACCATGAGCATTATATTGTACATAATATGCACAAGTGTATTGCTGCTGATATATCAACTTATGTAATAGAGTAACATAATATTCACGAACAAATAAACACAATTGTGCCGACCGCTTTTCTTCACGCTCTCCATAGTCAAAAAGACAATATAAAATAGAAACATAGAATCACATTTGTCTATTCCCCGACATTTCTTCCGTGTCCTATAAAGATAAATTATACAGGATGTATTAAATCGCGGCGCAATCCAACGTGACTACTAAACAATTTGATCCATCCATCTTGTATACAGGCTGCTCCAAACTCCCTCCATGGACGGTTAAAACGGGCCATCTCGACGGCGGGCTATGTAAGTGCAATTTAAAATGTAAATTAACACAGCAAAGAACTGAAGGGGGGAGGGCACCAACACTTGGGGATTTTCGCCAACACTCTTGGAACAGCCTGTATAGAAAACTTTGTTGCTAAATGACTTAAGTAAGATTGCGTGTTTTGTAATTTGGACTTTGTGTTTTAAATCTTAAGGTTGTGTTTCGCTTGGTGTGTAAAGTGTTTTATGCCTTTATGGATTAAAGAAATGAAGAACTGTAAAAACTGATGAAATATGCAAATTTGTGTTCTATATTTATAAGCATAAGATTGATAGTTTAGTTTCGAGGTGTAGTTGGACATAGGCTTTTCTCACAGTAATTTTTATATTTCTTAGGCGGCGAAGAGATTTGTTGCGTCGTGCGGACTGTCGGCTGGGGCCCGAATGGAGGAAATTAATTATTTTACGCGAGCGCAACGATGAGTTTTTAATTTTGTTATTTTTGACGTGTAAAAATAATGAGACGCCATTTTGTTTCGGGCGTTTTGTTTACGCAACTGACGGTGACAAAATGAAACTTGTAAATTAGGACTACTAGCTGTAGTCTGCGAATATGTCTGTGTAATAATGCTGGTGATATTTTCTATTGAAACTGTTTATTTTTCTAAAATATGAGGTAACATGTTCCATATTAATTAAACAAGTTTTTTCTGGATAAATGGATATGGCATTCAGTCGCACGTATTATATCTGTTCAGGTATATTATGATTGTAGCCCTATGATATGTAACTTGTAAGAGAAGGGATTAAAAATCTCAATTATACTTTGTGATATTAGTAAGTATAGTTTTTGATTTAGTCAATGATCTCCGAAGAAAAAAAGAACTTTAATTTAAAATTTTAAAAACAGATTTGATTCTTAAATTCACGAATAATTGTTTAGGATCAAACATTTGTGTATAAAAAAAGTCTCACATATTTTTAAAAGTTATAATTCTATTCGCGCAATGGCAGAAAAAAATATGTATTTTTTTACAATATGCTGTTAAATTCCCGTAAAAACTTACAAATATATTTAAAGCCCTTTCATAAATCTCCAAAACGTGTTTTATATCGGTGGAGATCAAAATATATATTTATTGACAAAGATATAATATATATGCGCACGCGTTTAATTACATGTGGTGGTGTATTGTTGAAAATAATCATGACAAGTATCTTTTATCTTAAAAATAAGTATAACTTATCACAAGTGTAAATAAGTACATACATAAATAAACTCACGCCTTTTTCTCAGAAGGGGTAGGCAGAGATGCCAGGACACCCACATTTCGCCTTGTATGTTCCGTCCCACGATGTGATAGGTGGCGAGCCTATCGCCATATCGGGCACAAATTCCTGACTCTGGGCTGATAATGAATAGAAAAATCCAATATCACTTCGCCCAACCCGGGAATTGAACCCGAGACCTCAGCTTTATAACCGTACCCGTAAATAAGTACACACACATCTTTTTTATTTTTCTCTATGACACAATGCTTGTGTAAGAAAGCTACGAAGAACGGCGACAAAGGGCCCGATGCTAAATATAGTACAGCCTAGATATCCATGGAAGATAAACATCTATCGCACATCGCCGCCGCTATGTCCCCCACTCTGAATCGAATATACACAAGATAACCTCGAAACAGGACATAGTAAGTCGCAATAAAGTGTTAGGAAAAGGTATATTCAAAAAACTCGTGGTAGGTCTCCCATATGTGAAAGGCCGCCTGGATAGGTACCACCGCAATGTCTATTTATCCCGCTAAACAGCAGTGTAAATGTTGTGTTTCGGATTGAAGGACATTGTAGACAGAGTAACTACTGGACATATTGAGACTTAATATCTTATGTCTCAGGATGGCGAGCGCAGTGGAATGCCAAGCATTGCTTTGTAATTCAAAGTGTTGTTTGGTTGCTATTGTTTATGAGCGGTCGTATCGCTTACCATCAGGCGAACGGTATTCTCGTCTCGCCATTCAGTGCATAAACAAATAATAAAAGAAAAACATTTTTAACATAACAATTCTAAATTTAAATATCATTACCACAAAAATATCCCACAAAAATACCTTCAAAACAAAAAATTACAAACAAAACTCCCTTGAAAAATATCAAATTCCTTCCACCAGCGAGGCGCTCATTAAAAAAATCCCCTCAAAAGATGCATGTAAGGCGCCTCGGTTGCTAGGCAACGCTGAGACCATTTCTTTTTTCTCCCCCCGTGGAGGCCGGGGATGGGGGTGGGGGGAGGGTCGCCGAGAAATGGAAAACTCGGGAAAATTGTAGCATTCTTGAGGCGACGCGCAGCTCACACCTTCTTGTGTGAGGGGTGCGCAACATTTGGGTTTGTTATATAATTTTTGTTTTTTTTATGGAGCTTAGAAGAATGGGAATATCATGGGATTATCTATATGAGAGATTAACTTCATAAATTTTAAAGGCATTCTTCTTGTTCTCTTATAGAATTTACAGAAACCAAAATATCATTATGTAGTTAGTTACTCCAGCCCGTAAAAAGTCACAACTATTTGGCTGAAACCCTAGTCTCAAAAGCCTTGATGTCAAGAAGGCGACCTATCGTAAAACTGTTAACCAAATTATTCTACAACATAAGTAAACCAGTGTTATAACGACCCATGTAAAAGGAGAAGAAAGAAAAATGATTTTCACAAGATAAGATTTAAATCAAGCAACCTAACACCTTATTTCATATTTTGTGTAAAAAAACAAATACTTATGTCATCCACAGTTATTTGAATATGGGGTAGGAACTATTAATACAATTAAGTATTACTTATACATGGCTATATTCAGTAGCGGACTTGCTGTAAAAAACCAATAGAAGAAATAATTTACAATCCCTACTGAAGAAACCGTTGTGCACCTCTGCCAAGGCGCGGAACGTAAAAAGGAGCGCTGTGTCGGACGCCTCCCCCCCACCCCCGCGGGCGGCACACCCCCTCCACCCGGCACGGACAGCGGCCCGGGGTAGGACTCAGGGTAGGGAATATTTGTATGTAAAATAAATAAATAACTCCTAACAATCGCATACATAGTCCTGACACCACACCAAGATCGAGTCTTGTGTCGTAGGCATCAGGAACTATGAGAGACTTTTCGGTCTCACAAACACCCAGACCATGCGGGGATCAAACTCTCGTTTCACAATCGGGGAAATGAAATAAATAAATAACATAGACTCGTTGCAACCAATGCTTGCACTTTCTACCAGGACGTCTGTCCAACTGGTGGATTATGATTTCATAAATAAATATGTGTTGGAATAGTTCCATCTCGAGTCGAATCAAACACAGATTATTCAGATAATCTTCAATATTATTCTTCTTTAAAAAACGTCTTTAATTCGTCATTCATCGTCCGCCTTCTATAATCTTCCATTCACTTCTCCCCTGTTTCGTCCTTCCCTACTTCATCATCTTAATCGTTCATCTTCTAACTCTTTCCATCTTACGTAATTTCATTCGTCATCTCTTTCACACAAACTACGTTCCATACCCAATATTCGTCTAATGCTTTATTGTACTAATCTTTCATCTCACAAAACTCGATCTTAGTGTGGGATCAGGACTATTTATGTGGATGTTGGGCGTATTTATTTATTTTCTAATCCTACATATTATCTGTATCAGCCCATATACGTCCCACTGCAGGGCACGGGCCTCATCTACAATCGAGAATACGATTGAGAGTGGTTAGGCTATATAATCCACCACGCTGGCCTAGTGCGGGTTGGAGGACTTACAAACCATAGAAATCCTACATGTATAATTATCTAATTTTTCTCTCGTCGAGTGCGGCCCTGGCGGCCGTCGCGGCGGGTTCCGTAGCGGCGTTTTACATATTTCTTAAGCTCAGCCCCATTGTGAGGGCACCAAGTATTGAATCAGCACTTTCTGCTTATATCTACCTACCTTTGTTTACCTAGTAATATAATTTGTACGGTAATAATATTATCGTTCACTGGTGGCCAAAGGACTGGTACCCCGAAATTCGTGGAAAATATATACGCAGTTTGAAATTTGAAAATAGAATAATGGTTTGGTGGTTCATGATTCCAGCCAGTATTTTTTTTGTATTTAAAATAACATATACAGGGCGCTTAATACTTTAAAACAATAAAACATTAAACCAACTTTTGTATTTACATCTATTCGAGTAACATATGTCTATGATATATATATTATTTATTAAAGACCTTCAAATGGAGAATACAACTAACAAAGTGGTTATATACATGAATATAAACACATTATAATGGTATCTTATTTAATAGACAGTCAAAACATGAGTTTTATAAAGGACTACTGAAGCATAGAACACGAATTTATAAGATTACAATAGATCCAAATATTATAAATTCAAACGAAAAACAATTGCAATACATAAAAAGTATTGAATATTCACATTAAACAAATAATAAATAATTACACCTTTCTACGCCAACACAAAACAGTGATCGTTAAAAAAAAATAATTTACCATCACTACGAGTCACATCATGGTACATACGAAATGTTCCGGATCATTAACCAAGCAAAATTACTATACAAATCGCTTTCTTTTAAGAAGCTTATCTCATCCCTTGATGACGTCACGCCTCGCTACCCCGTGTCAGCGTATTACAACCAACATATCTTGGACCCTCAACCATCGACGTCTTTGAAAAAATACCAACATTCTACGACCAAGTTAAGAAAGCTGGAGGTCAATTTATACTGGTTTAAACGTAAATGATGCAAAAAGCCTTAAGAAATAAGGGATGCTCGGGGGTGTATTGTTTTGGGGTAAGATGGATGGCGAAGGATGTTATTATTTATTGTTAGACTAAGTTGTAGTCGTGGCTTTGTCTGTACAAAAGGGTAAAATTGTTAACAACTCCTAGATAAGAGTCTATAAGAATATAGTGATTATTATGTAGATATATTATTGAAATATCCAATTATGAATCGAAATCCGGTTCGAGAAAAATGTAGAGCAGAACAAAAATAAATTCCGAAAATGCGTTGTCGATAGACACCATTTTAAATATTGTTTATATAATGCCGGAAAACCACACAGATAAAAAAGTATAACTTATGTATAAACAAACATATGTATAAATTAGTAATCAATGATACGTATACAAAGAGTAGCCACTGCGTGTTTCTATCCAACTGCACATATGAAATGAAATGAAAATATTTATTAAATCCATAAAATGTCATACACTATTTAGATTCAGTCATTTTTTTTCCACTACCACCCGGTTCACAAGGCTGTTTTCGCCAGAGAAGAACGGGCAAGAAACTCTAGCGTTGCTCTTTTCAAAATAAGTTTACAATACAGTGATCATACAGGAGTTGAAATTCAGAGCAGTTCATAAATTAAATAAATTATTCATAATAATGATTATATTGTACATAACAGCACCACCTGACAAAAAAACAATATATAACTACAACGCACGCCACGGTATTGTTTATTTTAAACATAGAACATCACAGATACTGAAATACTGACAACATAATCTTTAACAAAATATATTTAAAAATAAAACATTTATTTGAACATAGAACATAAATATTACTCCACAAACCACACGACTAAAATCCTGGCCGTAACCACAATTAAAAAGTAAAATTCAAAAATGGAATATAAAACACAAGAAGACCACATAAACAGCAAACAATAAACAATAACTCAACCCTAAAGTTGATAGTGCGGTACATCGTACCCGGCCGGGCGCCCGCCGCCCTAGATATGTTCCCCAAATTTATGTTTTTTGCCAACAACTAGCTTTTATCTCGTTTTAATGTTGCAACGCGCGATATCGTACCGTTATTTTTGCTTTTTGTACATTTGGCAAGAGACGGGGTTTATGAGGTAATGTTACAGGTTTATGACATTTGTATGGGACTATTCAAAAATAATTGTCGGATTTTATTTTTAATATAACCTGTACAAAATATACCTCTTCTTTTGAACTCAAAAATTGCACGAACTAAAGGAAAACCATAGTAGAAAAATATCCTAAGTTGTATAAACATTGACATAAATATAGATTATAATCAATTTTAACCAGAAACATTATATATCTTATTTATTCAAATGTTACATAGGTTCCAATATCCTGCTCTGGTATTCTTTTAAATTTAAGTTCTAAACAATATAACTATTTTTATCAACATTTTTTTTTATTAATCGCATCTACAAACTACAAAGAAAACCATTCAATCCAACATTAAAATCTAACCCAGCACAATCACTCCACCTCGAAATCGCGTCATAAAATCCCGAATCGGATCGTAAAAAATACCTCCTTGCGGTTACCCCTCCCTGCACTGCGAACAGAACGTCTGTGTGAGTGAGCTAGCCGCTGCCTCCATTGGGCACACAGCAATTTCTTTATTGATCCATATTTCTTATTCTTTAGAGTGGCCGGGAGTGCGAGGCCCCCGCGAGCTCGGGAGGGTTGGCCCCCCCGGAGGTGTTTTTCTACAGTTTTAATGAACGAAGGACGAAAATGGCGGATCGTGGGGGCAAGGAAAGGTTATTAATGCTTTTTAAGCTGAGTAATTTTCACCCTTAATGTTTTGTTTGAATGGATTCTTGGATGGTTTTTCTCGTGTTTTATATTACTGGTTATGTTTTGTGTATGTTCGTGTGGTATTTTGTGATTTTAGAGACGTAATGGTCTAGGTGTAAACATTTTTTGACGTTTTTTCTGGATGTTATAACGCGGGAATTGTATTAAATTCTACAATTCGGTTTTCTTTTTCGTGTTTAAACGCCATACTTAAGGCTTCTTACATTTCAATTTAATGAATGTATTAGAATATAATTGTTAATTGACTTTTCTGATACTGCTGTTATGGCGTATTTGCAAGTGTAAATAGATATCCCTGGCGATGATTACGGGTTCTAATCTGTCGTACAAATATCTTGAAGAAGTAGGAATTATGTTTTTTCTAAATATAATTTTAACCTTTTTATTGTGAAATCGTGACAAGTCCGTACCTGATATTTTACATTATGATTTTCTCGGTATGTAAAATTTAATGAAATGCAATACAAAAGCCCAAACACATAACTCGAAGGGTGATACTAAAAATATTTAATAATCTGATAATGATATAAGAAGTATATATATAAAGAATCTTGGTAGATTTCAACCTGAGATCAATTGTTAGTAATGTCTATTTATTTTATGGTAAATGCATAGCCAATTATTGCCAATGAGACCAAAATAAGCGCAACATTTTCCGATCTAGGTATCAGTAGTTTTTTGGTTGGTTAGATTGATATTTTTGTATTAGTACTGAGCTTCTATACCTGTAGAATGAAGTAGAATTAGTATCCATCAGAATACTGACCAAAATGTACTACAATTAAAAGTCTATCATAGTGAGGAACGCAAATAAATCGGATTTGAGGTTCATACTTTGTATATTTGATTTTGAGTAGGCTGACATAATATTTAAATTTCTCTTGACGATATATTATTTCTATATATTCTATGTACTATTTATTTATTTATTTTTAACATTATACAAATTGTGTGTAGGTGGACTTAATGCCTGATGTATTCTCTACCACTCAAACCTAAGGTGACGCAGAGATGACAATAAGTAGATGCGTAAATAATAAAAAAAAACATAAAATATTACTATATATAAATATAATTAAAATATCATATTATAATAACCACTTTGCCGAGTTAGTATTCGAAATACTTGGATAAAAATCTAATATTTATTGGTAGTACATCCATTTGTCTTGATACGAATTTGATTCGCTGCAACTTAATTAACAAACTGCGTCTGCGTTGGACCCTGAGTCTGTTACGACACACTTTATATCATCATCATGGATTTAGATCTAGGAAGGGTCCTAGGTTTCCTACAGTGATATGCATCTAGAGACTTGCTGCAAACCTAATTAACCTCTGTCCACCTTGCAGACGTAAGCAAATGATTCTAAAAACAATACCTTTTCTAAACAATACATTTAAAACAACTCTACGCATAGAACAAAAAACACTCACGGAATATAACAAAGACACAAAACAAAAACGCGAACTCCATTGAAACACGACACTTATCAGCACAAAACATACGCGTAAAAAGAAAAAGGGGGTGGAAAAATATGAAAAATCCCCAGCAATCACGAAAAACATCCCCCAATAATTTGGCTCATTACGGAAAATGTAGAAAAACATATTCGCGCCCTTAACCGAGCCCATAAATAAAGGCGACGGGCCGAAGAGGGAAAAATTTTATTATCCCCCGCACACCCCCGCGTCCCGAACAACCCCTTACACCCCCCAAAGGAGAAATATGAAATAAAATGAAAATGTAATGGGGAAAAAATACGGAGTGCGCGCGCGGCAAGACAAAGGGATGGGAAGTGATTAGAAATGTGGAGATGGACTTTGTTAAAAATATTTCTTAAAATACATACATAATTGTTATATTTGTGTCTCGTAGATATAGGCGAAGACTGAATCTTCACTTTGCTTGATCCTAACATATTACTTTCGCTTAACCATATTTATCAATCTTTTCACGCAAACTTGTCAGTTCAGGGTATTTTTGGTTGCAAAATATTTCGTTTTTAAGAATCCCATGAGGTTCCCGAATTCAGAATGGCTCAAATCTTATACTAAGCGTATTGAGACTCATCCAAATATAGTCGCTTGTAATCTGATGGACAAAACCACCTGCACTTTCCATCGATTGAAAAGAAAAGCTCTGCAAGACCTCTTATGATGCCTACAATATGAAATATTATACAATATTAATGGAATAGTCACTGGACTATTTCCATGCAAGACATTTCTTAATCTAGCCAAATGCCTAAACAGGCAGATAGCCAGAACTAAAATAATAAAAAAAAAAAGAATGGCTCCATAGTGGAGACTATGGGTAACATAAATGTGGGGATACAACTGTGAGGTTACATAATTATGTTTGTGTGCACATAAAATGGGACATGTAAAACCAAGAAATATTTGTGTTGTAATATCAACGAGAGTAGTTGATTTTCCAAATTGTGTTTTTTGTCCTTCAATCCGGAACATAAGAGTGCATTAACACTGCTGTTTGGCGGGAGAAATAGGCATTGCATGTCTAAATGTATAACTATTCTTATAATTCACTATTTCTGTCAGTTTAGGACACTAGGAATATTAAGCAATCATTGGCTGTAATGCAATCCGTGTAATAATTTGAAAAATAAAATAATATATTGAACTAATACATTATTGTAGTAATTATAAGTTTTACATAGCATATGAAACCTGAATTGTTATAAATTAATAAATAAATAACTTATAAATTAATAAATAAATAACACCCAACAGTCACATATATAGTCCTGACCCCACACTAAGATCGAGTCCTGTGTCGTGGGTATCAAGAACTACGAGAGACTTTTCGGTCTGACAAACATCCAGACCCAGAAGAAATATTTGTGGGCCGCACAAACATTTCTCACGGTGCGGGGATCGAACCCTCGGGCTCTCGTTTCACAGCCGGCGTCTAACCGCCTGCGCCACGGAGGCTGTACACTGCTGCTTGGTGAATAAATTGGGGAAACGGTGACACCTACTTCCTTCCTTATTTCAAATAATTTAATTCAAATTTGTATATGAATACACACTTATTCCTAACCATTATTATTCTCTCTCTATCTCGTTGTCTCCATCTTCCATTCTGGACAAAGGGAGTGCAGGACGCCCGCCTACACGGAAGTCGCTGGATGCAGGCCGCTTCCAACAGGTTGATGTGGAGATCCTTAAGGAAGGCTTATGTTCAGCAGTGGACCATTATAATTAAATAACATTAAATTTGCAAAAGTCTACTCCATATTAACCAAGCGTGGTACTCAGCGGCAGACACCGCAGGCCTCCGGCGCAGAAGATTCGTTTCTATAAATCTGCCTTATCACAAAAATACCGCCCCTACTCCCCGCGATTATTTACGTCTCTACCACTCTCTACGTACTGTGGAACTCTATCGAATGTGAATCAGGTATTAAACTAACTGTAACTAAGTGTAACTTAAAGTATTAAAGGAGGTATTTTGTGTGGGTTTTAAAACACTACCTAGAAGGCTGTATATTTTTAAAGGAGTTTTACTGAAATGTTTTTTTGTTTTAGCAGTATTTCGGTGAATATAATATTCACTGGTGGTAGGTCTCTCATATGTGAAAGACCACCTGAGTAGGTCGACAATGTCTATTTCTCTCACCAAACAGCAGTATAAATGCACTGTTTTGTATTTTCTTTTATTTTTATTTTTAATGTATTATTGTTTTTCGCTGGCTTGACGCCCGGACGTCACTTAAGGTGTCCACTGAAAATCAGCGTTATGTTGTGGTTTGCACCACATCATAGCATTAGCTGAGTGGACACCTACCAGTCACAGCCGCGACCAGTCTTTCTTTTTGTATTTTTATTCTGTGATTTATATTAACAATGCCTGTGTATGTTGCGACTGTGACAAATAAATCGCATTTCTTTCTTTCTTTCTTTCTTTCACTGTTGTGTTTCGGTTTGAAGGACATTGTAGCCAGAGCAACTACTGAACTTATTGAAACTTAACATCGTAAGTCTCAGAATGGCGAGCGCAGTGGAATGTCAAGCATTGCTTTGTAACTCAAGGCCGTATCACTTGCCATCATTCGAACGGCATGCTCGTCTTGACATTCATTGCAATAAATAAATGTAATTGGAGTATTCTTTTGAAAAAGTGTAAAAAATCTTCTATTGGACTTAAATGAATCATTTTTTTATGAACTCTGCATTTACCATTTCGTATAACGTTTTTTATTGTATTATAACTCCATTATATCCAGTTATTGTAAAATATATAAATTTATTTTGGCTTTATGGCAATGCTATTAGTATTCTAATAATCCCACTTATCTTCAAGCTGTGTTTAACATTATTGTTGTACATAAAAAAGGTAAATAAAGACACAACATATTTCCATGCATATATATTTATTTTTAATCTCCATAATTCTTCAAAAATACATTCAAACAACCTAAAAAATACCCAAACAGATTATACCTGTTCGTGCGTAAAATCCTTTCGGCAATCTTCAAAAGGCAGTACATAAAATTCGCAGGTGAAAGAAAATCGGGCCCTTGCAAAAATTACCCCGGGGCGGGACGGGGGGCGGGGGGTACGGGATCTGAGTTTTTGTCCGGGATTCGGTTTTGAATTCTGCGAATAATTTTTGTATTAAGTGGGCTTCTGCGGTGTACGTGAGTTGGTTAGGGTTAAACATTTGCTTTTTTAAATTATGTAAAGTCAAGACTGTGATATTGAATATGTTTTGAGCTGTAAGAATGCGCGATGGAATAATATAAAAATGCTATGTAATGAGATTTTGTTTGAAATAAAACTATTTTTTACGGATTTTATCGCGGATTTGATTTAATTTTTATATTTTGTACTGAGCGGATGACTAATACCTCAGTCCGCACCGTGGAAACAAAAATGTAAGGTAGTCGAAATGTCAGGAACTTAAAAAATGAAAAACTTAAATCTAATCCGCGGTAAAATACGTAAAAATAGTTTTATTTCAATGTGTTACATTCGTGTAAGTCTAAGAAACCATTATTAAATTCTGTTTATTTATTTTAATTTGATAAATTGCAAAAGTTAACCATGTATTTAGTTTGCGTTCAATTAAAGGGGATCAATGATTTTATTTTACTGTTGTGTTGGTAGTTGTCATTTAAGTTTTTTGTAGAGGTTGGTAGTTTGCGTTTGTTCTGTTTTCTATGGTTGTTCTAGAAAATACACGTTTTGATTTTTACACATTTTATTATTTAAAATAACATTACATATTATGTCTCAACATTCTACTACAAAAATATAAAAATTCCATGGGTACAAAACTCAACAATTTTAACAAAAATTTTACAACACATTTTTCAAAAACCACCACTTATTCAATACGTTAATAATCTGTTTTATAATACATAACAAAGCCCAACCCACGAAATAAAAAGCGGCAGACTTCCCGACTACCCTCAAGTCGGAGGGACCAGTAATTGGACGAGAGGATCCCAACTTACACCCCGGATTATCATATTTATTTTTGCGATGGAAAGAAAAAGTAGCCGGGTACAGTCGCCGTGTTCAATTCTAATATATATTTTTTTTTTTTACGAATTAATTACGAAAAAAGAAAAGAAAACAGTAAATTATAAAGTAGAAAATGTTTAGTTTTATGAAGTCTGTTAGTATGTTTGTTTGAATATTTTCATGCTGACACAATAACAAAGTGCAAGTGCTTCCAACATGCTCACGGTGGTAGCGGGTTCAAATCCCAGGACACAACTCTGACTATTCGGAGCTATGTGTGTATGTAATAGTCAATCACCACGCACTTTAACGGTGAAAGAAAATATCGTAAAGAAACATGCATACCATAGCAATTTGTAAAATTTCTGTGGGATGTAAAGTCTGCCAACCCGCATTGGTCCAGCGTGGTGGACTTTAATTATGATCTAACTACTCTCGATCGTACTCTCGATTGTAGAGGAGCGCCGTGCCTAACTATATACATATGATAATAATACTAACGCCCACGACACCCGATTAATAAACAGTTGTGTGGAAGACATCACTTTTAATGATAAGACCGCCCTTTCTTAGTACTTTTTTTTCTGTTCCATCTTTTATTTTTGTAATAACTATGTGGTGTTTTAAATAAAGAGTTATTATTATTAATATATTGCTAGGGGCCACTTTGTTCATATGAGAATCAATTCACACTAAACCGGATATGATAAATCAAACATATTTATACCCTTTAGAGATGATCTTATTTACGTCAAGATTATACATAAAATCACTACTTCTAGTACATACAATAATACCATATCAAACACACAAATTAAAACTACCTTACCAGGAATATAAATCGCTGATTTTCCAATTGTATAGTACAAGTACATCTTATATGTAAGCGGAGAGCCGTCTCGTCTCGGCCGGCGCTCGCCCCTTAAAAGGGGTGGTAGTAACAAGTAATTTTGAAGTTGACTGTACCTAATCATTTTTCACGAGAGATAAGGATGATATGGAGTCGAAAATAGATAATTTCTTCAGGTATTTTTTGCTGTTGTTGTTCGGTGAAATTGTCTTATACTTTATAAGTAAAAGAAAATAATTTGAAGGTAAGAGCACTGTAGTCAAAATATAATTCCGCTTTAGTAACCCGTACAAGTGCGGATATTTCCGGATCCATATAGAAAAGAAAAAAACATTTATTTGTTACTGGTATTGGTTTACAGCTTTAGGTAATTATTACTAATATAATAGTGCTTGTCAACAAAACGGCTCATGCTCAGCATGTGCATATAAACTCGTGTTTTCCACCGGAGGTAGGATATTTAAATTGATCAGCGAATACACCTAATGTTTGACCAATGAACATCTTCTACTGTACAACCTACACTTAATCTCAAGGGAAAAATCATTTTTCACAAGCCAGTATACAAAAACATGGAACAAATTATATTCTTCAGTAATAAATATAAATTATTTAGATTTATAAACAGAAGCATAATGCGCGGCGTCTAAACCTATTTTTGATGCCATTAAAAATCCTTTTTTTATTAAGAACATTCGTATAAAAGCTTTTTCGTAAGAAAGTGACAAATGGACATTCATCCATACTTACTATCTTATTCTATTATTATCGTAAACGATACGACCGCCCATGAACAGTAGCAATGCTTGGCATGCCACTGCGATCACCATCCTAAGATGGTAAGTCTTAATATGTCTAGTAGTTACTCTGGTTACAATGCCCTTCAAACCAGGTCACAATAGTGCGTTTAAACTGCTGTTTGACTTCAAGGTAACAAAATCCAAACAAACAAAAAAATAATAAACCGCGGCTCCACACCTCCCCTTACTCCCGAGGATACATCTAATGGAAAAAAGGATAAAATTTTCGCGTGTGTGTATCCTTTTAATATTTTTTTCATTAAAGTTTTTAATATTAATGGAAACGTAGAGTCGGTTCGAGCGGTGCGTTAATTATTTTCCGGACTTTTCATTTTCCGGCCGACGAGTTTTTCCCGGAGTTTTTCTAAATTTCCCAGGTATATAAAAATGTTGCGGTATTAAATTTAATTTGTTTTTATGAACTGTCTGCCGGTGTTTTAGTTCCGTCTGAGTGCGCGCGGAGTTTTTTGTGTGTTTATCGACGTATAAACTGAATTTATTTTGAATGTTGGAGGTATTAAACCTCGTTTTGTTTATTAAGAACATAGTGGATTGTTGGGAATGGATTTTTTCTGAGAGCATCTTGTGATATTCTTTGCAGTAGATTTCCTTTAAGCTAGACTCCTTAGTAAATGTACCGAAGCAAGTGTGTTTTGAGTAATTTTTACATACATATTTGTTACCTTGTTGATTTAATTCCTATGTATTATTTGTTATATTACCTATTATATAGTTCATACAATATCTAATTTCCTATTAATGTATATGTCCTGGCTACGTCATTTAATTTATTTTATGTTGAAATATTAAACATTATTTTTACACTAGGTATATTGTCACTGTTGTACCTGCGAATATATATTACCAAATTAGATTTTTCTAATTATGTTGTTATAAAATACAATGATTTAAAAAAGCTTTAGAACAAACACAAAGCCAAAATTACAAACTACTTTTTGTATTAAAATAATTATTCGTAATGAGACTATGGAGAATTATCATCACTTAAGGGCTTGTAGCCATCTCGTGGCGAGTAGCAAAAACCACAGTTATTGTTAAGTCTTATTGGAATGGTTAAATTGTTTGATGTTAATTATTTTTGTCCTTCTTATTTCCCAGATAAAATTATATAATAAAATAATATGTTAAATCGTATCTCCATATTCAATTAATTATAATATTATAGTAACGGAACAAAATATTATTATACAGACAAAAAACAATCTGTCATGTTATATATTTCGAGTAAATATAGAATTAAAAATAAATACTATACATGAAATTAATATTAGAGATGTTACAATAAAATGACCAATAGATAAGTTTGTTTCTGTTCTAGCGCCATCTAGTGTCGAATAGCGTAACTTAAAATAAGGACAATTTGAAGAATATTTTAAAAAGAATGCGACTACTTATTAATTATGTACTATTCAGATTTAATTAAATATTAAATAATTAAAAAAATACCTACAAAATAAAACTAAATAAAAAATGCGTTCTACATTATATTATTTATTTTTTAATTCATTAATTCTTACGTCCGATTAACAAAATTTATAATAATAATGTTTAACAATTAATAATGTAGAATGAAACTTTTCGTCTCCTTTACTTAATTATTAACAATAAATTTTATAAAGAACCAATCCGTTCAAAATATTCCATTCGTCGACTAATAGAAAAAATATTACCAAAAATCTCAACAACATTAAGCAACACTGGCTCATATAAAATAAATATTTTAAAAATATTTTTTATATAAATATTTTTCACACTTACATGTAGTCTATATTTTAATGTCACTTCAGGTGGACAACTCAATAATTGCCGTCATTGTTACAACTTGTGACTCAAAATATCAACCAAACGTCATCAATCGCTATTCTAAATTCAAATCATTTTGAATGATTTAAAAATACATGTTTGAGCAGAGCAAACGCTCATATCTTTCCCAGTTCATTTTTAACTCGATAAAAGAGTGAAATGAAAAGAGTTATCAAAATAAACATATCGTATTGAGTGTAATCCGTGAAGCTCGTCACGCCGCCGACACGGACGCGTTACGTTCCCTTCTCGATGGGAATTCAATGCCGATTTCATTTCCACCTCGCTTTTTGCGTTGTTTTTCTGAAGGGTTCCGCGGGCGAAGATGATGTCTGAAATAATATTTTGGTTTATTGATATATTAGGCACTATTGAGTAAAACCTTAGAATTAAATGATTGGAATTCATCATGCGCGTAATTTTTTTCATTTGATTTTTTTATGATATAAATTTTAATATTTAAGTTCTTATTCATAACCAATTTCTAAACCTATTTTAGCTGTAATTTCTTGTCATCTTCGCTCAAACTGAATTCAAAAGTTGTTCCAAAAATCAGAAAACATTTGACAACTAATATAAGTTTGTAGACTATCTATTAATAAAACCATTAGTAATTAAATAAGGTCGTTTTTTGTAATTAGACAATACCTGTTCGATCAATTTAACCAATTCTAACCAATTCTACATTGATATTTTAACTATATTATGTATTGTTCTAGGCCTGAGTGAGCAGCCCGAGACTAAAAAGGTAAGTCAAAATTATCAAAAAATAAAAAATAAGTACCCTTAGAGGAGGTGCAACAAGTATCTACATTGAAGACATATAGCAAAAGATAAAAAGCCGTCCAGATGATCCTTAACCTGCAATTGAAAGTGTTAAAAATACAAAAAAAAAACATGAATTCCTTCCAATGAATAATTCAAAGCAAAACGCAATGAATGGAGATCGCATACGGAACGCTCCCGGCCGTCTCGTTTGTAACATAAACGAGTATTTTTCCCGACCTTTTGCAATTACGCGCCGCGCGGCTGAACATCAACGAGTGACGCGTTTTTTCCATCCCCGCCTACCTTTTTTCAATTTATCTTTTTTTCCACAGTGAAGCGGATTTTTCGCTTATTTGCTCGCTTCATTGGCTCGTAAGTGAGATGGGTAGGGTGCGCCTTTTTTCTCTTTTGTTACAGTTAAATGAGGGTTTTTGACAGGCCTTATTGGATTTAGGTCAGGGCTTTTGTTTCCAATTGTCCTGTTGGATGTTTAGTGGCGCCAATGTGGACAGAACTATTTGGAACTAAAATAGTGTGGCAGTAGGCGCTAGTGTCATCTGTTGGCAAGTAGTTAAAACTATTCAACGATAATTTTAAGAAAGCTGATTCAGTACTTGCCTTTCGTTGAAAAAAATAATATATACACTAAACCTCATTTATTACAATGAGTTCAAATATTATCTCCTTTTTATTTTCATTATTTTAGTTATACATGGTTCACGACATCTAGTGTCCAATAGATGTCGATTCAATTATGTTAGAAATAAATTCTCAAGCTTAAGATTACTATTACACAAAAATTATATTCAATTATTTTTAAGGCTTCAAAAGCAAAGAAAATTATTTAATATTGAAAGTAAAGTTTAACTTATAGTACTATTACCATTCTTATAAGAAAAAAATAATATTTAAAGAATCCAACTGGAATATTAATCCGAAAACGAAATAGTTTTCTTGAATAACAGATGGCGCTGACTCGAACAGGAAAAATATCACTGATGAATAAAAAAAATACCTAAAGGAAATTATAAATAAATGTTACATATTTAATTCTTAACGCATTGAAAAACACACAGAAAAAACACTTTAAACTTAAAAACAAATTTATCTTAATACACTTCTTTCGTAATCACTTAGGCAATAAGAAATCAACACCAGGTTTATAAGCTTCAATTCTAAAGCACCATAATCAATACGCACCCTGTTGTTTAGATACAACATTATTCTCAGATTAGATATATAAACGAATACACGAAACATACATATATACAGAAGCTCATGCCTTTTTCCCAGCAGGGGTAGGCAGAGGTGCTACTAGAACAACCACGTTTCGCCTTGTGTATTCCATCCCGTGATGTGATAGGGGGCGAGGATATCGCTATATCGGGCACAAATTCCTTACTCCAACCTGATCATGAATAGAAACAACCAATATCGCTTTGCCCAACCCGGGATTCGAACCCGAAACCTAAGCTATGCAATCATACCGTAGTACAATTTCGGTACTGAGGTAGTCTACAGTATTATATTCTTTATTTAAGATATCCTTTACAATTTTGTGTGTCCTCTCTTTCCCCTTTTCTTATCGATCCCATGGTTACCGGTAAAGTGTAAGAAATAACTTAAAGTGACTCGTAATTTATTTTTATTATTATTATTGTATAATGCACTAGTGCTAGGCCAGCGTGGTGGACTATATGGCCTAACCTCTCTAAATAGTGCTCTTGATTGACGAATTGAGCTACTGATGGCACTGGCTTCCTCTTATGCATAAAAACATACTGATCCAGAAAACGCACTGTTCGATAGTAGACTGCAAAAATGTGTATTTCCGGATACTCTAACAACATTTTTTTATTGTTATGAATGGCGAGACGAGCATGCCATCCGCCTGATGGTAAGCGATACGACTGCTATTGAGCAGTAGCAAAACCAAACAGCACATTGAATTAGAAAGCAATGCTTGACATCCCACTGCGCTCGTCATCCCGAGACATAAGAAGTTAGGTCTCAATATGTCCAAACAACAGTGTGAATGCACTGTTGTGTTACTGTTTGAAGGACACTGTAGCTACTCTGTATCTACTAGACATATTGAGACTAAACATCTTATGTCTTAGGATACTTATTTTAAATAACGATAAAGAATTATGGTAAATATAGATAGAGGTCATCCATTTCTTAATTCTGCCGCATCTTCTAGCTGTGGAACAGTTTGTCGGCCCACGTGCCCTTTACGGGTCCGACCGGCATAATTGTTTAAATTATGTGTCTTTGTATTTGTACACATACATATATATTTTTATTATACACATATATTTATTTATTTGTTCAACACGCACGTATTTTATTACCTACATCATGGTTTTTATGTAATCTTTTTTTCAATTCTTTTAATTCTTGTTATTTACGCACCTACCTCTTCTCATCTCTGCATCACCTTATGTTCTACTGTAAGAGAACACCTCAAGCATTAAGTCCACCATACAATGTGCATTTGCATGAAGTGGAAATAAATAAATTGTATCAAATAACAAGAGATCACATTAGTCAGCCGACAAGTTATTATCTGCCAGGGCTGCATTGTTTACGATTAGATGCATGAAATTCATTTAGCCGTACCAAGATAAATTTAAATCAAAGACATATTTCTAGCTTCATTTTCTTAGATTAACGCGAATATTAAAATAAAACTATTATTTACGGATTTCGGACTTCCCCAGTCTGACCGGAGAGTCCACCCCATGACCACGAAAGCTGTAATATAATCGAAACGCCAGGAAGTAAAAAAAAGGAAAATTCAACCAAATTCGCGATAAAATCCGTGTTAGTTTTATTTAACATATGTAGCTGCTCGATAGATGCTTTATCTGTACAATATTAAAATAACTATCAGGTACAATCGAATACTTTTGTAATCCATCCATCAGCCAAAGGAAGTCCACTGCTGAACCTATGTTCATCATGTCATCATCATCCTGTGGAAATCATTGGGGGAGGCCTATGCCTCCCCCAATGATTTCCACAGAGACCTGTTGGAGGCAGCCTGCATCCAGCGAGGTCCCGCGACCTTTACCAGGTCGTCGGACCATCTTGTGGGTGGACGTCCCACGCTGCGCTTTCCGCTACGTGGCCTCCATTCCATTTCATTACTTTTGTAATAGCAGTTTTATAACATGGCAATGTAATCATACTTTCTCTCTCTCTCTCTCTTCAGCCACAGAACGTCCACTACTGAATTGTGGCATATAATCATAGTAATTATTAGAGCGTGGTGGCCTGTAGGTAAACGGACCAGACACGACTGCCAACATGTTCACGGTGGTCGCGGGTTCGAATCCCAGGGCACACCTCTGACTTTTCAGAATCATGTGTGTATTGATAGTCAATCACCACGCACTAAAACGGTGAAGGAAAACATCGTGAGGAAACCCGCATACCATACCGATTTATAAAAAATTCTTTGGTGTGTTAGTCCGCCAACCCGCACTAGGCCAGTGTGGTGGACTATATGGCCTAACCACTCTCAATCCTATTCTCGATTGTAGAGGAGGCCTGTGCCCTGCAGTGGGACGTATATGGGCTTATACAGATACAGAATTATTAGAAATAAAATATTACCTAGATCCACTTAACATGCCCTATCTCTAGCAATAAATTACTATTAAATGCAGTATACCATAAAAGTATAAAAAATCATAATTCATATATTTTGTTCAATATTTACAACCTATCCACTTAAATAGAATTCATAAACCGTCCCATACGAGTCCACAATTTTCCAGCACAAATGGTGGGAAATTAAAAAAGCCTTGTAAAAACGCTGAAACATCCCGCTCCCGCTGGACTCTTCATTATGGGGAGAGAATGGATTTTTAAGTGGCCTGTACACCGTGATTTATTGTAAGAACAACCGATGCTGTCGGTAAGTGTGGAGACGGCTTTTTATCTTATTGGGATTTTAAACAAGCATTTTTCTTTTTATTTTATTAGTTTTTATACGCCAATGAAAATGGGTAGGCCACCACGCTGGGTTAGTGCGGGTTGGCGGACTTTACATACCGTAGATACCCACTCTCAATCGCACTCTCGATTGTAGAGGAGGCCTGTGCCCTGTAGTGGGACGTATATGGGCTGATACAGTACAGTATAGTACACCAATGAAACTTAACTATTAAATAATAATTTACATAAAAGTACCAATGGCAGCCGTATCGCTTAAGCCAATCTTTTACCGACTATTATTATATGGAAATAAATATACAATAATAATGTATGTGTGTATGAATTTTTTATTGGTTTAGGAAGTTAACTTTACAACATTATGTGAAAGTAGATTATATTCTGCTTAATGGAATTTTTAGACAGCATATTCTTGGTGGATTAGATGGTAAACTACATCGATGTAAGTAGGTGAAGATATGTGGTTTCCCATATTGAAATAGGATTGGCGTATTTTATACTTTTAGGTAGGGGTAGATACGTCATATGAGAGGCCGTTGTTGTTGTGTTTTGGTTCGAAAGACATTGTAGCCATCGTAACTACTGGATATATTGATACTTAACATCTTATATCTCAGGATGGCGAGCGCAGTGGAATGTGTGATTCATGGCGTTGTAGGGTTGTGCTACTATGCAATGAAATATTCTGCGTACAACATTGATTTTATATTTATGTCGAATATGTTCATGAGCGGCCGTATCTGACCATCAGGCGAACTGCATGCTAATCTCCCCATTCATTGCAAAAAAAAACAGGAACCTGTTAAAACCAGTTTTTGATTCTCTGGCTATCTTTCTATTATTGTTACACAAAGTCCGTCTCCATACAATTGGGTTTATCCGGCGGACGCACTGGATCGCCAGCACTAATCACAACACGCGCGTTTTTTCCACCGCTTAACTTCATTTAACGCCTGTTGGTGCGGTTCGCCCACAAACGCTTTAACCGCTGAAAAAAAGATACATTGCGCTCAATTTGCGCTTTGGGACTCTACTTTTAACGGGAGTTTAGGATTGGTTAAGAAATAATGAGTTGCGGTAAATATTGTAGTGGTGTTTTAAGCTTAAATATCGGCTGGGCTGTCATTTAATACAATTCATTTAGCTACAATTTACGCCTTTATTTTTAGACAGTTATTAAACATATTTTAGTTATCTAATGTGCTGTCCCTTTCGAACATTGATTTAAAATGATTTTAAAATTTAAAAGTACCCTGAGAAAATTCAGAAAAATGCAATGAGTATAATTTATTATAAGAAAATGAAACACAAAAATTATACTATGCTACACTACTGCGTTCGGGTATACTGTAAAAGTAGATGTAAGTTTGGAAATAAATAAAAAACTAAGGATAGGCCCTTTACTACATTTGGAGTATCAATAAAATGGCCGTGAAAATCGCTTCAACTATCTTTTTTAATAACAACGAAATAAAAATACTGAAATTAAAATAAAAAAAATATAATATCACAGATTTTGTTTTAAATGTAATTGGTAGAACGGTGATGAAAATAGTTGCGAGCGACGACTAATTTCAATAACGCTGCACAGGAGATGCACTGGAGTATAATTATAATTAAACAAAAAAACAAATTGTGTTATAAAAGTTACTCGTACAATTTATCCCGTCAAGACATAATTCATTTTTGACTTGTGAATCACTTCATATGCTCTTCGCCCTGTCCATTTATTTATGCCACTGCTTTCGCACCCCTTTTGCATCAGTTTTAGCGAAGAACAAAGACGTACAGGCAAGCGCAGTGTCGGACAAGGCGGACCGACGACCTGGCTAAGGTTGCAGGAAGTCGCTGGATGCAGGCCGCTTCCAACAGGTCATTGTGGAGATCCTTGGGGGAGGCTTATGTTCAGCAGTGGACTTCCTGTGGCTGAAGAGAGAAGAAGATAAAACATTGATTAAACAAATTATTTTTTTTAGTCTCGGCAATGGAACCTCTTCTTCTGTTACTTTGTAGTAGTAATGTATAAAAATATCGGTATCTGTATCAGTCCATATACGTCCCACGAGCCTCCCCTACAATCGAGAGTACGACTGTGAGGGGTTAGGTCATATAGACCACAACGCTGGCCTAGTGCGGATTAGAAGATTTTGAATATACCATAAAAATTACAAATAGTTATGGTATATAGGTTTTTTTCGATGTTTTCCTTCGCCGTTTTAGTGCGTGGTGATTGACTATCAACACATAAATGAGGTGTGCCCTGTGATTCGAACCCGCGACCAATATGTTGGCAGCCGCGTCTAATTCGTAACAGGCCACCACGGACTTAGAAGAAAAAGTTAGAAGAAATAAGAAGATACCACATCAAAACCATTATTGTTTTAAATACTTAAAACAGAAAATTACTCGTATGTACCCCATAGAAACATATGGGGCCACCTGGGTAGGTATCACCGCAATCTCTGTTTCGCCCACCAAACAGTAGTGTAAATGCACCATTGTGTTTCGGATTGGAGAACATTGTAGCCAGAGTAACTACTGGACATATTGAGACTTATGTCTCAAGATAGCGAACGCAGTGGAATGACAAGCACAGCTTTGTAATTCAAGGTGTTGTTTGGTTTTGCTTCTGTTCATGAGTGGTCGTAACGTTTACCATCAGGCGAACGGCATACTCGTTTTACCATAACATGCAATAAAAAAAATTGTACGCGAAATAAATTTATGTGGCAAACAATTATAATCAGTGTCGTAGAATACAATTTAATATTTTTGGGTGTTTAAGATACTGACGTCATACCATGTTACAATAAATATCTGGGGACGCGGCCGAGCCCCCTCCAAGTCGAGCTATAGGCCGTAACATCCTTTTCTCGAAGCAATTCAGACCATTTTCAACCCCCTATAACTTCGTTGTGGCTAAAGCATGAAGCCTGAATTTTCAGTTACTAAGCAGGCATTGTGTAAACACGGTATATTTAAAATTTCATTCAATTTGCAGCAGCATTATGTATAAGTTGTACGATACATTATGTTTTCATGCGATGGCCAAGTCGATCCATTTATTTAAAACGTAAAGAATTATTAATATTGATATGGTAATAACTTACGTAATAACTTTATACAGAAGTACCCTTAAGCAAGGACTAAATAAATCAATCGACTTGGTATTACATATATGGATCTCACAACTTTTTGCAGTAGAAAACCTGAGCTGCGAGACTTGGAATTTTTTTACAGGATATTTTTGATGGGATAATATTTTCATCACCATTAAGGACATAAGAAGCATAGAACAATTTATTTATTTTTATCATCATGCTCCCTAAGACTTTTTAGATACGTTATACAATATCCCAACCCAAATACTTCATTTCGGGGTATCGGCCTAGACTAAAAAATAAGAATTCGAATACTAGGGTATAAGCCGTAGTCTACCCATGTCTAGTGTGGGCTGAAATGAAATGAAAATAATATATTGAATCCATTAAAATGTTCAACATCATTTAGATTCAGTAATTATTTATCTACCACCCGGTTCTGAAAGCGGTTTTCACTAGAAAAGAACGGGCAAAAATACTCTAGTGTTCATATTTTTAACCAGTTTACAATATAGTGATTATTACAACATTTTCGAGTTGGTTTAAATCAAAGCAGTTCATTAATTAATTTCAGGTATCATAGAATTGCGCGGAAATCTCTATATCATTTCTTCACGTTTCCTCTCACTAAGGAAATTACATCCAAAGAAAATGGCGCTCCACCTGGCACAAAGAAAATACCAAAACATCTTTTACTTACCCGTGTTTGGCGCGAGATTTAATTAAAATGTGGGGCCAACCCCACGCGGGGGCGGCGGGGTGAATTAGGACGGGGAGGGGGTGAATGAAGAAATATCGCTCGACGGGCGCGCGCAAGTTTTTGGGGGTAAAACAAACACTGTATTAACATTATTTAAATATAAGACGAGTTACGGGAGCTTAGGTACAAAAACATCTTGCGTTGCGGTCGAAACTTTGATCGGGAGTTGCGCAAAAAGTCTATAGGGGGTACTGTGAAAAGTCTGTGTTAATATTAATCTATATATTAGTCCATAAATTAGAATCAATGCGAAAATAGCGAACGAGGATTTTTTATTAAATGAGAACAGGAAGGAACAAAGTAAATCTTTTAAATCCATCCCATGGTTGTCTGTAAGACATTGCTTTAAGCGATAAGACCGCCATTTGTACTTTTTATTTCTTTAGTTCTGTATATTGTATTTTTATGTGTACAATAAAGGTTTAAATAAATAAATAAATTGAAGGAATAATAGCAGGGGATCAAATTGTTTTAACCTCAGTGAACTTGAAGATACAACATCAATATTATTTCACGTTGCATATCTGTGAGACAGTGATACCACCCCAGATAAGAGTCACATCACTATCTGTATCAGCCCATACCGTCCCACTGTATGTGCAGGGCACGGGCCTCCTCCACAATCAAGAGTACGAGTATTGCAATCCTAATTTTTAGTTAATTGAAACATTCTAACTGAATTAGAAGGTATTTTATTCCAATGAATGGCGATATGAGCTTGCCATACGCTTGATGGTAAGCGATACGACCACTCATAAATAGTAGCAAGACCAAACAGCACCATGAATTACAAAGCAGAGCTTGGCATTCCACTGCGCTCGCCATCTTAAACTTAAGATGTTAAGTCTTATTATTTCCAGTAATCACTGTGGCTACAAAATCCTTCAAACAGTAACACAACAGTGCTTTTACACTGCTATTTGGCGGGAGAAATAGACATTGCGGTGGTATATACCCAGGTGACCTCTCACATATAAGAGACCTAGTATCAGTATAATAGTTAGATAGAGTAGAGATTGATAGAGTTATCACTTATGGCGCCCATACTTCCCTCAGTTTAGTTTATTTAATGTGAAAGTGTACATATCGCCATAACGTACGTAAATTACAGGACAAGGCATATAACTAATAAATAAATACACCCAACAGTCACATACATAGTCCTAACCCCACATTAAGATTAATTAAGTCTTGTGTCGTGGGTATCAGGAACTACGTGAGACTTATCGGTCTCACAAACACCCAAATCCGGGACAAATACCTGTGGGCCTCACAAACATTTGTCTCGGTACGGGAATCGAACCCGCGGCCTCTCGTTTCACAGCCGGCATCTATCCAACTGCGCCACGGAGGCTGTCTAAATATATATGATTTTTAAACCGAAAAATACGGATAAGGATTGCTCGACACGGGAATCGTTCCTATAACCTCAAACAATGGAAATGTTGTATTTGGGACGAACCATAAACCAGTGTGGCAACATAATTTACTGATAGATTTCACATATAAGAATGTTACCGGGATTATTGTATTAGAATACTTGCATAATAAAATAAATAAATATTTTACTATTTTTGTACGAACTAGGCTTTATATAAAATAAGTGTAATAATAATATGAGTACGAAATATTAGGTATGGGAATATAATGCCTAATATTTTTAAACTTTTGAATATCGAACACCGTGCATGAATGTGAAAACCCGCCATATTGAAATACGAAAGTGTATTAGGCTGGCATAATTGTTTCGACTAAAGACTTCGAAAAGACTAAGATGTGTTCTGTGGGATTTGAATCCACGACAGCTAACAGTAAGTGGCATCCGACTTGAAATCCAAAAATACAACTACCTATATCATATAACATGTAATTGTTTAGAAGTAAATTAATACAATAAGTGACAATCAATTTAGCCGAAGGCGATTGTTAGTACGAAGGTCGCTTTATTGGCCGAAGGTTGCCGAAACGGAAACCGAAGCCGAAGCCAAGTGTTTCGGACACTACACAAGAATATAATAAACAATTAACATCCGTAAAACCCAAACACCCCATCAATTTCCTAATGATGTACAAATGAAGCGTAATATTTAATAATTTAAGTTGGTCCGAGCGAGTTTTCTTGTAATTTGGCTCACACGTACCGTATACTAGTATACCAGTATACAGTATACCGAGGTATACTGTAGTATGTGGCACGCGTACATGTGCAATTTAAGATGAATAATTATGTGGCGGTACCGCCTTGCCGCGCTAAGGAAACACGGTAAAGATTACGAAGGATGGGACATTAAAATAAAGGAATATTTTTGATGTAGGTTAATATTTTTTTATATTAATAATTTGATCGTCAATCACCCCGCACTATAAATGTGAAAACATCATGAGGAAACCTGCATACCATAGTGATTCGGAAGAATGTATATGGTATGTAAAAGTTCGCCAGCCCGCACTAGGCCAGCGTGGTCGACTATACGCCCTAACCCCTCTCAGTCTTTCGATTGTAGGGGCGGCCCGTGCCTTGCAGTGGAACATATATGGCCTGATACAGATACAGATCAGTTTTATGCTGGTGGTCTAGTTGCAATAAAGAGTTGCCGTCTTAGATTGGGGTCGGGAATCGGTAAATATAAGTTGCACAAGGTTTTAAATTAGAAACATAATTTGTGTCCTATTCTAGAAGGTCTAATGTCCTAATATCAAATCATCTTAGTTTACATATTATAAGTATGTTCATTGATTGTGACTACAATGCATCTTTTGGTAAGGTCAATTCTAAGTAGATACCTCCCGGCGAGAAATAGGTGACTAGACGACATAATTATGCTGATCTGTTAACATACACGCGCTAAACCTAAACCACAACGCACTTATGTCTCTGTGAGGGTTTATAATTTTTATGCACAATAATCTAGCAAATAATCACGAAAGCAGGTTTACATTTCTAAAATAAAGCCTAAAAATAAAATTGCTACAAAAATAAGGAGGTAGGTCCACACTAACTCACCAGCTTTCTCAAGAAGGGTACCCTAAGAAAACACATACTACACTTATTTATCTACGAGGCCCCACTCTTTATGAAAGGAATGATTAATGTGTGCCGGCATTAGGGCTCGCTAACGAACGCCCCCTCCCCTCCCCCCTCGCCCCCTAGCCCCCTGCGACGCCCCCCGCGTAATTATTCGCACTTATAAGAGTTTTGAAGACGGCCCTGTCTTCCTTCACCGGGGGTGGAAATTTGTTTAGCTTTGTTCTTTGTAAGACGTTCGGAAGGGTTCCAGGAACAAAATCGTAAAGGAATATACGACTATGTTCGTTGTATTTGTTTGAATTTGGAATGAAATTGCATGGAATGGTTTTTGTTGTTTAATTTATGTGATAAGGGAACAAATGTCAGACTATATATGAATTCCACAAAAAAAATCATGCAACGTTACACTGTTAAATTTTACAAAGCCTTCATTTTGATAGCAACGTGGGTATCCCTTTGTCGTTTTAAAAATCTTAAAGTAACATATTATTATAGATTTTTGTTACCTAAATCCATGTGAGTTTCTTTGCGTTGCGTATTTTATTTAAATTAAAATATCTTACGATCTAATTTTCTGCTTAACATCTACCTTTTCCGTGTGAAGCTACACATTTTTCACATAATTAATCAAAAATTCATTGCACACCGCTTCCAATCAATTACAAACGGAAATCGAACCCTAGACCGCACGTCGCTCGGTGACGCGACCACCAAGTCCATAAATCCTACATTCAATTCAGTTTGACGTTTTCCTTTCTTAATCCTGCGTTGCACACACACAAACGCTCACACATTCACACACACACAAGTTCGCACACACACAACACAAAAGCGTGCCATAGACGTGAACGTGCGGAGGTTTTTTGCCAGTGAAAAGGCCTCCTTCGTCGTTAATTACTCGCCTGAGAAAATTACGTACAGGGTGATGCTAAAAATACTGTTGTATCCGATCGATTGACTTGTACAAGGAGATAAAATAATACTCAATACAAAACAAAATGTAAATCCAGCTATAGCAACTACACAAAAGCGAAAATTATGTTTAAAAAGAAAGAAAATATAATTCTTCAATCAATCAAAATCAATCAAATCAATCTTAATCGTTTATACGTTTGTCGTGCTACAAATTTAACCGTTTGTCAGATTTTGAAGGTATATAGTACGTTCGTGATTTCACTGCGATATATTGACGAGGCATCAAATCTATTTACCCACCTTTCTGAAGATCTGACTGCCCTTGTATTTTATCCTTCATGTTACACTAAGTCCTCTTAATCTTTTTTTTTTTTTTATTGCTTTGAATGGCGAGACGAGCATGCCGTTCGTCTGATGGTAAGTGATACGACCGCTCATGAACAGTAGCAAAACCAAACAACACCTTAATTACAAAGCAATGCTTGGCACTCCACTGCGCTCGCCATCCTGAGACATAAGATGTTAAGTCTCAATATGTCCAGTAGTTACTCTGACTATAATGCCCTTCAACCCGAAACACAACAGTGCGTTTACACTGCTGTTTGACGGGAGAAATAGACACTGCGGTGGTACCCACCCAGATGGCCTCTCACATATGAGAGACCTACCACCAGTAATCTAAAACAGATAGGCCGGAATAATTATGTTAAGACACGAGAGACTGATTTCTATCATTTGTGTGATCTAACACTTTCCTACCGTCAATTGCATTGTATTCACTTTGCAGAACCAGCTTATAAAAAAGACTGCTATATAATTTTATTTGTAAAAAACAAATTACGATTACACACATACATAAACTCACGCCGTTTTCCCAGAAGAGGTAGGCAGAGGTGCTATTAGAACAAACCTTTCGCCATATTGGGCACAAATTCCGGGCTTTGCCCGACCCAGGATTCGAATGCGAGTTTTTGTATTTTTCATGGCACCAATCCGTTCCACTCCGATTAATAATTTCAAATACACTGACACTGTAAAACATAACAAGATATCCTATCATTTAAGATGCACAATATTTATAATCGTATCTATTGAACTAAACGTACACCACGTCTAATCTTAATTGGAGAACAATAAATAAATAAAATAAAAAATAAAAATTTCCGTAAAATATAAAAACGAAACACCCTGTACACACATACAAAATTCGTCTAAGAAAACGTAGGCCGCGCCGGGTTCGCTGGCAATTTATCACGAGTCAAGTTATATTAATGTGGATAAATGGGGCGTTAGCGGGGGCAGGGGGAGGACTAGCGGGAGGGGGGATGAGGTATCGACAGGGGGGTAAGGGGGATGACGGACCCGAGACGAGCTGTCGATTGTATGAATTATGTATGAGTTTTTTACCTTAAGATAAGGGTTTGGGATTCATCAATATGATATTAAAGTCTAGGTTGGTAAAGAATCGGTAGTATTGCGGAGATTTAGTTGGAATACAGACCTGGGATCGACTGGGAAAATGCTAGACAGAAAAGGAAATATTTAGTATATTATGAAGTTAAAATATTCTCCGCTGTGGTCTAAATGTTTTTATATAGCAGCTTAAATACGTTTTATCGAAGACAGAGTAACTACAGGACATAATGACATTTAATATCATATGTCTCAGGATAGCGAGCGCAGTGGAACGCCAAGCATTGCTTCGTAATTGGTGTTGTTTGGTTTTGCTACTGTCTATAAGCGGTCTGTTATAGTTATGTAATGTTCCCTTACCTGCACACCTCTCTATTCATTTCTGCTACCTCAGCATTCTCGATCTAATAAAAACGTCCATCCCTCATACAACTCACTTTAGTCTCATCCCATATTCCAGTCCATTCAGACGTCCTAATTGACGGTTGTTTAATTTCTATTTTCGTATTTTCTTTTTTAAAAACCTTTAACTCAAACCCGTCGTAACATTTTTGGTGGCAGCGGAAAGGGATTTAAAATATCCCTGGTACGTCTCTGGAACTATTAAAAAAACTCAAACCTGTGTTTCGCGACGCGTAAGTGCCAACTCCATTGTGCACGGAACTTTCCGAACCGAGTTCTGGCCCGGCCCACTTGGTTGTGCTTCGCCGTGTTCCTGATAGAAGACATTGCTGAGCAACGTTGTGCTGCAGCCGTCTCCGGAAGCAGAGCGAGTCACACCCCCTGTCACGTGTTGTGACCGGTGTGAATTCTCCAGGCAGCGATACCACACCCCGAGGCTTGTCAACGAACACGCACCACTACACCCCAAGTTTCAAGACATCAAGACTTCAAGAAATGTTCATATTCGTACTTCCCGCATTCCTGTGAGTAATATCTTAAAATTTACCTGGTCATTGCTATACTCATACATTAATACAAATCTCGTGTCCTTTAATATTTTATAATTGTCACAACTTACTGATACTTGCAATGTCCTATTTCCGTGTTTTACATATAATCATTGTTTAACAACTATTTTATATTTGTCGAGTACCATTGTAATTTTGTAAAATGGCTGAGAGATCGCAGAGTCCCAAATTTGAAAAACCAGAAATTGCCATCACTGATACTGAAGAGGAAGGACAATATAATTACCCTCCTCTTCAAGGACCTTCCACTAGGGCAGCGTCCAAAAGGAAAACAGTAGCAACCAAACAAGAAGTACTCACAACATTATTGAAATTTATCAAGCCGTATGATGGTAATAGGGAAAAGTTAAATTCATTTTTAGTCAACTGTAATAACGCGTTCGATCTGGCCACAGAAAATCAAAAGGACATTATATTTAAATATATTCTATGCCAGTTAGAGGGCAAGGCAGAAACAGCCTGCTCTATAAAAGAGTTTACCAATTGGCAACAATTAAAAGACTTCTTAAAAACTCAATTTAGCGAAAGAAAGCACTACGCCCATTTGATAATGGAAATGCAGGAGTGCAAACAACAACACAATGAATCTGTCAGTCAGTACGCTTTGAGATTAGAAACGTGCCTATTCCAGCTCTTGACCGAAATTGCTATATCCCACGGGCATAAAAACAGAGAAATGGTAGGACGCCAGGCCTCTATGGAGGAACTGGCCCTTCACCAATTCCAAATGGGACTATCGCCCAGAATATCCAACTTTGTTAGATGCAAAAGCGTAAAAACGCTGAATGAAGCTATCAATTTGGCAATTTCTGAGGAAAAGGTTCAAACTTCTTTATCTCGGCAAAGCTCATCCAATAATCCCCATCAATCTAGGCCGAACTTCCAGAAACCCATCCGTCGCGATCCTACCCGGTACAATCCCAACTATAACCAAAACCTAAACACACAACGAAACCCCAATTTCAATCGCCCAACAAACAACTCACCCCCCGTAATATGCCGGTACTGCAAATCCCCCGGACACACTATAGAGCAGTGCCGCAAACGGGAGTACAATAATAATAAATACAACAACTTTCAACCAAATTCATCCCGTACACCCCAACGCGTCCACTTTGTCTGTGACGAGCCCGCAGACACAAATGACACATATTCCGGCAACCCTGAAGAAGGACAAGATGTCATTGATAACTCAACAAAAAACTAATCAATGTCTCGTCCCAGTGTCGTGCGAGGCTCCAACAGTCCAAAATCAACACTAACGACTCATTTCCTAAATCCACTGTTTCAAAACAAATGTACAACAAACAGGGTAACCAGCCCCAAACTCATGTACACATTCCAAATCCTTCCAATTCCAAAAATAACATTACTAAATCCACCGTTTCAAAACAAATGTACAACAAACAGGGTAACCAGCCCCAAACTCATGTACACATCCCAAATCCTTCCAATTCCAAAAATAACATTACTAAATCCATGGTAGGGAAATCACTGTATCCAAACAAACCAAAATCTAATGTTTTCGAAATTACTAACAATCCTGCAAAAACCTTACTTCCTCATGTCCTCATCGACACCGCCGTATCAGATATCCCATTATCCCTTCTAGTAGACTCAGGATCATCCGTAAGTTTACTAAAACACTCGTGCATCGAAAAATACCCTAAACTCATAAATGAAACCATCCAGTTAAAAGGCATCGATCCGGCAGATCAACCTATCCACACCCGAGGACATTTCCTATTAAAAATGCGAATTCCCAAATCCACGATAACCCACAAATTCCATGTCATTGACACTATACACCTACCTTATGATGGAATCATAGGTTCAGATATGTTAAACGCCCTTAATTGCAATATAAATTACAACGACAACCAACTCCACATTGATAAATCATCCCTGAAATTACATTTTCATGATCCCGCATACTTAATCCCTGCAAGAACTGAAACTGTTATAGAATGTTCCGTCTCAAATCCAGAAGTAAAAGAGGGTTTAGTACTTGACCAGAAACTTTCAGAAAACCTATTAATCGCAAATTGCCTAGTACGTGTTAAGGATAATAATAGGATAAATATATCCGTGGTAAACACATCCGAGAGAGCCACAACAATTAAATCAAACCTTAACCTAAAACTTGAACCCATTGACATCTCCAAATTCAATAACCCCATTCATCCCGCATCAGTAAATATGATCAATAATAGTAAGAACAGTTTTAATCGCACTAAGGAAGTCCTAAGTCAATTACGCATATCACATCTCAACGAAGAGGAAAAAAATGCACTCCTACCGTTGTGTTCCGATTTTTCCGACATTTTCCACCTTCCCGGAGAAAAACTCTCCTATACTAACGCCCTAAAACACGAAATTAAAACTACAACCTCAGTTCCAATACACACCAAATCTTACAGATTTCCTGAAATCCATAAGGTCGAAGTCAAAAACCAAGTCAACAAAATGTTAGAACAAAATATAATCGAGCCTTCTGATTCCCCTTGGTCTTCACCCATATGGGTAGTTCCCAAAAAACTCGACGCTTCAAACGTACAGAAGTGGCGCGTAGTAATTGACTACCGAAAACTTAATGACGTCACCATTGGCGACACATACCCCATACCCCAAATTACTGAAATACTAGACCAACTTGGCAATAGCAAATATTTCTCTACCCTAGACCTCGCTTCAGGATTTCACCAAATCAAATTAAACGAATCTGACAAAGCCAAGACAGCCTTCACCGTCCCGGAGGGACATTTCCAATTCCTACGAATGCCTTTTGGGCTCAAAAACGCCCCCTCAACCTTTCAGAGACTAATGAACTCTGTATTGTCTGGACTTCAAGGTATACGGTGTTTCGTCTACCTTGATGACGTAGTCTGTTACGGTCATGACCTTAAATCCAGCATCCAAAACCTCGAAATGATATTCCAAAGAATCCGAGATTTTAACTTAAAACTACAACCAGACAAATGCGAATTTCTACGACACGAAGTGTGTTATCTAGGACATATCATTACTGAAGACGGCGTTAAGCCAAACCCCGAAAAAATTAAAGCAGTAACTGAATTTCCAATCCCGAAAAATCCCAAGGACATAAAATCATTTTTGGGCCTCGTTTCCTATTACCGCCGTTTTATCCCTGACTTTTCAAAAACAGCAAAAGCCCTTACAAATCTCCTGAAAAAAGATGTACCATTTAAATGGGAAAATCAACAACAACTCGCTTTTGACACCCTAAAACATAATCTCACCTCAGCCCCACTACTTATCTACCCCAATTTTTCCGAACCTTTTACCCTATCCTGTGATGCTTCCAATCACGCTGTTGGTGCAGTACTTTCACAAGGCACCATCGGCAAAGATCAACCTGTAGCCTTCGCATCACGAACTCTCAATAAAAGTGAATGCAACTACAGTACCACTGAAAAGGAGCTGTTAGCCATATTGTATGGATGTAAAACATTCCGCCCTTATCTTTACGGTCGTAAGTTTACTATCGTAACAGATCATAGACCCTTAAAATGGCTATTCAATCACAAGGATCCTAGTAGTAAACTTCAACGCTGGAGGCTGAAATTAGAGGAATTCGATTACGACATAGTTTACCGTAAAGGAAAATTAAATTCAGCTGCGGACGCCCTTTCCAGATATCCTGTAAACCCTATTTATCCTGAAAACACAAACACAGATCGTAACCCTAACAATGACCCTCCTGTTGATAACCCCAATAGAGATCTAGATGGAGATCTCATGGACCTTTTAGTCACTCCTCCATCCTTCAACCCCGACGATCTGATGTCACTAAATCCACTTGATTCACTAGACGACATCCTACCCTTGCCAGACATTAATCCACCCTCTAACATCCCTGACATCCTAAGAGAAAATATTGAAAACGAAAACTCCAACTTACCTCATCCTGAACAATCCCTAGAACCACATGCTGAAATAAGCCTGGAACAAACAGAACCTCAGCCTTCCATGAGTTGGCAAAATCCTGAAACCAGGTAAGGTTTCAGTGGTGGTATGACTTATCCAGACGAAACCTCCCCAATACCTGAAAACTTACCTATCTCTGTCGAACCTCACCCGAGCACGTCTCCCTCAGTACCTGAAAACTTACCTTTGCCCGACGAAACCTATACTAAATTCCTTAAGTCATCCGGAACACCCTGTGACACATCCATCGTGGAACATAATGAAAACCTACTTAAAGGAACACACAAATTAATAATTATACCTACCTCTATAGATACAGATGAGTCCATGCCCTATGTCCAGGAAGTCCTAAATAACTGCCCAGAACCCGAACGTGAAGAATTCCTGAAATTAGAAAGAACGTTACATACCTCTTTACCACTCAAAATCTCGGAAAAAACATACTTATTCCTATTTATAAAAGTACATCATTTCGACGACTGTTCCTATCCCGATATATTTAAATCACTCAAACATGTGCGTGACGAAATAATAATGTCGTACCCCACAATAAACGAAGTCAGCACTTCCGATTTCAAAAATCCTTTTGACAGACATTCCTTCGTAAAAATCTATAATATGTTCGCTTACCAATTTGATGGCACTAACATAAAGATACACATCTACCACAATAATATCCTATACCCATCCTTGAGTGAAATCCCCAAAATCCTAAAAGACAACCACGACTTACCTGTTGCAGGACATCTCGGTTCGATCCGAATGCTAAACCGCATTAAGGAAAAATATTATTGGAAAGGAATGCGCAGTGATATAGATAACTATATTAAAAAATGTCAATCCTGCCAAGTGAATAAAAGCTTACGTAAAATTAACCGAGCGCCTATGATTATCACTTCAACATCTACGTCCCCATTCGAAAGATTATCTATCGACATTGTAGGTCCTTTACCCGAATCTGGAACCGCTAAATTGCGATACATCTTGACTATGCAAGATGATCTCACAAAGTACTCACTAGCATACCCACTTCGTAGTAATACCGCCGAAGAATCTTGCGAGTGCCTCCTTCACTTTATATCTCTGTTCGGAATACCGAAATTAATACTTACCGACCAAGGCACAAACTTTACCGCAGAATTATTTAAGAAAACGTGTGAGTTCCTGAAAATTAAACAATTATGGTCCACACCTTACCACCCACAAACGCAAGGCGCTCTAGAAAGGTCACACTCAACCCTAAAAGAATATCTAAAACCTTACGTTAATGAAAACCAAGACAATTGGCCGAGATATGTCTATACCGCAATGCTAGCTTATAATACAGCCATTCATAGCACTACACACTATTCTCCTTATGAACTCCTGTTTGGACATAAACCACACATTCCAGATTCCGTTTACAACGAATCATTTACTACAACATACCCTGAATATGTTAAAATGCTGCAACACCGTATGAAACATACCCGTGACAAGGCTCTCGAATATATACAAAAATCAAAAGCAAATTCAAAACAGTACTATGACTCCCATACTCGACCCGTCGAATACAAAGTTGGAGATTATGTTTTAATAAAAAACCACGTAAGATCACGCAAAGCCTTATCGCCGGTATGGAAAGGTCCTTACAAAGTGGTTAAGGTCCACGGTAACCACACATTGTCATTACTTATCAACAGAAGACATGTAAAACACCATTTCGACGAAGTTAAACATGCTAACACACCAGATGCAACATAAATCTTACATTATTTTACTATATACTTTATACTTACCTTTATACACCTCTTATACATACCTTTATATACACATGAGCCTTATATACATTATACGATTTTACAAGAATATACAAACCTACCTTTTATACAAACTTAAATATACGATGTATATTCATGTCAAACCAATTCCTTATGTGCATGTTTCCTTTCCAGCATACTGACTCACGGTCATGCCGAATATATCCAACAGATCAACGCGAGTTCTGGAATCTTCTTTGATCCAATTGGTGAACTTAATATTAGAGTGAGCTATTTAGACATAGTTACGCCTTTCGATATCTCCCATATTGAGCCCCATATCCAAAATATAAATGCTATATTAGGCACTATACGTTTCATGTGTGGTCAAATCGAAATCGAAGCGTCCAATAATTTAGAATGTCATAACATTTTCCAACCATTAACAGTCAGATTCAAAGATATAGTTACCAGTTACTCTGCAATATCTCACCTTGTAACAAAAAGACAAAGAAGAGCCGCATGGATAGGAGGTATAGGCACTCTATCCAAAACCATATTCGGTACTTTAGACGAAGATGATGCTATTAAGTATGATAACGCTATTAGAAATATTGAAGATAATGAAAAAAGATTGAGCTCATTAATAAAAGATAACATATTAGTAACATCCTCCTTTTTGACTAAAATAAATAATACTTTACACGAAATTAAAATTAATGAGGGCAGTCTTAAAATAGCTATCGACGAATTCTCCTCTAAGTTGAAAAACGTGACCTTCGTTACCAACGAATTAATAGTCAAAACAAACATCAACTCAATCTTAAACAGCTTAGAAGCTTGCATACTTACCTTATCGTTCCAGCTCGAAGACATAACAAACGCCATCCTGTTAGCTAGTCAAAACATCCGACATCCAGCTATATTACCGCCCATGTCGCTATACCAAGAAATCGTCGATAACTATAGACACTTACCTGTAGGTGTTAAGCTTCCTGTTAGCCTGTCAATAAATAACATACATACCTTAATGAATATATCTTCCGTAATATGTTACAGCCTTGATAACAAAATTATGTTTGTTTTAAGAATACCTTTAGTATCCCCTAAGGATTTTGATTTGTTTCATAATATCGCCTTACCAGTACCACATAATGACGTTAACCCAAATTCTTATAGTTTCATTGTACCTAGCCATAAGTATATAGCATTGACCAGAGATAAATCAGATTACTGTAATCTAGACTCACTAAAGGAATGTATCACGATAAGTCCACGGAACCGTATTTGTGATGTGTCAACCGTTTTCGTGACCGCCGCAAACCCGAGCTGTGAAAGTGAATTCATGACGAAAGTGATAAGTGCTTTACCAACGCAGTGTAAAACAGACTTTATATACGGACATATAGACTTGTGGAAAAAACTGTATAATAATAATTGGATTTATGTACAATCTCAGACCAATAAACTTTATATAGAATGCCCCGAAAAAGAAATGGTCGATATAAATATCGTAGGTACTGGAATACTCAACATCCCAAATAACTGTATCGCATACTGTAAAAATACAAAACTAATTCCAAATTTCAACAGTGTAAAATTAAATATAACTATAAACAAATCAGACTTTAACCTTATAAATGATTCTTGCTGTAAGTTAGATAAGATCAAGTTTCTATTGAATAATGAGGCTCCCGTAAAAATAGAAAATTTAGACTTAGATATTTTCACAACAGAATTGAAATCAAAATTAAAATCCATGTCGGACGAAGCCGACAAATTGATAAACGAACCACATTTTATTAAATATGAGACTAGTGTTGCCAGGTTTCGTTTTTGAAAATTCGGGACAGGACATTAAAATAAGCGGGATTATGAGTTCTTCAGCGGGACGCCTATTAAAGAAGAGCAAATTATATATTTTTTTGCTTTCACACATTATTACTCTCCCTCTTTCTAGCAGCATATACTTATCACATCGAAAAACGTCGCGTCTCTGTAGTCTCTCAAAGACAATAACCGTTTTTGGTTATTATTATAATAATGGAAGCGCAGCTCAACCAGACCAAGTACCATATCTCTCGAGGCTTCATTTCATGAGGCGTCATGGTTTCATACCATGCATACATACATAAATTGACGCCTTTTTTTCAGAAGGGATAGGCAGAGGTTTCTTAACTTATTCCAAATATTTCAAAAATTTGCATTTTCCTCTACCGTTTGCTATGGGTGTTCTTCGAGTTATTCCTTAAATTCTCAGACTAGAACTTTTTCGATTTACCAGAGCGATCTTTATTTCCAAGATGAAAATTTATATTTTCAGACACGTCTTTCCACATGAATTCTGACAAATTATGCTCGCTATAATGCTCGTAGAGAATTAAGTGAAGTTAAGATGCGTTTTTCTTTTAAATTACATCTACATGTACATGTCGTAAAGTAAAATTCGCCAGTAATACTCTCTAAGCGGTATGAATTTTACATTGGAGCTAGCTAATAATCACGAAGACATAAGTTCACTAAAAGTATTTCCTTGCACATGTATTACCATCTAAAATAAGACAGCTAGGAATTCGTGAACAAACCGCGAGAACTTATTCAAAGTCCTGTATTTTTTTGGAATCAGCCTATGGAAACGACTTTAGAATCAAATTAGATACTAAGTAGGTTAATAATTGTAGGAAAACGCGAAATACAGTACGGATTATAAATAAAAGTGTGTAATATTTAGTTTTTTATTCGTTCTGAGAGGGGTGATCAAAAAGCGGGACATTTGGCGGCCCGCCGAAGGTTCAATCGGGACGCGTCACCAAAGCCCTGAAAAGCGGGACGTCCCGCCTAAAGCGGGACACCTGGCAACACTATATGAGACTCATTACTCAATCCTAACTATAATTGTAACTAGTATAATATGTATTTTTTGTATTCTCAAGTTATATTTCTTCATTAAATCGAACAACCGTCTAACCCGTTTCCTTCCTAAACCCTCGGCATCCACTCCTGTAACCTTACCTGAAAACCCTTCTCCTGATCCGGAACCTATCATCCCTGTTAGAAATATTAGAAATATTCCCGAAACCAATAATACTCCATCCCCTAGCATCAGAACTAGAATATAAACATTCCCTTCCTACTTCCACCTTCAAACTTCCTAAACATCGATAATACACCCCGATGTTTAGTCCACCCCAGGGAGGTGTTATAGTTATGTAATGTTCCCTTACCTGCACACCTCTCTATTCATTTCTGCTACCTCAGCATTCTCGATCTAATAAAAACGTCCATCCCTCATACAACTCACTTTAGTCTCATCCCATATTCCAGTCCATTCAGACGTCCTAATTGACGGTTGTTTAATTTCTATTTTCGTATTTTCTTTTTTAAAAACCTTTAACTCAAATCCGTCGTAACAGGTCGTATCGCTTACCATCAGGCGAATGACATGCTTTTCTCGCCATTCATCAATATACTCGAATAAGCGCTATTGTGTTTAAGTTTGAAGAATATTCAAAAAGCAAATTAAATTAAAATTTATTCAATATATAAATGTTAATGACATTATCAATTAATCTACTTATAAATATTTTAGTAATGAAATAAAATAATTTTTTAATGTGCCTGTTACTCTCGACAATCACGTAATTCTGGTCCTCAATATGTTATATTATGTTATCTATGAATATGCTATACTAGCGGTCGGGCCCGACTCCGCCCGGATGCATACACGTTTTATAATGGCGGTCAAAATGTTTAATTCTGACTATCAGTTTAGAATATCGACCAATCGGACCACGAAAAACGAACAAAATTTCCTCGTATATGCTAGAAATATCACTACTGTTTTCCTCCTAAAGGTCATAGCGTGATGATATATAGCCTATAGCCTTCCTCAATAAATGAACTACCCAACACTGAAAGAATCATTCAAATCGGACCAGTAGTTCCAGAGATTAGCGCGTTCAAACAAACAAACAAACAAACTCTGCAGCTTTATAATATTAGTACAGATTATGATATATTAATCATTGAGTTTTAAATCAACTAAATTTGTTAGATAGGTATTTGGATATTTTAGTACGAAAATACATAATATTATGTATCATCCCCGTCGCCTTTATTTAACATTTATTTTCTTCTGTACTATATGGCCTAACCACTCTCAATCGTACTGTCGATTGTAAAGTAGGCCCGCGCCCTGCAGTGGGACGTATATGGACTGATACAGATATAGATTTCTTCTGTAAATATACAACCAAACATCAACAGTCAAATTATTTCTTCACGTCATCATTCTGCGACGCAGTGGTACCAACCTTCGCACATGATCTAGACAGGTAACACTATTCTAGCTCCATACAAACACATCACCCAAACATTAATTATGCAAACTCAATTATTATATTTGACAGCCTCCGTGGCACAGGCGGTTAGACGCCTGTGAAACGAGAAGCCGCGGGTTCGATCCCCGCACCGAGAGAAATGTTTGTGCGGCCCACAAATATTTTTTTCGGGCTGGGTGTTTGTGAGACCGAAAAGTCTCTCGTAGTTCCTGATACCCGCGACACAAGAATCGATCTTAGTGTGAGGTCAGGACTATGTATGTGACTTTTGGGTGTTATTTATTTATTTATTTCTAGCTACATACAGACACCTAGTTCACCCAAACATTAATTATACAAACTTAATTATAAATAGTGAGTTGTAAAACAGCCGAGCGCAAGTTGGTTGATAACAAAGGGCGGCTAATAAATATTAAAGCTGTCAATACACGCTTATGTAAGTGGGAACTTATCTGTTAGATATTATATAAACGCCTCAGGGTACCGAGGCGAAGGATCTAGGGACCCCTTTACAACTGTTCGGGGAAACGCTGCGTTTTTTTAACCGCGCGTTTTTGCGGCATAGTGTTATATTTAAGTAAGTTTTAGACCCTTATTGTGTATTCTTTATGGTATAGTGCAAAAATGAAGTCTTCTCGACAGAAGTATAACCTACAGAAAAGCGATGTGAAATTTCTGTGCGGTGAATAAGATTGCGGGGTTCCTAAAATTTGTTATAGTTTATTTGTATACGTCTGTATAGCTACCACCTTACATGGTACTGGGAATTCCGTCACATTAGCACATGTAAGTGTTTCGTAGGTCTAGGTCAATTTGTGTACACTAGGCTTTGAGTCTAAAAAGAGTGTGCTCAATCTTTATTAAATGCACTTTAACAATTATTATTTTATATAAATAGATACATAATGTAAGTTATTTGTGTATCTAAATTCACTATACATTTAATGGCAAATAGATTACATACTCTCGTGCACTTGTGTCTACAACATATAGAGGGTAATAAAACGCGGCGTATTCCGTGCAGTGTGAAAGGCCCGCGCTCTTCCAGTAATGAGCCCCGGCACAACTTTCTGCAGAGCCGCGAAAGTAGCACGGAAAACTTTAACAGCGTCTTCGTTGTGTAGCGCGACCGAATGTGCTTGATACTTGATACGGCCAATTTGTGACGTGGGTTATAAGGCCAATTTTATCATTTTTTTTGGTACTGGCACTGGCATTTATTTTTTCACTTGCAACGAATGGCGAAACAAGCATGCCATTTGACTGATGGTAAGCGGTACGACCGATAGATAGTGTGAAAACCAAACAACACCATGACTTATAATGTAATGATTACGCTCGCAACCCGAGGCGTAAGATGTTAAGTCACAATATGTCCAGTAGTTCGTCTGGCTACAATGTCCTTTAGACCGGAACTCAACAGTCCATTTACACCGCTGTTTAGCAGGAGAAATAGACATTGCGAGAGACCCGTTCGGCATCATATGAGATACCCACCACTTTATTGCACTAATTTTAAAATTGCTGGCTAGAGCAGTGGGATTAAAATTAAAAGCGGACATACACAGGCTAAGCCCGAAATGGAAAATACCTAATCATCATGATCGGTTTTCCGACGGTACGGGGACAAACCATTAATTTTTAGGATAAATCTAATTTATTTTTATTCTTACCAACCCAGAGTGGGTGCTTATAGATACGTATCGAGCATGTAATTTTCACATATATAATAAAAAACTAAAGATAATCTATAAGAATAATTTGGTAAATGTTATTATCAAACGGTCTCAACGGAAAGCACAATATATTAGGGTAATTTATAATTATCTCTCAAAAACATAAAAAGTATATTTTAATAATACGGTATAAGGTGACATAACAGTAACATTCTTTAAAGTTAACCCTTACGGAAATCTTTTCCCACGCGCTGACCGCTGTCCGGTGTCTTAGGGTCGCTACGACCCTCATTATAATGATAAAACCAGTTTTTGAAGAAACAGATTGAGGCTGAACGTCATGGGTTATGAAAAAACTGAATTATTTTATTACTAATTCATATTTTGGAAAACATATTAAATAGATAAAATTATAAAAAAATAATAATAACTAAATACTTAATTTACGGTATTTTTTTCATTCTTTGCTTGATAAGAACGTGGGGGTTGGTTTATCTACATAAATTACAATGATAAATGTGTTCCTACGTAAGACATACAGACTTAAAGACCGTTAGTCTGATATCATCATATTTGTAAATTCTTAACCCTCTACAGTAATGTCTAACTAAAAACCAACTATTTAACCCTTGCGCAAATCTTTTCCCACGCGCTGACCACTGTCCGGTGTCTTAGGGTCGCGACGACCCTCATTATAATGATAAAACCCGTTTTTAACATAACTATAGCGGTTTCTTGAAAAACTTGTTTCTATTCCCACAGTGGACACTGGTTTTGAATGAAAATTGGAATGGGGTCGAAGTGACCAAAGTAACAATTTATGGAGTCCATGTGATATGAATATTGTCGTATATCTTCTGTTATTGTGTGTGATTAATGTAAGCGTTAACTTTGTCAAATATTTATGACATTAAGTACTCTTTCTTATACTATATCCGAACATTATAATGTATATGTGGAACATAACACAAAAAAAACATAGTTTCTCAACATGTTTTTATGCCTAAGTGGCAGGTAGATAGGTGCAACAAGAATTTTATATTATACTCGAAATATTTGTAATTGTAAGGTCTTATGTGCGCAAGGAATTGTGTACAGTTCCCACGTCGAGATAAATGTTTGTGAGATACTCAAATATTTAAATTGTGTGGGTGTTATGATACAGAAAACTTTCGTGAAGTTTCTGACACCCATGACATAGAACTTGTAAATTGCCCCTAGAAACAAGTATGCAAGAAATCACAAAATATTGTTAAATTTATTTAGGACTAGCGACCCGGTCCGGGTTCGTCCTGGTGCAAATATACTTCTTTGAAAGTATTCTGTCGCCTATGTTCATCAGAGATAGTGTCGGATCCAAATGGTGAAATATTTTTTTAAATCGATTCCATAGTTTCAGAGCCTATTCAATGCAAACAAACAATCAAATATTTCCTCTTTATAATATTAGTATAGATATTGCGATACATTAATTGCGAAGTATTCGACAAACACCACACAAAACTTGTATCTTTGCGATCTGTTACTACACGCTAGCTTATTTTACCATTAAATAAATAAATAACATCCAACAGTCACATACATAGTCCTGGCCCCAAAGTGTCCGAGTCTTGTGTCGTGGGTATCAGGAACTACGAGACACTTTTCGGTCTCACAAACACCCAGAACATTTCTCTCGATGCGGGGATCGAACCCACGGCCTCTCGTTTCACTGTTTTTTAATTACGTAACAAAGTATCAAAACTCGTCAACCCTACTACAGCGCGCCTGAGATAAATTTTGGAGCGTCAGTGAAATTTTAATAACTAATTTTCTTGTAGGACTGAACCGCCCGCGGCGTGCAGCGAACGCGGGTGGGGGGTTGCGGGGCACGGGAGGCGGGGAGGGGGTAGGAAAAGTGGTAAATTAGGTGTTAGGTTATGGGGTTAAGGAACTTGAGGTATATATGATAAGGTATGCATGGTGTGCTGAAGATCTTTCAACTCTGATGAATTAAAGAACAGCAGATAATTTCTCTGATTCTGACATCGTAAGTAAAAAAAAGGTTATTTTTTCGAAATTGATGCCCTATATTGTTACTAACTAGTTTGCTAGTAATTGTAGTAAAAAAAAAGATTTTCTAAGTTAGTAAAAATATAGGGCGAAAATATAAAAAAGGCAAAATTAAAAAAAACCCAAACAAATATTTTTAAATTCTTTTATTTTCTGCATCATTGTTATTCATCGTTTCCCAAATAAAAAGTTGCTGCAATTGAAGTGGTTTGGTCATATCAACCCGTTTCTTGAAAAATAAGTTTTATCACAATAAGGGTCTTGGCGACCCAAAGACGCCGGACAGCGGTCAGCGCGTGGGAAAAGATTAACGCAAGGGTTAACTTTGAATAACAATACTTGAAGATTACTGAATATTTTATTAAAATATTTTGGACTGCCTTGGAGGCGCAGTTATATTACCGCACGATTACAAAGCTGAGGTCTCGGGTTCGAATCCTGTGACGAGTAAAGAGACATTGTATTTTTAACATATATGCAATATAAATAACACCTATTGCCAATAACAAGCGTCTATATTTAAATATAAAACAAATATGCACTGACAATATTATTCTTTAACTAGACAAAAGAAACAAAAGCAAACATTACAAGAAAAAGAAAAACTTTTTTTTTATTATTGAAATAGGCACACTAAACATTTTCTAATAATACAATCTTTGACAAACTACTGATATACATATCGATTAAAGGTGTTCACATAATTTGTAATAAATAGTACAACATGCATTTCTAGAAAAGAAATAAACAGATATGTGAATAAAAAATACAAAAAAAATATACACTAATAGCCTAGTGTCGTCAATTTTTTATTACTGTTTATTATGCCGGCCTGATGGAAACTGTATCTATCCGGTTATCCGGCCGGATATCAATATCCGCTTCCATCAACCATTCTAAGGCAGCTCATATTTAACCACTATAAAGGGAATCAGGGGATTATCTAACTCCTTAAAACGCTAAGGAATATTTTGCCCCACACACGTGACTTGATACATTTATAGGTGTAGATTTTAAATTTATTTATAATTAATTACTATGCAGGGTATCAAGATTGCTACCAAAAACGAAGCCGGGTGGTAGTCTTAGTGACTTCAGACACAATGCGACTAAAATGTTTGCAAAAAAAATCGACGAGTATTTTTGTTTTTTTTTTTATCTTCGTATTTGGGTAGTAAATACATCAAGGTGTTTTAAATAATAGTCTACACCCTTTTATTCTTAAAGACGCTATGGTACCCTAGGCCTCAATAATTATTTTAGCAAAAACTATGGATTTACCACCCAAACACGACGACGATATTTAAGAATCACAAAAAAGTTGTGGAAATATGTGTATTAGTTGTATACAACGCATAATAACTAGATTTAATCTTACGGTTTCATTCATAAACAGTACCCTATATAAATCTATTTTATTTATCGAATGATTTCTCCCTTTTCAATGAATTTTGAATTCAGTTTTATCAGAGAGAAAAAAGCATTCAAGTTCGGTTTAGTATCCAAATTATGTTACTAAACCCTCTAGACTTTAAAACAAAACTATAGCAATTAATTATAAATCAATTAAAAATGTACGCTCCCATGAATCTAAAATAACTACAAACAAAATTACATTACCAATATTACTTGAGCCACGTTTCTATATAGGGCGTACTGAATCTTCCAAGCGTTTGTGAATATAGGGGTCTTGTTATACTGGCATTAGGGAAAATTGCCTGCGGGCGTATAGGGGTACAAAGGGGAGGGGGGTTGGAGCGGAAAAGCGTGAAAATTACACAAGAAAATTTCACCATTCAGCATCTTTGTGTTTTCCTTCAAGATGGCGGGATAGTGGGTGTGGCTGCATAGGGATGTACGTGTGAATTTTAAGTAGGTGAGAGATTTTAGGTATTTTGTGTGTGTTGAGGTTCCATATTATGAGATTGAGTAATTAATGTGTTTTTCTAAGTTTCAAAAATATTATTTGTCGGGATTTGTAAAATCTCCCGGTAACTGAGAGGAAGTGACTGCAAGATACGATTTTCTCTTTTTTCCTTTTTTATTGCTTAGCATGATGAGACGAGCACACCTATTACCTGTTGTTAAGCGAAACGATCGCTTATGAATAGCAGGAAACCATGCAACACCTTGAATTTGAACCATTGCTTTGTAAGCAGTACTTGACGTTCCACTGCGCTCGCCATCCTGAGACAAGATATAAAGTCTCAATATGTCCAGTAGTTATTAAGGCCACAATGTCCTTCAATTCGAAACGGAAAAGTGCATTTAAACTGCTGTTTAACGGGAGAAATGACATTGCGGTGGTACCCACCCAGGTGGCCTCTCACATATGAGAGACCCACCAATAGTAAAAGGGTATAAAGATATGAAGCACAGGAGGTGTAAAAATATATCTTCTTATTTATAAACCTATACATAAAAACACAAGTCAGGTAGACCTTAAACCGAAGATAAGGTGGAAAGACGACTTGGATGCATTCCAGTCAAAATGGCAAAAATTCGCCAAAGACAAGGTCACAAGGTCAAACGAGAGGCCTTTACCCAGCAGTGGGACACAACAAGAACTCCACAAAAAAAGATATAATATATCTAAAAAAAAAAATTACAGCCGTTTGCGAGTCGGCGGCGGCAGGAAGTCAGCACAATAGCTGTACTGGGGCCTGCTCTTTGATCATCGCTTTAATTAACGCCACATACGCTATTTATATCACATAGTATATTGTGTCATACAATACATGGATTTTACTCGCAGTTATATTGGATTTTTCTATTCATTATCAGCCCAGAGTCAGGAATTTGTGCCCGATACGGCTATAGGCTCCCCACCTATCACATCGTGAGACAAGGCGAAATGTGGGTGTCCTGGCACCTCTGCCTACCCCTAGAGGAAATGGGAAAAAGGCGTGAGTTTATTTATGTATGTATTATACAATACATTTTTATCCTACTAATATTATGAATGTAATAGTATATTTGTCACCTCTTCATGCCCAAAGCTCTAAACCAATTTTGACGAAATGACCGCACACGATGTCGTGACCAATTGCCCGTCAATGTCTCTCTCTCTATAATCAGTCATGACTGACTGACTACGATCCTCAGTCATGTTGACATGAATTCGTTGAATGTACCGCATTTAGTCATTTACCCTGCAATTTAAATAACCCATAATTAAGGACTACAAAATTACGATCGTATTTTTTATTTATTTTTATGCATGAGCACTTTATGGAAAACAATTTACACTATTCCTACTTTGACCTAAATATTAAAACTTAAATAAATATTCATACATACATTATCTTTTTTTTTTCAGAAGAGATAGACAAACGTGCCACATTTCGCCTTGTATGTTCCGTCTCACGATGTGATAGGGGGCGAGCCTATCGCCATATCGAGCAAAAATTCCTAACCCCAGGCTGATTATAAATAGAAAAATCAAATATCACTCTACCCGACCGGGGCCGGGATTCGAACTCAAGACCTCAGGTTTGTAACCGCACCGTAATACTACTACACCACCGAGGCGAATGTAATAAATATTTTATAATATTTTCTTCCCAAAGTAATTAAATTCATATTTACATCAAATAGAATTTAAGTACAAAGTGGGGGGCTAGGCAGAGGGGGCGTGGGGGGGTGCTTGAGAAGCTCTTTGTCTTCTTACGTAGAACACGACGGAAACGCAGCACTTTCCGCCGGCAAACATCTCGCCATCTCCTAATTACCTACTGAGAAACTATTAAAATTAATCACGTTTGGTTCTGAAAGGACACATTTGATGGCTTGTTCTGTTTAGATAGGACCTTTTCGTTCTGGTGACGATGGAAATTATATGAAAGTATTTAAAAAAATGCAGATGGAATGATCGGTAAATATGTTGAAATCGTACATCGCGCATTTAATTAATTTATCACCTCTACTAACTTGAATAATTTGCAATAATAATTATGGACTTAAAATTACTTAAAACACGGCAAATTTCACAGTAAATAAATTTAAAGTGCATATTTCGGGCTTATACGTAGTAGGTTAGCATATTAGACACTATTCTTTTATCACTTTAATTAGAGTACATTATAGTAATCGTTGATAGGTTTTTGTAATGCGTATTTGAATAGTTGATTTGCGGTAAACAATAATAGGTATGTTATAAAAGAAACTGGATAGTTACTTTTAAAATACTTTATATCGAATAAAAGACTTTTATTTAAAAAGCGATGACAATCAGCCGGCCAGTTTTTACGTATTTCAAAATTGGAACACGTGCACTCTAAATCCAGTAAAACAGGAATTTCAAATTTTAAAACCCGAACACAAATAATCATGTTTCAAAATAAAATCAATGGAATATAGTTTGTCTATGGCAAAAGAACCGGATCCAACCCTTCATCGAATGTCGGAACCAGTTGACCGCGATCCTACTCTACGCTAGTCCGAATGTGCGTTGAAATTTAAAACTAGTTTGAATTTGGAATTATTGATTTCTTTTTATTTCGTTCGTGTTTGTGGCTTGACTAAATGTAATAAAGAGGTTGAACATTGTTAGAACCGAACTCAAATCCCATACAATTAATAATTGGGTTGAATTTAAAAAAGTGACTCAAATGCTTTATGTCTGCAGATGTTAAAATAATAATTATTTACTTCAACTATTTATTAGGCATGTAGGTATACGTGTACATAATTTTATCAACAAATCAGACATAAACCAACCCTACCAAACTATCGCGATCAAGTTTCAAAAGACAGCCCTTATCAATACCGTTATCATTCTTCGGTGGAATAAAATTGGCAATACAAAAGCCGGGGGTGGAAACTACCCCTAAGGCCGGGCAAATAAGCCATTAAAAGCGTTGCGACGGTACTGAGCTATAAAATCTCTGTTTCTTGCCCCCTTCCGGCCACCCTGGGGGGTCGACCTCCCGTCGCGATAAACTGCTTTTATGCCATTCCGTAGTATAATTAAAATGGCTTCGCGTTTTCTGCTAAGATAAAAGAGCTAAGATGCGATGGGGTGGGATCCGCTTTGTGTTATGAATTCCGATGTGTAAGTTTTAATTGAGTTGATTTTGGCTTTTGTTTACTTTCATGTGTGGAAGTATGTTTTATATAAGATGTCGCTTAGGCTGTCCTATAAATAGTATTTGATCCATTATTTGATTTTCAACAATAATACATAGAACATAATATAACTAAACAATAATATAATAATAGAATTAATCAATTCAGAGTTGGCACTGTTCTTTGTGGTATGAATTTTCACTCTCTTTCTCTCTTCAGCCAAGGCGAAAAGTCCAATTTTACATTAATATTTACAATTAATATCATTTAGTTGTTAAAGGAGGAAGGCGAGCGTGACGATCTCACAATCAAGCGCGCTAAAGACTGAGTGAACTGGAAAAGTACGGGTCGGTAGGCGAACCGGCCGAGGTATTACTAGGTGCAAAACAAATGATTTCGAATCATGTGACTATTATTAGTAAAAGTAGATATTTAAATTTCGAAATGGGTTAACGACATTTATAAGAAATTCTAAAATCGAATGGTTTATTTTGTTCGCAACCCTATTTTGACTTTTGTACATTGACAGTTGTCGTCTTGTAAAAACCCTTCAGAAAGTATATCAACAAAAAAGATTTGATCACACAATACACTATTCACCCCATAAGAATATAACACCCAAAAAATCCATCTCTAAGGTTCATTCGTCCAAAACCTCGCGCTACAAACGAATAAAAAATTCACACAAAACTATAACGAAATTGCAGCGCTCCACTGTTTTGCTACGAGATGTAAAATAAAAAAGTTACGCAAACTCCGTAGCGGCGAAATTCGCTACGAATTTCGTAGCGCATGAATATTATCGTAAATGAAAATTTATAACGTAGCGCTGTTTTTATTCGTATTTCGTTTTGTTTCAGCTTTTTAATGCTGTTTCGTGGTTGTCGTGATTTTAAATAGACTTGCTGACGTTTATCTGCGCTGACAATTCGAATCTATAACTGACGTTGCAGTCAGCTATTAAAAGTTTATGCTTTGGCGTATCTGACTTGAAACAAAGCTTTATTTTATTTTTATTAATATATTTGGACTTAAGTTACGGCACTCTTTTTTTCTTTTTAATTGAAAAAAACTTAACAAATTACATTTTCTGATCTTGAAATTAAAGTCATTAGTTTTCAGATATACACCTATTGTTACTTTCTTATTATTAAAAGTATACTTTGAAGTATATTTTGTGATAAAGATAATACATTCAAACAACAATATACTTGAATGGATTTTATTGACTAAGAATCTCTGTAACTAACACCACTTCTTAATATTCAATCAACGCTAAAATTCAATTTTCAACTTTGCTGTTTGATGTATTTGTTGCAAGCCTGAAACAATGAAAACAATGATTTAATTATAAACAGTAACGTAATATTATTTCTATCAGAAGCTTACATTATTATACAGATTATTTTTATACCATATATTCCTTTAATATATTGCAACGGGTGATTTCTATTAATAGCAGTTTATAAGAATTTCTATGATATGTAAGTCCGCCAACCCGCACTAGGCCAGCGTGGTGGACTATATGGCCTCACCACTCTCAATCGTACTGTCGATGGTAGAGTAGGCCCGTGCCCTGCAGTGGGACGTATATGGGCTGATACAGATTTCTATGAGCGATGAGTAAAGAAACCTTTTCTAGTATGTCGATGGTGCTGGCTGTTAAATTAAGAATATAATAAAGATTTAAATTCAGAACGGAGTTGTCAACGGCTGATGTGAAGGATGGCCGAGTCGGAAGGTTAGGCTGTGATTGTTCAAATATACATTGCAGCCATTTAAATATGCAAGTTGTATGTTTTAGACAGCCTTGTGATAATGTACATGATGTTGGAAAATAATTGAGGAAATATTTGCACAATTGACGTATTATTTGAAGCTTTATAATATTGTTAAAATTGGCACAGATTTTTAAGAGAACACAAAGTTCACAGTAGAACACAAAAGCTAAAAATCAACTACATCTAATTACGCTAAGGCCTAAAATATATGAATAAACTGCCAAAGAAGTCCAACACCCGTCACCCGGCCGCGTCTTACCAGTGTCGTAATGCGCATAGATTAGTACGGTCATTATCACAGAGTCATCTTCCATAATCCGCCACTATTCAGCCCTCAGAACCTCGCCTAACCACAAAATAAAGCGAAACACCACAAAGGACGAAGCTTCTAATCTCCGACTAAAATCAATACCTTTTTACCTCTTACCCCCCCTTGAAATTTTCCAAACTAACCCCCCACCGACCCCACTTTTCAATTTAAACGACAAAGTATTATTTAATTTCTATCGTCTTTTCTCCATTGTAAGGCGCGGTGAGACGACAAACGCGCCGCACTCTTCTCTGGTACTAAGACATCGGCTATCTCTTTCTTTTTGTGAAAAAAGTGCGCGAAGGAGCAAGACGGGTATACGAAGACGGTCGCGCGCCGTTTTCTTAGTGACGTCATATAGATTTATAGATGTGGAGGGGTGTTAGCCCGACGCCACCGCGACGGGTGGGGGCGTAAAAGTTTTTACAATCCCTTTTATGAATGTTTTAGTTGGTTACCGTTTTTTTCTCTTATTTGGTTATAATCTGCTTTGTAAGTTATTTCAGAGGAAAATGTTATTCGATTAAATTAAATGAACTATTGTTTTCACTCAAAATATTATTGAAAATTCCATTACTTATATCTTAAAACCACAATTAATTTAAATCTTTTGTAATAATAAAAGGGTACATACAAAAACAATTATTAGCACATTTGTTTCCTTCCACGTTCCTTTACACGCATCTTTATTCACAATTAATGAAACCACGTTCTACATTTAAATCACACGTGAATTAAAGCTGGCTTTAATTCCATTTAAATTCAGAACCGCGTTCCGTTGCTCGTGCGAAACATAAAACGCAAACGCGAGTCGCGTGCGTTCGAAATACGAAAAAGCCGACGTAAATCGCCTAATCTTGAGACCTCCGCTCATGACGTATGTGAGGCACGTCGTGTACGAATCAAAGTTCAAAATAGGAACGCGCGCCATCTTGAAACGGCCATAGAGTAGAATTTTACCCCATTGAATTCCAGTGTACTGTGTTGTTTTATAGTCGTGTTATGCGTGATTTCTGCTGTCTGTGGCGCTCTGAGTTCGTCCGGGAGGGCAGAGAGGCAAATGGAGGAATCTTGGGTGTTCTAATCCAGCAATTACGCATTTTAATGGCGTTCGTTGGTGGTGCCACCGGTTTTAATATTCCGTTGGTTGTTTTACGGCAGCCGGCTTAGCTCGGAACGTAGGCCGATGGTATTATTGTATTTAGTTATTTTAATTGTTATGTTCGCCTTTCGGGGCGTGTCTTATCTAATGTTTACGTCGAGATGTTAATTTTTGTTACTCAAGTGTGGCACATAAGAACGTTTAAACGCAAAATGCTTATGAAAATGTTATAATTAAATTCTTGCTTAAATGTATAAAGCTTCTGAAATGTTGAGATTTGGGCTGAATACGGTTTTATTTTCTTTTGGTGTGCGTAATTTAATAACTGCTTTTAATTTGTCATATATGAATTACTTTTTGGTGGCGAACCTTTTTGTTGTCATGCCGTCTGACTCAAAGGGGGTAATAGTCAAACTGATTTTGTGACCCTAAATTTAAGTACAGTAAAAATAGTCTTACTTATAGGCATCTGGACTAACCCGTATCAGACTGGATTAAAGGATTATGCCAAGGCGTCTAGATATTACGGGAGACCTATGTCGTGCAGTGGCCCTTGCATTATTATATTGAGCCGGCCGTCCTATTAGGCAATTAGTAACACCTTAGATAACTAGGTTAAGACGCTAATATTTAATCTGTACTAAAATACAATACATGAAAACCTAACCCATCGAAGGAATGGGGTACATAAATTGACTTTAACTATAATAACTGCAATTTATCCCAGAATTATTGGAAAATATCGTATTAGCGATCGCAAATAAATCGAGCCAGGCACAAAAACTATTTTTAATGATTCCATTCCGTACATTATATAACACCAGTATATCTATTTTTATTTCAATAAGTAAAACACAGATGCGAAAAAAATATCTTAGTATTCCCTAAAATAGGTATTATAATGTGTAACTCAATTTAGATTCAGTCACTTAAACACTAAAACACGTATAAACCAACACATCACGTCAAAAAACATATTTTTTACGAGTGCCGTGAAAACGTCGCAAAAACTAATTTATACACAATAAAACTACACGCGGCGTCTCCGGCGTGACATTAAAGCGAATATTCTCATTTGGAAACGCCAAAAGGTTTGTAGCGGAGCATAAAATTCAGGACGTGAAGACGGTTGGGGCGTTTATTAAAACGCCAGTTTTGCGAAGTTAAAATTAAACATGAAAAACGGCACGCAACCCCCCTCCCCCCTACTCCTAACCCCCCTCGCGTAGTTGAGGGGGAGGGGGTGGGCGCGCTCCAACTATGTTGCCGATAGGGCTGCTATTAAATAAGGGGACGTGTTACAGAATTAATGGATAAAAATTATATTTATATCTTCAAACATAATATTGATATAAAGTATTTTCTTTAAAGTAATAAAAAATATATTACAAAAGCAAGAGAAGGCTATTGTATAAAGTTATTTTCGAATTAAACGGATTGAATTTGTGATATGAATGTTAATTTTTCTCCCCCATGTTGTGGTTTCCTGTTCTCGAGTACTTGGGTAAGTGACTACGAAAACCATACGCAAATATGCGTATTATAAAGTTTTTAACTCACTAAATTGTTATGAAATTGTTTAAAATCAGTGCTATACATTATGAAAGTTTAAATATTTTACCTCAAAAATAGACCAATCCGTTTTTCCTGTAACAACTTTTGAACCCTTTCAAGACTTAAGTTATATCAGTTTCAAATGTCACAGATTACGAATGAACACGAGTATGACGTCATTCTTATATAACCCGTTTCTAATTTCAAACATTTCCTCCGCTCTCGCCAACCCTGCACTATTTTATTTCGTAAAGCGAAATTTGTAAATTTATGTAAATATTCCGCGTCTTGGTGGGGTGAAAAGTTACCGGATGGGGTACGATGTACCCGCTCGAGATATAAGTGCGAAAGTAGGGGTAAACGCGATGTCTTGTGGAGGGTTACGGGTGGATTTATGTTGGCGTTATTCGTTTTATTAACCCGTAACATTATTTATTAAATAGTAAATAATATTAGGCGTATTTTAATGAAGTTGTGATGTTGCTTTGTTCTTAGAAAGGTAAAATAGTTGTTATATAATAATGTGTAATTGAATTGTCTTACTGACGGGTCTAGGCTTCTTCTAAAGGTAAAGGTTAGATAATAAGATCTTGTATAAGGCTGAGGGATAACATTTTAGCTTGAATTTAAATTATCATAGAATTCCATCGGATTTAGAAACTGCTAAGTTTTCAAACTACAAAACCTTGATTTTTTAAAATTTTTTCTTCTACCAAATATTTTATATACATTGAAGTTCACACAAGCACGTAGCAGATTATCATTTAACATTAAACGGGGTTAATAGGAATACAGATACAAATAAAAACAAAAGTAGAAGTCATACACATATTTTTTCGGTATTTCAGAAACATTTTGTATTCTAAATATGAAACATAATCTCAAAACCAAATGACTAGTTTATATCCTAGTTAACCCGACGTTCCTTTTCAAGCCATGTATCTGCTTCCCTGGTTACCTCCCAAAAAGTTAAAAAGTGTTAATATAAAAAATATGATAAATGATCCCCAGATCGGGCAAAGTGATGTTGGATTTTTCTATTAATTATATCAGCACAGAGTTCAAAATTTATGCCCGATATCAGATGATGAGACGGAAAATATGCAGCAAATCGTGGGTGTCTTGGTTGCATTTCTGCCGACCACTTCTGGGAAAAAGGCGTGTGTTTGTATATATGATAAAAAAATCAAGAAGATTTCGCACATTTATGAAAAAAGAGTGGTAAAATTTTATTTACAAAGAAAACAGATTTATTTGCTACCACAATACAACACGCGCACTCACACTACATACATTGTATGTATCAGCCCATATAAGTCCCACTGCAGGGCACGGGCCTACTCTACAATCGAGAGTATGATTGAGAGTGGTTAGGCCATATAGTCCACCACGCTGGCCTAGTGCGGGTTAGTGGACTTACATACCATAGAAATTATTATAAATCGCCATGGTATGCAGGTTTCCTGACGATATTTTCCTTCACCGTTTTTAGTGCGTGGTGATTGACTATCAATACACATATGACTCCGAAAAGTCAGACTACATACATTAACCCAGAAAAAATTAAAACAATAAGTAAGTAACATATAGGTAATGTAAGCTTGCGCGTCGCTTTGCTGTGACACTTAGGTGACTCAGCTCACTCATTTCAGAAAAAATGCACGGTTGTCTAGACCAGATAATTAAATACGTCACCTTTAGAGGGTAAATTAATGTCTTATTAAACAAATTGTCTATTAAGATAACAGTATATTCTTAGGGCTTACAAGACGAAGTGTTAGCTTAAAGAAAACTCATTAAAACTAAATTTGAAGTCGACTCGCTAGACTCAATACACTTTGAGTTTGACAAAATTCAATTTACTATTTGAGTCACCAAAACCAATTTGCCTTGCAAAAAGTTTGTTAATGTGTTCTGATGAGTGATTGACTTGGGGCGGGCAATCGCTTGGGGTGTCTTGGGGTAAATTGCACTATATGTAAAATCATTTTCCTTGTAAAAAAAATTGTTGATTTATTTTGGTGAATGGAACTGATCAACCGAGTTAGCAATGCATTTTCGGGGGTAGCTAATCGCAATATTTTACATATATACATAAATTCACGCCTTTTTCCCAGAACGGGTAGGCAGAGGTGCCTGGACACCCACATTTCGCCTTGTATGTTACGTCCCACAATGTAATAGGTGGCGAGCCCATCGCCATATCGGGCACAAATTCCTGACTCCAGGCTGATAATGAATAGAAAAATCCAAATTCACTTTGCCCGTCTCGGGATTCGAACATGAGACCTCAGCTTTGCAAGCGTACCTTAGTACAACTACGCCACCGAGGCAGTCTATATAAGTTCATTTTAAGGCAAAAATATTCCCAGTAACTGATGTCTCTTTTCGCAGGTCTCATTAAGTAAGATGTTTCAATCAGGGTCATATAATCGAGAAGCACCAAAACCTAATATTTTTATCTGGTTACGTAATAAGTGTGATTCAAATATGTTTTTTAAACTGTGTACTGAGTAAACTTGAATTAAATATTAATATTTCTCGTTTGAAAGTTTTAAAAAAATTAGCGTTTGGGTAATATCAACTTATTTAAAAATCTAGCGACTGACCTAGTATGGCCGTGTGCCTAGACTTCGCTTAAACACTAAATAATTTAATACGGCCAGCTAGCTTCGTGACATCGCTCAATTATACAACGTCCTTACTTTTAGGATTACTGGAGAATATACTTATTTTCATCTTATAATATAGCGGAATTTTCATAAATGTTGGCCACTGAAGGTCAGATATAGTACACGTGTAAAAGAAAACAAAACGCAAAATAAATAACGACTTTCTAAAAAACAACGCAAGATAAAGAGAGAAAACCAACAATTACTGATTACGGTATGTTTTTCTCTTTCACATACTGCCCATTTTTTTATTATTATCTTGACAAACATAGAAAGTTCCCGTTTGAAATCTTCGGCGTAGATTAGATAAAGATTAAAATTATGATCATAATTACTTGTTACATTCCCATATTTTTGCATATTTTAATTTCAGAACATAAGCGGCCCATCATAACAAAATTTGAAAATGGAACATAATAAAGTAACCATAGACAAACCTCGCGCGTTTTTCTATTTAAAAATGGAACGGCCTCCGGCGCGCTGCGGCAGTTGATATAGAAAGATATGTTATTGTGTACATAAAACATTGTGATTGCCTTTGACAGTGCACGGGCGCGGGCGGCAAGTTTTAATAGAAATTTAAATTAGCTCCAGGTCGCGGCAAACGGTTGTGGCGCTGCTTGAGATATGTCGTGTTATGAACGCACCACACCCGTGCCGGAATTTTAGATGTGTATATAAAAATGTTCTTGCAAGAAAACATATGTAGGTATAAACGTGATAAATGTTTGATGATGTTTTTTATAATAAACAACATAGCTTTTTAAATAAATAAACTTAATTTTGTCAAAGTTCATTTTCCGTTGTTGTGTGTTAGTTTTTATTATTCATGCCGCAAAAACACAATAGGTTTTCATTTTTATTAAAATAAGTGTTAAGTGATCCTCCAAAATGAGGTCCAAAACACCTTCACCAAGACTGTAAAATAAAAACGAAATCTTCAGCCATAGATTTCAGACGCGACTGCATTTTCCAAATTCAAATTTCGAATTCCAAGTTCCAAATTCGAAATATTCAACCACTATGCGAAATTACCATATCCAACGTTCGGAATTCAAACTTGGAATAAGACGCAGGCAAAATAATGGAGCCATCAACTTATGATTGTCAAACAAGAGGCAAGACGGGGCTTAACTTCGAGCCGTTTCATTCGGCGCACCACTAGTGCTGCGAACATCATCTTGGGCATTTATTTTACGTGTCTGTTTGGTCTCCAACCAATCACTTTAATCATCAAGCACAAAAATTATGAACACAACCTTGAAAAATTTCCATACCCACTTATTTTTAAAAGTATCTTTTTAAGAAACGGTTAAATTCGTTTTCCGCTTTTACGCTATAGGGATGTGCCACTGTCTTCATTACACAACTAAAAACTCACAGAAACTCGGAAGTGAAATAACGACGAAACAGTATCAATTCCAGAATGACGACACTAATAATAACACTAATAAGAATAGGCTCAAACAGGGTGACACTGCTGCCTCACAGAAAACTGACACCAATAACATATTTGCTGTTGCATTTCGTACTTTGAGTGAGATTTCCGGAGGTCTAAAAGTTGTTTGTAGTATATTCAAAGTGCGTGGTGGCCTGTTGGTAAACGGACCAGACGCGGCTGCCAACATGTTCACGGTGGTCGCGGGTTCAAATCCCAGGGCACACCTCTGACTTTTCGGAGTCATGTGTGTATTGATAGTCAATCACCACGCACTAAATCGGTGAAGGAAAACATCGTGAGGAAACCTGCATACCATAGCGGTTCATAAGAATTTATAAGGTATGTAAGTCCGCCAACCCGCACTAGGCCAGCGTGGTGGACTATATGGCCTAACCACTCTCAATCGTACTTTCGATTGTAGAGTAGGCTCGTGCCCTGCAGTGGGACGTATATGGGCTAATACAGTATATTCATATCTACCCGAAGAGCGACTGCCGTATAGTGGTGGAAAACCTATCACGCTACATTTGCGAGTACGTAGCATTTCGGGTTCATTCCGTGCGTATCCATTTTAATCAGGCTGGCATAGTTCTATCACACGACAAAGGATAACCAACAAGACAACTCAACAGTACACAAAAAACAAACAATTAAATTTTTCTTTTTAATGCAAGGAATGGCGAGACGAGTATGACGTTCGCCTGATGGTAAGCGATACCGCCGCTCATAAGCAGTAGCAAAATCAAACAACACCATGAATTACAAGGCAATGCTTGGCATTATCCTTAGACATAAAATGTTAAGTCTCAACATTTCCAGTAGTTTCTCTGGCTACAATGTCCTTCAAAACTAAAACACAACAGTGGATTTACACTACGGTGGATTCCGTAACCCAGAGCCTCACAGATCACAACCCATATACACCTGTACTAATAACTCGACTTTTCAAATATACCTACAACTTCTCATCTCTGTATCACCTTAAGTTCGGTTGGTAGAGAATGCCTTAGGTACTAATTGTAAATAATGAAATCAAATTAAAATATTCTTTCTTCGAATAGTCTTTTACAAGATCCTTTGAATCGTTAATTTCTGCTACCACCGAAGGCTACCACCACTTCAGAACGAAACTCCCTTAGCAACACGAACTGTATTTCTTGTCTTTTTTTTTATACCCCAATAAAATTACAATGGTTCCTGGAGTAACAATCGTGTCGATATTTTAAAATATTTATTGTAAATTTACAACAAATTATTAATGAAACGTTCTCATTTCAACCAACCTGTAAATTTTGTAATAATCGCTTAAAGAGAGAAAGAGAAAAGAGCAACACTAGGGTTTCTTGCTCGTTCTGCTGTAATGAAAACCATTCCGAACCGGGTAGATCAAAATATGATTGAATCTAAATGAAGTTGAACATTTTAATGGATTCAAAAAAATATTTCATTTTCATTTTTCACTATCAATAAATAAATATATTCGTAGAGCGATATACCGCCCTTCCCTACTCTCTAGCCAGTGTCGGGCGAGCGAGCGTCGTTGGCTTCGTTCGACGCAAGTTTTGATAGAATTTTCAATTACCTTCCTTTGTTTCAAGAGTTTCGCCGCGCCCCGTCTCGCTCCACGCCACTTACTATACGAGTATACCGCGAGGTTTTAAATTATCTAGGTCACACCTACGCTTTTAAACTATATATTTTATGAATTTATTATAAAAGAAAATATACTATTTAGTATCTGTAAAACTTGGGACGGCTCTCTCAATTACTGCATCGCGACGATATTTTTTATACAATACAATTTTGTTTTGTGTCTATGATAGTTGAAAAGTCTATAGTAGTTTCACAGTATTCTGATACTTTCGGCTAAAGACCCGAATTTAATTGATAATATATTTACTTAATTAAAACAAAGAGCGTGGATGAAGGATTCGTATCAATTTGTCAAAAAAATGTCACAAAAGTGTGATAGAGATAAATGAAAGTTCCGGCCAGCATTCTCGTAATATTGACCACATAATAATTATATCTCTGAAAAGAACTGTCAATTTCATGGTACACAATTATTATAGTCAATTTCTAATCAAAATCAGAACAATAACAGTGTTTAATTACGCCGCTCAATTCCGCCAACATGCAAATATTTCTCCTTTCCAATATACCCACCCAATACTGCCAACATTGAAATAGTTTTTTAATAAAATCCGAACAATCGCACGTGTCTCGTCAACCCTCACACGAGACGAACTCCAACAAGCCGTGTGACGATATTATGCAGATGTCACGCTCATTTGAATTTGGAACACTACAAGATGGTGTTCGGATTACAAGCAGTCAGTATCATTAATTGTACATACAATTTCAACTTTGTATTTCGTATTATGCATTTTTTTTTAACTTTTGAATTTGGAATCGGTTCATTATAGTGTGTATTCATTAACACATTACTATGAAATGGAACGCGACAAGAACATAAGAAAGAAATTAAGCGGACTTTTATCAATACTGCTTTTTAAGAACTCTAATTAGCGCACGTTACGTAACTATTTCAGATGATTAATTATGAGTTATTCCGTTTGAGAATATACAAGTAGAAATAAGCAACCTATGTTTTTTTCTTGATTTATTTACTTATATAATCACACTAAGTATATATAAATGTAAGACTATCCAATGGTCAAATTGAATGTAATGTCGAGATTGCAAGGCAAATACCTACTCGCCACTTTTTACTTTTGCTCCTTTTTCAAATATTAAGCATGTCATATTATTATCATAGGAAAGGCTCGTTTTCAGCAATCGATTTCCTATGGATATATATTATTATTTTACAACATCAAAGTGGTAGATAATAGGATATACTCTCTCAAGTATGGATAACACATATATTTTTAATAATACCGGGAACGCAAGATGATGAATGATTGAGCTGTCGCAATTTGTTCTCGTATTTCTCAAGCAGCGATACGATATCGTAATTATATGTGCTCGGTTATAAACGAGCGACGTCATCAATTGTGATGTAAGATTCCTCCTTTTAGAACATATCCTTAAAACAATCAAACCGAATTTATCAACAATGTAAGTTGGGTAAACGGTCATAAAGAATAATTTATTCTTAAAACCACTTTGCTTCAGTAATTCGATAAAAACGTGCATAGTTAAAGCTTTAAATACCTAACAATACCATTAATCTGGGTGTTTATTTTTATCTCGCAGTCTACACATGATAACCTCTTTACATAAATTCAATTCCATATTCAAAATCAATACGTAATTCAAATGTGACAGCTTCCGGCAGAAAGAATCCGGTTGCCATTCCAAATTTAAAGTTGCACAGATCCGTCTTCGGAGTGCACGCGGTTCATTTTTGCCCGGTCGGCTAGCCGCCCCCGCTGCGGCCTCTCCCGGGTCCCCCTCGCGAAACTTTGACGTTTCCGCGGAGGTGGAACTAACCCCCCTCCCCCGAGCAGGTCGCGCGGTCGGCAGCGCTTTAATCAATTTTTCAACTTCATTCCGAGGCTGGTTTAATTAATTCATGCTGAGAATTCTTCCGTTTACATAGAAATAGTCAATCTATGTATTACACTAAAGTACGTTTATGACTATTGGGAATCGACAAAACAATAATCTTCATGTAACTATTAATTATTGGATAGTTATCGACGTAGGTTCTCGAAGGATACTTTAATACAGTCTACATAATACTGTAAATGCGTAATTTCTCAATAATCTGACATGTCCTGGCAGCACTCAATGAAATTGTATGTTATTTGTTTAATTTTTAATAATTTCATGTTTGATTACACATTGCCGCTGTCTGACCCTGACTTAAATTAAGAACTGGTATTTTAAATTTCGAACGTCTCCAATTGTTTCATATTGGCATTACCATAAAAACCACAGCCTAAACAGTCATCCTTAACCAAGGTTTATGAAATAAAATATCGAATGTATTATAATCTGTGATACCTTTCCTAACTAAGTCGAAATATCCTCCCACGTGCGTTATCAAGGCTGTATGTTGTTTATTCAGTTATCTCGTGATATACCCTTGTACACGCCGCATCGACAACTCAAGGGCTTTCATATTACTTTAGTTTGGTTAAAGTATGATCAAGTTAAATTATAGGATAAAATTATTTTGCTTCAAGAAATGTTTTAAGTTTTGTAGGTAAATCGTCTTCTTTTGGTAAAGGTTACCGTAAAGGTCTTAAATCGATCGATTAGTTGGCAATTCATATAATAGCATTTTAACTTTAAAACATTATTAGTACAGGACGGGATTTATGCCTTACATTGCGTTAGTTTAGAGTCTATTACATAACTGAATCTTGACGGAAAGATTGGCTAAATGAAGGTATGGGTAATATTTTCCTGTCTGCTTCTTCGTGGATATAAAATCAAATAAAATAGGAAACTTGAGTAAACGTAACGCAGGTTACTGATATATCTCGTATCTATAATGAAAAACTTACGGCCATAGACAATTTCAAAACCTATTTTACTAATCGAATGTTTTGTCTTCTTCGCTCATACTGAAGTCAAAATCGTTCGAAAAGGACAAAACATATTTTTTTTTAACTGTATATGTATAAGGCACTTAGTCGATAGTTTTAAACTTTTCTTGGCATATTATCGAGTTTTAGATGCTGATGATTCAGCTACGATACAAATAAATTGAACCTATTATTTACGAATTTTATCGCGGATTTGGTTTAATTTATTTCAATGTGTAACATTCGTGTAAATCTAAGAAACTATTATGTAAACCAGTAGGGGTTAACAAATAAACGGCTTCAAAACAGTATTTTCTTGTTTCCTGGTCAGAAAGTCGTTTTATAATTCCTGGAAATAAACTAGTTAAAGTGCAAAGATTATACTCATATTGCCATATTGTTTAACAATACAAGCGCTACAACAAATGCAGTTACTTTTAATATCAACCGACAACAATTCTTAACAACTCCCGCAAGCGCAAAACAAAGCGGCATTAACGTCCAAAACTATATAAAATCCGAACAGAATCCGATAAACAAACGGCCAGCGGAGAACTCCCACCGAACGTAATTCTCGCAATTTTACAACCGAAAACTAAAACTACCGGACGGGCAAAAAAGGTCCGCCTAACCAAACATCGACCCTTATAAAATAAGCCCGCACTGAAACGAGCCAAAAACATCCAAAAAGGCTCTAAAACTAAAGGAATTAAGGGTGGAACTACTTTTCAAAACACTTGCCACCACCACCCCCCGCTATCCTCGCCGCCCCTCCCCGTCCAAATATATGAATCCCAATTTATATTTTCGCAGGGCCGCGGTCCCGACGCTCCCGGATTACTGTAGTTGCTGGAATTTTTACTTATTAACTAGTTTTGTAACGGACGGCTTTATGCGTGATTCGTTTTTCGAACGCGTAACTGGATTTGTGAAATTTGAATTTGGAATGGTTTTTTTATGTTAATAGTTTTCCGTAGAGGTTTTAATTGAAACACACTAGAAACTCTTTAGGTATTTAAAAGATATTCAATATACTGGCCACTATTGTAATATCCTTAGATAAAAAATTGTCCTCTTCCTGGCTTTTACTTGATTACCGACGTTAGGTAAAGGTTTGTTGTTGCATTTCATTTATTTTGGGAGATTACCGCACAGCTTTTTGTTGATATTAATACCAGAAGGGGGATATACAACTACTTGTCTTAATATTATAATTATTTCGTACTCCAAATTTGTACACTCAGCAAGACTACGATATTTTCCGCTCCCCTCAAAAGGAGCAATTACAATGACAAACAACCCGTTGCCGAACAAATGAAGTGGAAACACAATTGTCGGATACTAATATAACTGCTAAATAGTTGCCGATAAGGGGAGCAATAAATAACACGACCTCAATATTTTGTGTCATAATTCATTGTATAATTAATATCAATAGTATTACAAATATTGACTTGTATTCACCATCCTATGACCGTATCACGAAGATTTTTTATATGAATCACTGTGGAACGTGTTATAGTGACGAACTCATTTGTTAATAGGAAGATTATTATAATTTGAATATTTAGAACCAACATATTGTTTACTGTCAACTAGCCTTAGTAAACGTAAAGTAAAGTAAGAGGTTGTTTAAGTGATCATTGTACATTAATACTCTCAATATAGTTGTCCGCAAGTAATGCCCTATTTATTTTAACTCTGCCCAACAGAACGTGATCAGTCCGTAAAAGTACGGAGAGTTGGGCAGGGCTCCCTATTTCAATCCAAGTACTTTGTTGCCTGACACGCTCATAGCACGGTAGCAGTATGCTCCATTGTAAGACACCTTTACATGATTTATTTACTGATTGAAGGCTGTCTAGTGTTCGTAAGAGACTCGCCGAACTTTGAGGTTCTGATAGAAGCATAAAACGTTCAGAGAAGACCCACCATCTACTATATTTTATACCTATTATACATTTATATAGAGAGAGAAACATATAGGGAAGGTAAATTAAAATAACACTGACTTATCAAAAACGAGTTACATATCCGGGGTCCTCCGAGCCGTTCCAAATTCAAACCAAAACAAAGAACCCGGCTAGCAATTCCAAATTCAAAAATCAAACACAATCCGCAGACAAACGCGAAATTGAAATTCAAAAGTGGAACGTGGAGAAGGCAAGATGGCGGCGAGACGAAAGTTACAACGGTCGGTAACGAACGAAATTAGCGGCAGACGTGGCATTCGGATCACGAACACCTGACAAAAGTGCTGCATCCACGACGTACCGGCGCGGGCGGAGCGAACAAATTCAATAAAGTTGAGCCGAAACTACGCTAAAGGGGAATACATAATTTCTTAGTGTCTCTTTGTATGGAGGCTAGTGCGGGGACAGGGATGGGTGCTGGTGTCGATTATGCGGAGTAATTGATTTGGGTGGTTAAAAAATATATAATGACGACTGTGATTTACGCCAGTATCTCTTACATAAATAAATAACACCCAACAGTCACATACATAGTCCTGACCCCACATTAAGATCGAGTCTTGTGTTGCGGGTATCAAGAACTACGAGAGACTTTTGGGTCTCACAAACACCAGACCCGAAAGAAACATTTGTGGGCCGCACAAACATTTCTCGCGGTACGGGGATCAAACCCGCGGCCTCTCGTTTCACAGGCGGCATCTAACCGACTGCGCCATGGAGGCTGTCAAATGATTGGTAGAGATACCACATGGTGGAAGGATATTTGTTTCCGGTCAGATAAAAACTACCTACCAGATAAAAACTACCTAACCCAACTCTTCACTGATCGTAGAACATTCTTATCTTCCTGAATAACAATCCCTGTATAGACTGATATAAAACACGTCATAATGGCACATGCAAGTATGTTGCGTCAGAGATCCAAAAGTCTGACACGATTTCTAACGAACAACATTGGCGATGGCTATTAGCTGTATAAATCATCATCATGCATCCCCAATACATTATGATCCCAAGGGATTATGCAAAGAACAATATTGTATTTTATAACTTTTCTTACGATACAGTGATGGTGTACTGATAGCGCGCGAGTTGAATGCAGTCGGGGCCTGAGGTAAAGAGCGGGAGCATCTCCCTCCGCCGTCCGCACGTGTCCCCTCCCGGGCCTGCAGCTAAGTGCAGTGCTTCCCGAGTTATCGTACGCTTGTTACGATACTCAACATATTATAGCCCGTGTTGTTATTAATTTTTTTAATAATTCATTATGACAAATTGTCCATCAATTATGTTAAAAATAACGAATTTTATTCGTGGCCAAGCACGAGAAATAGCGAAAATTGTGAATAAATAATTTGTTTTATTTGATTTTAGTGTGTAAAATAATTACTTATTGAAAATGTGTGATATTTACTATATTGTTTATTTTTTTAATTATGTTTATCTAGTTTTAAGTGACAAACTTAAAACAATGTAAAAATTATCGATATACCCACTATGGCCATCAATAATTAGATCACCGCACTACCGCATTCCTAAGCTCTGCATTCAACTCGCGCGCTATCAGTACAGGCCGTTGCCTTTTCAAAAAATCCAATAAAAAATAATCAAAATAATCTCAACATAAAAAATAAAAAAAAGAAATACCGTACTACTTTTTTTCTCTACAAAAACCATTTTCAAAAACAGAACGCAATTCGAATAGAATTCAAATCATTATCGACAGTCGCCCAGCCCGCGTTGTCGACTATTTAAATCCAGTTACAAGTTCTGAATGTATTTTGTTAATTACAAGTAAGTTGTAAGATGAAAATTTCTCTTTGTCGCAGGTGCGCGATGCCGACCGCTTTAATTTCGCACTTTCGAGAAATATCTTTATTTACGTCTTGCGAGTAACTGCCAGTTCTCTTATTGTGTTTCTTAATTAAAATGGCGGCTGTTTAGAATGTTTTATTGGTATAGGCGAAGGGGTTTGTGTATGCAGGCTTGTTTTGTTTGTGGAATAATGTAAAGAATAATAACAAAAAAATAATTCTAGTTGGGTATTCGATATCAAAGTATGTACTAAATAGAATAAACTTGATCAGATATTTAACTATTTTCCAAATATTCAAATATATGTATGTACGTACCTAATTAATTTTATGTCTGGATAATTTCCTGTGTGTGGCTCTTTTAATTTCTTGTAAGATGTCATTAATGGTGTCCCTTGTATAGAAACCTCCTCAGTATCGTTTAACCCCGCAATCAAAAGGGTATATCTACACAACTATGTCAAAGAAAAAGAGACTTAATAAAAAAAGAAAATCATAAAATCCGATTCACATTACTTTTATTGTAATAGTAATGCAGTTAATATTAAGCGTTTTTCGAGTGCAGCGAGCACCGGCTGCGGCCCGTCTCGGCCGCCATATTGTATTTAATTCGCGCCAAGTCGGTTTAATTTTCAAATTCGGAAACTTGGGGCGGTGTTCCACGTTTAAATTCAAGTTTGGATTGAGCGCGCCGCTTCGAGCACGAGTTTTCATATCACGCCTTCTGGAATGGTCGCAGGAGAAATTGACAGTTATTTTTGGTTGAATATTGATGATCTGAGATTCAAATAAAATAATAATAATGTTTCGTACTTCAGTCTTCGTTTTTCTTAAAACGATTGAAGATGATATTATTATTAATAATTGAAGTGTAAATTGTGGCATTAATATTTAAGCATTTAGTCATATAGACTTGTCGTCATAATCGATGCAGACAACTTGATCATAGGGTTGCCAAAGAATGGTAGCAGTGCCCCTATTTTTTAAACAATAAGTCCGGCAAAAATCCAGCAATCAAGTTACCTGATGGTAAGTGATCACTACCTCCCATAAACATCCAACTTCCAACATCCAACATCTAACTTGGATCATGGATGAAATAAAATAACGTAGACAAATTACACACACAATTAATGCAAATACTTTTGCTACATAAATTTTATTTTCTTATTTTAGTTTGATAACAGACACTTCATACGCATACGCAACAGTGTAACAAGATATACCACCATATCTTATACAAAACCATTAAGCTGTCAATACCCTATACACCCGTCCTTACTAGAAGGGTACCTAGTAATACGCAATCATTACTCTCTAGTTTGAAAATAATATTAAACCAGTAATACAACCTCATTACACCATACACATCTATATAAAAAAGAAAAATTCAAATTGCGAACGCAATACCAATCCCGCCGCGTTCCTATTTCAAACGCTTCCTCCATCCCGGATACCCGGTTCCTTGCCGAGAGAGAAGTAAACAAAATTTCTGCAAGGATATGAGGGCCCACCCCCCGCCAGCGATGGGGTTGGGGGGTAACGGGAGTGGGGGGCAGGCGGTGGGGGGCACTAGTTAACGTTTTTTGCATGTGTACGAGCGTCGGGTAGATTTTTATTAGTGTGGGTAGTTTTATAGTTAGGTAGCGTTTTTCGGATAAGCTTTTTAGTCGACAAGGGTCGTAGTTAGTAGAATTTCAGTAAAAACTTATAATATTAACCCGTTGAATTTCCGGTCGGATGGTAATGGATTTTTTGGGACGCGCTACATTTTAATGGGTTTAGTTGGGTCGAATAGTGAAATGTGGACAAGAGGGTTAAAAATATACTTTATTAATTATTGTATCTTTATGATAAAATACGTCGTTATATTATTACTGTTAATAGATATTACATGCTCATAATGAGTTTTATAAATAAATCAAGTTGTAAATTGTTATAGAGTAATGGTTTCTTAGATTTACGCGAATGTTACACATTGAAATAAAATTAAGTATTATTTACGGATTTTATCGCGGATTTGGTTTTACTTTCATTTTTTTTACTTACCGTCTTTTCGATTACTTTACAGCTTTCGTGGTCCGCCCTGTGATTTATTTCAATTGTTACGGAGTGATCATACACATTCAGATTTTCTAACAATGGGTCATTATTATAATTACAATACACGTGACTTGAACGAGTTGTACGACCTCAAACCCGGGACCATCCGGTCTTGTACCTAAATATGCTACTTACATAACATAGGTATGTTTCTGTTGAATTTAAATAAATTAGTTAATCTGGAAAAAACCACAGGAAGCGATAAGCCCGCCATTGCAACCTTGTCTTTAGTGTAATTTAATTTTTAACAGTTTTATTTTTCTTTTGTATAAATTTTGATGTACAATAAATAAATGTGCAATAATTGAGATTTAACTGTGACTGAAAACATCGCTAGGAAATCTACATACTATAGTAATCTTTATAAAATTTTCTACGCCATGTAAAGTCCTCGAACTCGCAGTAATCTAGCGTGGTGAACTATGCTCTGAGTCCTTTAACTCCAACTCTCGATACATGCTCAGAAGTAGGCGTTTATTGATCGATAATGTATCATAAAATATCCTATTAGCATTTTATTTATAACAATGAATGACGAGACGAGCATGACATTCGCCTGATGGTAAGCGATACGACAGCTCATGGACAGTAGCAAAACCATACAACACCTTGAATTACAAAGCAATCCATGCCCACATATTTAAAACGAAACGACAAGCGGACCCAAGTTTATGAAGGAAGGAGTACAATACATTAAATATAACTTGGAGTAAGACCGCGCTCCTACGGAAAAGCACTTATCGAATGGGGCCAGCTATATAAAATAGTATCATACCAAAAACTAGAAACTGAAAAGATATGAATATATTCAAAAGGAATTTTAAAAGAATCCTTATAAATAATTGGTTTTACTCCGTAAATGAATTCATAGACCTTAAACTTAAGTAGGTACTAACTTTATATACCTAACACAAGTTGTTTTTGTATACTTTTACGAGTCAAATGTAGAGATATTATTCTTATTTGTAGGTACAATCTTGTAAAAAAAACTACATTCACAAATAAAATATTTTTATTTTAATGCTTGTCATTCCACTACACTCGTCATCCTAAGACAAGACGTTAATAAGTATTATGTTTTATATACATTCCATGTATTAAGAAACTATGTACTTGGAAATCGCAAGTCGATAGCATTAAACAATATGCATAAGAAAAGCCAGTGAACTATACCAAGTTGGAATGTTTAATAGGTCGTGCAAATATTTGTGGCTATTCAGAAATCGAACCCCAACTTGCATCTGTTGTGCAAACTGTATACGAAGTTTGCAAAATTGTGTTGCATATAAACTCACGCCTGTATATGTTAGAAGGGGTAGACAGAATAGTCATAGATGGCACATACGGTTTTATGAATTTATTTTCTTCCCAATCGTTAAGAAAAAGCTTACCGCCATTTCAGTTTACTGATTCCAATTGTAATTCCAATACACTTTAATTTGAAACTACAATGACATATCTATGAGTCTATTGAAATACCTATTATTATATATCTATGAAAATGTATTTTATAAACAAAATCTGAGAAAAATCTAATCAATCATTATTGTCGGGCTTATTCTTAGACAGTTAAAAACCTATTATAGTTATCAAATATTTTGTCTTCTTCGCTCAATCTAAATTCAAAAGTTGTTCGAAAGGACAAAACATTTAAAAAAAAATACACGTTGATGGTTAAGGACATGTTCATAAATGCTATAAAAATGCTAAAATTATCATTTCAATTAAGCATTACTTAGGAACAAAACTCCATAGTACCTTTTAATGTCTCCGCAAATTAAAAACAAAAAAAATCAACACAAAATTCGAAAATAGTTCCAATAAAATAACCACTGGCTATCGACAGTTGAAATTCGAACTCTTTCTACAGAAATAAAAGTAAAAAAAAACGTACGTCAGTAAATCCGGCAACGAACTAACCAATCGCATTCCAAATTCAAACTCATTCGAAAACGACACCGGGCAAAAATCAATCCCCTCTGCATCCATAGTTGGTTGCTAAGTATCCACCCCTTTTTTAACCCAAGAATCGCTAAGGCGGGTCGCTGGGGGCGAGGGGTGTGCGCCGGGGAGGGGCGCGGGGTTTTTTCACCCTTTGAAGAATTGCCCCAAGGCGCGGGGAGGTGTTTTTGCGAGGCGGGTAGGTCGCGTTCAGAAGCGCGAGTGTGTGCGTTTAGTTGTAAGTATTATTAAACGAATTGAAAAGGGAACGAAGTTTTCGAACGTGCCGCGAGACGTGTTTTGAATTAACGTTCTCATTTTATTCTATAATTATTTTAATAGAATTGCGATCTATATTTTATATTGCTTAAGATACATTTTAATTTAAATTATAAATAAGGTTTATTGTTTTATATTTATATTGTAAACTTTGTATTTTTGAAAATACTTTAATAAAACAAAGCTGTATATGTTTTTGAATTAAAAACATAGCATGCACATAACATATTGTCTTCACAATTTATGTTTGATACTTATTATTAGATACACAAACGTATTGTGAAGAAGCATACTTATTTTACTATTTAAATGAACATAAAAAGCGCAAGAAACTAATTTTGATTCAACAATGATTTGATTTTAACAATGTTTTATTAACGTATTGTAATTATGAAGTCTATAATGAGTACACCTTGGGATGTGATCAGTGATCCGAAACGAAAGCCAAATATTCGGGCGTTCGACGTCCAAAGTAAGTTACTAGTTTTCCGCTTTTAAAAATCAATACTATTCTCTATGATAATTATTAACACCAAATTAAGTCTATGGTTACAACATACGATAGAGGATTCAATCAATAAAAATATTGTTTATTCAAATAGTCTTTCACAAGATCTTTTAAATCCTCAATATCTGCTACCACCGCTTCGGAACGTGTTGTAGCTGTGAAGAAAAAACGGCGCAAGAAACTCCTTCAGCAACACGAACTTGTCTTCTTATTTTAATTTTTTTATATAGCCATTTAAAATTACAATGGTTCAAATCACAATTCAAATACTTAGGCACATTCGTAAAGTATTACATACTTCGAACATTCGAGTCGCGTTTACGATCATACATCACTATAAAAGGTCTTAAATACTCAGGCACATTCGTACAGTTTTACGTACGACTTTAAGATTATTACATTTAAGATCCTAGAATAACCCCTTAAAATTACTATAAAGGGTCATTTAGGGCGTAATAAACCGTCACACGGTAAGCGGACTTCATTGACCTTTCAAATTCCTGTGGATATTTCTTAGGTATAGTATCACGACCAAGGGGACAAAATGTACCAGATTTACTATTTAAGGTCTTGTGTATTCCATCCCACGATGTGATAGGAGGCGAGCCTATTGCCATATCGGACACAAATTCCTGACTCCGGGCTAATACTGAATAGAAAAATCCAATAGCACTTTGCCTGACCCGGGATTCTAACCTACGACTTCTTTGCAATCATACCATTATAGAAATGCGTCACTGAGACAGTAATCAACCGACTTCAAAAAAAGGAGGAGGTTCTCAATTCGACTATATGTTGCTTTTTTTTTTAATTACAAAATTATTAATTTTACATTCTATATAATAAACACCCCATCGATTTTCCGTTTCTAAGCAGAGCGTTCACCCCTAAGCAACCCTTAAAACACCTACACATGTAAGCGTTGAAGAATGCAAACCACCCCTCCTTTACAATGCATTATAAAACTGCGGCCAGGAAGTGCGGGGGTGCGTCTAAGATAAGGGCAGGTTTTGCTTTGACGCCATTTTGTTTTTGTACCACTTTTTGTAAATATTTTAAGCCGTTTTTAATGTAAGCGTATTGTATTAAAGGCTATGTTATCGTCAAATATAATAATTAGATATGACGGTTGTGTTATTGTCCAATTTGGTTATTTCTAAATTAGGCAGTTTATTTTATGGATAAATGTTATCGTGAGAATGCATATTATAGAGATGCTGTTGATGATTTCGATTTTTTTGCTATTCAGTTTCTGCTCTTAATTCTTACATAATCTACTATGGCATTTATCCGGCTTTTTATTTATATTTTACTGAAGTGCATATCAAATAGTAACATGTCCTACTAAATATCTCAAAATTTGCAATGTGGGAGATTTTATTTTAGTTTATATTCTCGAGGTTGAAAAAAAAAATCCTCCTATGTTTTACTCAATGCTATAAAATCATTTGGTTTATTAATAGTTGTACATCTAGCCAAATTCCTACAACTCCCTTTAAGCTTCAACCCTTACGAGAATTTAATAATTACAACCAAATTGTATTTATATGATAAACAAACTCATACGAAAATCAACGATTAGACTAGACCAGTGATTTTTTTGAGCCGTTTTGAGCCGGAAGAGCCAAAAATTACAATTTACAACATTTGTAATTTTTTAAAGAGACACATTTTTTTCCGACCACTCTTACGCCTGTCACTTGGGAGAGATTGAAATTGTGCCTAAAATCATTAATGCATTCAAAATGTTTTTAGTATTAATTTTTTTAAATTGGTTTATGGAATTAAAGAGCCGCAGCTTCACATCCAAAGAGTCGCATGTGGCTCGCGAGCCGGTGGTTGCCGACCCCTAGACTAGACTATACTAATTAATACGACAATTACTTGTACCAAAAGATAAAATGAATATAGTATTAATTGCATTGCGAAGATACTTCCGCAACACTCGATGACGTCACAATCCAACATGGCGGAGACCGTATTCCTTACATGTTCAAGATCAATTAACAGAAAATGAAAAACAATTAGAGCATTCCGTTTTCACCCTACATACAGGTTAGCGCGTGAAAATCTCTCCGCGTCATTACGCGGGGCGCTGTGGGGGTGGCAGGGATGTACTCAAGGAACTAAGAAGGGGCATGGCCCATGACCCACCTACAAATAATAAATGTCAGTGGGATGTGAAGTGACCGGTGAGAAGTGTTTGATTAGGTAATTTAAGGAGACTCAATAAATCTTATCACAAAATTACTTCACGCTTTCTATCTTAAAACCTTTTATCCGGGTAACTTCGCAATTCCTCCATGACAACCGATCCATTCTCCATTATAGTTTTTAATATTAACTTACACCACAGACATGTTGCGTGAACAAATCGTTGTTAAAATATCTATACAAAATCATAGGATATAAGATCTTCACGAGCAAAAGATATAATATCCACGACCTATATGGTACCTCAGGTCAAAATTAAATTTATTTTAGCCTAGATTTATAACCCCCAAAATTCCCCCCAAATACGCTTCGTATAAGCGGGGTGTGAGGCAAGAGGTCGGTGCGGGGGCCGCGGAATCTTCGTTCAAATCTGTGACGTTTTATCTAAATGGGCCTCGGAATGGGCGCGCGTTGCTAATGACCCCGAACAAATACTAAGACGTGGATTTTGTGACAGTGAGTTACGCTGCGCTTTGTGTTTATGTCTTGGGGTATTTTTCGTACGGGGTGAATAGGGATATGTATGTATGGGGATATCTATATTCAGATAGCTGTATTTTTCGCTACTTTGTGTTTATGTCTTTGGGTATTTTAAAGATGTACTGGGTGTATAGGGATATGTATGTATGGGGATATCTTTATTCTGTCAACTAATGTGTTTCCCTTGTTTGAATGGTTTGAAGGATGTATAGAGAATATTAATATTTAGATAAACTCAGTAGTGACAATTCCGCTACAAGGTTTGATCCCTGCATCAAACAAGTATTCATTGTGAAAACGTTTAGTTATTTCTGTAGGTAGATAAAAAGGAATATCGCTGAGCAATTGGCAAGTAATAAATAAAGAATACGATGCCACAGTGCTTGAAATTAAATAAAAATAAACGGACAATAGACATAATTAGTAATTACATAAGGAAAGATGTATTGCGAAGGTTTGACACCTATGACTTTATCACGATTATTTAAGATATTTTGTACGTGTCATCGATAATGAGTTAAACGAGAAAAGCCTGCCTCCTCTACAATCGAGAGTACAATTGAGAGTGGTTACGCCATATAGTCCACCACGCTGGCCTTGTGCGGGTTGGCAGACTTTATACACCATAGAAATAGCTATGGTATGCAGGTTTCCTCACGATGTTTTTCAGTGCGTCTAGATAAAGTATCAAATGCCAACATTCAACTCTTGCCATTCAAAATAATTATGCCGGCTTACTTATCATCACGCTATAGGCGAAAAAGTAACTATAGACACGTCACCAACCCGATCCGACCCTTAAACCTAAGAATAAATTCAATCACATCCACTCAAATCGATACCGAGTTAAAATCGATTGGAGCGATAAATCGAGATGATTTCATTAAAACGCCGGCTAAATAATATCTCGGGGAAGAAATTCGAACGGAAATGTTGGCAACACGGCTACACACCGCCAAAGCAATTTAGCTCTAACTGAGTCATTCGGCTAGACGCGGGGGAGGGGGAGAGGGGGAGTGCCGAGAAGGGGGGGTACGTCTTCGCGCGGGCTGCGGGGGCAGATGATTCGTAATTTGTTTTCTGTAGCTCTTGGCTTAGTTGGGCCTGGGCGGAGAATACTGTAAAGAGGAAATGTTGGTGTTTGTATCGACCCTGACATATAGCCTACCAATAGTGGTAGATCTTTTATAGGTGAGAGGCCGCCGGGGAAGGTACCACGCCAATGTCTAAAAATGTCGAAAATACACTATTGTATTTTGGTTTGAAGGACATTGTAGCCAGAGTAACTACTGGACATATTGAGTCTTAACATCTTATGTCTCAGGATGACGAGCGCAGTCGAATACCGAGCATTTCTACTGTCCAGGCACGGTCGTATCGCTTACCATCAAGCGAATAAATGCTCATCACGCCATTTAGAGAAATAAAAAAAAATTGAGTAACTGAGTAATTAGTAAATTGTTTTCACTGCATATCTACTGCATTCTCAACTCTTCATACCAATATAAATAAAACACCTAAATAATTTCCAGTTGCCCCTCTATCCGCCCGCAGTCAAGCTGAGTGATGCCACGGCTGGAGAAAATGCACGTCGTTTCATTACGTTTTCCCGTTCAAGCGAGCGGATTTATGGCGGCGCGGGCCTGCGACACCACCTGCCGACTCACCTCTGTACCCCCCCTCCCCCTCCGTATACCCCTCCCCTTTGTACCCCCTCGCCCCAGAGAAACGAGTCAAAAAGTAGAGCTTAAGATGGATTTTTAGACAATTTTATCGGGATGGAAAAACAATGGGACTACCTTTTTTGTAACCATGAATTACGAGAAGAGCATGCCAATCGCCTGATGGTAAGCGATACGACCGCTCATGAACATTAGCAAAACCAAACTATGAATTACAAAGCAATGCCTGACATTCCACTGCGCTCGCCATCCTAAGACGTTAATATTAAGTCTTAATGTCCTTCATATCAAAACACAACAGTGCATTTACACAACTGTTTGGTGAGATAAATAGACATTGCGAAGAAATAGACAAAATAATTTCACCAAATTTTTTTAAATATTTCTTTCTTACGTCTCTCCTCCATATATGAGAGACCTACCACCAATAGGTGTCTTATCTATAGTATGTATATATATTTAGTAAGCTAGGACATCTTTATTTATCTGGGTTTCCCCATTTATAAATGTGAAATATAAGACGAGTTACACCCGCGATAGTAATTCCCAGTATGGGCAATATTTAAAAAGGTAAATTTTACCGATGTGCTGATTGTACTTATTTTAAATATTGTTTTAATAACTGTTATTTTATTTTTTTCCGGTGTACAATAAAGTTAATAAATAAATAAATAAATGTTACTTAGCTTTTCAATGTTGACAAGAACTGTTCTTCAAACGCGATGAAAGTATTGCCTTATCAAAGGCAGAACACATTTATTAACACACATCACTTTTTCACTGATAACACTTCACTATTAAATACCGGGTGAAATTAGAAATAAATATTGGTAATATTAATTAATAAATTTAATAGCATAAAACATTTTCAGGGTTTTCCATTTCGTTGTCTCACCTAATTATTTATTGTTATTGAGGAACTTTGCACAACTTGGACAAAAAAGGCATTGCTAGGTAATAATAAGAAAACGTCAGAGAAATATGAAATTAATACAAGAACTTAATATTATTTTTTGTTGTCCTGATTCCATTATAAAACAAAATTTATAATTTGAATGAAAAATGTAATACAATTTGTCATGTCAAATATCATGAAAATTATATTTGTAATTTGTTCAGCAAATATATTTATTACTATTTCTTATTTTTATTATTTTCAATTTCACCAGGTATAATTCACGCTTCAATATTACACCACGCAAAATACGTTTGAGTAATAAAATTAAGAACGGAATCGAAAAATATTTAGAGTACAAAACTGTTCAATATACTTCTACAATTTTCTCACTCAACCCTCCAACGGTCCATTAAAAAATGAAGACGGGTCGAAGAAGCCCAGTGTCCAGTGTGAGAACAAGAACAGGTTTTTCAAGAATATTCCCGTATCGGACGGGTTATCATCGAAGGGGTCGAATGTACCGAGACGCTACCGGACAGCGGTCAGCGCGTGGGAAAAAGAGGGTCGCCGACGTTTAGGGTTAATGTTCTGTATAATTGTTACGGCTTATCGAGGCATTGATTGATTTAGGGTTGGAATTTCATTTCTTAAACTTGTCTTTAAGAATAGTTTCTATTAAAAATATATTTGAACATAATTTTCAGGAACTCATTTATTTTCTTGAATGCACTTGGACTTGCAATTATGTGCTGCCTAACCGAGAGCTACCTATATCTTGCTTTCTTGATTATACAGTGGACTGGTCTGTTATAAATTTGTTATATTTCAATGTGCAACATTCCAGAAACATAACGAAAGATTACGTTGTAATGCGGTTAAAGATTGTCTACTGTCTTTTGGCGTCCGAATGCGTTTTTGTCATGTTGTTGTCAAAATATTAGGGACAGTTTTTCCCTCTTCATATTTTGTTAACATTGGACATCGAATATGTTAATATTATTATACTACCTCGGTGTCGTAGTTGTACTACGGTACGGTTACAAAGCTGAAGTCTCGGGGCCGAAACCCGGGCCAGGAATAGTGATATTGTTATTTTCTATATATTATAAGCCCGGACTCAGGAATTTGTTCCCGATACGGCGATTGACTCACCCCCTATCACATCATGAGACGGTAAATACACGGCAATACGTGGTTTTCCTGGTTGCTCCTCTACCTACCCCTTCTGGGAAAAAGTGTTAATATTATAAAAAATATTTCAAACAGTAAGTTAAATAGATATATTTTAAAATTTTATTTGTTGTGCCTTTCACAGCACACCAATTTAGATTATGTTTACATACACAATTTTAGGGAGACTTATGGGCATTGTCAGCGGTTGATGATAAGTGTAATAGGAGATAGGGGAAGTGAGTAGAATATCAGAACTGCATTTCATTGGTCGAATCCCACAAATCGAAACACTGAGGCATATCATGTAGTATTTCGAAGAGATATGACTGCTTTAGCTGAAGCCACATATACGGTTCACCTCAGCATACAAAAGAAACCTAGTATTTATTATTTATATTCCTTAATTTATTAGTTATTATCATTATTTAGTACCTATATTGAGCGATATATTTTTTCCTCATTTAGTTGTTTGTAGGTAATGTCATCTTTAAGGTGTATTTGCCAATACTGGCCATGTTTGGCAGGCGGGTGGTCGAGCGTAGGACGCAGCCTCTCACGCTGGGGGGTGACCACAATCAGCGTTGGATTGTGGTGTCTCGCCATAGCTCAATTTTTTATTTTATTGCAATGGTTGGCGAGACAAGCATGCTGTTCGCCTGATAGTAAGCGATACGACCGGTCATAAACAGTAGCAAAACCAAACAACATCTTGAATAACAAAGCAATGCCTGGCATTCCACTGCGCTCGCCATCCTGAGAAATAAGATGTTAAGTCTCAATATGTCCAGTAGTTACTCTGGCTGTAGTGGCGCTGGATATTATGCTGAGTGGTCACCTACATGTCACAGCCACCACGTACTATCTAGATGTACGTATTAGCCCTAAGAACGGCACACAACCAATTGATAATTTATTTTTGCTATCTGATGTACGTCAGTTTTCTAAGGTTTATGGCGAATAAACTTATTTTTATTTCTTTTTGATGCAGTCTGGTAAAGTCACTGGATGCAGACCGCTTTCAACAGGACTTGGAGATCCTTGGGGAGGTCCAGTGATCCAGTGATCAGAGGATCCAGTGGTTAAACGACAGAGATACACAGATATAATGACATATTTACTTAACAAGCGGTGGTCTCTTATTTGTGAGAGGCCGCCTGGGTAGGTACCACCGCAATGTCTATTTCCCCCGCCAAACAGTAGTGTAAATGCACTGATGTGTTTCAGTTTGATGAACATTGTAGCCGGAGTAAACTACTAGAATATTGTGTCTTAAGTCAACATCTTAAGTCACAGGATGGCGAGCGCAGTGAAATGGCAAGCATTGCTTTGTAATTCATGACGTTGCTTGGTTTTGCTATTATCAATAAGCGGCCGTATCGCTTACCATCAGGCGACCGGCATGCTCGTCTCGACATTCATTGCAATAAAAAATACAAGTAATACATAATTTTACCATTTTAAATTTTTATGGTGGACTTTATGGCCTAACCACTCTCAATCGTACTCTCGATTGTAGAGGAGGTCCGTGCCCTACATTGGGACGTATACGGGTTGATACAGAAGATATTTTTTGATAGACAGGTAGCGAGTTGTCGTCACCACTTTGAAAATCGACCTCTTTGAATTGAAACTTCATTCTTGATACTTGAAGTTTTAATGAATTTTGAATTAGAATCTATTTAGATAAATTATTAATTTAAACTTTATAATATGATATTACTAACTAGATTCTCATCAGATAACCTATTACTTTAAGTCTTATAAGTCTCATAAGAAAATTTATAAGTATCTCATAAATATGAAATTATTTCGTGTACATAAAATAGCATTCGTAAAACTACTTACGTGTTAAATTAACATCAATAGCCACATTGCCTCGAAAAATTGTTCAAATGCATTGACCCCTTTTTTAGATATATTTTGTGGAATAGAATCTTAGTTTGATATAATATTTTCCTACATAAATTAATAACATTTTCAAATTAAATACTAACATTATCTTATTAGTAAATAAGTTTATATTTGAAATTATTCTACAATCGTGTAATTATATCTTACTAGCGACATCTAGTGCTCAATAGTACCACTAAACTACAACTCATTATATAGCATGTTCTTGAATACTTTTCAATCTTTATTCATAGCAAAATATTTTTTTGCTATCTGAATATTTTAAAATATAGATCTTGTGAAAATACAACGAAGTAATAATCATTGTAAACTTAACACTATTGTTACGCCATCTGTGGGAGAATAGAATTTTGTAGCGCCATCTATTGTCAGAGAGCAGAAAAACAATATAACATGTTAACAAAGGTTTTTCATCTAAAGAAGTAAAAAAGTAATATTTATGGATTATTTCAGATATTTGTTTATTCCATTATCTGCGTAAAACGATCAATTGTATCAGTTTTCGTGATTCAATTTCTTATCAAATATTATGTTAGTTATTTAAAAATATGCAATTTATTTATTATAAAATAAAAATAAAATAACGATAACATTTTAAAAAAATATGGTGCGAGTACATTGATTTAAAAAATAAGGATAGGCCCTTCAGTACATTTGGAGTTTCAAAAAGATGACCGAAAAATTGTACTAAAATAAATATCAAATTAACTTTATTTAATAGATTTTCTATAGACGGTGATAAAAATATTATTTTTATTTTTATTAAACTTTCTGTCATAAAACAAGCAAGAATTTTCAAAATCCTTGCGAGCAACGACAAATTTCATTAAAGTTCCAGTAGAGATGTGCTGGAGCGCGCGCACCACTTACGTCGGAAAACTTTATGCGCTTACCGCCCTGTCCATATAGGTATTTTTTAACATGGCTCGCTTTAAACAAGAACTGACCTGTTGCCTATCAATACAGAAAGAGCTTGATTTCATTGCAGTTTAAAGACAAGTTAGACATTCCCGGAGACTCGCCGAGCTTCAATGCTCGGTGTAATTACAATGCGTACTGTTTTTTGATCCTGGCTTACAGGAGTTGCAGTGGCGGGTGTGAGGGCGAGACACTCTCCAATACAGAACATAATATAATGAAATCTTTACAATAATATTAATGGACATAATTCTGCAAACTCATGAATAGTTGTAATACATTATTGAGATCCCGACGGCGAGACCCAAATCTTCTGACCTCACACGCCGAGGCGTCAATGCCCTAGTAATCTAGTAAAGGTTCAAATTAACAGTCTTTATATTTTGGGAGCCACAGAACTATAGACGATAAATAATATATTCTTTGTGATTTTTTTGTTCAATAAATGTCCGGCAATCGAGCAAACAGGTCACCTGATGGTAAGTGATCACTGCCGCCCGTGAACATCCATTACCCTGGGATTATGGATATGTATCTAGAATCATTAACAAGTTAGTAATTATGTTAAAATTACATAAAAAAATACTACCCATTTCGAGACCCAATGGTATAAAGAGGTCCCAACACTGCTCATTATTTTAACATTCAAAATACATGAAGTATTATGGAACTTATAAGAAGATAGGATCTGAGCATTAGTTCTGACTTCTGTGGCTCTACCACTTGGAAAAAGCACTCCTAAGTAATTAAATAAAAATAAATGAGAAAGGTTGTTTAAATAATAGCGTTATTGTTCGTCATGGAAATACACTATAATTCCTTCAAATTATTACAGGAATATTAATTAGCCAGAAGATTTCCATTGTCACATTTTATGAACTGCTCTGAATCAAACCATTTTTTGTAAAATTAATCACTATATTTCAAACTGGTTTTGAGAAGAGCAACACTAGAGTTTCTTGCCGGTTCCTCTCTAGTGCAAAACGCTTTCCAAGCCTGGTAGTACAATATAAAAATGACTGATATGTAAAGACTGATATCTAGAGAAAAAATGTATGAATCTACTCCCGTTTTTCTACTTCTGTTTAGTCCATTCCATCCAAAGGTTGTCTGGAAGACATCGCCGAAGGCGATAAGACCGCCGATTGTACTATACATATAGGTTAAGTATTTTTCTTTGTGTATTTTTTTTTTATTTGTGTACAATAAAGTGTAACAATAAATGAATCTAAATAACTTAATTTGTATCATATTGATTCAATAAATTATTTTCATTTTACACAAAAAACCGACCATACTGATTCGTTCTATGAGTGTGATCGTTTGAGATCCTTTTTTTTATTAGGAAATCTATAGCAATAAGGAAGCTTTATAGACGAAGCCCGTGCCTTGAACTGGGACTGATATGGGCTTATACAGATATTACAGAAAATTACGACAAAAATCCCACAGAAGTATAAAGTCAGTAGGATCAAAAGTATAATTCTATACTCGTGTTAAAGGCCCTACCACCATATACTCGTTTTACATAAAATTACATACATCAAAGAGAAAATAATTATAAGAGTTTGTACGTCGCAAAGAAGTCACACATAGTTGACCACCCAGCTTAAAGTTGCACTGCGGCGCGAGCCACAGCACTGCTAGTTTTCGGTAGCCATTTAAAGATTCTTGTGTCCAATATAACAGTCGCAGAAACCGAAAACGGTAGGAATTCATCATAATAATCCTATACTTTGTATAGTATATAGTTCACAACAATATGTTGTAGAGTGTAATATGTGGTAATGTAAGTGCGCGACGCGAGTCACTCAGTCGGGACACGTGTTTTGACCGACGACCTGCGACAACAAATCTGTGGACACTTCCTTAGAATTATTTATTTATAAATACTTTAATGTACACAAAAATAACAGAAATAATAACACAAAGAGCTTATATATGTGTAACAAAGAATTATATTTATTTTTACTCTTCCTTATTAGAAATTTATGTTTATATGTTTATTCAAAACATAGAAAACTTACGGCTAATAACAGTTTGAGTACACATATAAAAATAACATAAAGCTTATGACAAGTTTTCACTTAAAGATACACTGAGTTAAAAAATACAAGTATGTGGAAGAAAATAAGTACCACATTGGCTAAAGAAACGTATCGTAAATGTATTTTGTATCTATAATTGTAATAGTTTGATGAATTTATTTTTTATTTTAAATAAATAAATAAATAACACCCAACAGTCACATACATAGTCCTCACCCCACACTAAGATCGAGTCTTGTGTCGTGGGTATCAGGAACTACGAGAGACCTTTCGGCCTCACAAACACCCAGACCCGGAAGAAATATTTGTGGGCCGGACAAACATTTCTCTCGGTGCGGGGATCGAACCCGCGGCCTCTCGTTTCACAGGCGGCGTCTAACCAACTGCGCCACGGAGGCTGTCAAAATGAACACAGCATGGCTTATCTTAACCTAATAAGAATATATTTGATAACCTCAAACACATTTTCTAAATTCTTATCGGATTACTATTAGCCACTGCTGATTTTGTCGCTAAACACAGAATTATATTTTACATATTGGTGTAATGTTGATATAAGAATTTCATAATGTTTAATTATGTATGTAATCCACTAAGCGTGTAAGACCAGTGTGGTAGACGAAAAGGTTTACTTACAATTATAAGGGTTAGTTTCTCTGTAAGACCCGATTGAAGTGACTATTTTCACTACAGATCCAGATTCCTTTCTCTGCGCATTCTTTTTCTGAGGATGATAATTGAATGTTTTCGTCGCGTGATAGGTCAAACGCCGGCTGGTTTGGTGTGATTCACAATAATTATAAATTGTTTCGGGTCTGAAATTTTGTGAGACCGGAAAGTCTCTCCTAGCTTCTGATACCCGCTACATAAGTCCCGATCTCAGTGTGGGATCAGAACTATATATGTGACTGTTGGGTGTTATTTATTTATTTCACTCAGTTACTAGTAGATCTCTCATATGTATGAGACCGAATGGGTAGGTAGCAATGTCTAGTTCCTCCGCCAAACACCTGTAAATATTGTGTTCCGATTTGAAAGATAGTACGAGTACACCCAAAGAAACTACTGGACATAATTAGATCTAACATCTTATGCCATAACATAATCCCGATGTACGTGAATTTCGGGTATATTTTTATTATTTTTAAATAAATATGTTATAGTGTCGGCTCCATAGTTTGTGTTGTTCTGTGAGCGGTCAGTCGGTCGGCGTGAATATGACGTGCGGACGATGCTAACGACAGACACCTCGCCACACCGCGCCACCGACACCTGCGTCTTACCAGTTGAGAGACGGCGGGTTCAATTCCTGAACATATTCAAATTAGAGTAATATTTTTACATGTTTTGTGTATTTGGTGGGAGATTAGTAAATTGTCCGAGTGTCCAAGACCAAGTGGCAGATATATGTTCCCTGAATAAATACATTTTTGTATATATTATTGCTCTGTGAGATGTTTATGCGGGGGTTAGTCATTGTTTGTGGTTATTTTCTGTGTGTTTTAAACTTGGAAAAATCTTGAAAACTGTATCATAAAAATCACATTACACCGTGCGTTTAGCTTGACATTCGAAGCTCAGTTGTTACCAATTACCAAACAGTATCAATAAAGCAAAGAAATTAAATTAAGTTTTATTTTAATAATTTTACGTGTCTTCCTTTGTTGTAAACTTGCCACAAATCTCACCCACATAATAAGTGGCAGACTTATATGAGACAGCATCAGAATTACTGCATACTTTAGACGACTTCATAAATGGATAAGGTCGGTCGAAGATTTTATTTAATGCAAAAAGCATGAAACTGTACTGAGCTGTAACTGTCTTATATTTAAAATAATAGGGCCACACGTGTTCCTCCTTCTATAATCCTGGGTCCTTCCGCCTTACTTTGAAGAGGCGTCTTAGCGTGGGTCCCTCCCGTAGTGTGAAGAGGCATCTTAATAGGCCGGCATAATGGTATCGAATGGCATGAGACCGCCGTCTGACTCTGGTCTGGTCTCGCCACCAGGTGCAATGCAGTCATTGGGCCGTGCCTGAATAAAAAAAATGCTTTACCACGTTAACATTAGTGCTTCGTTCAGTTAAACTAGATTACCTACTCTCTCTCTCTCTACAGCCACAGGAAGTCCACTGCTGGACATAGGCCTCCCCCAAAAATCTCGACACACACCTGTGGGAAGAGGCCTGCATCTGAATTACCTAATACCTACCTAGTCAAAATCTAGTACCCGTCCGGATAGCGCCCCTGGTATACGACTGAGAAAAACATATTATATGTATCGCTAGAGAGACTGTAGATCGATAGTCTATTTGGATTATAATAATAATAAAAACTTTTCTTTGGAATATAATTACATAAGTTACATTTTTCATGTATATCATGTTAGTGCTTACACAGATTATAACAGCTGGAGTTTAACAGAGGGCCTCAAACTAGGCAGTGTATCTTGGAGACCAGTATATTATGTCTATTATAATTGTTACATTGTGTAGTATTGCTCTTATTTATTATTTATTTATTTAAATCTTTATTGCACACAAACTTAACAATACAAACAAACAGAAATAATTATAACAAAGAGTACAAATGGCGGTCTTATCGCTCAACAGCAATATCTTACAGACAACCATGGGATGGATTTAAATAAAGGAGAGGGAGAGAGGGCAGTATAACAAATAAAGAATTACTTAAAGCTAAATAATACTAATTAGACATAACTACTAATATACATATACATATCCATAAATATATATATATATATATATATATACATACATAAAAATAAATAATACAAAATCATATATAAATTATAATATACTACAGTTTCCAAATGATTTAATGAAAAGAAGTAAAAGTGAAGACTGCTTTAAAGGGAAAGGTAGTGCTCTTTAATCTGTTTTTTAAATGACGACAGCGTTTGCGCCTGCCTCACCACAACAGGAAGCGCGTTCCACAACCGAACTGCTTTGACAGTAAAAGAATTATCCATTGCTGTCGTGGTATGCACAGGCATTCTCAGCTTAAGATTCTCAGACGATCTCAAGGATCTCGAATGGGAGTCATGAAGAAAAATGAATCGTTCTTTAAGATAAGATGGGGTGAGAGGATTAAACAAAATATTATAAAGAAAAGAGAGAATGTGAGTATGCGCTCTTATGTTAATTTTCAAACTTATCTTCTAATATACATAATATAAAAATATATATTTATAATAGTTACAACATCATCTTATCATGCCTAACTAATTGTATAAAATATTATGGTATTTAGTAATTATTTATATTATATTCGGTGAGTGCACAAAAAAATCTGAAACGATCATCATACGAGTATAAACACTTAATTTAAGAATTTATAATTTAGAAATCTTAGCAACCTTAACAGATATCTAACAATATATTTTCGGTGTATTTATAACCAAGTGTTTGTAGCCACTTTGATACAGTTGATTTTAAGAACTAAGAGGGTTTTCAGGTCGCAATGTTTTAATACCGAATTATAGGTGTGCTCTAAGGAATTCTCCAAATCGGCGACCAAAATTCGTTACAGTAAGTGATAACTAATTGACAGATTGCCGTGTAAATAGTTTTAAGTATGCAATAACTAGCGGAATTGTTGAGTCTTTTTAAAATTGAGCAAGTCTTTCTAATTCTCTTTGACACGTGATCGATGTGTTCTTAAAGTTTAAGTTTTATGATCATCCCTAAGTATTTTACAGTATGTGATTGTTGTATATGTTCGCAGTTACAGTGTTGATGTAGACAAGATCTGTTACAGGTATGGATTTGGAGTTTAGTTGACAATGGTGGCTGAGACACAGCAGTTTTGTGAAAACAGAGGTATTTTGTTTTTTCTTTATTTAGGGTCAGAAGGTTATATTGCATCCACTTGTTTATATCTTCCATACCACGGTCCGCAGCTAGGAAAGCAGAACAATCTTTACCCGTGAACAGAATAACGGTGTCATCAGCATAACAAATTGTCTCAGCATTAGGTATTTAGATATTGTGTATATCATTCATATAGGTTATGAATGAAGTAGGACCTAGTGTACATCCTTGGGATACGCTGAAATGAACTGTTGGTATTTCTCTATGTTGAGAGCCAACCTTAACCAATAATTTACGGACTATTTTTTTCAGAAAGGTAGCTAGTAAGCCATTCCAATGTCACCTCTACCACCTCTACCACCCGGTTCGGAAAGCGGTTTTCACAAGAGAAGAAGGAGCAAGAAACTCTAGTGTTACTCTTTTCAAAACCAGTTTACAATTAAGTGTTTATTACAAAAAAACAGTTTACAATTAAGTGTTTATTACAAAAATTACACGTGATTTAAATCAGAGCAGTTCATTACTATTTTTTTATTACAATGAATGGCGAGACGAGCATACCTTTCGCCTGATGGTAAGCGATACGACCGCTCATAAACAGTAGCAAAACGAAACAACACCTTGAATTACAAAGCAATGCATGGCTTTACACTGCGCTCGCCATCCTGAGACATAAGATGTTAAGTCTCAATATGTCCAGTAGTTACTCTGGCTACAATGCCCTTCAATCTTCAACTAATTAATTTATTATAACATTTTAAATACGATACAAAGTTTCATTGTAAAATGGGCATTATTCTTTACCTATACGAACGCCAATTGTAATGTTTCGATTGCTATCATCTGGATCATCGACGTGTGGCCGGCCCATGAAAGCTAAAGGAGACCGGGAAAGAAAAAGGATATAATGAAGCAAGGAGTATCGGAAAGGTCAATCTCAGGATATTTTCTACACCGTTACACTAAATGATAATAAAAATTCTAATTTTCCATATCTGTATCTGTATCTGTATCAGCCCATATACGTCCCACTGCAGAGCGCGGGCCTACTCTACAATTGAGAATATGATTGAGAGTGGTTAGGCCATATAGTCCACCACGCTGGCCTAGTGCGGGTTGGCGGACTTTACATACCTTAGAAATCGCTATGGTATGCAGGTTTCCTCACGATGTTTTCCTTCACCGTTATAGTGCGTGGTGATTGACTATCAATACACACATGACTCCGAAAAGTCAGAGGTGTGCCCTGCTATTCAAACCCGCGACCACCGTGAACATATTGGCAGCCGCGTCTGGTCCGTTTACCAACAGGCCACCACGCACTTTTAATTTTCCATATATTCGATGCAAAAATATTTTGAAATATTTTATAACAAAACCTAATCATCTTAATTGGAACAATATTTTGACCAGTTAAATATAATATCATATACACCTTTCATTGTATACTCAATTTAGATACAACTTTAAATTATCATTTTAATAGTTACGGTGTTTTATCACAATCAACAAATAAATAGGTAGATGTGTGTACCAAAGTCACAATTATACTGGGTTTTACCAAAAATATTTAATCTGATAATAATCCTTCTATAATTTAAAATAACAAAAAATACATAATGCATATAATTTTATCCCGTATCAAACGAAAGTACACAATAAACTAAAATTAATCCAATTTAACAAGAGAACATTTTTTTATTGCAATATATGCCGATACAAATATGCTACTCGTATTCGCCTGATGGTAAGCGATACGACCGTTAATGAACAGTAGCAAAACAAAATTTACTGGTGGTAGGTCTCTCATATGTGAGAGGCCATCTGGGTGGGTACCACCGCAGTGTCTATTTCTCCCGTCAAACAGCAGTGTAAACGCACTGTTGTGTTTCGGGTTGAAGGGCATTGTAGCCAGAGTAACTACTGGACATATTGAGACTTAACATCTTATGTCTCAGGGTGGTGAGCGCAGTAGAATGCCAAGCATTGCTTTGTAATTCAAGGTGTTGTTTGGTTTTGCTACTGTTCATGAGCGGTCGTATCGCTTACCATCAGGCGAACGGCATGCTCGTCTCGCCATTCATAGCAATAAAAAAAAAAAACATCACCTTGAATTACAAAGCAATACTCGACATTCCACTGCACTCGCCATCCTGAGACATAAGATGTTAAGTCACAATATGTCCAGGAGTTACTGTGTCTTTAAAAGTATCGACAAAATATTTAGTTCTACTATCTGTAAATATTTAAAGAATCGTGTTCCGTCGGCAGTCAGTATTCAAATGCACAGTTGTGTTTCGGTTTGAAGAATATTCTAGCCAGAGTAACTACTGAACATATCGAGACTTAACATCTTGTGTCTCAGCATGGCAAGCGCAGAGAGATGCCAAACATTGCTTTGTAATTCAAGGTGTTGTTTGGTTTTGCTACTGTTTATGAGCGGTCGTATCGCTTACCATCAGGCGAACGGCATGCCCGTCTCGCTATTCATGGCAATAAAAAAAAAACACAAGAAAACATCGTGAGGAAACCCGCATATAATAGCGATTTGTATGAATTTCTATGGTATGTAAGTCCGCCAACTCTCACTAGGCCCGCATGATGGACTATATAGCGTAACCCCTCTCAATCATACTCTTCATTATGGCGGGGGCCTGTGCCCTGCAATGGGACGTATATGGGCTGAAATAGACTTTCTTGGACAATAGCCCACCACGTGGACCTATTGCGAATTGGGCAACTCAAATCTTTTAAGAACTGTACAATTTGCAGATTTCCTCACAACGGTTAGTGTTGGTCATCGTAACAGTAAAGAAAGAAAGAAAGATTTATGTATTGCTGGTACAAATAGCACACACGAAGAATAACATTAAACAAAAATAAACATAGAAAGTATTAAATTTAAAAAATACTTATAGTGCGATACAACGAATTATAAACATAGTGATAATTATAGGTGGTCCGAAAAGTCTCTCGTGGTTGCTGATACCCGCGACACAAGACTCAATCTTAGTGTGGGGTCAGGACTATGTATGTGACCGTTGGGTGTCATTTATTTATTATTATATGCATAGTCTTATGCAATAAGTAATTTTGCCAACAACAGGAACCTCCATTCAGCTTCTTACTGCAATATGGTCTAAGCAGTACCACAGCGCTGGTTTTAAATGAGGGTCGTAGATGATATCCGGGCACTAAGTCGATGCGCCTCTTGTATTAAGAAAATAACGAATACAACAAATTAAAAGTAGAAAAGCAATCAATAATAATAACAACAAATAAGAGGGAATAAATTGATTACTAATTCAACTAAATGACAATATGTACTTGGTGTTGAGTAACAGTTTTTGAACCGATTCGAACCCTCAAACCATATTTGGAAAAATTGCTTTCCGTTCGTTAACAACAAACCAAGCTTTTAAGTACATATCCATTTAAAAAAAAGACGGGTTGCACTCCGGGAGTGCCGGCAGAAGTGAAAACTTGATTATTAACGTTGAGCATGTTTGATATTTTGGAATGGTTAGGGAATAATTTTGCACCAATTGCTTTATCAGTATAAAAGTACTATCATTTATGTGGTAGAATACAATATTCATTTATTGCGCTATCGTACACAAACATGACAATTTATATTACATTAAAAATTTAACACTTTAAAACTATTACAATTATTTTACATTAAAAAGTTTATCTCTCCGAAAAATCAACTTTCATCCATAATTTCAACGACTTTTTCACCATCATCATTACCAGAACTATCATCGCCAATCTCTAAAACCGATACGATAGGTTTATGGTAGCTGAAGTAAGAAACGAACAGTTTTGATTCGAAGTTTCGAACCTATTTAAATGTCTAATAAAGACCGCATCAATAGTAGTTTTGTATTTCGTTGTGCTAAGATTGCGATCATTCGACATAGTTAAACCAAATTCATTATTTAAAAATTCAATTAATAGTTGATTTTTATCGTCTGCGAAGTTTATGTTGAAATCTCCACTCAAAATCATTGGCAATTCATCAAAGCTTTATAAACTGACAGCTAACTGACAGCTGTCTACTCTCCATCCGTCTTACGCTTTTTCGATCAGGTCACGTGTCCTGACGCGAGTTTAAGATTTTATACCCATTACAGAAAAAGTGCTCAACGCCGCTAAAGAAGTTTTCACTTCAAAAATATATTTGTTCATTTATTTAATCCTTTTTTGCACTGTACAGAAATACTAAACTACTAAACTATTACACAATAAAAATGATAGTACAAGTGGCGGCCTTCTCACACTAGGTAATTTCTTACAGGCAACCATGGGATGGATATATTAACAGGAGATAGAAAGGGCAGTCTAAGGCGTAAATGAAATAATAATAATCACTAATTACTACACCGCTTCTGTAAATTGGTCCTGGATTTTTGGACGCAGATTTTTTACTTTAAGTGGGCATTTGTTGGACCCATAGATTCTCGTATCAAGGCTGCCCATTCACTGTACTATGTACTCTCTCATGTTATAAAGGTCATGATCAAATAGCATTTACAATTATTATTTTTGACGTGACAACGTCTTAAATTAGGTTGCGGCTGGGAGTCACTTATGAAAAAGTGTAACGCCCGGTAACGTTACGATGAGTCACCGAACGAGAGAGAGGCCCGCCGAATGCCTTGCGTCTCTCTCCCACTCAACTATGATCTAATTATAGTTGAGTGATTAATTTAATTATATTCATATCAATAAATATTCTACCGAGAAAAAGACGTTGTCACGTAAAATCTTCGCCCGTAAAACCGACTTTACAGGCAACCATTTTTTATTTCAATGTTTGGCTAGACGAACATGTCTTCCGCCTGATGGTAAGCGATACGACCGCTCATGAACAGTAGCAAAACCAAACAACACCTTGGATTACAAAGCATAGCTTGGCATTCCCAACTTATCAAAACTCTACGTAATTAAAATCTCTACCAAAACGTAACAAAAAAAAGTGTAAAAAAAGCCTAAAACGCGTTCCATTTTCAAAACAGTTGAATTCACTAACACAAGAGCATATTAAAATCTCTACATTACAAAAAAAATATTATTATGTCTAAAGTCCGCAATTAAAAATTATTTAATCGCTAAAAGGCACATTCACCCACATCCAAACATTCTAATGACAAACCAGTGTCCCATTATGGAACCAAATGTAATAAAATCCAATAAAACCTACCCTCTTCCAAACTTCTTCCAAACTTGCTCCACTATCTCAACTATTCCCGCCCCTTTTGGACGAAACCACTTATATATTGCCATCTCTCTCGCGCACGCCGCTAAGTAACCATGATGATAAGGATAGAAACTAGTCCGACCACATTCATTGTTATTATAGTTTTAATACTTTGTTCCATTACGACGTAACTCTATGTTTGCGCTACTTGAATTTAGACTCTGTAATAGAGTGTTACGACTGGTTTTGCAACAAGTCAAAATGTAAGTATGACTATTTGAACCAACTACCTAAAATACAACGCTGGAAGATTTTTACGCGAGCGATTTACTTACTTAGCTACACGTCTTAAGGACTATAGTGGCATAAAAATATGCTACTTAAGACGTTGTTGAAAAAAATACGCGGCACATAGTTATTCAGTATCGACGTCTTGCGCAAGATGGCGGTGCGAGAGGCGTTCTAAATTTGAATTTCTCTTAGGAATAAGGTGGGATGTTTATTCTGGTTATGAAATTGTACGATGGATTTGAATCCGCTGCAGCGTTGCGTAGCGCTTTCGAAATTTAGTATGGATTCGTGTTTGACGACCGTCTAATGGAGAAAATTCAAGCGAATCGCAATTTTTTTGGTAGTAACCTTGAATATAATATATTATAAAGTAATATATTGAAGATATTCAATGTGGAATAAAATTATTATTAGTAAAATAAAATATTTAATATTCCCATGACATTTTGAACTTTACAAATAAATCCGATGGTATGTCCCAAATCCAATTTCTCAGAAGTAATTCAATAAAACCGGTTCAATCCGGTTAAATATAAAACACAATTATCTACCTCTTGTGGGAATTTTATAAAAAAAATAAGTTGGGGTTGCATCTTGACATAGTTTTTGTAAACCTGTGTCTTGTAGAACAGGTATTCCATTGTTAAGAGGACATAGAGCGTAAAATTATTTTTTTCTTTGCTTACTTACAAGTAAAGAGGGTCAATACCGCTTTAATTTCATAAGGGTGTGAACGTAAAACAATAGTTAGGTTATTTGCTAAATCCTTTTTTTATTAGATATAGATACTTAGTTAACAATAACTTAGACATAAACTAAAACAAAAACTAAGACTAAATTTCTTAAATTCTCATTTTTTATTATCTTCTAGAATATCTAAATCCACCTCACCCCTCTAATGTTATTGTTATGTTATCTAACATTATTTGAAGATATATTTCTATTAATTACTCAATACTGCATAATAGTATATCCAATCATTAATTTTGTTTAAGTAAACTAATAACTTTAAAAAATATAGTCAAAACAACCTGAATAGATATTCTATCTATGGTACCTACAATTATTATATGTACATATTCTCACGACATTTTTGACCTCAGATCCGGTATTTTGGCCTCCTTTCTTGAAAATCGACGAATGCGTCCCACCAAAACCAGTTAGATCTGGTTAGAACCGAATGAAAGCGGTTTATATCACAATTATCTGGTTTTATGGGAATTTATTTATGAAAAGCTTCAAATGGGGTTGTATTGTAACAATTTTGATTCAGAATGACCAATACTTTGAAATGTTACTACAGTTTTATAATAAAAGTTGTTGTCTTTTTTTTTTTTAATTATTTGTTTTACTTATGCTATTACCTAAATTTAATTTGAATGACTAGAACATTTTTAAATGATTTAGTTATTGTTTACTTGTCCACGTAATCTTTTTAATTCTGTCTGACAGTCCTGAAATGAACAAAGAGAAGACTCACTTGACAAAACAGTCGAGATTACACAATAACATTGTAAGAAAATCATATTAGTTTACATTTATAAATGGATTATGCTATGTTTTTATTGTACTTATATAAAATATATTGAACGGCTCGAAGTTTATCTGCTTTATATCAATACGATTAATTTATTTTCTGCATAATCAGGTTAATAAAAAAATCTGAATGTAGATTTGTTAACCTAGAAAAAAAAATTATATGATGAAAACTTTTAAGTATGTGAAAAAATTTAAAAGCAATTTTTCCCACAATATTGACCTCAAAGGTCTTCAATCAAAATTTATTTCTTCAATAAAACGTGTGGAGAAACTAGTTTGATCCGAAAATAGGTGGTTTGTACTAGTTTGGACTTGTGAGAATTTTTATATTGAAAGAAATCAACCCTATCCAATATCTTGATACATTTTGAAACCTGTTGTATTCGAGCAAGTATTGCATTGTTGTCCAGACTTTATGAAAACTTTAACAAGATAACCAGCTAGTGGATTGCCAGCAATACCGGCAGGTTTATTTACAAAAGACATGCCTTACCTTTTGGATTTGCGAGTGTATTCATAATTAATGGTGGTTGGTCTCTCATATGTGAAAGACCGCCTGGGTAGGTACCACCGCAATATCTACTTCTCCCACCAGACCCGTCGTATCGCTAACCATCAGGGGAACGGCATGCTCGTCACGCCCTTCATTGCAATATTTTTGTTTTTTCATATTGACAATGTCTAATGGCGATTGAAACGATGTGAGATAACTGGCCAGTCATTTGTTTTTGCTAGACCTATTTTATCGGCCCTTTTTTATTATGATAAATATGATTAATAATACTATCCCTAAGAGCGACTATAAAATCACATGCCAAGCAATTCTTCAATCAAACTTCAAACAATCAGTTTAACAAACCAAAAGCCAAAATAATAAAAAAACAAAAACAACAATACAATACCTGTTCAGATACAACAGGTTTGCAAAAACTAAGAAGAGGGTTGCACTTTCTTCAAAATAAAACTTCAAAGCAGTCTAAACAAGTGACATAAGGCGGCTTAAATCGGTTTTAACCAGTATGAACTAGTTTCTTTCACCCATTCTATTGAAGACAGGAAAGCGTTTTCTTTAAAAAAAAAAGAGAATGCGTTTCAATCAAAAATGTTAGCCGCGTCAATTCGATGTTAACTGGTTTAAACTAGTTTTCATTCGGTGTTTTTTGAGAAAGTTTTAAGTTATCCATGTGACAAAGTTTTCTAAATTTTCACACGAATTTATAAGTATAGTAAGGATTTAAATAGACCCATTAAATACATACATACATACATAAACTCACGCCTTTTTCCCACAAGGGGTAGCCAGAGGTACCTGGACACCCACATTTCGCCTTGTATATACCGTCCCACAATGTGATAGGGGGCGAGCCTATCGCCATATCGGGCACACATTCCTGACTCCGGGTTGATAATGAATAGAAAAATCCAATATCACTTTGCCCGACCCGGGATTCGACCGACCTCAGCTTTGCAAGAGTACCGTAGTACAACTACGCCACCGAGGCAGTCATGAAATATGAAGTGCAAATAACTAATTCAATGGATTCACAATTAAATTTGGCACGTTTTTTTTTTGCTTGTATTGTATTTTTAGAATATATAGTTTTTGTTTCAGTATTGATATTTGTATTATAGAAGGACGGACAATAACAAGGACCAAAAAACATATACGACACGATTTATATTTCCATAAAATATTTTAAAACTATATCGCGAAGAGACAATGCATTATTTGCAGTTCGTTATTTCTACCAATACCTTAACCATGCTGTCTGTAAAATGCCACAAAAAATAGTTCAATTTTCACTTATATAGGAGTGCTACCAACATGACGAACAAAAACATTTCTACGTTTTCAAGATGCAAATGTATGACAGCGCTCTCTCTATACTATAAATACTCTGAGCTCCAAACGTGTAATTTCCAGAAATAAATACAGCTCACAAACACTTCCCCGTATCTATCAATAGCCTGGCCATTTAACTCGAGTCCAAACTGGCCGTATTATGTCAGGATGTGAGCGTAGGCGAGTACAGTCGGGCGCCCAATTGTCGCCGGGTCAAGGTCGCTGGCCGGCACATGACCGATTATTGACACCCGCCATATTGTTTACACTACACAGTACAAGTCAACATTTGCGCGCGAATGTACCTATTGGCTTGAGATACCGATTGAAAATTTGAAAATGGAATACGTGAGTCCATGAGGCTGGTTTGAAAAAAGAATGTTTTTGTTTTTAAATTTTTTACGAACACATTTTTTTTACTAGCACAATAAACTACACTGTATGGAGTATTTGATAATGATTGTATTGCGTTATAAATAGATTTTAATATAACAATAGATAGAGACCTTAGCGGCAACACTGGCCTCTTTGAAACATACAAAATCATATAATTATAAATTTGGAACATAGGCTATCATGTTGTCCTTTTTTTAATAATTTTGAATTAAAGTAGTAAATTCGATCAACTGTGAGCTTATTTAATAGCTATTATGATATATCGCCTAAAACGCGAAATCTACGTATATTAAGAGAAATCTGTACTTTAATCAATATGTTTATAGTCTAATTTTATCCTCTTCGTCCCTACATCTGTAGTTAAGCTATAGTTAACTAAGATATTACCAGTCCCTATTCAGGCCAATTATCGTGGATCAATGACGTAGCCGCAGTGGGCCAATCGATGCCTAATACTGACCTAATGCTGATATAATGCCTAGTGTCAAGGCCAGGCGGCCGACATTACCTATATTGTCTAGATTAGCTACGGGATACCTGTGTTGTTTATGTACTAAGTTGTGTTATGGTATGTTATGTAAACATAATATTGTTTGTATGCCTATTGCGGTTTGGTTTCTTGAAATTATTTTTACAAGTGATCCTAACGTTCATTTTTTAAATATTTGTTTGTTTAAAATTTAAAAAACGAGCGACGATAATTTTGTTGTAAAGGAAGGCATTTATTAACGGCCCTTCTTTCATTTTTATTATACGTTCTGTATTTGTCGTTATATTATTATGTTATTAGAATATTTGACAAGGTAATCGCAAAATGATATGATTTATAAATTTTACAGCCGCATCTAATTAGGCCTACGTGCGTATTTGTCAATCGTTAGATAAAACTTTTTCAATTAGATTACAACCTGGCTGCATATAACATTGGCTTAATAAAAACATATTTTTTTTAATTTATCTCATCAATATTTTTATTTGACGACTGAAAAATTAGCCCTTATTCAAGCACCCTAGCCTAGCCTTAATAAGTCGAAATGTGTTTAATTCCAGAAATATCTTCAATACAAGTTATAAAAAATAAGATTAATGATGATTACTTGTAAACATAAATTATCAGTTTAAATAAGTAATTAGCACAGGACTCACAGGTGTATGTATCAATATCGGCACAAATCACGATGTCGGCGTGACGTCTGCTGTGTCGGCGAGTGTCGGCGAATGTCGGCGAATGTCGGCGAATGTCGGCGATGTCGGTCAACGGCGCCGTGATCCAGTGTTTACCGTTCGAGACGGTCCGGCGACCGACACCGCTACTAACTGAATAACTCGAATGGACTTCACTTACCGTACTACTAATGTGGACTAAATGGCATAATCACTCTCAATCTTACTCTCGATTATAGAGAAGGCCGTGCCCTGCAGTAGGACGTATATGGGCTGATACAGTATCGTATTTCAAGTGAGAAATAAGTGATTTTGTGACTAAATCTGAGAGATATTATCAAGTCGACAGCCTATCCAGGTACAAGATTTGCCGTCAGGTACAACGTATTTTACTGCAATACTTTGTACGTAACGGCCGAAGAAGTAAGAATACGGTCGACCTAACTAATAAATACTAATAAATTATAACTGCCTTTTGAGGCATAATATTGAGCACAGGACGTTTCTTCAGTCGATAGACTTTACAGAACGGACCATGCAGACATTCTTGCTAAGATCTCTAATATACCGGGTATCTCAAGACTGCTACCAAAAACGTAGCCGGGTGGTAGTTTTAGTGACTACAAACACATTGCAAATAAAAATTTTGCTAAGATAAGCGTCATTTTTTTTTTATCATTTTTTAAATATCGTCATTTTTGGGTGGTAAATCAATAGTTATTGCTAAAATAATAATTTAAACTCTTTTATACCTTAGAGTCTTTATAAATAAAAGGGTATACACTATTAGTTTACGAAAAAATGTATTTACCACCCAAATACGACCATACAAAAAAAAATAACAAAAAAAAAATGTCGCTTTATTTTCCAACATTTTCTGTTGCATTGTGTCTGAAGTCGCTTAAACTACCACCCGGCTTCGTTTTCGGTAGCAGTCTTGATATACCCTGTATTACGGTATCCGTAGGGTTTTTTCATACAACTGCTGATAATGCAATGTATTTAAATCTCATATGATCTGTTATATTTGTTTATTATTTATGAATATATTATGTACACTTAATAAAGATCCTTCAGACTTATAGTTCATTTAGTACTTTTAGACCAATTTGTCTACAGAAATGCTCTGCCGCAATTTAAAATACATTAAAATATATAGTAATAATTTGACTGAGTAATTTTCAGGTTTTGTGGTAGGGGCGGCAGTTTATGTGTTGTTTGGGCTTGTTAATTGTGGTGTCCGGCCATCGGCTCGCCACAGATATCGCGCTCATTGTCCCACAGAATCAACGGCTGTGACTTCCTATGTAGCACTACTTAGTCACTGAGACATACTCCTTTATATTAAGACGCACTGGCAGCTTACATAAAAATAGTAACATTTGAAAATAGAATGCGGCCAACTTTATGTGAAAAAACTCCTTTAAATTAAAACATACTGGTAGCTTATAAAAAATAGTAACATTTGAAAACAGAATAAGATCAAACTTATGTGAAAAACTTCTGTAAATGATGGCATACTGGCAGCTTGTAAAAAACAGTAATATTTGAAAACAGAATACTAGAACCGTAATATATGACAATCGCTAAATTAAATGAAGGCACATTGGTAGCTTATAAAAACGAGAAATATTTAAAAATAGAACGCAAGTAACTTATTTGGTAAAATCTTATAAATGAAGGCAGACGGGCAGCTTTATGAAAACAGTAACATTTAAAAAGGATTCGAGTAAGCTTAACTCTAAAACGCGCTTAAAGTGAAACAACAAAACGTCAATATTCATTAAAACGACATTCAAAATTAGAATAAAATGTGATAATTAGAACGTTCATCATTATAGGTATAACTTTTAAAAGTAATATTTTTATATAATTTTTAATATTATTATGTATCATATATTGTGTACATATTATTTATAAATAATTCGTCTATTATTATTTTATTAGAGCATGTATCCTTTATTTTCTAAACTGCCCTCTCTTCTTTTCCTTTTCTTCTATCCATCCAAAGGTTGTCTGTAAGAAATCGCCTTGAGCGATAAGACCGCCATCCGTACTTTATGTTCATTTGTAATATATTTAAATGTTTATCCTTTTTGTGTGCAGTTAAGAATAAATAAATAATTGAGTTTTGTACTATAGCAGGTGTAGCCCTGTTCGACCTGGCGATATCAATGTTTACCAGAAAACAACGATAAGCGACGGCTTTTCTATCGTATTTCCTCCTTTTCTCCTCTCATCGTTTTCCCGCCGCTTTCTCGTACCATTCTAAAATACTATCTATATACACAAAAGTGTTATCAAAAGATCACTACTTTTCTCTCTTAAACAATATAAAAAATATGATTCCTTGTATTTGAAACTAAAGGTAATTTATAGTGTGTTTTTATATGAATGTATATTTATCTATAGAAGTATTTCTATTTGGTGCATATAAATATGTAGCAAACATTGTGTGTTATGTATTAATTAAAAATAATTCTTCTTCTTATTATTATTTTACCGGGGCTTTTTATATGCAGTTAAGAATAAATAAATATGGTTGTATGTAAAAAAGGAAATATATTTATCTAAAATAGAGTACCTAAATATTTTCTTTATCAATTTGTGTTTGAAATCCTTATATTTCACCAAGTACTTGATCAGTAATATGTTCTTATTCATTGCAATAAACAAGCGTAATTACGTGATTTTGATGTTTTTTTTCTTTCAGGTAGGAAATAGCGATACTGATGACAACAATGGCAGAATTTTTGGTGAGTTGCACAATTTTATATTTATTTTACTTTTATCTTAAAGGTTTTTAGCGATTTAAATCTACAAAACATATAGTACCTATCTTCGAACATGCTAAGTATTTTTTTAAATCTATATCATAGGTTGCAATAATAGAATAAAATTAATAATTATAGTACCATCAAATTATAGATTTTTTAAATGTATTTAATTGTTACCAATTAGAAGTTGCAATGATAATAATTAATTGGAATATAGGGCTTTGCAGCACATTCAACATATCTACATCACAAAATATCTACAACAAATATATACCTTAGTTTATAATTAACTAGCGGCCCGGCCCAGCTTCGCCCGGGTACAAATAGATTTCTGTACAATAACATGTACGTATTATACATATAAACCTTCCTCTTGAATCACTCTATTTATTAAAAAAACCGCATCAAAATCCGTTGCGTAGTTTTAAAGATTTAAGCATAGAAAGGGACATAGGGACAGAGAAAGCGACTTTGTTTTATACTATGTAGTGAAGTACAGGTGTTTTAAATCAAAAACTATTAACAAAATTCTCTTTTCTCGGCTTGTTGCTTTTAAACGCACAAAATGCATAATTTCGCTTTATATCAATCTTGTTAAAAAAAAACTTGTATTACGACTTTTTTCGGCTATATTTATGTACTCGATATGATACGGCTTGTTTTGTTTTGATTTATAATTCTTATATTTATTAATAATACTACTGCATTTTATAAAATTACTATTTAGATATTGCGGTACAATTCGCCAACATAAAAAGGTTTTTTAATTATTCCCCATATACAACAATATTTAACAATTTTTCATTTCAATATTTAGGTGTCTTCATTATACTCACTGCGACTTTTCAACTAGAGATTTTTTAAAAGTATGTTCAAAATATTTTCATAATTTAAAGGCAATTTATACCTACAAATAATTCTGTTAAATAAATTGCATATCCTACTATAACTTACGTTTAAATATTTACCCCATACCGTGAATAAATATGGGCTACATAAAAGCCAGTCTAACAGAATCATGTCTTGAGGACCTGCCTCTAAATTAAAAGCAATTAATTGGATTGGGCGCAGAGGTGGTCTGATCTCGTGTGCTAAGTGATAACTTCAAGGTATTAACATAGTATCCTGCGGTCAAATTAAGTTAAATTATTTATGATATAGCGAGGTGAAATCTTGGGCCGTTTAAGGTAAGTGATTTTTTTACATTTGACTTTATTATACAAAAGAAGCGCTATGATATCACAACAAAATTTTACTGGTAGGTCTCTCATATGAGACACTGTCTGGATAGTTACTACCGCAATGTCTATTTCTCCCGCCAAGCAGCAGTGTAAGGGCACTGTTTTGTTTCGGTCAGAAGGACATTGTCGCCAGAGTAACTACTGGACATATTGAGACATCTTATGACTCAAGATGGGGAACGCATTGGAGTGCCAAGCATTGCTATGAAATTCATGATGTTTTTTGGTTTTGCTACTGTCCATGAGCGGTCATATCGCTTACCATCAGGCGAATGGCATGCTCGTCTCGCCATTCATTGAAATAAAACAACATATTAAGTGAATTTGTCAGTGATTATTTTGTAACGCACTTTCAGTAACTAGGTAAGTCCTTTTTTGAATAATAGGTTGAGGAAAAAGAAATCCAACCTATTTATTAATTTATTTTTGTAATTTATGAAAAACTACAACAGATGTAGATGTAGTCGATTCACTATATTTACGATGATCATTTTAAATTCGTTTATGCATAAGATTCGCAAATATCGCACTCGTCTTTGAAAATATAAACAAAGCTTTATGAGATGTATTTTAACATAAATATTGGACATTATACTGCTATTTTATCTAGTATTATAAATAATACTACATTCTTTGAATCTATCAAGTCTAAAAGTGATAATATTACTAATCTAGTTACGAATGTGAATACAATATTTTGAACAAGATAATTAATTATTGATATTTAGGAAATGTAACTGAAAAAAGAGATATTATCAACACGTATATTTTTTCTAGTTTAACGCGAATGTTACACTTTGAAATAAAACTTAATTTTTACGAAATGCAAATATGAAACAAAAACCGCGATAAAATCCATAAAAATGCTTTATTACAATGGACCCTATTAAACCAGTTCCTATCAAGACTAGCTTTACTATCAACAAACCATTTTCTAGACGAACTGTCATAAAATAACTACAGTCTACACCTTAAGACGTTACACTCCTATACTAAAACTCAAAATCTTCCAAATCCCGCCTATAACGTCTTCAACTCAGTATAACAGATTACCTACCTATAAACATTATTATACCTAACTTTAAGCACACACGGCTCCTCCCCTCCCCCTTCACCTCCTTCACCCCCTTATAAGTGCCACCCCTGGCAAGTCACCTGTGTCATTAATTCATTTTAAGACGCCTAACACCGTTTCCCCTTAGACACTACATTTGCATATTACAAAGTATGGAAGTTCGCTAACGAAGTGCGCGGGGAGGCTGCGGGCGCCGTCGGGGGAGGGGGAGGGGGAGGGTGGGGGGTGCGGTCGGGCCGCGGGCGGGGGCGGGGGAGTCTAAGGTTGCTGCTGTAAGACGGGGAATTGGATGCAGGACCGTATTTGGTTTTTGTTTGGTATTGTTGAGAATATTTTAATTTAAAGCAGTTTACGAGTGTGTCTTCTGCCCGTGACACTTCCGTCCCACAACTTTTAAAATTTATCAAAAAATGTTATTTTATGATTTAATACACGGTTTATATCGTACATCGTAAGCTGTCATGTTTCAAATTTTTCAAGTGATAACCTTTCTGTAGTTTGTTGATACTACAGTCCCTACAAATGGAACCTCCTTATTAAAATACCCCTGCCGTGAATAAACCCCTCGTGGAATACCAGCTTCGCTGTAGTATTTCAGTATTCAGTCTAAGTTTTTTTTATTGCTCTGAATGGCGAGACGAACATGCCGTTGGGTAATCGATACGACCGCAAATAAATAGTAACAAAACCAAACACCTTGAATTACAAAGCAATGCTCTGCATTCTACTGCGCTCGCCATCCTGAGATATAAGATGCTAAGTGTCAATATGTCCAGTAGTTACTCTGGCTACAATGAGTGAGTAAACAAGTTCGTTCCGGCCATCCAATCCTCTATGATAGATACGCAATTTAGATTGCATTTTATTAGTTGCCATGAAGTGATTTTGTTATTTAGGTTTTTCGACACTTCGTTTTATTTTATTTTCTTCATTAAATAACTTTATTTTAATAATACGAGACGCGATCAGCAAAATGTCTACAGTGGTCATTATGTTTATTGCAAGGCAGGAATCAAATCTGTGCCGGGATCTCAAAATACAATTATATCTTGCGATTCAACACTACTAGACCAGCTCTTTACTTAAGATTCTCATACAATTAAATAACAATAAAACAAATTAAAACAAAATTACCTCCCAAGTCCGTCCCACCCAGCCCCGTGAGCGGAGAAAGATGAAGGAAATGAAAATGTACGTAGCAAAAAGGGGTGTAGCCACCCTCCGCACGAATGGAAAGCCCGAAAATTCTATAAAGAGGGGCGCCTCCCGATACCTTTTGTACGATAAGCCCTTTTAGGGACGTCGCCCCTCCGCGGGGTAGGGGGAGGGGTAGGGGGGAGGTGAGGGGGAAACGGAAACATTAGTCTTGCAGACGTCTCGAAATGAGTTCTTATCTATCTTGGATAATTTCCTTCTGCGATGCGGGCGCGGTTCTGTTGTTGCCTACTGTTTACCCATCGATTTTACCTTTACGAATTTGAATTAATTTTATGTGAAGAAGGATTGTTTTAGTTAAATATAATTATATATATTATTATTTATACATACATACATAATTGTCACGTACCCCATAGGGGTAGGCAGAGACTATAGACCGCCACTTTGCTCGATCCTGACATATTACTTTCGCTTCAACCACTTTCATCAACCTTTCATCCTTTATTATTATATATTTGTTTATAAAACTTATAATCACAGGCAAGACTGCAATCAAGCATTCTTGCAAATTGTGTTGACCGCGAGAGGTGCCAATGACTCGCTAGAGTATCTATTTAAAATGAATTGCATTTTAAAAGAAACTATTAGTTACGGATTTTATCACAGATTTGATTTATTTTTACATTTTGTAACTTCCCGATGTTTCGATTACTTACAGTCGGGACTGTCTATCCGCCCCGTGACAATGATAGCTATTAGCAGTAAAGTATATTAGTATGTAATAATATTAAATCATACATTTAATTAATACAATGCATTTAATTCACAATAAGCCAACCAGAGCGGTATCGGCAGTCAAACCAAGTAATTGGTTTTGTGAGACTAATTGTAATTATTTTGTTTTTAATATAATAAATTAAAAAAAAATTACCCATTGGATATAGGTAGTTACATATTGCTACATGTCTTAGAATAAATATTGCATCGCCGTATCTAAGAATGATATCCAGTCTTACGGCTTGTGAGTTGTGAGCCACGTGACGAAAATTGGTAACAAAAATATTTATTATACAACCATTATTCATTAACAACTCTGTCTGATACTGATACAATATTTATTGCAGTAGAATATTGAATTCAATTTCTTGTAGGAAAGTTATTAAGCAAAAATATAAAATTATTAACTTACCTAATAAATAGCCACAAAAACATATCGGGCTTGAACCTGCGGTCTCCGCCATAGCAATCCAAATCACTCACCACTACACTATTACTCATTATTCTTCCATAGGAAGCCTACAGATTTTCATACGTAAACAAATTTTATTCCTTTCTTTTTATCACGTCTGTTACTGGTGGTAGGAATCTCTCATATGAGTGGCCGCCTGGATAGTTACCACCGCAATGTCTATTTCTCCCGAGAAACAGCAGTGTAATCGCACTGTTGTTTCGGTTTGATGGACATTGTAGCCAGAGTAACTACTAGACATATTGTGAATTAACATCTTATGTCTCAATAGTGAGCGCAGTGAAATGCCAAGCATTACTACTGTCCATGAGAGGTCGTATCGTTTTCTTAAAATAATTGTGTGGGCGTTATTTTTTATTGCTATGAATGGCGAGACGTGCATGCCATTCGCCTGAATGTAAGCGATACGGCCGCTTATTAATAGTAGCAAAACCAAGCAACGCCATGAATTACAAAGCAATGCTTGGCATTTCACTGCGCTCGCCATCCTGAGAATTAAGATGTTAAGTCACAATATTCTAGTAGTTTACTCCGGCTACAATGTCCATCAAACTGAAACACATCGGTGCATTTACACTACTGTTTGGCGGGAGAATACATACAGTATGCATCGATATAACACAGTTATCTGATTACATCCGGAGAAGCACAGGTGTGATGTAAAGTCCGCCAACCCGCACTAGGCCAGAGTGGATTATATGGTCTAACCACTATTAATCGTATTCTCGATTGTAGAGGAGGCCCGTGCCCTGCAGTGGGACGTTTATGGGCTGATACACAGGTGAACCCTAAACGCGAAACACTTTTTCTTTCTTTTTCACATAATATCATTTTACACTATTTAAGATAAACTTTTAAAATAACTATGGATTTACAAACGATTAAACTATCAAAAACACAAAAAAATATTAATTTAATTCATCATAAGTACAATTTCTAACTGTAATACATCACACCGACCACAATACTACTAAAATCACACTAACACTAAATCCCGTATCAAGTTGTATTCGAACCCACGACCGACAGGTTACCGACCAAACAGGTTGAACTCAAAAGGGTAAGACATTCCCATTCCCAGAAAACTCGATACAACGTCCTATTCTTATAAAACTTGTTTGGAATAGATTTTATCGAATATAACAATTTGTGACCAATTTAAAAATGGTATTATATTTACTTGTAGGGTAGCTTCTAAAATCCTTGAAGGAGTTCTATTTTTAACCGACTTCAAAAAATAGGGGGCTCTCAATTCTTCGGATTTTTTATTTTTTTATAATTGATATCATTTTGATTTATTTGGCTAGTCAAGTCAATAAGCAAATCAACATGTTCAAGTACAATGAAATAAATATTATTTTTGCTGTAAAGTGGTATTATTATTTTTTACTTTGTGGTGTTTTTTTCAGCTTTAGACTTCTTGTGATGGAAGTTGATTAAAAAACATAGCATTCGTAGTTAAATGACGTTATACCGGCCGGTGTATTGGCACCTTTCTGTATCAGCCCATATACGTCCCACTGCAGGGCACGGGCCTACTCTACAATCGACGGTACGATTGAGAGTGGTTAGGCCATATAGTCCACCACGCTAGCCTGGTGCGGGTTGGCGGACTTACATACCATAGAAATTCTTATAAACCGCTATGTTATGCAGGTTTCCTCACGATGTTTTCCTTCACTGTTTTAGTGCGTGGTGATTGACTATCAATACACACATCACTCCGAAAAGTCAGAGGAGTGCCCTGGGATTTGAACCCGCGACCACCGGGAACATGTTGGCAGCCGCGTTTGGTCCATTTACTAACAGGCCACCGCGCACTTCACCTTTATTTCACCCGATCATTGGGGCTTACAATTGGAAACAAAATGATATTTTGAAAACAATTTTTTTTATCCCAAATATACAACATATTGCACGACACATATTCACTCATTCATTTCATATGAAAGTAAATAGGTATACACAAGAATCCAACCACGAAAAACAAGTCGGTACTTCTTATCGAAAGAAAAGGTTTCGCAGCATTTTTGCTATGTACGAAATGAGTTGTAATAAGTATTTCTTTTCATATATTTTTTCCAAAGTTTGCCACTTTCTTGGTGTGTAATATTACTGCATTATTAATTATAAAGTAATAAATAATTAAATGCATCATTACATTATCATAACCAAGTTGGATATATATATTTTTTACTATTTCCTCTATTCTGATATATTTGTAATTTGTAAACAGTAGTATATTTACAAATTATTATAGATGTTTATGTAAGTATTTATAATTATATGTATGTATATATCATACTGCGTAGGTGTATTTATTTTGTTACGTATATGTATAAATATGATTATTTATAATTATCTATTTAATTATTTATATACTCGTATATTAGAGCTTTTCTTAACTTTGTTTTTACACTGCCCTTTCTTTCTCCTTTTAAATCCATCCAAGGTTGTATGATAGAGATCGCTTATTAGCGATACGGTCTTAACCCTTTTATACTTTTAAATTTTAATTGATGTTATTTCTTTATATTGTTATGTTCTTTTTGTTTGTACAATAAATATTAATAATAAATAAATGAATAAACTCAACAGTTCACCAAGACAAAGTAGAAAATAAGCGACACGTAAAGAGAAGGCGTCTGTGGAGCTATTTATCATTAGTATCGAGCAGAACTATCCGAGGCGCACTCCGTTCGTAATTAATGGTGGGACGGGCGGGACACCACCTGAGCGACTGCAAAAATATTATCATTGTTTATTTGCTTATTTTGAAGAAGGTAACAAGGCAGGAATGTCAAGCATTGCTTTGTTACTAATAGTGTTTGGTTTTCTGTTGTCCGTGAGTAGTCGTATAGCTTACTATCAGGCGAATGGCATGCTCGTATCGCCATTCAAAGCTATAAAAAACATAACTCAAGGTTTAAGATTAAGATTAGATCGGAAATATAGATCTGCAAGCATAGCCAAGCATTGTAATTTTATAGTGGTCAGTTAAACTTAGAACTCTACTCTATTATGTATTTATGTATGTAGTCCAAGAATTTTTTCAGTTTAACATCCAAAACTGCCAGCTTGGTGGACTATATGGCCTTACCACTCTCAATCGTACTCTCGATTGTAAAGTAGGCCCGCCCTGCAGTGGGACGTATATGGGCTGATACAGATCCAAAAACGAAACATTTATTACTCGCTGTACTATTTCAGATTCAGGTTTAAGAACTATATTTCTCAAATTACACTTAATGAGAAATTCATACATAAAACATATATAATTATTACATAGTCGTATTGGAAGACCGTAAATAGAATATATTTAAACCCTATTTCGTTGCATACTAAATATTAAAAGTTAAACAATACGAAGTACAATAAAACATAAAATTTTACTGAATCAGGCAAGAAAATAAAAACAGTAATCGACAATAAATAAAGTAAAAGACGAGTGGATTTTTTTCTTTCGATAGAAATCAGATAATAAGAGATAACAGAGTCGTACTCAGACGTTTTCGAAAGTATTTTTTAGTTTTTTTCTTAAAGACGTAATAACTTTCAATTTTTTTTTTTTTTTGGTAATTTGTAAAACATTTGTGCATTATTTACATACACTAATGTATTCTGGAACGGCATTTGAACTCGCAAAAACGTTACACCAATTTCTGTCTCACAGCACTGTTACAATTCTGAATCATAAATAACACTTCAAAACCATCCTTTATCCTGACAAAATCTCAGCGATAGTTTTAACAAAATATACACATGTATATTGTATATAATTACAGTGTATATTGTATATAGCTAGGCGCGGCCATGGTAACAGGGAATGGTAATTAACTATCGCGAGGGCGCCTTACGATTCACGACAACACGCCGCCTCTCACATTTCCACTAAGGACTGAGGTTCCCAAACTTTGTCACATTAAATTTCATTTTATAACTTTTTAGGATTGAAATAAGGAGGTCGGTAGGAGAAAAAGAGTTTTCGACGAAGCCCAGTGAATTAAAACGGGGCAGTTGATAGCGGAATTTGCAACAATTATGACTGAAAGATCAATGAGGCAAGCCTAATGTGTTTTCTAGCTTAGCAATAGACTTCTTGATTGCTGCAGTTATAAACGATGTTAAGATTCAATAAGTCGTGGTTAATGTCGGTTTTTTGCATTTGGTTAACCTCAATATTTATGCTCAATAATTTACTGAAACTTGTTACGCTGACCACTCATAATTTTAAAATAAAAAACATCAATGAACGTCTATAAACGTCATTGAGAGTACGATGAAAATTAATTTACATTCTGTAATTTGAAATATCGACAACCCACAAAGCTCTGACAAAGGGGTTAATGGTGATCTGGATACAAGCTTCACTCACATTCAACAATAAAACGTTAAAAGTAACAATTTCTTAGCAACGTCTTGGGAACCAAAGTTTGACAAGCACTGGAGTTCTTAGCCACTTTGTAGCATCTCATCATACAGCGAGCGTCTTTATGAAATTCCTCCAGTATTTACATACGTAACGACGTCGTTCCGCCTCGCCTCCCCCCTCCCCCTGCGCCCCACTTACCCCCCTCTCCTCCCTCGCCACCATTCGCTCTTATTACCACGCGTTTAATATGAGCCAATTTCTCCGGAACTAAGGGGTCTTAACAATATTTTTCTAGTGCTTAAATTATTATTTTATTAAAATTAAACATGAGGTGGGTTGGATTGGATTAATCTACTATGAACTAGGAAAGAACCGGGCACCAGCCGCGATAAAGCTAGAAAAAGCGGACTATATTTCAAAAAACAAATCGGCTTTGACGACAGGTGGAACTAAAATACGATTTTTAATTTAAGACTCCTAGGAAAATCTTTGTTTAAATGTTAGAGTTGAACTTAATATAGACAGTTAGATACCATGACGACATGAGGCCGCAGGTTCGATACCCGCACGGAAAATAAATATTTGTGTGATCCATAGGTATTAATTTCGGAAATGTAGTCGTAGTTCCTGATACCCACGACACAAGACTCGATCTTAGTGTGGAGTCAGGACTATGTATGTGACTGTTGGGTGTATTTATTTATTTATAAACGTTTATGAGTTATTTTTATTGCGTGAAAACGGTTTGTCTTCGGTAAACAGGTATATTAAGTGTCCTCTAAAAATTCCCAAGTTTTATGTCTAAAACAAGGAATAAAGAATGGGAGAATTCTAATTACTCAGATGAAAATCTAGACAATTGTAGTTTCTTACGGCCTTTTTCATAGACACCCCTACATTTACAAACGCTTGGAAGATTTCAGTACGCCCTCTATAGAAACGTGGCTCAAGTAATATTGGTAATGTAATTTTGTTTGTAGTCATTCTAGATTCAAAGGAGCGTACATTTTAATTGTTTTATAATTAATAGCTATAGTTGTGGAGGTGGCCAGAGTAACTACTGGACATATTGAGACTTAACATCTTATGTCTCAAGATGGCAGGTGCAGTGGAATGCCAAGCATTGCCTTGTAATTCAAGGTGTTGTTTGGTTTTGCTACTGTTTATGAGCGGTCGTATCGCTTACCATCAGGCGAACGGCAAGGTATTCTTGCCAATAAGCGCAATAAAAAAATGGTTTTGTTTTATAAGTCTAGAGGGATTAGCAACTTAACTTGGATTCTAACCTGGATTCTAATAGACAGTTAACAACCTATGTATTTAACTTGTAATATGTTTTGTCTTCTTCGCTCATACTGAATCTAAAAGTCATTCGAAAGGGACAAAACATTCGATACCTAAAATAGGTTTTGGAACTGTTTATGAATATGGCGGTTAATGTTCAAATCGGCTAATGCTTTGATGATACTATAAGACTAAGTGAAAGAAACAAACAATTTTTACTTAATGTAAGACAGAAGTATTAGTAAAGTACTTCCTAAGTTCCTTGGTAGATTATTTTTTATGGCAATGAATGACGAGACGGGCGTGCTGCGTACGACCGCGCATAAACAGTGGAAAAACCAAACACCTTGAATTACAACGCAATGCTTGGCATTCCACTGCGTTCGCTATCCTGAGACGTAAGATGTTGAGTCAAAATATATCCGATAATTACTCTGGCTACAATGTTCTTCAAACCGGAACACAATAATACATTTACACTGCTGTTTGGCGGTAGAAATAGAAATTGCGGTGGTACCTATTGTTATATAAATTACCTTTTATCTGTGGATATAATTATGTCGCTTTGATCGAAATTACATATACAAACTGATGCCTTAACGCTATTCATTCACTTGTTACTACTATGACCAGTTTCAACAGCGTGACCAAACGCGACTCCCAACATGTTCACGATGGTCGCAGGTTCAAATCCTAGGGTACACTTCTGACTTTTTGGAGTCATGAGTGTATTATACCCAATCACCGCGCATTATAATTCTAAATATATTTAATTTCTAAATAGTATCTCTGTATAGGGCAAAAAAGGATTAAATGGTGGTAGGTCTCTAATATGTGAGAGGCCACCTGGATAAATACCACCGCAATGTCTATTTCCCCCACCAAACATTAGTGTAAATGCACAGTTGTGTTTCGGTTGGAAGGACATTGTAGCCAGAATAACAACTGGACATGTTGAGTCTTTACATCTTATGTCTCAAAATGGCGAACACAGTAGAATGCCATGCTTTGCTTTGTTATGCAAGATGTTGTTTGGTTTTGCTACTATCCATTATTGGTTGTATCGCTTACCATCAGGTGAACACATGGTAGAATCGCTATTCCATAAAATAAAATAAAAAATTAAACGTTGAATGAAATCATCATGAGGAAACCTGCATACCATAGCGGTTTGTATGAATTTCTACGATATTCAGCCATCTCACAATAGCCCAGTGTGGTGGACTATATGGTATAACCACTCTCAATCGTACTTTCGATTGTAAAAGAGGCCCGTGCCCCGCATGCTAGGATACGCTACCTTCCACCACCAGCATCCCAAAGCGTAAAGCCTTACAGAAGCACCTCGTGATAAATTACTAGCAACACAATTAATTACTTGTCACAATTAAATCCTTTGCATTGTTCGCAAGACGTCGAATTAATTAAATTTTAATTAAATTAAACGTCTTGAGAACAATAATGTTAGTTTACGTAATTTTATACGAGGCGCCTCCCCCTCGCTACCTCCCCTTCTCACCTCCCCCCTCCCCCTCAGATACACCCGCAAGGATTAACAAGATTCCATTAAAATTATTATGATGTTGCTATATTAAGGGCAAGTAAAGCTTCTTTGGCGCGTAGTTTGTGATACTGGATTTTCATATTAATGGCTTTGGGGCGGCTAGTGTATGTAGAACCGCGTGTAGGATTATTTTTTATTGATACAGAGGTTTTAATAAAATTGCCGCTGAGATAAGCCACGTGATTTGTGTAGGAATTTAGTTTGCCACTTTCGAGTTTGCGATACGAATGTAAATCTCCTTAATAAGATATATGTGTAGATTATATTACGTACTAGAAGATAGAAATAATCCCTGAGTTAGTTAAATTGAAAAAAAATAACTGGCTTAAATCTGTAAGCATTTCGCACCTTTAGAATTAAATGACCTAATCAAAAAATAGATTTTGGTTTTTGATCATATATTGGCTCAAAATGACTATCTCCATTGACGCTTAAAGAAGGACCTATTGACGCGTGAAAGACAGAAATATGTATGCTTCGGTCTTCTCGATGTATCTTCCATAAGTACAAAATTTCTTATGTTACAAATCTTTAAAGAACGTTTCCCAAAAAATAAGGTGTTTTAATTAGGTCACTTTAATTCTAAAGGTGCGATTTATGAAATCAAGTCCAGCGTGATGAATATTAAATCATAACATTTCTATTTACGTTGAAATAAAACTATAATTTACGGATGTTATCGCGGATTTCATTAAATTTTTACATTTTTTATCTTCCCAACATTTCTAAAGTATTCTAATTTTTTTTTTATTGCCATGTAGGCAGGCGAGCTAGCGGCCCGCCTGATGGTAAGCGGCTACCGCTGCTCATGAACCTCCGTAGTGCCAGGGGACCGACACAACAAAGTCGCTGCCTACCTCGAGGAGAGTACTCTCTTTAAACCTCGTTTGAAGAAGGACAGGTCGTAGCACTGAGGAAACAAAATAAATAATAAATTCCGCCCCATGACCACGAAAGCTCTATAGTGATCGATACGAGAAGTTAAAAAATGAAAAAATGAAACCAAATCCGCGATAAAACCCGTTAATAATAGTTTTACTAGGACGAGGACTGACTCGGTGGCGTAGTTGTACTTCGGTACGGTCACAAAGCTGAGGTGTCGGGTTCGAATCCCGGGTTCGACAAAGTGACATTGGATTTTTCTATTCATTATCAGTCAGGAATTTGAGCCCGATGATGTTCCGTCCCACAATGTGATAGGTGGCGAGCCTATAAGATATAAGGCGAAAAGTGGGTGTCCAGGCACCTCTGCCTACCCCTTCTGGGAATAAGGCGTGAGTTTATGTATGTATGTTATATGTTTTCATAAGTAGGTAATGAAATGCACCCTGGTTTTCATACTCTTTGTAATAGTATTATGTTGGTAACAAATCTTCATAGGCAGGTAGTGATATGCACCCTGGTCGATACCGCCCCCGGACCGCACCCCGTGCCGAAACTGTTGGAGCTAAGTGTAAAACTTTACTCTTTAAAACTAATTAATTCCACGCTATATCCATGTTGTTTAAGGGTTCTGTCGGGGTGAGAGCTATGGGCGCTTTCCGATTCGCTATAAAAAATAATTGATCAACCTTGTAGCGATATTTTTTTTATTTTTAGTTAAAAATTCGATATAAAATATCACAGTTTAACAGACATTCAAGACACAGATAGACTAAGATTTATATACTACAGAAATACAGAATAACATACTGAAAAGTAGTTCGAGTATCTTTAAGATGACGTGGTGGTTCAATATATCCCAGTGGTTCTTAATCAGTGGTCCGTGGACCACTGGTGGTCCTTGAAAGAATCCCAAATGGAACGTGGGGCCATCCTTAGGCCATTCTTTAAATATTTTTTGCCTGTTTTATTTATAGATATATGGAAATACCTATTTATTGACATTTCGTTACTGTAAAATTAGCACTATTAAGTATACCGAAAACATAAATGATTTAAACGCATTTGATTGACTAATTTTCTTCTTCTCTCAATATTGAATTTCTCACTTTGTTTTGTGAAGTCGGTCAAATAACTTCAAAATAATTTTCACATACTTCTGTATCAGCCCATATACGTATTGCAGGGCACGGTCCTCCTCTACAATCGAGAGTACGATTGAGAGTGGTTAGGCTATTTCAAACACTTACAAGTAAACAAATCTCGTAGCTCATACAAACACTGGCACCTAATGGAAATTTTGAGCGCCTCCGTCTTGACGGTGTCTCAGGTGGCGCCCCCCGCGCCCCACGCCCCTCGCCCCTCGCCCCCCGCCTGTAGGGGGCGCCGACGCCCCTCGCGAAGCTCCTCTATTTTCGCGGCTGCGAATAAGTAAAGTACATTAGAATATTCATGATATATGTATGTAGTGATGTACTGCTTTTAATTCGGTGATAAGTGTGTATATAATATACAGGGTATATCAAGACTGCTACCGATAACGAAGCCGGGTGGTAGTCTTAGTGTCTTCTGACACAATACAAGTAAAAATTTTACAAAGAGATGGCGTTTTTTGGTATATTTTTTTATTTTGGAAAGACGCTGTGGTTTGCGAGGGTTTAATATTTTATTATTTTAGCAAAAACTGTGGATTTAAAACCCAAACATGACGATATTCAAAAAAAAAAACAAAAATAAATTGTCGCGTTTCTTTGCGAAATATTTGGTTGCATTGTGTTTGTAGTCACTAAAACTACCACCCAGCTTCGTTTTCGGTAGCAGTCTTGATATACCATATTTATGTATATAGGTCCTACAACTAGTTACAGACTTCTTCTATATTATATCTCATAGCTGTGTTAATACCCGATGCGATTTTTCAATACTAGCAAGCGGAGTAACAATAAATTCAATTTTACTGGTAATAGGTCTCTCATATGTGAGAGGCCGCCTGGGTAGGTCCCACCGCAATGTATATTTCTTCCGCAAAACAGCTGTTTAAATACACTGTTGTATGCCGGTTTGAAGGACATGAGTAAGTACTGGATATTATGAGACTTATTATCTAATGTCTCAGCATGGCGAGCGCAGTGGAATGTCAAGCGTCGCTTTGTAATTCGTGGTGTTGTTTGGTTTTGCTACTGCACATGAGCGGTCGTATCACTTACCAATATGTGAATGGCATGCTCGTCTTTCTATACATTGAAGAATTGCAAGAAATGTTCAGCAGTGGTCTTCCTGGAGTTGAAGAGACAGGCAGGGAGAGTTTTACCCCGTAGCCCACAGTAGGATCCAAGTTCTGAGTAAAGTAAAGTTAAACCGTTATATAATATACGTGATACTTGTAATTCGGATATTATAAAGCACGTGCCAACCATACAACAGTCTTAGCAAACTTTCATATAATAGTCGTAAATCCGGCAAGCTGTTAAAGTATCGAATAATAAATCAGCCGCGAACCCCGCGCCGCACGCGCCAACTTGCCTCACGTACTTCCTTATGAACTACAGCGACGCTCGTTTGGACCTAGGGCTGTCCAAAATATAACTTATTAAATAAATAACTGTATTCTGTATCAGTCCATATACGTCGTAATGCAGAGCACGGGCCTCCTGGACCTAGGGCTGTCCAAACCTGCTTATTAAATAAAATACTGTATTTTGTATCAGCGCATATCCATCCTAAAGCATGCATTCCACTGTGCTCGCCATCCTGACACATTAAATGTTAAGTCTTAATATTGTGTCCAGTAGTTCGTCTGGCTACAATGTCCTTCAAACCGAAACACAATAGTGAATTTACACTACTGTTTGGCGAGAGAAATATATATTACGGTGGCGGTGGAGCCCTACCAATAAAATGCCAGCAAATTTTTAAAAAAAATGTTTTAGTGTATGTGTTCGATTGAGATTTGTTAGGCCATATTGTCCACTACCTTATCCTAGTGCGCGTTGGCGGACTTTACACAATATCGAAATTTTACAAATCGCTATAGTATGCAGGTTTCCCCATGATGTTATAGTGCGTGGTGGCCTGTTGGTAATGGACCAGACGCGGCTGCCAACATGTTCACGGTGGTCGCGGGTTCAAATCCCAGGGCACACCTCTGACTTTTCGGAGTCATGTGTGTATTGATAGTCAATCACCACGCACTAAAAAGGTGAAGGAAAACATCGTGAGAAACCTGCATACCATAGCGGTTTATAAGAATTGCTATGGTATGTAAGTCCGCCAACCCGCACTAGGCCAGCGTGGTGGACTATATGGCCTAACCACTTTTAATCGTACTGTCGATTGTAGAGTAGGCCCGTGCCCTGCAGTGGGACGTATATGGGCTGATCCAGATCCAGAACTACTAACTGACAACCCTAGTTGTCAGAGCGTAATGCGGAACAAAGTTAAATTGAAGACGAACGAACCACTACGTTCTGTGATTTCTTAAACGAACAATTTGAACTCAGATAACTGGCAGGGTTGGACATTCTGCTCGAATTATATAGAGGTCGCTTCCCCTATTGATCGGTGGTATGTGGGCTGTGGACGTGAGGTCTTGGGTTCTGTTTTAACCGGTGTATAAGAGCACTTCTTTTAATTAACTTGTAGTACATAAAAGATAATTTAGGTTTTCAATCATCCCTCATTAAAATCATTATGACTGCACAAGTCGAAAAAAAATCATCAAATAACCTCATCAATTATTTCGTAATGCGTAATTAGGAAAAAAATATAGCATTTTTTTTCTTTAATTCGACTCTACGTTTTGTTTCTACTTTTGTATTTACTAGTTCCTTGCTTAATAATTACTAATACAAGACCTCCATATTCTAAATTCAAACAATAATAGGTAGTGATCCTAAGCACCAGTACAACTTAGCAAAGTCAAAAGCTTTATTTTTAAATTTGGAATTTTATTTTGCTGGCATTTCATTAGTAACATTCTATATTCTAAATTCAAAACTAAGCCTCACTGCCACTCTTACCTACCCAACAGATCACCTGTAAATTTTTAAATTAGAAATTTAATTTATTCCACATCAGAGATGTGTATTGGTGAAAAGCGGTGAGGCAGGATGTGCGCGGGGGTGCGGCACGGGGCGCGGGCGGGGGCCGGTACGCGGGTTCCTCTACATTTTAATACATTATTCGGCGGCACATAAGTGGCGCGGTAAAGCATAGATGAGATTCAAGATGGCGGCGCGCCTCCTTGAACACTTCTTAGCGCTCGCGTGTGTGATCATGTGGTGTGGAGACGGCTTTTTATAAATTATGTTGATTTTGAAATATTTTGTACACATATAAAGGTCTGATATCATATGCTTGCATAAGGGCTCTTTTCAATGCTACGTGATGAGAAATGATATAACCTACCTGTCTCCATAGAAAACTCTATCTAAACTCTGTCTACGAACTAAGAAAAAAGTCCTTCCCTTTTAAACAGTAAGATGGATCTGCACTAACATTATTTGAACACAAAATAACGTTTATATTATAATTTTAATTTAAAAACTAAGATCTTTATTCTCAAAATAAGTTGTTTTGAGTCGAGATATTTTGAGCATATTCTATTTAAGATAACGGGTCACCTAATGTATAATAAAAATATGAATTTTAGACTTTAATTTACTCAATCCCATTTTAAATTCTCTTTTGGTTCTCAAGTGTTATTGGATGTTTACCCCCACCTCCCCTTAGTAGTCCACTAAGCCCACATTACGGCAATTAAATAAACCGAAAAACTCAAGGACTAACACCATTGAATACCTACAAAATCATAGCAATAAAAAACATTTCACGTTGCACAATATATTCCTCTATCTCTCTCCATACTTTCTTACCCCAAGCACACGAAATTATAATATCGACGGTAGTTTTCGCGAGGAGGCCTCTCGGGGGGTGCGGAGGCGAGGCGAAGGGGGGGAAGGGGGGGTGGCGGGAGGGGGGAGTGATAACCCGCTACCACGCCAACCGCTTATTTACATACATTACACATAATTTCAAACCTTAGTATGTACTGTATAGTTTTTGCACGTCTTGGAAATTGTGAATAAGTTTTGAGTTGTACCGACGACCTAGTAAAGTAAGTTAGTTTTGAATAAACCTGTATTGCATTGTATTAGTCCGAAATTGCTTTTTGCTGAGCCTAGGAGTCCTCTACAAACGGGAGTTCGATTGAGATGGGTTAGGCCGTAGTCCAACAGTAGTGCGGGTTGATGGACTTCATATGCCATACACATCGTAATATTATAGAAAAATTATTCGATATACTATTCGATTCCTAAAAACATCGTGAGGAAACTCGCGTAGCCGTCTAAGTTTTTGTCAATTATGGACATATGCCATTCACATTGTAATTTTATAGAGATTCGATTCGATATAATTACATTCGATTCGTTAAACTTAATCACACATTGTGAGGAATTTTTTTATCAATACAAACAAAAAAGGTCATATGTAAGAGTCGAAACAATGACGTCACAGTATAGTAATCCTTCTAATATCATTAAGATGACAGTGTGTGGTAGTTACGCTCATACGGCTGGATCTAATTCTATGAAATTTGAGTTGAAGATAACTGATACCCTTCATTAAAACATAAACTTCTTATTATCCCGAAAAAATGTAGAGCCAGGAATTCAAATATGTACATTTACTAGTCTTTCAAACTCATAGGAATGGTTTGGGATGAAATATAGGGTGAATGAAATGGGATATAAAAGGCAGGGTAGGATGTAACGGGACAGGATAAAAGCAGTATAAAAGTGTCAGCACCCGAGTGAAGTCATGCCTGGCCATATTTCTTTTTATTGCAATCAATGGCGACATCAACAACGACAACAACATCTTGAATTACAAAGCAATGCTTGGTATTCCACTGCGCTCGCAATCCTGAGACATAACATGTTAAGTCTCAATGTCCAGTAGTTACTCTGGCTACAATGTCCTTCAATCCGAAATACAACAGTGCATTTACACTGCTGTTTGACAGGAGGAATAGGCAATTGCGGTGGTACCTACCCAGGCGGCCTCTCACATATAAGAGACCTACCACCAGAAATATATTCCCAAACCGTTTATTTCTCTTAGTTAAATCTGTTGAATATTTCGATTCAGGTAAAGGCCGACAAAGTTGAAGCTCAGTCCCTGCGGCCAATAGGCGTCAATTGCTTCCGGTCCGTCTCCCGAGATCAAGGAACTTGTAACTAAATAATAAATAGGACGACTACCAAAAACTAAAACTAAATAAATTTAATTTATATAATAATATAATCACTTATTTTGTAAAAATACAATAAGTACCATGTATTGACTTATCATAAGAGCAATTTATTTGCCTATATGATCAATAAACGAATTTCATATCATTCCATAAATTGGGTATTTTTGTCGTGGTTAAAGCAATGGCAGAAAAGGAACTTCTAATTCAATTGGAAAAGGAGAATGTCAATTTTACTATGAATCTTACTGTCGGTGTGAAGATTTTTGTGCCTATGAAACTACTTTTATGTATAGGGAAAAATATATATTTTCAATAAATATAAACGTAATTGCGACCGAGGCCCGGGGTTCTTGGAGAAAATAATTTGAAATCCAATAAAAAATACTTTTTGTCTTCGGCTTTGTCAACAAAATGTACAATGAGACGATTATTACTTTATTTTATAAAAATCTCTCGCTAAGGATAAAACAGGAAAACATTTAAGGACTAATCTATATATTAATACGTGATGCAAAAACTTTGGACCCCTTTTTACGAAAATTGCGTGGACGCAGGAGCATAAAATTTGGCACACTTATAGTTTATGTGTAGGATGGTGCAGAACGCTAGTAATAATAAAAGGCTATAATGAGTTTTAAGCAGTATCGGGATCAACGATATTTTTTACCGATACTTTGAATGTTCATTCACCTTTCTCGTGACAAGGAATAAGAAAAAAAAAAGTTATTCTTTTATTCTCATTTTATTGTTGGTACAATAATCACAGTAACAAAAAATAAAACTATGAATAAAACTTAAGTAACTTTCTCTCTAACCTCAGCCAGACGAAGCCCACTATTGAACAAATTCCCCCAAAGATATCCATACAAACCTGTTGGAACCCCATTTTTTTTAAATTGCAACTCCGTATTGATGGAATGTTGTGTTCGGAATTAAGGACATTCTAAGAATAGTATATACGGGACATATTGAGACTTAACATCTTATGGCTCAGGTTAGCGAGCGCAGTGGTATACCAAGCATTCCTTTGTAATTCCAGGTGTTGTTTGGTTTTACTGTTCATGAGCGGTCGTATCGCTTACCATCAGGCGAACGGCATGCTCATGTCGCCATTCATTGCAATAAAAGCGGTAGTAATTAAAATGATTCTGCCACTATAGACCTCTGTTTGAATTGCGTATTTAATAAAATATAATAAGCATATTCTCTACTTTTCATATTGTCGCTATAGGCAGAGAAGTTAGCGGCTTGCATAATGTTAAGCAGCTACCACTACTTATGGTCTCTACAGACATGGTGAAAACACTCTTTAAGCCTCGTTTGAGAAAAGTCAAGTCATAGCGCATAGAAAACATCAAAGCATGGAGTTCATTCCAGAGCTTGCACGTGTGTGATGGAAAACGCTGGAAACGTACCGATCGGGAACGAATAGTTTCCAGGTACCCTACATTTAAATATAAAAAACAAATATAATAATAAATACATTGAACAGTCGCATGTATAGTCCTGACTCCACACTCAGATCGAGTCTTATGTCGTGGGTATCAGGAACTACGAGAGACCTTTAAGTCTCACAAACACCCAGACCTGATATAAATACCAATGGAACGAACACAAACATTTGTCTCGGTGCGGGGATCAAACCCCCAGCCTCTCGTTCTCTCGTTTCACCACCGTTGTCTAACCAACTGCACCAAGGAGACTGTCAAAATTAAACCAAACTTTAAAGAAGGAACCTCATTACAATCCTCTAACTTATAAGACTGACAGTTGAATGTCACATCTCATTTTTCTACAATTTACATATTTATCGAAGGCAGTGAAATGGAAGGTGGAAGGAAGCATGAGGCACCGGAGGGTAAGGAGGACGACGCCTTGCGCCCTTTGGTGGATGACTTCGACGAGTTCCTCCCATGGGCGTGCAATCAGCTGCAAGTCCAGGTTACTGTCAACGTGGTCAGGATTGTACAGAGTAAGAACCTCCTCCTAATTTAAGTAGTAGCGGTACTAAAGAGTTTCATATTTACGGCCTTACAAATAAACAGCTTTAAACCTATTTTAGCTATCAAATCTCTTATCTCGGGCGGGGTCTCTCTTGCCAAACCTGGAATTTGAACCTGCAACCTCAGCTTTGCAATCATACCGTAGAACAACTACGCCACCGAGGCAGACATATTATTAATCAACTGATAAATATTTTCACTGAGTTATAAAAGCGTCATACGTGATGCGTACTGAACGCAACAGACGGGAGAATAACGCACTGAGAGACAGTTTATGAAGCGTATAAACATTATTACATACTCCGCTGTACGTCACTGTCCACCCCGCTTCAGTAGGCTTGAAGATCAAATGACTTTGCTACTTATGATTGGTTGCTATCTATTTCCTGTATCGTGATTTTTATAATATTCACATTTGCAATAGATGGGTTAGAGATTTTAGTTTAACAGTTTTAATTTGCCGAGTCTGGTGGGTCTCAAAAAATGGAAAAATCCCATTTTAATTGGACGATAGGTGTGGGTATGATAGATATTAAAGATTCTAAAATGATCTAAAATTTTGAACGGTGAAAGATTGCTTTTAAATAAGTTCAAATACAAAAAGCTCCACAAATTAGAAACTAAGGAACATTAGTTATTTACATTAGTATTTATTGATTAATTCAATCAATTCCCACCACAGATGAATACATAAGCGCTGTACACTCAGTTAGATCCAAAATTAAAAGCAAGAGTCGTGCAAGATTTACCTTATCCAAAGCCGACGTCGTCTCCGAAAATGATGACAAGAGCGTCCGCGTGCTGCAGGGCTGGTCCGTCGCTGAAAACTTCGTCAGGATCCTCACGATATATGATAGCAGTGAAAACCTTATCCACATCAAATTCGACAACAACATCCAAGTGCCGCAGATCATCCTCAAAATCATAGGGATGATCGCGCAGTTTCAGATATACTTGACCGCGTTGACAATCAACAGGGGACTGAGCGCTTCCGCCCTCTATGAACTCTGCAAGTTCTTGCCGAATTCAAACCTAACAGATATTTGCTTGGATAACACCTTCATACCAGAAGCCAATTACCACATACTGCTTGAGAACCAGAACTTTTTGAGGAATTTATCGCTGGCTAGATGCAAAATTGACGACGGTGTGGTGGAAAAGATTGCTGCAATGTTGGTATATCCTCTTCCAGCATCTAGAACTTTGAGTCTGTTGAATTTATCCACAAACATGATCACTGATGTCGGAGCTAAACATCTAGGAAACGCTTTAAGGAGCAACAGACAAGTTTGCTATCTAAATGTATCTAGTAACATGATTTCCGATGAAGGGGCTGAAAGTATTCTAGGCAGTCTTATGGAATTCCCAATGACATACGAAGAAATCATAAACAGTAGGACACGGCACGTGAGTTATTTGAAAGATAAAAATAATATTATAGCTAAAATTGTGAAAGACCTAAGGGCTGGGGATGTAGATCGGAAATTCAAAAAGAAACCTATGAGGCCCACTACAGTGGGGGCCAACAAAAAAGGTAAATTAGAAAGAGAAGGTTCGCCAAGATCTCTTCCTGATGCGAAGAGCTTGCCTAACTTCGAATCGATGATTTACGACAAAGCCGAAGCTTTAGCCGACGCAACAATAGGAGAATTCACAGACCCTTTTGGTACAACCGAGACAATTTCAAAAGACGGTATTTTGTACTGCATAGGTAACAACACACTGAGCTACTTAAATTTGGCTTATAATAATGTTAGCTATTTTACTGTGAAGAGGTTGTTGAGTGTAATTTTGTACCAAAAATGCCTAAATAGAAAGCCAAGGGGCTTAATAAATGTATGTATTGAAGGGAATTGTTTGCCAACCAGCTGTAGAGAATTGAGTCAACTTGATCAAATGCTGGAAATGGGTATGCTGGTCAATAGAAGACTTTCTGGAGTGGTAAGAAGGAAGCCTCAGTCTAGAAAGTGATTTCATCAAAAGATCTTAAGGTTTTTAGACAATTATTTGATGCACGTTATATTTTAATATGTACTTTTAATTTAGATTATTTGTTGCATTTAGAAGTAATTTATTTTTAATTTAGTTTTATACTTTAGAAGGTTTGTTATCTTTAAAACGTGTTTATAGTGTATTAGATTTATAACGTTTTTAATTAAAGTTGTTAACGCTAATATCTTATTGAACTTACATGATTTTCATTGATTCTTATTTTATGAGGCGTACCCTCGAGGTAGTAGTTTTAGTGACTTCAGACACAATTCAACTAAAAACGTTGTAAAGTAAAGCGACGATATTTAACCATCGTCGAAAAAATGGTCCCGTTTTTGAGCGAAATTTTTATTTGCATTGTGTCTGCAGTCACTAAAACTAGCACCCGGTTTCGTTTTCGAGCGCAGCCTAAATATGTACATTTATCTACGTATGTATGATATTTACAAATTAATTATGAAGGTTTTATAGAAGATTTTACTATGTTAGGTCATTTCACATAAATTGGAGAAGGATAGGAAAATATCTGTCTAATATCAAACGGATGTACTAAATTATTGTTATACTCTTTCCTAAACCGATTTAAGAAATCAAAAGGTTTTACATTCGACTGTAATATGTCTTTTGGGTGGTAGGGCCCTCATATGAGAGGCAGCCTGGGTAGGTACCACCTCAATGTCTAGTTCTCCCGCCAAAGAGCAGCGTAAATATACTGTTGTGTTCCGATTTGAAGGGTATTGTAGGCAGAGTAACATCTAGACATATTAAGACTTAACATCTTAATATCTTAGAATGGCGAACGCAGTGGAATCCCAAGAATTGCTTTGTAATTCATGGCCTCTCGTTTTTGCTACAGTTCATAAGCGGTACCATCAGGATAATAGCATCACGTCTCACAATCGGTACCAAAAAAATAAAAATAAAAAGTTCTGGTGTATCTGATGGGTATACACCTACAATCTCAGATCAGAAGACTCTAGTCTACAGTCTCTTTGTTCCACCTACTTTCGATTTCTCGCGAGCAAGACGCTAACAAATCAGCGACGAAAATTCCGCCGCGAAGGCGCGCGCGGGCGGCGGGCGGCGGGGGGAGCGTGCGCGTCGATATTCGCGCTCGGAAGCCATCTTAAAATATAAGAGCGGCGCGGTGCCCCCCCTCCCGCCGTCGCGCCCCCGCCGCCCGCGCCGCACACCCGCCCGCGCCCGCGCGCCCGCCTCCTTAGACGCTCGCTTTTTCAAACTCCGGCGGTGTGCTGTTGTCAGGTGTTGCGAACATTTGGTACGGTTTGGTTGCTATTTTTTTACGTAGGTGGGTTTATTTTAGGATTTAATTAGGTGGGATTTTTAAGGTAATGTGTGCGGTTTTGAGGTGAATTGGCATGAGTGTACGATACTATAAACCTAAATTGTGTTGGAAAAATCGTTTAAGATCTATAAAAATCTGTAATATTTTAGTCATTAAAAACCAAAGAACAAACATTGAAATATTTCAAATAAGTTTGAAAAAATACTTAAGATAAATAAATTACAAATTAAATATATACTAACCCCATTGTCTTTTAACTTACTTCAATAACTGCCCGTTCATCTATCAAAATCTTCATGCATACATAAACTTACACCTTTATAATCGAAGGTGTACGCAACAAAAGGCGCCAGTGCCATTTAGTGTCCTCCAAACTTATTTCCGTATTGTTATGTATACAATCCTATCAACAATGTATCAGTGTCTTTAAAACTAGTACCACCAATTTATTATATCGACTGATACAAAATCTTACCAAACCTATCAGCTTGACTAACTATGATTAGTTTGGAAATGCTATCTAAAATTTACCTAACCATAATATTTGAAAGTTAAATATTACGCTATTTAATACAGCAGATTTCAGATATTATCTGGTCTTTGTATTTTTATGCTTTTAAGATACAGTAAACCTTCTTATTTTTATGGGACCTACATACGCATAGCCCTATAAAATTTTATACATGATTCATATATTTTATATCTAAACCCAAATAGAAAGAATATTTCAAAATGAAAATTACACAAAAATCCATCTTAATAATCCATTTTTAAGGCAAAATATCTAAAGTTCGTCAATACCTAACAAATACGTAATAACAGTATAAATAACATGAGCTCTCCTTTTAGCATTAATTAGATTCAGCAAACTCCCAGTCTATCTCAAACTAACAGCTCCATTCAACATGAATACCGAACCATAAAACCTTTACCGTCTTGAAGATCGTAAATTTCTTGCCGGAGCGGGTAAATCAATACGACATTACGTACACGGGTCGGCCCACACTCACCGATGCAACGCAAAAACTATTGAAATGAAAATATACTCGCGCACACAGACGCGGCAGGTGCCCCCCGCCGGGCGCTGCCCCCCCTCCCGCCACCCACGCCCGACCCCCGCGCTGCGCCTTAGACGTTGGCTTTTTACATGAGTATAAGCAGCTGGGCAGGGGTTGTGAACATTTGGTGTTGTTTAGAATTTTGAAATTGGAACGTTGTTGACGTGACAACGTCTTAAATTAGGTTGCGGCTGGGAGTCACTTATGAAAAAGTGTAACGCCCGGTAACGTTACGATGAGTCACCGAACGAGAGAGAGGCCCGCCGAATGCCTTGCGTCTCTCTCCCACTCAACTATGATCTAATTATAGTTGAGTGATTAATTTAATTATATTCATATCAATAAATATTCTACCGAGAAAAAGACGTTGTCACGTAAACTTCGCCCGTAAAACCGACTTTACAGGCATTTTATAATTTTAAGACCAATTTTTTTTTTAAGATTGTGTGAGGGAGTAATGTTTACATTTTACTCACTTACGCCCGCGACCACATGTGATGTAAGGTACATTTCCCCAACAAAATATATTTAATACTAATTTCATGTTTAAAATAAATTATTATATTACTATTGAAGGTGATATAAGTTTCTATTGGTAATAAATCTAAAATACATATTTTTTATTTACCGTACCAGCACAAAAAGCATATAGTAAAAAACAATACTACTTAATTTTCATTGTATCATCAGAATTAAAATTAAGCAGTTAAAAAAACATATTCAGAAACAAGTTTTTTTTACTATAAAGTAATTAAAAAAGAAACTTTTTAGCAGCACAATCTAAAAAGAAATTTCTATAGCCCAAGATATGATTGTTATCGTCACAAAAACCAGTTTCTCGTATTTAGTTCGACTTGAGACGCGCATCCCTTTACACAACAGGTTAAAAAACTTGTATGGTCAATGGTTATCGTGTGAGAATTCCTTCACTTTTTTGGCTTTCATACTTTTCTTGACCAACCTGTCCAATATTGGGGTGGTCGGGCGGTATCTACTTTACTTGAAGACCTGTTATGGACAATTAGATCTTGATTTTATAATATAGGATTCCAGTTTTATTAGAGTTATCGAGGTCATGAGAAGCGGATCGGAGGTTATGGGAAAAGTTTAGATTTGATGTTCAAAAGGGGTGAAAAATCCTGTTCTTAGGAATGTAATATTGGTACTATTGTGATAAGTTTTTTAAATTATTAGTAACATAAATGGATTTAATAAATACCGTTACTCTTAGTCTAATATTTTTCGATTTTTTATATATTATTTTTATGTTCATAAAAACATATTTATACGTGATAAATAAAATTTATAAAAAAAAGTTGAAATAAAATTTTAGAAATAATTAACACCTATTAATTAATAAATAATCAAATAATTGCAATCAGCGGTAATCATTATTTATTTATTAACTTATTAATAGTGTAATGAGTTAATAAATACAATAACAAAATAACACCTCTATAATCAATTATCATAAACATAGAACAAATTTTTTAAGGTATAAAAACAGCATTATCTAATCATCATATTATTCATAATTAACTTGATTGGTGACGTACTATTAAATTATATCCATATAAAAAAATCCACAATACTCAATTTGCTTTCTATAAATCCCACAAAACAGGTTTATTCAAATTTTCACACGAATGATAGAACTTGTTTACAATAAGGTGACTATCGTAAGAATTACTTGTTATCCTGCTTTCTTTACGAGGGGAGATAGTACAGGTGAATTGACAGTATGCAGTGTGCTGTCAAAGGGAATATCGGATCCGAAAGGTTTTTTTTTACTGGATCGCCAAAGTGGCTATACCACACCTGATGGTAAGTGAAGTGCTGCCCAAATAAGGCATAACGACAAACACTTGACTATATCTATTTAGGTAAAAAGTGAATTTACCTATTAACAATTACGTTGTTTCATATAATCGTTTTAGTTTATTATTTTTATTTTTCATATGTGGTGTTCTGTGAGTATTGTGTATATATTTGCTATATAAATCGCATTGAGTTAATTATTTTATTAAATTTTACATTCTTAAAGTTATTTTGATCCTCTTTTAAAACATAATCTTTTTTTTTAAATACCTTTTAAGATACCAATCAAGTTAATATAATAATTGAAAAGTAAAAGGACTAAATGCATTGTAATAGTAGAGTATAGATCTTTGACTCCGAATAACGTTCTCATACAAATATTTACCAAATCTTCCTATGCTAACGAAATATTATTTTATAATCTCAACATTTTTGCCTAAAATTCGCAATACTAATATAGCAATACAAAAATAGTTAAAAACTTATATAATCGTGATCTAAACCTGTTACAGAGCTAATTGTGTTAAAATTTCACTCTAGATGAAGCGACGAAAGCGCCCGCCAAGTCATCTGAGAGAATTGCAAAAGCCATTTAATACATAACCAGTGTTATTTCATACTTAAATCTTACTACCTTAAGATTTCCCTTATATTTTTAAATACATTTATGTATGTAATTTTACGCTTATCTTTCACAGGGGTAAATAAAGACAATTGCTTTCGACTTAGCTAAAACACGTCTAATCAGTATCGCTTCATCTACTTTTATTAATCACTCCTTAGATACTCGTATTAATAATAAATACATTATCTGTTATTTATTAAATTACCTGAAATTGAAAAGCTCAAAGTTTTTAATAAAATGAACTAGCCATTTCTAACACAACATAAGTCCATTTTAAAACATAAAATGAATATAATGGCGCAAGGAGTTCATATTTAATAAGCCGAAACAAATGTAACCAACCCTTAGTAATATTGTCCGACAAAAACGTCCAGATTAACGCACAAGTTAAAATTCATACACGTTTGCCGTACGAAAACAACGCAATACCCTAATTAGGCATTTAATTATAAATCCGCCATGAATTCTTAACTCACTAGACATATTAAAATTTCACTTCCCCTGTCCTAACTACGCCTATACGGTATCGCGCGGCCCCATCTCCGCTGTCTTTCTAAGGGGACCGCATAAAATAGTTATAGAGGGAAGGGAGAGCTACTTAACCGTTTTTAGGAGACACCCCACCCGGCGTAGAAACACCCCGCTACTTCAACCCCACTTCCTACACCCTCCCCCCTCCCCGGCGGCGGGTGTCGTCCCCCGCGCGCGTCCTATAACTATTCCTATATTTTTGCAAAAGTGAATTCTTACCGGGGGTTGACGATACCTGCGCTGGCTTTTATACTTGCGTTCTAAATTTAAATGCGAGCCGTTCATTGGTGTTTTTTGCTAGTAGTAGTGCGGGGGGCGGCGGGTGTGAGGGGGGGTTGAAAATTTGAATTCGGGTCGCGCGATTTAGTTTTAATTTTGCGGGATTTCGGCCAGAATGGGCGATGTTTTTGTTTTAGCGCGTGTGGCGTGCATGCGTGATGGTTAGATTAAGGAATTTGAATTTGGAATCCCTGGTGGCACTTAACGGAGACATAATGTTTCATACATTATTTTCTTATTTGTGTAAAGAAAATGTAATCAATCTATCGACTGAAAGGTAATACATTTTTTGACTTTGATTGACTGGTAAGTTTGTAGCCGGGGATGGTTGTGTCGGTGGATCACCTATTTATCCGACTGCGAAAGAAGAAGGGTTATTTGATGGCAATGGTCTTACCATAAGGTGCATTATACTTAGTCGCATTTTCACAATGTAATATATCGGTCATATAGATCATTTTTATTTACGCACCGAAGCAAGATTGTTCGATTCAAAAATATTTTTTTCAGGTCTCTATGTTTATGAGACCAAAAAGTCTCTCATAATTTCTAATACCCATGACACAATACTTGTATCTTAGTGCAGGGTCAGGACTATATATGTGATTGTAGCGTGTTTTTATTGCAAGGAATGGCGAGACGAGCATCCCATTCGCCTGATGGTAAGCGATACGACCGCTCATGTACAATAGCAAAACGAAACATCATGAATTACAAAAAAATGCTCGGCGTTCCACTGCGCTTGCCATCTTGAGATATAAGATGTTACGTCTCATTATATGTAATAGTTACTCTGGCTACAATGTCCTTCACCGGAACACAACAGTGCATTAAAATGCTGTTTGGCGAGCGAAGTAAACATTGCGGTGGCACCTACCCACATACAAGACACCTGTATACCAGTATATTTATTAATTAAATCATTTAATAAAACAAAACTACAATAACAAGCTTAAAAGGCACTATAACATGTATTTATAACAGACGCCATGTATCTTCGCGACGATTCTCGGCAGATGGTATCGGCAATCGCAGATTTCCTATTAACCGAAGTAGATACACCTGATGTGATTTCCATCTCCATAGAAAATGTGTTATAGCTCAGTAGTTTGCACACGACTTGATTTCTTGGGTGTTACTCTATACTCAAATATTATTATTTATCAATTATCATTAGGAATTATTAAATTAACTGCTCTGAATCCTAATCTACGGCTAATGTATATCACTGTATTGTAAACTTATTTTGAAAAGACCAACGCTGGAGTATCTTGCCCGTTCTTCTCAAGCGAAAACAGCCTTGTGAACCGGGTGGTGGTTAAAAAAGAAAAAACTGACTGAATCTAAATAATCTGTGATATTTTATGGGTTTAACTAGCGGTCGGGCCCGGCTCCGCCCGGGTGCATACACGTTTTAAAATGGCGGTCAAAATGTTTAATTCTGACTATCAGTTTAGAATATCGACCAATCGGACCACGAAAAACGAACAAAATTTTCCCGTATTTGCTAGAAATATCACTACTGCTTTCCTCCTATAGGTCATAGCGTGATGATATATAGCCTATAGCCTTCCTCGATAAATGGACTACCCAACACTGAAATAATCATTCAAATCGGACCAGTATTTCCAGAGATTAGCACGTTCAAACAAACAAACTCTGCAGCTTTATAATATTAGTATAGATTAATATTTTCATTTCATTAGAAACGAAGTTCGGACTTCGATGTCTCAAACAAAATTTTAATAAATATACTTTGTGACGACGTACGATAGAAGATTCGAACATTATGTGAAGTACCTAGGCATACTAGTATAGTTATACGTGCGGCATCCGAACGTTCGAACTTTGTTTCGAATCGTATAATAACCTCTATTTTGCCAATTAAATATCAAAACTGATGTATTTATTAAATTTTGACATTTCTTGATAAAATTACTGACAACGTGGCGAATTAGGGAAAAATAGAATCAAAACAAAGCGCACGGATTCCTTTGCAGACATTTTTTTTTGTAATCTATGGCGAGACGAGCATGCCGTTCGCGCTGAATTGTAAGCGATACGACCACTCATAAACAGTATCAAAACCAAACAACACCTTTAATTACAAAGCAATGCTTGGCATTCCACTGCGCTCGCCATTCTGAGACGTAAGATGTTAAGTCTCAATATGTCCAGTAGTTACTCTGGCTACAAAGTCCTTCAATCCTAACAATCAACAATGCATTTACACAACTATTTGACGGGAGAAAAAGACATTGCGGTGATCCATACCCAGATGGCCTCTCACATATGAGAGATCTACCACCAGTTTTATGAGCTATAATTTTATTTATTACAATAATTTGCAGCTGAAAACATCGTAGTCTCTGATACCACAAAAAATTACTATAAGAAACAGATCATATCAATACAAAATACATATTCGCGTGAAATCGACCCTATCTACTACTGAATCTATATTTATAAATTCAACAACCAATTCGAAGACAAAACCTCATTCCACACCACAACTTGTCCAAAGAATCAAATCACCACACGCCATAAACGAACTATATTTAAATGTCGTAAATATACTCATAAAACGACATTAACTGCCAGTATATCTCATAAAGTGCCTACAACACAACACACAACATAGATACAACATAAAACTTTATCATATAAGACGCTCCCAAGACGATATTAATATTAAGATTACGGCCCGGGCAAAGCTTTGTATATACAAGTTAAAATAGACTTTATGTGGTTGTGTTAAGGTAGGTTTTGCGTTACGGGTACCAGGGGTGGCTGTATAAGGGTGGAAGAGGGGCGAATGTAAAAACCACCCTCCGCGATCGACTTATACGCTGTATCAAGACGCAAGAGCTCTGCATGTGTAAGGGGGTAAGTAGAAATTTTAATGTAGTATTTTTGTTTTTTTATTTATTAGGGTACCTACACAGCACTGCGCTTTTAAATGTAAATAAGAAGAATGTATGTAAGAAGCCAGTTGTATCTGCAATTGACATAGTTCTTATATAAAGTATTGGTACCACTGGTGGTAGGCCTTTCATATGTGAGAGGCCATCTGGATGGGTACCACCGCAATGTCTATTTCTCTCGTCAAACAGCAGTGTAAATGCACTGTTGTGTTTCGGATTGAAGGGCATTGTAGCCAGAGTAACTGCTGGACATATCGCTGCTTTAATTTGATAGTGGCACATAACTAAATGTCATTTTTATGATAATGTTACCTTTTAACACAAATTAATCTGAAATATCATGTGAATAAAACTCATATTTTTGATGGATTATTACGTTCATTTAAGCAACTTTCAAAGAGTTGTCATTATTCAAATAAAATATAAAAATAATTGCTTCTTTTGTTTTATTTAAACTGCTCTCCTGAAAAATGTTCATTTTTGAGATATGTCGTTATCAAATTAAAGCAGCGATATTGAGACTTAACATCTTATGTCTCAGGATGGCGAGGGCAGTGGAACGCCAAGCATTGCTTTGTTATTCAAGGTGTTGTTTGGTTTTGCTACTGTAAATGAGCGGTCGTATTGTTTATCATCAGACGAACGTCATGCTCGTGTCGCTATTCATTGCAATAAAAAAGAACTGTCGTATTTTAGGATAATGTCCTTGCATCAGTTTATTCCTTATCTAGGTTGGATAGCACTTACAAACTCATGCCTTTTTCTCAAAAAGGGTAGGCAGAGGTGCAACCAGGTCACCAATTTTTCACCTTGTGTATTCCATCCTAGAATCTAATACTGGACGAACCTCTATCAAGTTTTGTATCATTTTATTATTGCTAAATAACATTCTTTGCAGGAAGTACAATAGCGTGGTTATTCGGGGGCACCCCCCCCCCCCCTCCCCCTCTCGCCCCCGCACCGCCCGCTCCCCGCGAGCGCCACACATCACAACATATTTATTGCGCATCTTCTATATACCGCACCGCGGCTTACTTCACCCATTTATATACTATAAGTAAATATACATAGCTGTCACATAAAGAACTCGTAAGATATATTATAATATTTATATATTTTTTTTTATTTACATAATTTGTGCTTTGCCAATTTGTATTAATTTAAGATCTATCTTGTACCAACTTTTAAGAAAATAAAAATTCTTATTCTTGTTCTTATAAGCTGTCACTACTACCCGTTTTATCGTGGATTTGGTTATACTCTACCATCGATATCAATGTTACACTAGATAAGACGTTCTTTGTAAAAAACGTGTCCCACCCAAGTGCGGTGCATGCACCGCACACGAATCAGTCTGCCGCGTGACGGCTACGCAGCAGCATGCCTCTTTGATTATATTTATAAGTAATTTATTTTGACTTTTCCCCGTCAAACCGATAGCGAAATTTTCTAAAATTACAATATAATTAAAGCATACAACTTAAGTGATAAAATATTGCAGTATAATGCCGATAATACAGATATTTTATTTATTATTCGATTAAATATTTGTATAGGTCATTAGAAATACAAGGTGAGCTTCTTAATCGTATGTCTCATTCCCGCGCATAAAAATTGCCCGTCGAGTGAGAGAGACGAACTATATTAGATATAGATTATTCATGGGGCATTCATATCAGACGACCAAATAGGCATAAACTATTCGAATAGATTACAAATACAGATATGTAGGAAGAATGTAGGTAAAAATTGATTTCAGTATTTTATTTTAATTTTATGTTGTTAATTAATAACACAAAATATGTGTTGTATATATGTTTTGAAACAGTGGACAGTTTTTAGGCCCTATTTCTTTATATGAAATACCTAATGGACTACGTTGAAATTTCGAACCCACTGAATGTTATTAAAGACTAATATCACTAAAAATTGTTTTAGATTCTTGCGCGTCGTTACAAAAGAGGGAGATCTCTATAATATTTGTCTGTTGTTTCATTATCTTATTGTAAAACAGTGATAAACTTGTACACTTATAAGAGTTTTTAGTTTAATTTAGATAACTTTCATGAATTACTCACATAAATAAAAAATATTACAAAATAGATAATTGCTATGACGGCATTCATACTTAGGCAGTATCTTAGGAAAAGCTATTATTGATTTGAACTGTCTCTTCTGTCTAATAATCTTTGATCATAATTTGTAATATTCAAGTAAACGTACTAGATGTCGCTACTGAGCTTTATTGAAATATGGGACAAACAGTTTCTATGACGCGTCGCGTCTATCGGTAGAATATAAGTCAATGTACTCTACATTTTTATTTTCCCGACGTTTCGATTGCTTTACAGCTTTCAAGGCAGCAGCAATTTTGATTACCTCAGTCCGCCCCGCGACCACGAGTCAGTCGTACTCATGATTGTAGTGGAGCCCCGTGCCCTGCAGTGAGACGTATATGGTCTGATACAGAATATAGACACACTACAATTTGTTATTATTATCATTTTTTTTTTATTGATTTAAAAATTTAGGCCTCAGTACACTTCTGGCGTATTGCATTTCAACGGCCCATTAGAAGACTATATATTTTATATATTTTAAAGATCTGTAAGTCTTGCAAGTATCCATACAAATCTTTTTCTTGATATTGAAATTTCGTCGTACATAATAAATGCTTTGATGAATCCAAGAAGATATGAACCTTGGAATTCGAACCCACGACCAATGTTTCGGCAGTACGCGTCTGGCCAATTACAACCCCCACACTCAACTTTTTTCACAACCCTATATCAAAAGCCTCGGTTACGGATCAAAATCATCCACTTGCTCGTATCAATGTGATATTTTTATCATAAAATAATTTTTGGTATTTTTTATATAGGTATTATACCTAATATCTATAAACTTATAAATGTCGCTTTTGTGTATATTGTTTTTGTTATTTTAGTTGGGTATTTAGTCATATATATTTTTTTTTCTGTTATTTTCTTTTCTTATTTAATTTGATATTATAATAATATGAATGGCGAGACGAGCATGCCATTCACCTGATGGTAAGCGATACGACCACTCATACATAGTAGCAAAACCAAGCGACACAATTAATTACAAAGCAAAGCTTGGCCTTCCACGACGAAAGGAAAAAATTAAAAAAAATATCGTCGCTTTTTTTCGCAAAAGTTTTAGTTGCATTGTATCTGAAGTCTTGTCAGTCATGATATACCTACATAATTTTGTCGTCACAGGGATTTCTTAATTGATAGACACATAACCCATCTGCTTGTAAAATTCGACCCAGTTGGTATTTCTTACAAAAACGTATATCATTATTGCCTTAAAAACGCAATAACCTTAATAACAATTCCTTTAAACTCTCGCTACAAATCGTCTTGAAGCAAACCGTTATCACAATACATGAAATTCCTAGTCGGGGTGTATCGGGACGGGCCGGGCCGGCGAACTTGGCCGGCCGTATCGCTATGCCGGGTTCCGTACATAAATTTTATTGGTATAATCTCGGTCGCCGCAAGACTCACTCAGTGGAAATTTTAAGATATACGAATAGGGTACGGTTTGCACAAACGTTTCTTGGTAATATTATTATTATTAAGTTTATTTTGGATTGAAATAGGGTATAATATTATAAACATACCTGTATTTTTCGGTAAAGATATCCCTGATAATACTAAAAATAATAATTTATTAATGGTTTTAACATATTTATGGTTACCAAATTAGGGTATATCTTCACCACTGTACCAGGTTTTACAATAAAATAAATGAATGGAAACAGAAAAAAAGAAACAAAATGTTCTTGTCTCTTTTTTCTATTTTATATTTATAGATTTTTTTTCTAGGTGTATCCTATGTTTATTTGTGAGGCGTTCGATAAGAGTATCGACAGAACAAAACCCTAATTAGCCACTAATGAAACTTCGCTATAACCTATTAAACAATTAATTAATAATATGCATAATTGCGTTTTAAAACATACTGAGGAAACCTTCATATGCTGAGACTTAAGCACAAGAAATAAATAAATAAATAACACTCAACAGTCACATACATAGTCCTAACCCCACACTAAGATCGAGTCTTGTGTCGTGGGAATCAGAAACTATAAGAGACTTTTCGGTCTCACAAACACCCAGACCCGAAACAAATACCTGTGTATCACACAACCATTTGCCTCGGTGCGGGGATCGAACTCGCGGCCTCATGTCTCACAGCCGGCGTCCAACCAACTGCGCCACGGAGGCTGTAAAATTATCTAAAACATTAAACATAATATATAAGTTTTTTATTTAATACTGTAATAAAACTCACATTCGAGTTGTAAATAATTAGATATATTTTATTTCAATAAGCACTTTTATATTTCCAGAAATTATAATCTTGGTACGTCATGCACACAATCACTTGTTCAAAATTATTCGTTCTTGTGAGATCCGTCTTCTTTCCATGTTCAATCCAGAACGAATTAAGAACCGTACACTTTTATTTGTTTCGTCGTAACAACTTATTATTTTATACGTTCATCAATATGTTCAAATTTCTATTAATTTTAACATTACTAATTTAAATTTGAAAATACGGTGTTAAAAATCTTTTGATAATTAACATATGTTTTCCATAACCTAAAAATACTAAGAGAAAAATAATGCACCAGATTGAAAATTCAGTGGAAACAAGACTACAATTACACTAAATTATTAGGTACCCTTTGACGTTTCGTACTTTTCAAGTTGTTCATACTTTCTACAGACGTAACTCACACAATTTCAATAACATTTTCCGTAAAACCACAATTCCATGGTCTCCTTTGATAATATCTGTCGAGATAATTATCTCTTTATAAAGCGTTTGTCATTCAGACGATATTGTCATTCCAAAAAAATATTTAGTACTTCGAAAAATCTTTGTCATTTTCCCAACCTGAGAATCAAACCCGTGATGCCCCGAAATCAGGTACTTAAGCTAATTTCTGAGCACACATGCCGACCCTACCTGCTTTATTAGGTCAACTTCTAACAACGTCTTTGCGTTTAATCAAAGGAAATTTCCAATTAAATTGATTACGATCTGGGTGTGCCCCCCGACCCCCCGGCCCCCCGGACCCCCGGGGCCCACGACCCCCGGCCATGTAGTCCGCGATACCACTTTGTTATTATCTATTATGTGTTTACGAGACACTATGTGACCTATATAAATTGATAGACCCGCTGTACGAGTATTCAAATATTATTGGATGGATTTCAATATCTTTTTGTAGTTACATACATATAACATAGATAAACTCACGCTTTTGTCTCAGAAAAGGTAGGCAGAGGTGCTGCCTGGACACCCACGTTTCGCCTTGTTTCCACGATGTGATAGGGAGCGAGCCAATTGTTATATCGGACACAAATTCCATAGTATAACTACGCCACCGTAGCAGTCTTTCTGTTGTTCTTTTGTAGCAGCATTTTTATATTCCTTAAATATTTTTAATATAAAATATGGAGTTTTAAATATTTATTTTCATAACCTATTTTTAAGTTTGTGAATATTTTTTTTGAGTTTTCCATTATGACGGAAGTAAAAGTAAGCTACGACCGGGGGAAATCCTAAACAGTTAGTTATTACTTCTACCAATATTTTCACAAAACCAAAGGATTGGACTATTCCCTGGGCATTCTCAATCGAACCCCTGCCCAGATAGAACAGGACCCCCATGCCAAACAGTGATTGTATTTTTTAAAGCATTTAATAGTTAGACAAACATGTTATTTGCTTAATGGTAAGCGATACGATCGCTTATGGACAGTAGTCCAAGAGTGGTTATATAGCTAACCGTCAGGCGTATGGCATGCTAGTCTCACCGTTCATTGAGAAATAAAAAAAAACTAGGCGGCCTGATAGTTGCAGATTGTAGGATAATAGAAGGACAGTAAATAATAAGCGCCAATAATAAAATAAGCATAAATAATAATAAGTAATCCGCCGACCCGGACTAGATCAGCGTGGTGGACTATATGGTCTAACCATTTTCAATCATGCCCTGCAGTGAAACATATGTATATGGGCTGATACATACTTATATACAACACTAATGTGCCTTATATTCTGGCTCTACCACTCGAAAAAAGCTTGACGATAGAATTAATTTGACATCGAGAATAAGGATCGAAAACTTGTCTTTTTTTATAGTATTTTTCTCTGTATTACGTAAACTGTGTAACTATTGAAATCTAGTAAAAGATCCAACCAAAAAGCAATAATTGTTCATGAGTTTGTGATTAGTAAATGTTATGTCTGTCTACATTCTACTGGAGTGTGGCGAAATTTGGAACTACAAATAAAGTTTAAACAATATCTATTTAACACGTTGTTTGAGGTTATATTTTCATAACATAAACAACAAGCATTTAAACTTGTCGTGGTGTTCTTATGTAAAGCCCATATGTTAAATAATTGTAAATCGGCCTTTAGGAATCTACGGGTAGTTGTAGAAGTAATTTTATTAAACGAAACCCTGTTATGGTTATATTTCACTACCCACAGTCAGAGTAAGAGTGGGAGCAAGATAGTTTGCAATATAAACCGCCTCGGGACCGTAGATAGGGCATTGAAGATCCATAATTCGGCAGTGAAACATTGGCATACGCGTGTTTATCACAAAAGTAACAAGTTGTCGAAGATACTCGGATAAATTGTTAATCAGTTAATTATAACGTGTCGTGATAGCAGTAACTAATAAATAAACGAATACAGACCGGTGACGTTGTCACCGGTCTGGTTAATTAACACAAGGTTTTATATTGAAATAAAACTATTATTTACGGATTTTATCGCGGATTTGGTTTAATTTTTACATATTTGAGTTCCCGACGTTTCGATTACTTTACAGCTTTAATAATTGTAAAATAAGAGTAGTTGAATTGTAACAGTCACAGAGCGGACGTCTAATACCTCAGTCCGCCCCGTGACCACGAAAGCTGTAAAGTAATCGAAACGTCGGGAACTCAAAAAATGTAAAAATTAAACCAAATCCGCAATAAAATCCGTAAATAATAGTTTTATTTCAATGACTAAATCTAAGAAACCATTACAATACAAGGTTTTATTTCCGACATCCGACAAACTCATAATCTCATAGTATTAACATGTCCAATATAATAAAATGTGAAGGGAAAAAACTGTTCGTAATATTTTGACTACAGTATGACAACAACACATTCGCACGCCAAAGATCGTAACCGGTCTTTAGTAAAAACGGCTATCAAATCCAAGGATCCAAGCCGCACCCAATTTTCAATTTGTTATTTTTTTTTTTCAAAAATTGCAGGTCGTGAAGTTCCTAGTAAAGATAATGTTAGAAAAAATGTTCAAATTATTGTTTTATCATTTATTTATAATATAGTAAGGATCGTGGATAAGTAAAATTGTAAAATTTCAAATCAATCCGAGATTTCAAAAAGCTCGAAAATCGAATTCAAAGATTACCTTCATATATACATACACAGGGGAAGGTAATAAAAGCGTGTTACAATAAGCCAGCACCTCAACAAAAATCCGTAATAAAAAACCTTACACGTTATAAATGAAATAAAAACGTTCAATTAGCATGTAAATTGTTCCACGCAACAAGCCCTGAAGCCCGGCTTGTCGGCTTGTTGGCTTGTCGGCTTGTTGGCTTGCCGGCACACGTCCCCGATGCGCTGTTAATGCAAAGCAGAAATCACGCGGATAAAAACTGCCGTGAATACCAACGAGGGTTAAGGTGGGGGTACAATGGGGACAAGACAATTTTGTATTGAAAGGATTTATGATGTTTTATTATAATTTGACAGCTAGTAATAAAGTTCATAGAAGTAGTAGTAGTAAATTCATAAAAGTGCCAAGACTGAATTTTGAAGATAAAAAGTATTTATAGATATTAAGTTTTTGATTATTATTACATTTGTATACTTTGCTGATGGTAGGTCTCTCATATGTGTGAAGCCGCCTGGTTAGGTACTGCCGCAATATCTATGTCTCCTGACAAATAGTAGTGTTGATACACTGTTTTGTTTCGGATTGAAGGACATTGTAGCCAGAGTAACTACTGGACATATTGAGACTTAACATATCTTATGTCTAAGGATGGCGAGCGCAGTAATTCATGGTGTTGTTTGGTTTTGCTACCGTGTTTTTGCATTCGTATCCCTTTCCATCAGGCGAATGCTCGTTTAGCCATTCATCGCAATAAAAAATATAAATTATTAGTCTTCACAGTGGTACGCAATAAAATATTTAGCAGCTCGAATTCGCTCGCACATTAATTTTGACTAGCGAGAAATAGTTAATTGTTTCTCGTTGGTCGGAACTATGCTTAAGCTGCGTTGTATATACTACCAGGTTTCAGCACGATTACTTTACCAAGCAATAAAAAAATCAATCATTGGTAGCACAAGAATTAATAAAACACAGTCACATACATAGTCCTAATCCCACACTAAGATTGAGTCTTGTGGGTATAAGAAACTGCGAGAGACTTTTCCGTCCCACAAACACCCAAACCCAAAACAAATACCTGTGGGTTATTTATATATTTTATATTGGATATTTGACTCGACGCAGGGATCGAACCCACCGACTCATGTTTCACAACCGGCGTCTAACCAACTGCGCCACGGAGGCTGTCTAATCAGATTCAAATATTATAACAATAGAAATGTGTTCTATATGACTATATGGCCTAACCACTCTCAATCGTACTCTCGATTGTAGAGTAGGCCCGTACCCTGCAGTGGGACGTATATGGGCTGATACTGATACTGAGAAATGTGTTCAAAAGAAAATGCTGTAAACTATAAACATCAAAAAAGTTTTCATTATATTTTCAATAAACGAAATATGCAATATCTGAATTGAATCTAATTTGTCATTTTAGTTCATTTCTTCCAATTAGAATTTAAATTACTCTTATCCAAAGTCACGTATTCAATTCCTATTGGAATTCCTTGTGATATATTACGATAAAATAATCTGCATGTTAACAACTCATTGGTCAAAGATTGAGAACGTTATTTATTGTTGAGTTTTTTTAATTCGAACCCTCTTTAGTATATGGTTCTTTAAAAAGTTATGTGTGTTCCCCTATGTGTTCTTTTCTCTGTAGCTGTTAGTAAGCGTGTGTGTGTGTTTTTTATTATTTCAATTTAAATAATGTTTTACAAAGTACATTACTGGTTAACCAGTTATTTTTTTTAAACCTGTTCTTTTTATCAATCTATCATAACAAAAAATATATGTATATCCTCATGAAATAAAACATGAAATAACATTGTTTCTCAAAAATATTACCGACATAAAATATTTTCCATACTCGACATTTTTGCGCGCCTTGCATCAGAGCCTAGCAATAAAGAAAACGAAAAAAAAAGACTTCCCAACCCTCCACGTGACTTACTAGAGCCCACTTGTTACGCCTCAACCCTTCACCGTATTTTTACCAGATTCACGGTATTTTTTACCCCGTCCGGTTGCGGGCCGGGCGCAAACAGCTATTTAAGTGTCCGAAGGCATTTTTCACCCGGCGGGACGGTTAACAGATTTTTTCCGGGATATCCCGTGAGAGGGTTATTACAACGATTAATTCAGTGACTGTGTTAACGTTTTTTCGCCATCTTTTTTTATACTACGGGTATAATTTGTCAGGCAATTTGTAAACTCTCTCGACGCGTTGACGGGTTAATAGGTCTTTACGTGTTTTTTTATGTTTTCTGTTGGTTTACGTCGGCAATTGTGATGTTTTTATACGAAATGAGAATCATTTTTTCATTGGAATTTTCCATATGAATTTTATAAAGAGTTTTTATTTATTAACATTGATGTTTTTATGTTATTTATTTATACTTTACGGCACATACACAAACAAAAAATAATAATGATCTAGATATAACAATTACAAAAAAGTATAAATGGCGGTCTTATCGCTCTAGGCGATTTGTTACCGACAACCTTTGGATGGATATATGAAAAGGAAAAATAATAGAGAGTTGAGAATAATAGAGAGATGTTAATGGATTCATATTAAGGTTCTATTTAGATTTTAGAGTTGGTAATTGTTGTCAATTCAATTGATGTACATTATTCTGATATCGACCGTACGCAGTTTAATTTATTTTAAAATGCAAAACATTTCGTTTTCACGAATTCCAGACAGTACAGAATTTTCTATCGATCACAAACATTTTTCACACTGCTAGTGTTCAGCCCGCAATCTAATTTTACATCCGGCACTAGCCACGTAAACTATCAAACCGCACGAATTTATTACTTACCGACATTGGCGTCAGTATGCGCTGTGTTATTTTCGATTTTCTATTTTTGGTAATCTGTGTATGCAGTTTACTTATTTATTACAATGAATGGTGAGTCAAGCATGCCTTTCGCCTGATGGTTTTCGATATGACCGCTCGTACAGTAGCAAAACTGAGACATATGATGTTAAATCTCAATATGTCCAGTAGTTACTCTGACTACAATTTGCTCCAAACTAGAACACAACAGTGCATTTACACGGCTGTTTTGCGGGAGGAAAAGCCACTGTGGTGGTACCTACCGTGCAACCTCTCACTTATAAGAGACCTACCACCAGTTTCTATATATAATATACTTTTTGAGAAACAGTAGATAATTTTAACGAAAACCTGCTAATAATATTGAAAACTAGCTGTGCCCGCGACTTCGTCCGCGTGGAATTTAACAAAAACTTTATTTTTCTAAAATAAAAGATTTTTTTCTAAAATAAATGTAGCCTAAGTTACTCCTTATTATATCATTTACCTGACATTTTTAGAATATTTTTAGACCAAATAAATCAAAGAAACATAATAAGCTCATCCACCCGCGTGTCATAATACCATATTTAAAAAACAACCTCAAAATTTAAAGGTTTATTTTTTTCTGCGGAACCCTAATTTGATTTTCAAAATTAAAGTAGCCTAAGTTACTCCTTGTTATATCAGCTACCTGACAAAAAAAGTCCCGTCAAAATCAGTCCAACCATTTCAGAGATTAGCCGGAACAAACAGACAGACAGACAGACGGACAGACAGACAAAAATTTTTTAAAGATCATTTTCGGCACAGGTATCGTGTATATAATGATATGTAGTAGGACATTTTTTTTATTTTCACTTTTAAAACAGACACTTCAATTTTATTTATATGTATAGATAATCCGGTTTTAAGTATTTTTTATAGAAAAGAACTGAGGAGGCAAACTGTTGATCCCAGTATGTATCAAGGCCGCCTGGGTATGTACCACCGCAATGTCTAATTTTCCCACCAAACAGCAGTGTAAATACACTGTTGTGTTTCGGTTTCAAGGATATAGTAGCCAGAATAAGAGATATTGAGACTTAATATCTTATATTTCAGGAGGGTGAGCGCATTGGAACTGCCAATAGCCAAATATTACTTTGAATTCAAGGTGCTGTTTGGTTTTGCTACTGTTCATGAGCGGTCGTATCGCTTACCATCAGGCGAATGGCATGCTCGTCTCACCAATCATAGCAATAAAAAAAGGTATCGGCCTGAATCCAATGACTTTTTGCAATTTTAACTAGGTTTTCCGTAAATAATATCTACTCTTGTTTTCTGAAGTTCTTTAAAGGCAATGATTGAATTGAGTTTCCTAGGTGAGGATAGCACCAGGTTAACAACAAGAAATATTTTCTTGTAATAAAATAAATTCACAAGGTGGACCTGCGACATTAAGGGTTACAAGAAATTAAAAAACTGTAGACTTGTACTAGAGGGAGTTCGGCAGCAATCTAATTTATTATAATGATGATAAATTCGGTGTGTACACAGTGGCAAACATTATGAAGATTGATATTCATTGTAGTTTGATACCGCAAATACCCATTTAAAATGTCATGACAATTTTAGAAAATATCTATACATTGAATATACAGTTTATACTATCCACGATATAGTATAACGTTATCCTCTTACGGACTACCTACATATAGAAAAAAAAGGTCTATAGTTCTCTTTTCACCTTACTAGGTGGCAGGTCCCATGAGTCTATAGGTTAATCCTATCAAGGGTTGGTATACCACCATTTGATCTATTTCTGCCTCCAAGCAGTAGTGTTTAAGCTATGTTGTGTTTCGACTTGTAGATCGTTGAATCAATTGAGTATTGGACATTAAGAGACTTAACGCCTAATCGGAGTAAATTGTACAATTCAGTGCCAAGATTTATTTAGTACTGATTGGTACTGCTATTTATGTGCAGTTGTGGTGCCGGGCGAGAAACATCTTCATTTCTTTTCAATAATAAAAAAAGGAAATGAGACTTAACATCTTATGACAACTTTTATTTTTTTCTCTTACGACCCATTCTATTATTTTTGGATGTCTGACAGAGATAGCTTATTGCGATAACACCGCCAATTGTTCACTTATTTGTAAGGTTTCTATGTTTTATTTCTTTCTGTAATTTGTGGTGTTCAATAAATTGTTGTGTATCTGTCCCAAGATGGCCAGGATCGCAGATCATTGCTTTGTAATTCCTGGTATTGTTTGATGTTTCCACTGTCCGTGAGCGGTCTAATCGCTTACCACGAGGAGAATGACTTGCTAGTCTCGCCATTCAAGGCTATAAAAAAATACCACTTGATTGAAATTAGGTACTATTTCTTCTTGTTCTGTCTGTGCTCATGCTAAGCTTATAAGGGAAGCTGATTTACCATACTTTTTCATATTTCAGAAATATTTGAATAGCATAAAGATCATGTTCTAATTTCGGGTGTAAATTAAGAACATGCCAGGTAGGTGATGTCCTATTACCATATTATTAATGAGGTGTATGCCTGCTCTGTAATGTAATTGATATTTTTAAATCGCCAGTAAATTTTATTTGGACTTTTCTTCCTAGTATAAATATTACACGATAATATTGAAAACTGCACAATTATGGAAGATAAAAAGCACTTAAGTCTCAACTGACCCTCATATCGTTTGTATTGTAGAGCACATTTGGACAATGCGCGCCTCTATCGGACAGGTCAACGACCTCTGAAAGTAAATCATTGGGACAATCCTTGCGTTCTGTACTGTCAATATGGAACAGGATATTAGTTGATTGTAATAAGGAGTAGAAACTTGGCTAAATATAATATTTATTATAAATTCAATTGATCAATAAATCAGTTTAAAAAATAACGAACTTTCAGTCAATAGCTTTTCCGTCCCATTTCATTTTCATCGATACTATAATATTCGGATTACCATCAATCCTTATATATTTTATTTACCTATCCTCTCTTATTCCTAATGAGATGTTGAAGAATATAGTTTGCCATTGTGTGAAACGCTTAGTTATTTCATGTCGTATAATAATTATGGTAAAAAAATTACTTCACCTCCAAACATTTACAAAAAAGTACAAATTTATTTTTTTTACTAGAAAACGAATACTAGAATGTACTCTGTGACGAATACCATTTATGTGCAAACATACTAAAATAATGTACTAACTCCGCTTAGATATTTAAAATACACATCGTGCTTAGTTTAGTTTGCGTAGCAACATCTAGCGGTGAGTAGCTAAACCAATATTCAAATAAATTTAAATTAATTTTAAATTAAAATCTATTAAAATTAGTAGATCAATTTATGATATGATGCTTTTTGAATTTTCAAACATTAAAAAATATATACTTAAATCTTATTTACAAATAAATAATAAACTTTGGTTATTCTTTTCACTACGAGATGGCGCTGCACCAAAATGTAGTTCAGCTACTCACCACCAGACACAATAGTTACGTTTGTCACCAATAGATGGCGCTAATAGTTTAAAGCTATTAGACACTAGATGGCAGTTACTAGTTATTACTACTTACCACTAGATGGCCTTCAATAATTTTGCGCAGATTTTAAATTATGGTTAAAAATAAAAACATCCGAATAATTTAAAACTAGATGAGCTAATATCGGTTTATCTCTCCAAATGGCTACGCATAAATAGCTAAAATGGCCTTCGGCATTTCGCCAGCCTTCATTCTGTTCCAAAATGTAATGATACGAGGTGAGTTTACATCATAACTTCATATTAATTTTAAAAATGAAAATATTTTTACTAACAAAGAAATATTTACATGAATTTTAGCATGTTGACGTTTAAACAAAGGATTTTTTTTTATACATTATAAATTGGAACTTTAATAGCCATTACCTAAACTTAAAAACTGCAAAGTTTACACTTTTTCTTTGCTTACCGCAATTTACCACTGTCAAGTCTTCGCTAATCGTCATCTTCTTCATCATCATCTCAGCCTCAGGAAGTCCACGGCTGAACCTATGTTCAGCCGTGGACTCCCCCAAGCATCTCCACATCGACATGTTGGAAGCGGCCTGCATCTAGTGACAATACTTTATAGTTATTTTTGACCGATTTCAAAAGAAGAGGAATTCAATTCCTATGTTTTTTTAAATGTATGTTTGAATATTTTTTTCCAATAATTTTAATATTTTTTATCCGAATTACAATTACTATAAAAATACAATCTATACTAAATAATAGTCAAGTATCAAAACTTCACATACTAACGGTCCAATCTCTTTGACCCCGACCAGGTGCACCAAAAAGTCCATCACATCCTTTCTTTTGTCCAAGACAACCCTCTTAAGAAAACCAGGGTCAAACCGTGGACGCGCAATTGTCATTCATATTAATTGCTTCAGATCACCTTTACGAGGGGAGCTGCAATAATGTTTGTCTTTTTAATATTAGGGATGCTGGGATGGGGTTAATCAATGGCGAAAAAAGTTTGTTGCAAAATAAATTATCGCATACTACTTGCATCCGTGAGACTTTCACGATACGAGGTTTTGGGATTTAATATTGTGTGTTTGGAAATTAACTAAGATCTTGCCAAAATATGTTCAAGGTGTGAGCTAAAAACTTCGACTTGTCTCAATATGATCTGTGTTTTGGTTAAAAACATCGTGTTTAATTAATCCTCTACAGCTTTGTTAAAGTAAACTGTTTTAAAGTGAAGACTTTATATTAGAACATTTTTTTTTTCTTTTAATAATTCATTTAGTCCTCTATTATTTTTATTGACTTTATCGCTAATTTGCTTTAACTTTTATTTTTTAACTTCCCGACAATATGTTTCGAATAATTTACAGCATTCGTGGTCACGAGCGGATGATTTTATAGATTTTGATGTGCAAGCAATTAGCACGACTACCCAAAAACAATTAGTCAAATGTCCTAGTCAGTACTTGACACTATTAGATTATATTAATAGATCTCATAGATAATATTAAAAGATGACGAGTAATAAGTATCTATACGATTTAGAGGGAAAATAAAACAGTAGCAATGCTAAAATTAAATAAATAATTATTTCTGTTTTTAAAATTCTTCTTAATAAAAGAAAAGTTACTAAATAAAATCACCCTGTATTAAATAAATATAATAGAATCCTAAAACAATTACAATAAGTAGCAACTTATTATTTTTAATAATATTGATTTTAAACACAAATATTCAACAATTGAACTATTACCAACATATTAATAAATAAAATATTTTAGGTCCAAAGGAATTATAAGGCTAACGTGTTTGCTTCACTCGAGCCGTCTCCAGCAAGTTGGCGTCTACGCGCGCTACGGCTCGCCTACGCTTCCCAAGTTGTTTTATTACCTGCGTAACAATACGTAATCCTAATGTAACAACCTGGCTTCTTTTAAAAAGTTTCATTTTGAGTTTGTGATGAAATAAAAATACTCTAGTTTGTAATATATTTTATTCATTGAATACATTTTAATTCCATATAACATTCTTTATTATTTAAAAAAAAAACCGAAATTAATATATAACGTCAATATTGAGCGCATTACAAATTGTGATTACTAAATAAAATATAGTAAATTATTCATCATTGGTAATAAAAACAAATTTCTAAACAATCTTACATTTCGTGAAAGTATTTTTATAATTACTTTTTTACTTATAATTATTGCTATATGGCGTTACAAAAATCTTTCAAATAGCTCACAAAATCAACTGTTTTAAATAAATTCTATACAAATAAGTTAATACTCCTGTAAAATCAGTATTAAATTAATAATAATAGTTTTATTTCCTTAATTTTATAGTAAAACAAAGCCTATTGTAACCATGTCTTTAGTTTTTAAGTGTTTTGTAAGCGTCTTTAATTCTGATCTTTAATAGCCGCGTTTCTTTGCAAAATATTTAGTTGCAGTGTGTTTGTAGTAGAACTACCACCCGGCTTCGTTTTCGATAACACTCTTGATATAACCTGTATAAATAAATAAAATAAATAAAACACCTAATTTTTATTAAATCAATCAAATAATAATACTTACTATACTTTTTAACCGACTTCATAAAAAGGAGGAGGTTCTCATTATGTATGTGATTTCTCTTTATATTTGTTTTCTTTTCGTGGAATAAAATTTAAATAAGTAATAATAATAATTAATGTATCCATACGTTGTACCGGCGTAGTTTCACACCCCACGAGTGAAGACGGGCATGTCCAGGCCGGCTGCAACCCTTGCCGGGGCTAGTGGGGCAGTGGGAACCGGTCCGGCCGGTATGCTAATACCAACCATTGTCTGCCTGGACAATTCTTCGCTTTCATTGAGGTGAGACGTTAGGCATGTCGATTATTGTCGATGTTCGTCTGTGGGAAATAAATGTGTCGGAATTTAATTTGTTTGGTTAGTTTACTTTCAGTTTTTTAGATGAAAATAATTGTTAAGTATAAATTGGAATTCCAATGAAAAGGTTCAATACTCAGTTAGTAATTAAATTATATGTAAGTAATTGAAATATAAAATTTAAACATGCATTTGATAAGTAAAAGTTGTTTTTTTATTCCGTACCAATATATACAACATTTAAAATTTACATATATTTATAATATTTTCCCCAGCAAAGAAAATCTGCTATAACTAAAACTACTTTCCCAAAAAGACAAAACATAATTAAATGTGAAAAAATACAATTATAGTAACAATATCGATAAAATCATAGCCTCTCTAAACATCGACAAACAACGTCCCTAAAACTACCAACTGCCGAAAACCGGTCAGGTCAGTTTTGCAATTACAATAGCCAACCCATTGGATACTTAAATAGGTCCAAATATTATAATGTAATGCAATATTATTACCCTCGGGCCGTGACCCTTCGGTGTCTTTTGTGTCGGCCAGACAACCGGTAAGACAAGTTATGGTCTGATATTCAGTTGTTACCTGACCGTGATTGCTAAATGTTGTACGTGACGGCTAATCTATAAAAGTTTTAGGAATAAAAGTCTTTGGAACAGTTATAAAAGTTGTGGGAATCGGTGGGAAGAACGAAGTCGTCACGAAGATGAAACGGTGAGTGCGGGTTTTTGACCTTAAGTTTGAATTTGCGCGGGAAATAACACTGTCCTATGCAATCGTTCAGGGTAAAAATATTAAAATTACATTGCTGTTAAACGATACCTACCTTTAATACTATTTTAAATTGCCTTCCTAAACGTATTTTCGTTAATTCTTAAAAAAAGAAACATACCATACAAAAAATGATAATCGCGGAAGTTAAATGATTTCAATTTAAAAGGCGCAATGACTCGTTTTGTAAAACTATAATAATAATATAAAGCTTGCGTATTATTCGCCTCCTGCCACCCTCGTATCGATTGTATTTTTTCCCCGACAAAGCCCCTCATTGGTAGAAATTTTTGTTGGAAATTCAAAAGGTTTTTCTGTTGTAGGCGTCTTTGGGGGCGGAATGGCGTGGGGTGGCACAAAAATGGCGAACCGACGCGTTTCTTAAAAATAATGACGGATTACTTTTACAATTTCTTTGCCTAATTGAAAATTTTAATTGCAATTTGCTTTTTTATACTTTTAATATAGTAATGTATGTCTACATTCTATTCGGGAGTGTCAAAATTTGGAACGAATAATAACATTTGAAAAATATATTATATTTACCGCATTGTTTGACTATATGTTTTCATAATATCAAGAATAAGCATTTATAAATATTAAAATGTCCAAAATAATAAAATGTGAAGAGAGAAAAACTATATCCAATATTTTGATAGCATCGTGAAAATAACGCATTCAGACGTCAAAAGATTGTAAACGATCTTTAAAAGATTTATTTTTAAATTCATTTATATGTTTCAATTTTAAATAAGAAACTTTTTATGTCTTCTTGAAGCAGAATTAATTGTACGTCATTTTAAAAAGTTATTTAATGAATGAAATCCTAAATCTACACCTACATGCTTTTATTTCTTACACTTTTAAACAGTAAATCGTAAATGCACCAAAGTCTTATAAAGTATTTTGCATTAGTCTCATACAATTCTGTTCTTTTCTGATAAGGACATTGCTCTCGGAACATTCTACGATATATTTGCGGATTTATTAACCACAAAACATAAAATAACCAAAAATACTTCTAATTCCATTGTATATACTTTCTCTAAAACATATTTTAAAAACAAACGCAACCCGTTAACGTAATTGCAAAGTCCATCAAAACTCCGCGATGATCACAAATAATATAATTACGGCAAGACTTAAGACAGGGGCGGGCAAAAAACTTAGAGCCAGGGGCGCCGTGCCTTCACGATTGATTTTATTTGTGAAAAGACACGATTTTTTAATTAAAAACCCTTCTGTGCGAATGTTTTAACGATGTACGCTTGGCGCAATTTTTAAAGTTTGTTTTTAATTCTCATTTGTCAAAGGAGTTCGGATTTTAAATTCTTGTTTCAAAAATCGAACGCGACGGCATTGTTTAAATTAAATAAAAACAAATTAAACCTAAACATTATTTATTCCATAACATTTAAATTATTATTAATTCTAAGGTGATCGTGAGTGAAATAATAAATTACTTAATATGTAATCACTTCAATATTTAGATGCAAATGATGCTAACTCCGGCCAACTGCCTCTAATTAACCGTTTCGCGGTATTATTTAATCTAGACTTAATAACCTGATCTAGATATGAACCGAAAGTCACACAATGCCATTTTGTGCAAATCGTCGCTAAACTTATGAGGCTATAACATAAATATTTCACATAATATGTAATACGTAGAAGTTCACGGTGATCGCGGGCTCAAATCCTCTGACTTTTCGGAGGCATGTGTGTATTGATATTCAACCCACACTATGTCAGCGTATCGGACGTACGACCTCTAAATTGAATTTTAGATTGTGCAGGAAGTCCGAGCTCTGTACTGAGACGTGTATGGGCTGAATAATAATTTTTTAAATACATTCGCCTCCTCCTTATTCATAGACAGTTTTGGACCAAATATTAACTTATGGACAAGTCAATACACAAAGCTCTTAAATTGCCTACGTGACCAATAAATACATTTAACTGACGAAAATTTTGTCTTCTTCGTACAAACTGAGTTCAAAAGACATTCGAAAGGGACAAAACATTCGATATCTAAAATAGGTTTAAAAACTGTTTATGAGTAATAATTAATGAAGAATGTCACAAGGAATCAGTAGATTCAGGCCGATTCTAACAGGTCCCAGTGATAATCCATGGTACCAATGTTCAGCGGTAACTAGAGTCAGAGTAACTACTGGACATATTGATACTTAACATCTTATGTCTCAGGATGGCGAGCGCAGTAGAATGCAAAACATTGCTTTGTAATTACTGGTGTTGTTTGGTTTTCCTACTGTTGATGAGCGGTCGTATCGCTAATGATCAAGCGAACGGCATGCTCTTCTCACCATTCTTAGCTGTTAAAAAAGGTCGCAGTGATAATCTCAAGCTAAAACGATAAGCACATAGGAGAGTAATATACATATGTATGCAGAACCAGTGGAGTTCTGAACGTTGTCGTGGCGACGTTTTTCCGAACAAATGGGTGCCATTAAACAGTAAATTGGATCGGAAAGTTTTCTCAGCGTCCCATCGATGTGACACTTTGAAAAATGCCCACCAAAACGCTTTCAAAATTTCACCCCGCTAATTATTAATTTGGAAGTTTGCTGACTTAGTTCGCGCGATCGATTTTGAACGATTTAAAACTCTTTTTTTGTGTAACATCACTTTGAATGAAAAAATATTTTCTAAAATATAAAGAGGACCCATCCAAGTAGTGTTTTAAATTCCCTTTGAAAGGATCTACCGAATGCACAAATAACATGATCAAAAAATATTGTCCTCTGTAAGTATATTTAATAAGTTAAAAATCTATAACTTGACATTTTGTTGATGTTTACTAAATGCCCAAATTGATCTCCGAACTAAACAAAGGAATATACGTATTTTACATTTTGTTGAGTTATCCAAAATACATGTAGTATTTTGGATAACTCACATAAATTCACGACTTTATCATGTGGTTAAAACACTAAATACTTTTCAGACCTCGCCTAGATAACCCATAAGAGAATCGGAATAATTTCCAATTAGATATAAGTTTACTGCCCGCCATTGAGTGACTCACATGGGATGAATACAACAAGAAATTTTATTTACATTTCAGAATGATTCGGCTAATATTTTTACAACAGCTGCCTATTAAATCGAATCTTTTGTGAACAGACGTTTTATTCCCTCAAATATTAATAGGACATCTTATAAAGTACGCACAAAAACTGTTTATTTATTAAACAAAAAACCCGTAAACAAATACAAACAGAAAACAAATCAAAACGATTCTTGGCAACAAACGCCCGCTTTCTCGCTTAAAATATTATTATATCTAAAATTGCTGATAACAAGAAACGAACGGCGGGAAAAATATTAATTCGGGGGTGGGACCTTCCCCCTACCCCGCCGGTTCTTTTTCTCTCCTACTAGCCCTTTTTTCGAGGGGGACGTTTTGCAATTTAAATTTTATCTTTTGGTAATGAGAAGGTGGATTTCTCGAGCTCTAAATGCCAGTGGATTATGGCGTCTTTAATTGTGTTTTTTTAAATCGATTTTTAGCTGAAGTTGTGTGTGAATGGTTGTTTTGTCATTGTCTATTACATTAAGAAATGCTCTTTTTTTATGTAATTGCGAACTTTTTTTAAAATCACTATCTGTCTTTGCAAATATTTTAGTAATAATGGTTTCTTAGAATTATGTGAATGTTACAAATTCAAATAAAACTATTATTTACGGATTATGACATTGTTTAACTTTCCGACGTTGGTAATATAAATATATTACTTATGTTGGAAATATTTCAAAAAACATAATCATCACAATTTAAACATGACACTAATTATTATTATTTTGTTGCTTATAATAAAAGTAATTGAGAATACCTAACATTACTTACATGACCCCGAATAGTTGGACGTACCCCGAGCTCCAAATGGACTTCAGTTTGTCAATTCGTCCGCTACCATTTGTATAAAGATTACCTATTTAAGCACCTAAAATCGTTGATATCGTAAGATCGGACCGAATATAAACCATTTTTTTCTCTTTTTTTTACAGAGAGTTTTACTTAAATACAAATATAAATATAAACTATTACATTCTATAATCTTTATCATGCTTATATTAAACAGCGAACGCCACATTATAATTGTTTAAAGACAGAAAGAGGTCAATATCTTCGTGAATAGATTCTTGATTATTTTTAAACACGAAAAACAAAATTGTTTATAATATTCCCTCGGGAAGGCAGATAATTGTATTCGAAATTAATTAAGGTCGATTCATAGTATCAAGGGGGTAGCAAATTGCCGAATTTTATTTTATTACACTTAAGTATTTCCTTTGAATTTATTTGTGCCTAGTTTGAGGAATAAAGAGAATTTCTTGGAAAAATTAACTGAACATTATGAAGGTTGGTATAGGTAGTATTAGTAGCATTTTGGTTTCTGTAAACAACATTGAAATATCTTTAATCTTTTTGTGACAAATCATTACAAAAGTTATTTATTTCTATACACAAATAAATCCATGTTGATATGAGTAAAGGTATTACTACCCAACATGTTTTATGGGTCAAGTGTACCGCCATGGCTTGAATAACTACCTTAATAAAAAACACAAAATTGATTACATTAACAGACAATCGTACCCAAGACCTAACTTTAGACGGCTAAAAGCGTTTTAAGAAAAAAGATTTACTGAGCTAAATTGTTACACTTTCGTAAACATTGCAATTCACAAGGCTGTATGTCCCACCACCTTTAGTGCGACAGAGTGAAAATTAAAAAGTTAACGCCATTCGAAAACCCCAAAATGGCGGCGCGAATAGTTCGACCGCGGATCGCGAGTTACTTGAAACTTTTTCATTTGCCGAGCGGCTGAGGCGCGGAATTTTTCCGGCCAAGTTCAAGCAAACTCCAAGTGCGGAACACTTTAATAGTCTAACTTTGGGAGTTTCCACTCGCTCGCCACTAAAAAGTGGGAAAAAACTTTCATTTGACTGTGATGGATGGTTTTTAACTGCGCATTCGTTCGCTAAAAAAACTAGGTGTGGTTTGAAAATTAAGTGTGGAGTTTGTAAAAAATTGCCTAGAAAGGGACAAATGTTTGTATGAACCACAAATATTTGTTGAAACACGAAAAAAAATCTAGTAATTACTGTTTTTTATGATGTGTATCTCAGTATTACAGATGGATATTTAAGCTTAAATCAGTTCTAATATGATTACTCTTAAACACTTGTTGTAAAATTTAATTTCGAGTATTGATTTATTGCAAATCTATAACAACATCGAAAGTAATTTACTTTACGCAGGTCAAGAGACCGGAAAAACTGGAGACTAGAATTAGAAACCAACTATGTAAACACTATTCCATAAAAAGCACAAACACACGGACATCACAACAACTTATATTCTCTCTTTATTTATTTCTACGAACTAAGCTGGTTTTATAAACAATAGTAAATCTGAACGATTCCTAATAACCATAAAAATAATAACAAAAACATAAACTGTCCTCTGCAGTTGTGTTCAAAATTCAAAATTATGTCATTTTTACTGTAAATTTTTTTAACACTTGTACAATTTAAACCGGAAAGTACGTATGAAAGCGACCTAACATCCTCTTAGTGGGTTCACATGTAAAAGCACGTGAAAAATTACCTCAGTTCTAAACTCTTGTCTCGGCCGGAAGTGACGTAATAGCTGTGTTCCGGCGCGGCAGGATGTGCCGCCGGATGTCGCTGCAGTCGCAATAAACGAGACATATTATATTATAACTAAGTTATGGTGACCGTGAAGCTCGCGTGATGTAATAATCTTTAAAATGCTCTGCGATGGTAACCACGTTATGGCAAGGACGCAGGACGCAGGATTTTGAAACATGCTTCTTTAATTATATTATGGTACTTTGGTGCTGCAATAATAAAACGTATAGGTTAATAAGGCTGAGTTGGACAAACTTTGCCAATGCCCTTGCCTTTACAAATGTCAATCCCATACATAAGCAATGTCAAATCCATCTCAAATGTATGGGATTGACATTTGCAAAGGCAAAGGTATTGGCATAGTCAGTTTGTGCAACTTGCCCTAAAAATAACGGTTACTAAACCAACGATACATAAACTTAATCTATCTTCTATGGTACCTGCCGAATTTTGGAACTAAAAATATAATTAACGATATATCTATTTAAAAAAGTGTTCAAGGTATGTTTTTTTACAACACGCATTTATTCTCTACTCGTAATCTAATAGTATTAACATGTCCAACATAATAAAATATGAAGGGAAAAAAACTATTCGTAATATTTTGATAATATTAAGACGCAAAATTATCGTAAAGGAAGCATTTATACATTGAGTTTTATTTTAATTCAAGAAATTGCTCACCATTCAGCTCTGGGAAAACATGATAGACTAACCGTTAACACTCTTTTAAATCGTAGAGAAGGCACGTAGTCATCAATAGGACGTATTAAAGTAAAATATGCACGTTTTTAAAAATGAAAATGTATTATATCAACAAATGTAAGAAAACCGATTTCAACGGAGCATAAATCCAATAAATTAGTCCATAAATGAACTTTAACTTGAAATACATCTAGAGAATTTCACATTTTTCACCCCGCATTTTATTTGTAAAGCAATATCTACTATAACACTGCTAGTTAGGGTTCATTATTCCCCGGCGGTGGTGTTCAATAATACAGAACTTTCTTAAGTTGGTCTCCAGCAATTATTCTTGAAAATGGCGCCAGAAAAAGTAGGGGATTTCAAAGGATTGGGCCAATTTAGATTTATTTTTCTCCCTTTTAGGGGGTTCGCAGACGGAAAGTTTTGTTGCCACCAGATAGGGAGGTTCGCTACGGTATGGATGCGAGAAAGTTCTGGAATAAATTATATTTAAAAGAAAATATTTATTATATTTTTTCTTAGCAGAATGCAAAAAATTCTCCTTTCATGGTCTTGGTATTGATATGTTATAGTAATAGTGTAAAAATACGTTTCATGAGTTTTTTTATATGCTGTTACTATATAATGCCCTTGCGGGTTCTTCCTACACAAAATAGTCCGAGAAAAACACATTCTTGTTTTAATTAGATCCAGATTCGTTGAGACTTATAAGAATTGTGTACATTTCTAATAAGATAATGTTTAGGTGTATATCTAAATCTATTTGAGGTTCTTTTTTTTACTTAAAATTTGCTTTATTACAAGGTACTTTGAAATAATTGATAAACTTTTTGAAATTTATCTATTTTCTCACTATCAAATATCCAATTGAAATTAATTAGAAAAGTCTCAATACTTTCTCGTTGCCGTACCAATAATAATTTGTTGCAGATAAAAAATAAAATAGGGTGCTTACCCCGTGTAAAAACGCAACTCTCCTTCGACTTGACAAAATCATCCCTTAGGTAACGGCCACCCTTACCTATCCTATATACAATTATTTTAATGTATCGAACAAGGACAAATTTTGAAAGGGTTGAATTATAGAAACAAATGTTCAAATTGAAAAAAGAAATTGTGGGTCATCATTTTTTGAATTGATTTAGTACCTATTACAAATTGGAAAGTGTGCATAATTTTTTTTTTCGTAATAGAGTAACAGGTTGTTTTTTTTACACTAACACAGCAATATAACCACACTCTATCTCATCGTATGTGCACTATCTTATTTATTCTGTATAATCCGGCTTTCTATGCAATCCCTAGGCAATGTACAAAACGCCTAAAACGTGTAAGCAATGTGTAAAATATTATTTATTTTATACTAAGTTAGGGACAAGATTTTTCTATTCACAACAGTGGACGCGGAATGGCCAATGATAGTGATACATACCGCCTTTTTCATAAACATTATACCGGGTATTTCAAGACTGCTACCGATAACGAAGCCGGGTGGTAGTTTTAGGAACTACAAACACAATGCAACTAAACATTTTGCTACGAAACGCGACAATTTTTCTTTATCATTTTTTAAATTTCGTCATTTTTGGGTGGTAAATCCATAGTTTCTGCTAAAATAATAATTTAAACTCTTTTATACCTTAGAGTCTTCATAAATACACTATCATTTTACGAAAAAATGTATTTACCACCCAAATACGACCATATAAAAAAAATAACAAAAAAAATTGTCGCTTCTTTTTTCCAACATTTTCTGTTGCATTGTGTCGCTTAAAGTCGCTTAAACTACCACCCGGCTTCGTTTTCGGTAGCAGTCTTGATATACCCGGAATAAACCTATTTTACCATCGAATGTTTTGTCTTCTTCGCTCAAATTGAATTCTAATGTCGTTCGAAAGGGACAAAACATTAATTATTATTTATGTTGAGACATTGTAGCCAGAATAACTACTGGACATATTGAGACTTTACATCTTATGTCTCAGGGTGGCGAGCGCAGGGGATTATCAAGCATTGCTTTGTAATTCAAGGTGTTGTTTGGTTTTGCTACTGTTCATGAGCGATCGTATAACTTACCGTCTGGTGAACGACATGCTCGTCTCTCCATTCATTGCAATAATAATGCAATAATAAACCTGAAAAGTCAGTAGACTGAGAATCGAACATACAATCTTCTTAATGCAATTTCAATTTGTTTCGCCACCAGACTTTATATACCGCCAGGGGCCGGGTGAAAATAACACTAAATAATAATGTCAAATGTTCAGTAAATAAAAAAGAACAAAGCTGGGGCATATTGGTGGGGGGGAGGGGCGGAAACGGATGGAGACAGCAGTCAGACTGTCTTCTGGAGCCGAGCCAGGCGCGACACTCGTAAACAAACCAGGGGATTCTTTTTATTCCCTCCAAGTGTAAGATATGTGGCTTCGCAAAAAACGAGGTCTGAAACAAGAACAACGAGGAAATGGGATGCAATTCGACACCACGACATTTATTTATTTATTAATACAGGTTTCAAACAACACAGGGGCATTAAATCAGTGGTTGATATTCGCGCCCTAAATAATGAAAAAAATTACAATCAATATAAAATGTATAAATACGAAAAATCTAAATATATATTTTAAGTGGCAACGTCCATCAAAGCCTATTAAATTTGGCTAGGTTCATGATTATTTTACTGATGACAAAACTAAAGTTCTAATGAATGACTAAACTATTTTTTATTGCCCTGAATGGTGAGACGGTCGTACCATTCGCTTGAGAGTAAGCAATACGACCGCTCATGAACAGTAAATAAACCAAGCAATAGTATAAATTACATAGCAATGCTTGTCATTCCACTACGCTCGCCATCCTGAGACGTCTCATGATGTCCAGTAGTTGCTCTGGCTACAATGTCCTTGAAACCAAAACACAACAGTACACTGTTGTTTAGCGGTTCAAATGGACATTGCGGTGGTGCCAACCCAGGCGGCCTCTCACATATGAGAGACCCACCACCAGTAACATTTTCCGAATTCACAGATTTTATGGTCTTACCTTGGATATGATGTATTGTGCATGTTGTACCGTAAAAGTCGCCAACATTGCCCGATTTTTTGATAAAATCTGCTATATTTCATATTTTTTCTATAACCACCTATATATTTTTTTTCATTTACATCAACTACATAACCATATGCTACTATTAGCTATGTTATATTTAAAATAAATTAATATTTAAAATTTATTTTTTATTATTTTAATGATGGGCAAAGTTATGTGGCGATCAGCTAACATTGCCCACGTTGATATCTGCCAAAATATGACCCATATTATTACAAAATTAAACATGAAATAAGTATAAAAAACAATCTTGGCAGTGGTTTAGAAAAAATCTCTTAAAGTTAACAGATTCTCGTAACAAAACATTATGGGCAATTTTACCTAGCGATTCTTACTCTTTCCATATAAACTCTGATAAATGGTTAAAAACTCTTAGGGCTGTCACATTACAGTAAATTGATTTTACTTTATATAATTTCTCACATTTTTACTTTTCATCATATGAAATGATGGGAAGTGGTAATTAAATCAAGCTATAGAAACCTTTTATTTAAATAAATTTAAAATATGCTACAAACAAAATGTCAACTTAAGTTTTGATCCATTTGGCAATCAAAATAAAGTAAATACCTTCTTTTTTTAAGTCGATTAATAAGACACCTTTCTGAATTCGATTGATCTTTAAAATAACAGGCGTCGAAATCTTTTTAGATTTTATCAAATTAATTTATCGAGATATTGACAACCCTAGGTACTTTTTGATGATGGGCAATGTTGTCAAGCACAGGTCTGAAAAAGTCAGGGTAAAATTGCCCATCCCGAAATTTAATGACTTTTTAACGATTAGATAACTAAACTGTTATTAAAATACTTAATAATTCATATTCTATGGCATACATTAAAATAATTTATCTGCGGTCTCGTCATGATGCACAATCCACGAATATTTTTCAGACGAAATTGGCCCGCCAAAAGATATACCTTTTTTGACAAGCTCTCACAAGCTACTAAATAAACTCAGGAATAACTGCGATTCACAGTGCTATCACAAATATAATCAACTTTCCTACCATATAATAAATGATGCCATAGACTTAAATATTTTTTTCATATTAACGGATTTGTGAAAAAAAGGATTTTAGGGCAATGTTAACCTGTGTGGCAAAATTGGCGACTTTTACGGTATGATTTAATGCCCTTATGTTTTGTCATACCTATACATATACTTAACATTCCAGAAGTTGATTGAACTTTTAAATTTGCCTCTTCTTTGTATTTTTCTAATCTGATACATAATACTACTTCAACCAAATCTATGAACTTTGATTTAATCGTACCATTAATGTTGTAGTTTAATAAATAAATATACCCAATAATCTTAGTCCTTACCAAACTGCCAAATAAAACGCCTCGGATCATGATCATGGATATCAGAAACTTCAAATAACTTTTTGCTGTCGCTACTGGACCGGTAAAAATCTTTATAGGTCACACAAAAATTTATCTCGGTCGGGAATTGAACCTGTAGCCTCTTAGTTAGCTTTTAGCGAACTGTGTCATAGACCATAATATGACGTATTTGGGTCGTTAAAACCACAGAACAGATGTTAAAACGTACATGAAGAAATTACATTTAATTGGTGGTAGGTCTCTCATATGTGGGAGGTCGCCTGGGTGGGTACCATCGCAATGTCTATTTCGCTCGTCAAACAGCAGTGAGAATGAACTGTTGTGTTTCGGCTAGAAGGACATTGTGGCCGGAGTAACTACTGGACATATTAAGACTTAACATCTTATGTCTCAAGATGGCGAGCGCAATGGAGTGCCAAGCATTATTTTTCTTTGTATTTAAAGGTGTTGTTTGATTTTGCCACTGTTCATGAGCAGTCGTATCGCTTACCATCCGGTGAACGGCAGGCTCATCTCGCCATTCAAGGCAATAAAAAAAATCTATGTATACACAGTCCTTCTATGGGGCACGAGCCTCCCCTACATTTCGGAGGGATTTATGCCATGATCCACTAAACTGTCACAGTACGAGTTACTTAATTGCGAACACCACTGATATTTTCGTAAGGCACCCGGATCGAGTTTAGTCGCGTTGTTTTTATCCTTAATGAAATTTAAGCATACATACATAGGTAACACGGAATATTTGACAGCCTCCGTAGCGCATTCGGTTAGACGCCGCCTGTGAAATGAGAGGCCGCGGTTTCAATCCCCGCACCGAGAGAAATGTTTGTACGGCTCACAAAGATTTCTTTCCGGTCTGGATGTTTATGAAACCTAAAAGTTTCTCGTAGTTCTTGATACTCACGACACAAGACTCGATCCTAGTGTGGGATCAGGACTATATTATGTGTGTCTATCAGAAACTACGAGAGACTTTTCGGTCAAAAACACCCAGACCAGTATGTATAAAATATATCAATTAAAAAACACCAAAATCCCTTACCGTATGCAGTTCAACAACTAAATGAAACAGCAATAAAAACAAAACGTAACACGCAATTAAAGCTAATTTTAAACATCCAAACACCGCTGTACCTGCCTGCTAAAGCATTATTTTTCTTGTAACAAGGCTTGCTCCCGTTCCCTCCTTAAATTAAAAACAATTATGAACGGGGGCGAGCGGGGGTGTGCGCGGGGCGCGGGCGGCGCGGGGGCGGCCGGCGAAATGAAAAATTAAGACAATTTCCACACAGCAGTCGGCTACCCAGATATAGTTTCTAGTGGACATTTTATGTATTAAGCTGGGTAGAGTCTTTTTAGGTTAGTTTTGAGGTTGTTTAAATAGAATTTAAATGGATAACTGAAATGTGGGTGTCCTGGTTGCCCCTCTGCATACCCCTTCTCGAAAAAAGGCGTGTGTACATGTATGTAAATGAATAAACAGATTCAAAAGTCACACGCATAGTTCTGACCCAGAAACAGGTCTCAGAAACTACGAAAGAACAAATACTTGTGAATCACAGAAATTTCTATCTCGGTACAAGTACCAAACACATAGAAAGAAAGAAAAGACCATGTTTTACAGCCGTCCAAACACTCTTAAACAACTGGACCACGTGGGCTATTTGTAACCAATGTAGGGACATTTATACCTAGTATAAATAGCGACCTCAGTTCCTTTGTCGGCGTTTAACAAAAATGACGCTAGGGAGTGAGGAGCGAATACAAAATATCACACATCATACGACAGAAAATCTGTGACTACACGTCAATTGGCTATTAGACTGTGTGCTGATATCAGCCGCTGCCAATAAACAATCCCAATCCAAATTTTGCCGTTTGAGATTGACAGCTCAATCTTTTTTCTGATACTATATTGCCAATAATAAATCTCAGTAGTAAAAAAACTATGGCAACATGGTAAGAGAACAATCGAAAAGTAGAAAACAATCCAGATTTCTGTCTGTATCAGCCCATATACGTCCCACTGCAGGGCACGGGCCTACTCTACAATCGAATGTACAATTGAGAGTGGTTAGGCCATATAGTCCACCACGCTGGCCTAGTGCGGGTTGGCGGACTTACATACCATAGAAATTCTTATGAACCGCTATGGTATACAGGTTTCCTCACGATGTTTTCCTTCACCGTTTTAGTGCGTGGTGATTGACCATCAATACACACATGACTCCGAAAAGTCAGAGGTGTGCCCTGGGATTTGAACCCGCGACCACCGTGAACATGTTGGCAGCCGCGTCTGGTCCGTTTACCAACAGGCCACCACGCACTTCATCGTTTCATTCATTCGCAATCCAGATTTACTTCAATCTAATTTTTTAGATTGATTATTGGTATCGGCCGTTAATCGTGGTACAGGCCGAACTAGAAAAACTATACCACTTTTAATTTACACTTTCAATTAATTCATAAACATAAATACTACCTCAGTATTATACTGCTTCGGTGGCGTAGTTGTACTACGGTACGGTTGCAAAGCCAAGGTCTCGGGTTCGAATCCCGGGTCAGGAAAGTGATATTGGATTTTTCTTTTTATTAACAGCCCACAGTCAGGAATGTGTGACTGATATAGCGATAGGCTCGCCTCGTATCATATCATGGGGCGGAGCATAATATGTACATGGCGAAATGTGGGTGTCCTGGTTGCACACATGCCTACCCCTTCTAGGAAAGGTCTATAAATACTAGTCAGTTTTCGAAACGAATTGATACTACTCAATTAGTGGCCCTACCTATATGACAAAAACGTAAAAGACTATACTCGATTCATCAATAATGAGAATTAATTAGAGCCCCTTTAAACCAAAACTAGTAGTCTAATTGGAATATGGCTCTTTCAAGATTTTATTCAGTTTTTTTATTAAACTCATTAGCTAGTGATGTGGCACAAAAAACGCAAAGGAAATACCGTACAAGGCCGACGTAAAATCAATTAAATAATCAAAAACAAAAGCAAAGTGAATTATCCGCTACAATATTCCCATTTCATAAATTAGTTTAATAAATTAGCAAACAACTTTATTTGGTACAAAATAAATAATCTCCTCGACCTAGATAAGGAAAAATATCAGATAAACAGTCAGATCGCCTCAAGTTAAAGAAACAAATTAACAGCCCCGAAAACCACCTCACCCCACCGTCAGTCGAGACAAAAAAAGCAATAGAAAGAAATAGACAACATCCGCCCCAAGTTAGAGTAAGACGAAGTATCGCCCCGCGAAAAATTAAGATTCAAATAGTAAGAAAATTAAAATTCGACGAGCGGTCAGCTGGACGTCCTTTTCCCGCTTACCTTGATTGTATATCGCCGTCCCCCTCGCACGCGTAAAAAAAGGGGCCGATTCGAGTTTCATTACTGGGGAGCTGTTGTTAGGGTGTTCGCACGCGCCAAGATTTTTTTGGCGAAGGAAAAAACGTCGTGCAGCCAAAGATTTGCAAAATTGCTTTATCATTTAACCGAGCAAAAAATACTCTAATAAAAACTGGCACTTTTTTGTTGAATGTTGTATGTATAAATTGCAATAGTGTTGTGTAAGTAACAAAAAATACGAGGAATCATTATGTTAAAAGCTTATTATACCTACTATTTACTAATTAGCATTCTTGGTATTTTACAGATCTGTGTCAAAAAGTTCGATGACCCGAAGATCAGAAAAAAAGCTGGATAGTAAAGATCGTGAATTGTGATTCCTAGAATTAATAAGATGGAACTGATTGTCATCTACTTCAAAGAACACGTTTGCATAATAAGAAGGTACACGATGATTATATTGATATTAATCAGTCTGTAGTGAAGAGGAACCAAATGGCAGACCACCGGCCACCTTGAATCACAACATTATAATTTACTTTGAAGATGAAAAATAAATCAAGAGGCATCAGAAGGTATTTATTCCATCATCCCCATCGCAAAAATTATAACATAATGTAGCCCATAGTTCTTACTGCTGGTCAAACGCCTTCCTTAAAATTTTATGGGAATTAATCCGTAATCTACCACACTGGCATAGTTAGTAAACATCACATACCTCAAGTCTGATGAATAATAGCAGTCTCCGTGGCGTAGTTGGTTTGACGCCGCCTGTGAAGCGAAAGGCCGCGGTTTCGATCCCCGTACTGAAATAAATGTTTGTGTAATCCACAGGTATTTTTTTCGGGTCTGGGTTTTATAAGTTCGAAAAGTTTCTCATGATTTCAGATATTCACGATACAAGATTTGATCTTTGTGTGGGACCAGAACTATGTATGTGACTGTTGATCGAACTAACTAACCTATTAACTTCTGCCAGGCTACGGAGTAAATACACCCAATTTAGTTAATTATTTATTTAAAGAATTTTAATGTAGAAAATATGCATCACGTGTGTCCAGCCTTAATAAAAACTAACCTTATTGGAATGGTAATGACAGCGCTTGACGGAGGCCCGCTGTTCGCCGCGGCAAAATTACAATTATCGACTTACGCCTTATGACTTACGAAGCTTTCCGATAAATATAACCAATAGTATTTATTGTACTTAACTATTTATTAAACCAAACTCCTACATACTACTACATAAACTCACGCCTTTTTCCCAAAAGGGGTAGGCAGAGGTGCTATACAGTACATACGGTCATAAAAATGTTGCGTGGCCTTTTGGTACAGAATCGGATACGAGTTACCCAAGCGACTTTATTGGGTTCGAATCAGTACAATGTGAATTAAATCATACATTTTAACGGTGAAAGAAAAGACCGCGAGGAAACTTACGTAGCATATTTCCAAAAAAGTGTGTGAAACCCGGCAATATGCAATTTATTTATTTATTAAATTTAGGTTCTCCAACGATACATACATTATCACAACTAAGACATTCTTTACTACAGTTACATTCTGATGCATGTACCACTTAAAGGATTACACAACACTTATGTTATTACACACACGTGAACAAAAACAAGAATATACTTAGAATAACAAAATAACAAATCAGTGACAAAAAACAAATCAATCAATGCAATCGGAAAATGTCGCATACAATCTTATACAAATAATATTTTTTTCTTATTACAGTTAATGGTGAGACGACCGCTCATGGACAGTAGTAAAACCAAACAACACCATGAATTACAAATAATTCTTGGCATTCCACTCCGCTCGCCATCTTGAGACATAAGATGTTAAGTCTCAATAATACATACATAAAAAGTATATAAAGTACTCGTCTCCCACACCGAGGCGAAAATAAATTAAATACAAAACAGCCAATTTCACCCTACTTCAAAACTGCGAAAAAGGTATCAGTTTTTATTCAGATAATTAAACGCGACGACGTCAAAATGTTGCTTGATCAAAGAGGGTCCGAAGACGGTAAAAATGTCCCCCCATTAGGGGTGGGGGGTGGCCTCGCGGGGGTTCGTTTCTTTGTCCCGCGTTATCTACACAATTATTTGAAGAAAGAGTCGAAAAGATAGCTAGGCTGGCCCCGGCGAGACGGGCTAAACAAAATATAACTATAATATCTTAATTATTTTGTTTTTTAATTTATGTACGTAGGTACTTTGGAAGTGATTTAAGTATGTCATTGAAAGGGAAGCTAATTTACAAATTGCTAGCCGCACATTCGACAACAATCGGGCGATTGCTTGCGCAATTAAATTGTCGAATTTCACTCATTTACCATATTATTTTTTCATTTTAAATGCTCTATTGTTTTTCGGATTGAAGGACATTGTAGTCAGAGTAAATACTAGACATATTGAGAGTAACCTCTTATCTCTCAGGATGGCGAGCGCAGTGGAATGCCAAGCATTGCTTTGTAATTCAAGGTGGTTTTGCCACTATTGATGAGCGGTCGTATTTCGCCACTCAATGCAATAAAAAATATCAATAACTAAAATAGGTTTTAAAACTGTCTGTAAATAATACTTATGAAAGTTAATAATCAAAAGTATTACGTACGAATGTCAGTCAGTTTTTTTTTATTTATGCAAACATTTGAGCAGAAGAGCCGATCCTTCATAAGTTCAATATTCGCGCGGTGTAATGAAAAAGGTCCTTTATGCGACTTTTATTATGCCAGTGCCAATATTTCCACAGTTGAAAACACATCGATTTGATACTTAATAAGGCCAGAAACATATTACTGAAACGCGACCCGACCCGACACGACACACAAGCAAATCAAATCATAGTATTTTCTATGACCAGTACCTCATTACGAACACGTGATGCTACGTTGCGTGGCGTGTTTGTAGTGTAGTTCTGGTCATAGGAAATACTATGATTTGATTTGATACAACACGTGGCGCGTCGGGTCGGGTCGCGTGGCGTTTCACTAGTATTTTTCCGACCTAATACTTATTTTTGTGTGCTTTAAAGGCACAGTTCTGTGTAAAGAAGACACTAATCGCGATGGCACTTTAATTCATAATTATATGTACAGTGGGCACTATGGCAATAAAAAGGATATATAATTAATGCTACAATTTGTTATATATATATTTATTCTTTCATTTGGGCGGGAACGACCTGGCTAAGGTTGCATGAAGTCTCTGGATGCAGGCTGCTTCCAACAGGTCGATGTGGAGATCTTTGGGGGAGGAATATGTTCAGCAGTGGACTTTCCGTGGCTGAGATGATAATGATGATTTTTTAATGTCTGCTTTTTAGTTATTTAATGTAGATGTGTCCACCTATAACTAGCTGAACAATATAAGTTGATATGTAATTTATTGTATTTTTACTCGACATGGCTGTAGCTCTATAATCGTGGAATAAAAATAAGCTCGTAAAATTGTAGGTGACAATGTGGGTGATGAACAACACATACTTACACCTACAGGTATAAACTTACGCATAAATATATCTTTCACGGAAAAACAAAGCGAAGATTCACCGTGATTATTGCATAGAAGCGGTCCATAAGCGGTTGGGTTAGGTCCCTGAACTCATAGCACCTCTGCCTACCTTCTTGAGTATACGTGATCGTATAAATTATCCAAACGATCTGTGACACAAGTTTTTGGATTATAATTATTGTTTAGAAAAATTACACACTATGTGTTACTGTATTCACGATTGTACCCTACTACTGTGTGGTTAATAAAATAACTAAATTGATTTTAAAAACAGTTAATTTTGTATCGCAATGCTTACCTAAGGCTATATTTTTATTTCAGACTACTGACACCCACGCGAGTAAACTATCTGGAGATACTACTCGTAGAAAAATCTAACTAAATGGCAAGATATGATGAACATAAAAAGTGATAGTTTGTATTGCTAAGGGTTTCTTGCACCGTGTCTTCACAGCTACAACACGTTCTGAAGCGATGGTAGCAGTTATTATAGATTTAAAATACCTATTTTGTGAAACAATATTTAAATACAGGTTATTTTTATTTCATTTATGGTCTAGAAATTCACAGCTCGAGAAGCAAACTAAAAAATTGATTTACCTTTTTTTCATTGCTTTGAATGGCGAGACGAGCACACCGTTGATGATGATGGTAGAGGATACGACCACTCATGAACAATAGCAAAACTAAATAACACCTTGAATTACAAAGCAATGCTTGGCATTTCACTGCGCTCGCTATCCTGAGACATATGTATGATGTTAAGCCTCAATATGTCCAGTAGTTACTCTGGCTACAATGTCCTACAACCCGAAACACAACACTGCATTTACACGGCCGTTCGGCGGGAGAAATAGACATTACGATGGTACTTACTCAGACGACCTCACATATGAGAACCTACCTAGTAAATGTGTCTTTGAAAGCTATCAACACTTTAACAATCCCATCATACTAAACTCTACAATCTCGCTTCTGATTATTTATATGAAAACATAAATAAAAAATAAAATCCGTACTCGTACAGCCATTATGGCGCAGTGGTTAAGAAAGAAGTCAGTTGTAACCGAGTGATACGTTCCATTCCCCGAATGAGACTAATACTTTACAGCCAGGATACTGTAGAAACTTATTACAAAGTATTGATACGCGTTGCAAAAGACGTATTAACATATTTTATGCTGCTTCATTTATATGTTTACAATTATTAATTTTAAAATATAATTCAATATTTTAATGTTCAATAACTTACTATATTTCTCGAAACTCTAAGATGTCGAAACCTATCTTTCAATAGTCTAAAAATACTTGACTCTGATTTTTGTGGCCCACGATCTATTCACGATAAAAATCTTTAATTCGAAACATATTAACTAGTTTTATACATTCAAAGAACTAAGACATCTACAATAAGATTTCCAACATGGTGAAAATATTCCGCTTTATGCTTTATCAAGATGAACTGCCAATGTCAAAGCCATCCGCCATATTTGTTCAACAATCCTGTTCCATATTTGAATTTTGTAAACGGCCAGTACGGTTGTAACAAGGCATAATTTAAAATTCCTTAGCTTGTGTATTTAAAAACAAGCGGGATGATACCGTTGCTATAAGGAGGCTGGTCACGAATGCTATAGCTGCGCGACTCCAGGGCCTGGCAATTTCCTATCTGACTGACAATTTCCTTGGCTCGCCCGATTTTAATATAAAACGAGAAAAAACATCGCTCCCGACTTCTGTACTAGCGTTGGGAATGTTGTGGATACGATTTTAGTATTTGTTTTGGATATTTTTTCTATACTTTGCATGGTTTTATTGTATAATTGCTGTAACATTTTTAAAAAATGTGCCTAATGGAATTTGCATGAAAATCTTGTATCTACTAGTCTATAATTAAATAATAATTCGCAACCAATGACCCTAGTCTTATGAATGAAACAATACCTAAAATATTATATGTAGGCAAAATAACTTAGTAACCATATAAATATATTTGAGCTTAACACAGCAGTCTAGAGTATCAGAAAGGTTCGTGTGTAATAAACATATTTAAAACGTCTATAGATTCAATTACATTCCTAAGATAAAATGTTACGGATATTATATTAATGTAATGTTTATTATAGTGTTATTTAACCATGCACCGTAACTTATGTAGGGAGACCAGCGTTAAAATTAAAAAAGTGTAGGTTTTATAATCAATTTATAGATTTTATAAATCGTAATTGCTTTCCTGAGTATATATTGTAATTAATAATTAATGTTATATATAGAAAGACAGCCAACCCGCACTAATTCAGCGTGGTGGACTATATGGCCTAACCACTCTCAATTATACTCTCGATTGTAGAGTAGGGCCGTGCCCTGCAGTGGGACGTATATGGGCTGATACAGATAGAAAGACAAAAAGATTACCTATGATTGCGTTAGAGTAAGATAGTTTAGGTTTTCTGATTAATTTATAACGTATCATCATTTATGCTATACTTACATTTGGTAGGATATTTTTGTAGCTAGTTAACTACAATATAAAAACCCTTGTAAAATAAAACTTTGGAATCTTTTGTGTGAGACTGTCCGAGCCAACAAGGGAGCAATCCTTTTCTCTTCTACGCTTTCTTTTTTTAAATTCAGCCAAGCATCTGTGATCCTCAAATAAATGTTTACGATAGGACTGTTACCATGGATAACCTGAATATCATTAAGTTCAAGCAATAAAAAACCGTTTATGCTAACGAGGTATGTCCACACAACTCTGTAGTTTCTTTCAGAATGGCTTTGGCGAGAGAAAGAAAAGTGGTTCGCGATGGCCGCCGCCGCCCCCCTCCCGTGCCGCCCGCCGCCGCCCCGCCACCCCCCTCCCACCTCGCTCTACCCACTATATTATTTTATAAGAAGTTACTTTATTTTGACTCGCCATTGTATTTTTGTTCGTGTTCTTTTACGCGAAACAATGTTCGTACTTTTAATTAAAACTGCGCCATTATTAAAAAAACACAATGGGTTCGTCTGAGACTTATATTTTTGTTTTTATATTAATATTGTGGATTTGAAATGGCAACTTTGTAACTCGATAAAGGTATTCATATTTAAAACAAAGTTTTTTTACACAGCTCAGAAAATCAGCAAGTTGTAGTGGCTATGATGTATGGCCAGGACTCGTATATGGATATCCGATGTGGCCGAATATTTCGCAATTATAAACCAAGCAAGGAGAAAGTCGGCAATATGTGCCTGAGCATCAATATTCCCGGACCTCGACCGAGTGTTAGACCAAAGAGATCTGGCTAGATGTCGTCAAGGAAGATAAAGGTCAACGTTCTTACATTCGAGTAATAAAAGCTACTATTGAAAAATAAACTGGTGGTAGGTCTCTTACATGTGAGAGGCCGCCTGGGTAGGTACCACCGCAATGTCTATTTGTCCCGCCAAACAGCAGTATAAATGCACTCTTGGTTGGAAGGATATTGTTGCCGGAATAACTACAGGACATATTGAGACTTAACATCTTATGTCTCAGGATGGCGAACGCAGTAGAATGCCAAGCATTGCTGTATTTCAAGGTGTTGTTTAGTTTTGCTACTGTACATGAGCGGTCGTATCGCTTACCATCCGGCGAATGGTATACTCGTCTCGCCATTTATTTCAATGAAAAAAATCTCCATCACTGGTAACAGCCGGGATAATGCCAGGTAGAGGAAGAAGATATTACTATGACTTATGAAATAAAATGTATGACTAATTTAAAATAATCTCACCTACACACACCCCTGAAACTAAATATATTTGTTTATACTACGCACTAATATACTTGGAAATAACCTTGTTGTAGCTCTTTAAAGCTATGTAACCGGTCGGCTCGGTCGAGGTGCTACTGCTACACAAGAAACTTTTGAGCAGTCGCCTCACTTCCAAAACTTAAAATAGATATCAATTCATAATACCAAGTATTCAAATATATATAAGTTTTTAATAATGAAATAAAAAAATGAATTTTTATTTCTCGTAGCTTTTTGTAGACTTTAGTCATCGAACGTAGCGGTTTGCGTAGCGCGACGCCTACGCCGTAAGCGCTACGGTATAGTATGGTGGTGATTCCTTCAAAAATTGTTTTTTATATAATCTATACAATACTTTGTTTCTTACTGACTTTAACTTGACATGTGTTCAATCTTATATAAATCTTATACTGAGTCCATGTATTATGTACGTGTTCATAAAAAAACATAATATTATCTTGTGGTTTGTGAATCATATAATATTAGAGCACATTATGACGTTTCAAATACGACGATCATATAATTGATGGCTCACAATATTGAATAGAATCTTAATAAATATTCAATATTAATAATAATTGACACTTACATTTATAATATTGCCTAAAAAGCTCGGTAAAATAATGATAATGAATAACAATGACATTATCACTAAGTTAATAAGAAAAAACTTATTGCAGAAATGACAATAGTTTCTTTGAGCAACTTTGTGTCCCGACGCCATTCACCAAGCTTAGTAATTGCTTTATGTATAGATGCTATTATATTTTATTTACTAAGTATTTGATGGAACACATAAGGCTAAACGTGGCTGTCCTGGTAGGGCTTTTGCTTATCCCTTTCTGTAAAAAAGCGTGGGTTTATGTTTACTTACATAGTCTCACGACGATGCAATATAAGGAGTAAGCACAGGGGACTATCACTGAGGGTTCGCTGACCTCATTCACGTTTTTACATATGCTAGGGGGCGAACATATTTATATACTGGCTACAAACTCCAGCCCTCACCAATTCATTTATTTATTTACTCTAAACTGCACATAAAGAGAAAAAACACTATAATATTTTTTTAAACTGAAGTTGATGTTCTTATCGCTCTAGGCGATTTTTACAAACAACTTTTGGATGGATATGAGAAAAGGAAAAGAAGAGAGATTAAGGTGACATTAAAAATCAGAAAATGCATATAAAATGGATTACTCTACTAGGGAATTGAACCTAGGACCACACAGTCTACAGGCTTACAATGGGCTTACACGACATTAGATAAGAAGAGTGATAGACAGTGATCACATAATTTGCAGTTTTGTGATATAATAATGAATGTAGCGTGATCCTCAGAGGCATTTAATGGCAATTAAAAAATATTATACGATGTAACGATGTCGGTCCGAGTACAAGATCGGAGCACGAAGGCTATTCCACTACAGAGAGGCGTGAGACAGGGAGATGTCATATCTCCGAAACTGTTCACTGCCGCGCTGGAAAACGCCTTCAAGCTCTTGCAGTGGAAAAGATTCGGCATCAACATCAACGGCGAGTATATTACTCACCTTCGATTTGCCGACGATATTGTAGTCTTGGCAGAATCGCTGGAAGACCTTAGCACTATGCTCGAAGACCTTAATCGAGTCTCCCAACAGGTGGGTCTTCAAATGAACATGGATAAAATGAAGATCATGTCGAATATCCATGTTGTGCTCACCCCCATTGGAGTTGGGGGCTCGACTCTCGAAGTTGTAGACGAATATGTCTATTTAGGACAAGTGGTCCGGTTAGGCAGGTCCAATTTCGAGTTGAGGTTGGGCAGCGTTCGGGAAACTTCGCGACGTCTTCTCTTATACAGAAAAATACCTCAGAAAAAAGAAAAAGATAAATACCTCAGTGCCTAAAATCGAAAGTCTTCGATAGTTGTGTGTTACCAGTGATGACATACGGCACCGAGACGTGGTCTCTCACTGTGGGCCTCATTAAAAGACTCAAAGTCACTAAACGAGCCATGGAGCGGGCTATGCTCGGTGTTTCTCTACAAGATCGAATCAGAAATTAGGAGATCCGTAGGAGAACCAAGGTTACCGACATAGCCCATAGGATTGGCAAGTTGAAGTGCTAGTGGGCCGGGCACATAGCTCGTAGAACCGATGGCCGTTGGGGCCGAAAGGTTCTTGAGTGGAGGCCACGTACAGGCAAGCGAAATGTCGGACGCCCGCCTACAAGGTGGACGGACGATCTGGCTAAGGTTGCAGGAAGTCGCTGGATGCAGGCTGCTTCCAACAGGTCATTGTGGATATCCTTGGGGAAGGCCTATGTTTGGAGTGGACTTCCTGTGGCTGATATGATGATGATGATGATGATATGATGTAAACTTGTGCTAAAGAAATATTTATTCAACGTTTAATAATTTTAAGACGAAAATCTAGACTAATTAAAAAAAATAAGAAGAAAATGTATACTAAAGAACTTTTCCAAGTATTGCAGCTTGGAGTCTTTATAATATAGAGGGAGCGCTGTCATACATTTGCGTCTTCAAAAACGTAGATATTTTCTTGATCGTAATGTTGGTAGCGCTCCTTTAATAAGTAGTGAATTTTGAACTAATTGTTTAACAACATATTGTCATAAATTATTTTTATAACCGAAAGAATATTTTGATATTATCCTTTTAAAACGAGTTTGACTGATATTAAATAGTTCTAAACAATTTATTTTTATTTTTATTTAAGAATTCAATAGTCCAAAAAAAAATATTCGACCCTTGTTGTATAAAGCATAAAGGGATCGGCTTGTATGGACAACTCTTTCAACAAAAACCAATATAAAATAACAGCTTTTCTTTTTTTCGGTAAGTGAGATTACCGAAGACCACAAGTTTGTGGTAGGTTCACTTTCCGCGCCCTAATATAATAATGTGCCTACTTCCATTTATTTTTAAGAACGCAAGGGTTTCAATTATCATTTTAGCAAAAACTATGTATTTTTCAACCAAAAACAATGATACCTAAAAAAATGTAATAAAAGCTGTCGCATTTTTTTACAAATTATTTAGTTGCATAGTTTCTGTAGTCACTACCTACCTGACTTCGTTTTCGGTCGCAGTCTGGATATACCCTGTATAACAACCATAGATTAGAATTATATACAGAGATAGATGCGCAACTCTACTTTTTTTATTTTCCAACGTGATTTCGCTATCAGAGGGCGGGCTAGACAAACGCGCCAAATTTCACATTTGTTATTCCAATATTTAAAAATGTGTATCTTTCGTAACTTCTTGTAATTTTAACTGATATCCAGTTAACATTGTTTTTAATATTAAGAAAGTTGATAATATCAACATACAAAACATATTTCTAGGTTTACACACTACACACTTCCGCCATTTAACAATTAGGTTTTAACTAATTACAAGACAATATCCCGTTCTCGCCAGAGCGTGGCGCTAGGATCGAAATAATTGTTTTCAATATTTTTCATGTACAAAGTCCCACCCCCATTGTGGTCAACTATTTCAGAGAAAATGGATGTAAAGTAACAGCATTTCTTTTCGTTTGGTAATTGAGATTGCCGCAGACCACGAATTCGTGGTAGAGTTCCTTTTCGCCCCCGTAGTAACATATGTAATTGAGTCGTATTTCAATTTCAGCCTAGCAGATGCTCTATGTACGGACTATATGGCCTCATTCCTCTCGATTATAGAGGAGGTCCGTCCCCTGCAGTGGGACATATATGGGCTGATAGAGTACAATAGAGTTTGCCCAATGTCGTCTTTGTGTTTTCATTGCGATTCTAAAAACATCTTATATGTAGTCGTCTCCAAAATTATCAGACTAATTAAAACATCAATATTCTTTTGAAAAAATCTTGCGAATACTCTTTCAAAAGCATTCATTTTCAAGCATCAATTTTACGAAATCGAAAAATAACATCGAATAACTATATACAAACAAGTCATACGTGAATAAATATAAAAAAATGACGAATTGAATAGATAGCCTCTCTTGGAATCTGCTATAATATATTTCAGTTAGTAAACGTCGATTTATATGATTTTGATTAAAAATATTGTAATTATAATCCTGCCCTAATTAACGAATCTAAGATTAACAGTAAAATATGGTGAAAAAACATATCTTTAAGAGACCTCGACACTTATTGGATTGTGAAAAAAGTTTCAAAGATGTGCAGTATCGTTGACTCGATTGCCTAACCTTTCGATCCAAAAGGTGACTCGTGATGAAACGATGTACTTTATTATGTAGAATATTCGAATATAAGTTCATCGTTTAATATTCAACGAAAATAATAGCTGCAGAATAAAGTATACAATCTAATTGAATAGCGTTCATACGAATCCTTAAAAATCAATCCTGATTAGCAATGTGCAATTCGATCAAATTTTAAGACCCGGATCAATACTGATCGAACTTTAAAATGAACCGGTTCAAATGATTCGATCAATCGAACGATTGGTTCCGTTTAATATATTGAAATGAATGAATAGACCCTTAGTAGAAGTATAGGTAGGTAAACACGTTTTAAAGTTCATATTACCTTTTATTTTACACAAAAATATCACTTTTACAACTGAAACACACGATAAACAATTTTACAACAAACGTAATAGGCAACATCTTAGGACAATGGGATATTGATTACGAAATACGAACAAAAACGAGTTATTACTAAATGACAATATTTTGTTTATTTTCCGCAAAAAGGCAAAACCATAAAATTGTAACGCAAAACAAACTTTAAAACCTACCACTTAAAGTATATATTAACCTTGTCATTTAAATTCGAACTATTTAGTGTCTGTATTCATCTCTAAAACCGATGATATCCGAACGTTTGTTTGACTTGATTCGGCTCGACTCGGGTCGGGTCGCAGTTCACAGATCATTTACGGCTCGCGAACCGTTGTTCGCGGGTTATGGTTCTCGGGTCTCGGTTCACTTGAACCGACGCAATTCTCCAATCGCGATCGATCGAATGAACGAGTTTTGTTGTACGTAAAGATCGAATCGATCGCGTGGTTCTTGCGAGCTGGTTCATTTGATCCGTTCAATCGCGATCGACCCATATTTAATCCTGATCCACAAGATCTCACGAACAAGACCCACACCCTAACCATCGAAGCCATTAAAAACTTCCATAATACTTTACAACGAAGCCAATCAGTCTCAATGGCTAACCAAACAAAAGTATTTGATGTAAACACAGTTTTCGGAATCGAGTACAATTTCGGCAAAATTTCATTTCAAACATTTTTGGCCGCGATTGATTTGTATTCTGAAAGATAAGTAATTACGCGCCCACTTCGGCCCAGATCCATAAATCCGAGGGGCCCTGAGGGGAGGGCAACTCTCCCTTGAAAAAAGGGGGTGTTCTTCTTATATTTAAATATCGAACCCCTTCCGGGTAGGTGCCACGGTTTTTCCAGTAAAAGGGGTAAGTGACAGAGGCAGAGAACAGGAATTCACATGGAGTTGTTTTTGTGTAATATTTTTCTTAATTTTATACTCAAGAAACGTTACTGTTTTATCAATGCTTTGTTTGCTTCCAGTTTATATCACATTGTGAAGAAAATCAATATTATGAATGTGATACCGATATATTTTGAAACTGACATGATATCTATTATTTGGTACATTTAATTGCAGTATAATTATAATCACAGAACATTAACAGAGTGGATAAATTGCTTCTAGCTACCAAATATAAAATTAAACACAAATAAGTACTTAAATATTAAGAATTATACTTACTATAGTAAAAAAAATACACTGTCAGAAATGAATAACATTGAATATCGAATATCTACCAACATTTTTTAGAATAGGCAATTATTCAAAAAACAAACCTATAAAAATGTTATTTTATGTACAAATTAGAACTCTCTGGCATTAGATGGTGAAACATAATGTATGACTAAATATAATACTAAAAGCATTTTTAGGCACCTTCGGATACGAAACACATACCAATAAAAAATCGTCGAGTACTATTTTCTGACCTGAAAAGTTATAATTTTTTACTAAATTTACTAATTACTTACATTAGTTATAAAACATGGCACGCCGTTACAAATTTATTTATTTAAATCCCCCATAATTTTCGAACCTCAAAAATATTTTTAGTACCTACAACGAGTCCGTTCACCTCACTGTGCTGTCTCAAGATGGACTTAAGAAGCAAAAAGGAAAGAGTCCGAGGGGCGTGCCACCCCCACCCCGAGCCCATTGGAATACAGAATAATAATCGCCAAAAGAAACGAGAGGGAGGAAAAATATAAATAGCTCTATCTACCCGGCCGGGATATTAAAATTTGTACAAGAAAATACTCGGCAGCCGGTCGGTATTTTGTTAAAATAAAATTATATCCGTCCGGACGAATGGCTGGACCCTTTACGCTTTTGTTGCTTTCAAAATGCTTTGATACTGCCTGCTTTGTGCGCGCTCTAAGACGTTTTGTATTATGCGTTATTAACATACTTTCATACAACTTGCGATATTTAATTTTTAGATTCGTTTCATTATTTGTAAGCCCATATATTATAATATAGCAAGGCTCTATGTATATTTTCTTTTGCTTTTGTTTTTTTTTTGTTCATGAGCGGTCGTATCCTTTAGCATCGGTCATGCTCGTCTCGCCGTTCATTGCTATAAAAAAATAAATACGACATTGAATTATGTTGTCATGCATAACAATCACGCCTGTATTCTCGGACGAATAGGCACACTATGACCCTTCAGTTTGCTCAATTGAAGTATATCTCATTTGTTTTATACACTTTCATTAACCTGGTAACACTTTGCCGGATCAGTATCATGCTAACATATTTAGGATGTTATCGATTTGACTCGAGTTATCAGTTCTGTGCGGTCTGCTCTTGGCGATTCTTATTCCTCCATCTCTTGTTTAGTTTTTAATTACTAGACTTCTGAATCGACTGAACAATAAATTGTTGGTGTTTTCTTCCGTAACCTCTTCGATTCCTGTAAAGATAAATAAGCATCGTTAGTGGGATAGATTTACTTGAAATAACTAATCATATGAGTTTTGAGTGAACTATAATAAATATTCGATCAAAGAATTATCGTCATCATCGTTGCAGTCCACTGCTGGACACAGGCCTCTCCCAAAGAACGCCACAGAGCCCGGTCTGCTGCTTTATGCATCCAGTCGCTGCCGGCCCTCTTGTGCAGGTTGTCCCGCCATCTAGCCAGAGGACATCTCACGCTACATAAATAAATAATTAAATCGACATTTAAAATAAGTATGTGGCAAACATATCTTCTATTCTTACAAAGCTAGGAAAGATACACTGGGATCGGTTGAGTAATTGATAATGAGACGAAGTACTGACATTTACGTCAAATATTCGGCAATGCAGGCCTTAAAGCATTTACTCGGTCACTAACTTCCTGAAGCTGAAGATAATAATGATGTTTCAATATTCTCTATCATCCTCAATATCCAATTTCTTTTTTATTGTAATAAATGACGCGACTTGCCATTCGCCGGATGGTAAGCGATACGACCGCTTATGGACAGTAGCAAAACCAAACCTTACCAGGAATTACAAAGCAATGCTTGGTATTCCACCGGGCTCGACATCCTGAGACATAATATGTTGCGGTTCAATATATCCAGTAGTTACTCTAGCCACTACGTCCCTCAAACCGGAACAGTGCATTTACACTGCTTTTTGGCAGAAGAAATAGACATAACGGTGGTACCCACCCAGGCGGTCTTTCACATATGAGAGACCTACCTAAATTGGATGACCTGTAAAGTCATCCAATTTCATTTACTATAAAATATTATGTTGAAACAAGGCCCCAACTTCTAATTCAATAGTATTAAAACAAAATGCAATAATTTCATGCATTAAAAAACTTCGTACGGATTAAATATCGGCGGTGGTGTTAAACACGTAATATTATGCATTAAAAAGAGTTCAAACAGTGTGAAAGTGAAGTGAGACCGTCGGTGTAAGTGAAAATCGGCCAAGTTACCACTTTGAACAACTTAAATCGCGTTAACTTAAAGTTTGAGAGGCGCCTTTAGTACGGTCAGCATGTTTGCGTGTGTGACGTTAAATATTATCAAGTCAGTGATATACTACGTATATGTGATTAAGAATAAGTACGGTCAACAATTTTGAATGTTTGTGTCGTGGGCACTTTTCGGCAGCGCCGGATCTAGGTTTTTTTCGAGGCGGGGCAAAATCTGAAAAATGCCGCCCCCCCCTTGCCTATATTTTTATCTTAATCATCATCATCATTTCTAGCAACCAGACGCCCACTCAACACAGGACATCGGGAAAGAACGTCATTTTACCACCATGTTAAGCCTTTTTACACGCTTTATATTAGCGTCACTTTTGAGGGTTAACGTCACACACGTCTGTAAGCTTTGACTCTAGTTTTCCTACACGTAAACCCTGGGTAGTGCCAAATGAGTGACACAGTTTGTGGTGGTAGGACTTAAGTGTCACCCGGCGCACTTCCTAATATGGCTCCTCACAACTTAGGTAGGCATAGATTTTCTCTGCAACGGACGCCCTAACCGTGGGCGTCCGCTATGAAGCCACGAGTTCTGCCGCACATCTTAGAGTTTGCCAGCGACCCCAATGACTCCTATTAATCGCCTCTTACGCCAGGCAAAGGAAACCGTGAAGGAATTTTGCCGCCCCTTGACCACGGGGTGAGTGAAAACAATAAATAACCAATTTGAAAAAAAACTATATTTTTAGCAAGGAACTCTAAAGACTATAATCAATGTTAATAGGTGTTTTTTCACATTTAAGCATGATTTTTTATAATGTATCACAATTGGAATATTTTATAATATCCAAGTATAGATATTTACTTGGGAGTGTCCTACCCCGAATTGCCCCCGAACCAAGGTCTTGTTGCACCTGTTGAACCTGAAAAAGTTCTCTATAGTCTTCGTCGCATGAAGAACCGGAAAGCGGTAGGGCCTGACTATATTCCGATAGAGGCGTGGAAGTCGTTGGGGCTTCATAGTGTGGAGCTTCTTGCTGCGTTATTTAACTGCATCCTAAATACCAAAAATATGCCTGACTCATGGTGGTTGAGTGTGATAACTCCCGTTTAAAAGGGTAAAGGCTGTGTTCAGGAATGCGGAAATTATCATAAGCATTAAGGTCATGAGTCATACCATGAAGCTTTTCGAACGCGTCATCGAGTCCAGGCTCCGCCAAGAGTGTACTATCTCTGAGTGTCAATACGGCTTCCGTCCTGGCAGTGGCACTACCGACCCGATATTTGCACTCAGGATGCTTGGCGAGGCATACAGAGCGAAGAAGACGCCACTGTACATGGCTTTCTTAGACCTGCTGAAGGCCTTCAACTGTGTGCCGCGACAGGCAATCTGGTGGGCGATGAGAGTGAAAGGGATACCGGAAGCCTATGTGGACATTATCAGAGACATGTACCTCCGATCCGAATCCTTCGTTCGGACTGCCATTGGCGATACGAATCCTTTCCCGATTGATGTCGGTGTGCACCAAGGCTCGGCGCTGAGTCCATTCCTCTTCAGTGTTGTGCTCGACGTCATTACGTCTCACATCCAGGACCCTGCGCCCTGGTTGTTGGATGTATGCCAATGACATTGCACTGGTGGAGGAGGACGGGCGACTTTTGGAGCGCAAGGTCAAGGAACGCTTGAGAGCGGTGGTCTGAAGTTAAATGTGGCGAAGACCGAGTACATTTTTACTGGTGGTAGGTCTCTCATATGTGAGAGGCCATCTGGGTCGGTACCACCGCAATGTCTATTTCTCCCGTGAAACAACACTGCTTAAATGCACAGTGCATGCACAGTGTGTTTCGGATTGAAGGACGTTGTAGCCAGAGCAACTACTGGACATATTGAGACTTAACATCTTATGTCTCAGGATGGCGAGCGCAGTGGAATGTTGCTATGAGCGGTCGTATCGCTTACCATCAGGCGAACGGCTTGCTCGTCTCGCCATTCAATGCAATAAAAAAAAACATTGTAGTTGCGGGAGTACGGACCCCCAAAGCATCGTGATAGGGAACGAACTTGCCGTGAAGACGGACAAGTTCAAGTACCTTGGGTCCATACTGCATGAGTCCGGTGACAGCGCCCTTGACGTCAAAGCCCGTATAAGTGCTGCTTGGGCTAAGTGGAGGGAGATCTCGGGCATACTCTGCGACCGCAGGATGCCTACCTATAAAAGCCTCGTGCGGCCGGTTCTCCTGTATGGGTCTGAGACGTGGCCTGCCCTCAAGCGGCACGTCCAGGAGGTCCACGTCGCGGAGATGAAGATGCTGCGGTGGATGTGCAACGTTACGCGTTTGGACAAAATCCGTAACGAGCACATCCGTGGCAATCTTGGTGTCCGCGATGTGGCTGATAAACTCCAGGAATCCCGCTTGAGATGGTATGGTCACATCCTAAGGAAACCGCAGGAGTGCGTCGGTAACGTGTGCCTGAGCCTCAATATTCCCGGACCTCGACCGCGGGGTAGACCAAAGAAGCGCTGGCTCGATGTCGTTAAGGAAGATATGAGGGTCAATGGCCTTACTATTGAGGATGCTGAAGATCGGGCGAAATGGAGGAGAATTTGCCGGAAGGCGGACCCTGACACTGGCTGGGATAACGCCAGGTAGAAGAAGAAGAAGAAGATCCAAGTATAGATATTTTAATAAAGTGTTTATTATTAAATTGTCAACGTGGAAACGTGGGAACATATCACTGAAATATTTTAACTATTCTTAATTTTCAAACCCCATTTTTTCAGTGTGTAAAATATTGCCTTTTATTATTTCAGTAAATCAAAACAAAAAAAATTGGCCCAGATTTGCCGCCCCTTCAAATTTGCCGCCCTAGGCTCTAGCCTACTCAGTTTACTAGTAAATTCGCCACTGCCTGTACCACATAAAAGATGTTCGATGGTTAATCAACTAAAACTAACTACTAAACACAAATTGGATATTTGAAACTAAACGTAATTGATGAGATGGATAAATTATTATACATTCCATATATTAAGTTTTCATCTCTTTTTCACGCGCTTCTATCGCATAATCACTAATTCGCGCACGGCGAAAAAAAAAGTGTAAGTGGTGTTACGTTATTGATGAGTTTTGTAGTTGTCTCCCAAGATTCAATATGCCGCCCCCTGAACGTGCCGCCCGGGGCACGCACCCCGACTTGCCCCCCCCTAGATCCGGGCCTGCTTTTCGGTTTTGCCTATAATAAAAACGACTTTTTTTAACAATGCAAAAATCACTTCGTTTGACCTGCCGGCGTATAATGTTAAGCTCTTCGGTACTTTAAACAATAATGGATAAATTATCACTTGGAAATTGAAAAACGTCCCATGCCATAAAAAAACCTCTCATATTGATCCACTCAAATATGTCGGTTTTGGCTTCGGGCTGTATATACCCGATTTTGCTTAGACTGGTTATCTGAACCGGCGAGAGAAAAGAATATCTATTCGATGGAGACCTACTCTTTTTTTTATTGGTATACACAAGCAATGCAGTGTAATCAACAATACGGAGTTATTAAACTTACTATCTGGTGTATCGTTTTGCCATGCAACCACAAAAAATATTCAATACTTATTTTTAAATTTACATTTTAAAGGTGTAGGTATATAATACATAAAGTTTAACTTTTTTTAACAGCCCAAAAAAATTACCTCTGCAACACTCAACAGTCACATACTTAGTCCTGACCTCACACTAAGATCGAGTCTGGTATCGTAGGTATCAGGAACCACGAGAGACTTTTCGGTCTCATAAACACCCAGACCCAAAACAAACCCCAGTATATCACAAATATTTGTCTTGCACCCTCGGCTTCACGTTTCACAGCCGGTGTCTAACCAACTACGAAAGATTTCAATAAATACGAAATACGATTTTTTTCTTCCTTTTCTTTTCTTGTCCTTTTTATAAAATGTTGTAACCTTTTTTGTGGATAGTACACATGCTGTACTCGCAACTTGGCCACCTGTTGATGATGCGTGACCTCGCTCTAATAACACAGGAATATTACAAAAACTTTCACTTGGAAAACATATCCTAGATAGCTACTTACACATAAGTTATTTCTGATCAAGATAAGTTGCAATTATAGATTTCTGGGCTTATTGTTGGATCCCAAGCATACAAAGAATAAATGTTGATAGAAAATAATAAGTTTACTTTATTATTCGCATTTCAAAAATCACTGTTTCGTGTAATTTCAGCATTTAGAAAAAATATATACAGAAATCTCCTACGTACTCTTCTAAATTGGAGTCATAACAACATAATTCTTTCAATCTGACATCTACTCTATTGGCAGTATGTACTTAGCCTACCACGTTAGCCTTAAACGGTTGGTAGTCTTCACATACCTTCTATATTCTTATGGAAATTCTAAAGTATGTAGGCTTCTCACGATGTTAGACCGTAATAGCACGGTAATAATAGATATTATTACCGTGGTAAAAGGAAGTGATAACAAAGAATACAAATATAACTTTGAAGAAAATATGTGTGCTATAATATTGAACACGTGGCATCCGGAACGGTCTACCAAGGATAGACCGTTTCACTCCCAAAAAAACTATAGTTAATATACTTAGACATAATTTATACATATTCTATTACTGTTATGAGCCTGTTTTCACTATGGCCTCTTGGTAATGGACCAGACGCGACCGCCAACATGTTCACGGTGGTCGCGGGTTCAAATCTCAGGGCACACTTATGACTTTTCGGAATCATGTTTGTTTTGATAGTTACTCACAACGCACTAAAATAGTGAAGAAAACATCATAAGGAAACCTGCATTCCATAGCGATTTGATTTCTAATAAAGAAAATATATTCACATAACGAGCCAGACAGATCTTAAAAGGCTTTTTCTTAGAAAATAATTCTCAAGTAATATAAAACGTCACCAAGCAACCCTTTTAAAAACCTTCAAATGACACGGTTAGCGAGAGCGGGACGCAAAACGAGGGGGTCATTTTTGCCAATACTTAAACGAAGATAGATAGGCGTCCTCCCACCCGTCCGGGGGGCTTTAAGAAAATTTTAACTTTTCTTTATTCAGAGCTATTGCCCGGCGGGGTGGGAGGACCCCTCTCAACGGGTGGCGCCATTTTTCTTCTATTCTCTTTGGCCACTCTCAAAGAGAAATAACACTGCTTCCACTTTAAGCATTTATTAAATCCAGCATTCAAAATGAATTGCTAGGAAAATGTTGCTGTTTTAACGTGGAAAATTTTCTTATAATTTTATATTTCATAATTAAAATGTAGGTACATTTTAAGAGGAAATTTGTATGAGTTGGCCGGAGGGTTAGTTCGTTTTTAAACACGTTTAGGTACTCCTGTTTATCCCATTAATTAAAAACCATGTAGATGCATGTAAAAGGGATAAATAGTAAGTACATCGCTTATTATTATTATGTAGATTATATAGTCCAGAAATTAAGATGTGTGGTAGAAATTTAGAAAAACTTAAGTATGTATAGAACAAAGAATACCTAAATACACTGTGTAGGTACTACCACCCGACACATCTACTCCTGTGGCTATACATAGGTCATAGGTCAACAGTGCCAATTAAAGACAATTATTACGGAATCTTTGTCCATCAAAAGCAATCTTTTTTTGTACGACAGCCTCCGTGGCGCAGTTGGTGACAGCCTCCGTGGCGCAGTTGGTTAGACGCCGCCTGTGAAACGAGAGGTCGCGGGTTGGATCCCCGCACCGAGAGAAATGTTTGTGCGGCCCACAAATATTTCTTCCGGGTCTGGGTGTTTGTGAGACCGAAAAGTCTCTCGTAGTTCCTGATACCCACGACACAAGACTCGATCTTAGTGTGGGGTCAGGACTATGTATGTGACTGTTGGATGTTATTATTATTCTATTATTATTACCTTTCATGGTACGACAGTGCTTTTTTTTAATTGTATAAAAATCCAGCTGGGATAGATGCATAAAAAATCAACTGTTCTGTGGGTTGGTCAGCTAACAGTGGTTCTGTCAGCTAACAGGCCACCTGATCGTAAGTCATCACTGTCGCCCATGAACATCAACAAAATTTGGATCATGGATATGTTGCCGGCCCGTCAAATCGGGATGAGGTGGGAAGGAAAAGGATTGGAAGAGGAAAGGGGTATTGGGCATCCGGCAATCTCACTCACCGAACGAAACCCAACAATAAAACTGTCTCTTCAAGTCTATTTTCTGTGAGACATTGGTACCTCACGTGATCCTGCCCATTCATACTAAGTTATGACTGACAAAAGCTTGACTGTACCACTTTCAAGTGTCCACAATGACCCTGACGGTAAATATAGTCCTACTCGTATAAAGTATCCATCGCTAAACGAAAAGCGTGTGTCCTCATGGCCATAGACTAATAACACCTAACTGCTCTACCTCTTACTTGCGGTAGGTCTCTCATATGTGAAAGGCCGCCTGGGTAGGTACCACCGCCATGTGTATTTCTCCCGCCAATCAGCAATGTAAGTGTACTGTTGTATTTGGGATTGAAGGACACTGTAGCAAGAGTAACTACTGGACTTATTGAGCAATGACGAGGCTGGTTCAGAATGGCGAGCGCAGGAGAATGTCAAGCGTTGCTTTGTAATGCAAGGTGTTGTTTGGTTTGGCTACTGTTCATGAGCGGTCGTGTGGCTTACCATCAAGTGAACGGCATGCTCGTCTCGCCATTCATTGCAATAAAAAAGAACTCCAAAATTGCTCTCATCACTATTTCTAATACCCACAATTTATAATGATTGCTGGCGAGGCGGATACAAATATTCCACAAAGCTATGCTAGCTATGGTATGCTGATGTCGTTTTTATATCCCTGTCTTAGGTTAATATCGTAATAATTGTAAGTAAATAAATTATAACAATTATATTTATTTAAAATTGAATTTGATTGCCATATTCGTAACGTAAAGTTTAGTAGGTAAATTCCAAATTATATAAGTACTATGTGTATTGACTTGTTATAGGCGCTATTTAATTTCCTACATGACCAATAAACAAATTAAAAAACTTATTTAAAGAAATGTAAACGAAATAAATGGAAATCAGTTATGCATTTATAATTCGCTGAAAAATACTTTATAGACAGCCTCCACTCTGTGGCGAAGTCGGTTAGACGCCGGTTGTAAAACGAGGGCCCCGGGTGCAATCCCGCACAAGTATTTTTTCCAGGTCTGGGTGTTTGTGAGACCAGAAAGTCTCTCGTAGTTTCTAATCCCCACGACACAAAGTTGATCCTAGTGTAGGATCAGGCCTATGTATGACTATTGGGTGTATTGGGTGTGGATCTGAAGTATACAAAGTTAAATATTATACAAAAAAACTGGCTTCCCCTTCCATATTTCAGTTTCTATTACAATATCTTGGGAAAGACGTTGCGTAGGGATAAAACTACTGATTCATTCAAAATTTCACTGCAAATAATACAATAGTCGCAGATGGATCCTTCGTATCCACGTTTCCACAGATATTAATTGAATATGGCATAATATACAGAACTCCGAACTAAAAATTATTTTCTAAACTGAGATCACTCTAAGTTCGTATTATATTACATATCAAGAATGAACTAGTAGACCAGAAGTAAATCGCAACTCGCAAGGTGAGACGTGAGTCAATAATTGATGTTGGCTAATTACAAAATGGTGTGTGGCCTAACTGCTTCGATAAGACCAATAATTTATGCTGCTATACATCTATATACAACATTGATACAACCGAGCGACTTTTCTTTAAACTACATATACTAGGCACCATTTTCAAGGTCTGTACTAAAAATCAATTAAATAGGAACAATAGTTTAGTCATAAATGATTTTTTAAGTTTTTGCCCTCTTTGAACACGCTGTGGCTTTTCTAACAGCTGATTACGTCCAACGCATAGGTCATTCACCTTAAAACGACAAATCTTACTAAAATCTATGCGCTGTTGCCGCTCTGACACAATTCACATAAATAAGTACAACTAAATTACTTTAAAAGTTGGCGATGCAAATAAGAAAGCAATAAATACACACACACTTGCATTTCATTACGAGAGCGACATAGCAAAACATCCTGTGCGTAAAAGAAATAGAAATAGGTCAGTATGTGTGTGTGTGACACGTACGCAATTGACCTCTAAAAAATAGTTTTTAGTCTGCCGCCGGTATCCTTTCAGAACGCATGTAACACGTAAGCTCCTGCGCCGCCGCGCCGCGCCGCTTTGATCTTGCCGATCTCGCGCCAATAATTTTAATTTTGTCTTGACACTACGTCTTATTGACACTACTCGTAAATAAGTTTAAGACATTATTTATTTTTTTATTGTGATAGGACATGTAACTTCGGATAATTATTATTTAGTGTTAGTGTAATTTAATGTGTGTCTGTGTTATTGACTGCTAGCCAACAATGAATCGGTCGATTAGGACCTGTACGGTGGCCACCGCGATCTCCGGACCTAATCCCTTGGATTTCTTTTTGCGGGGCTTATTAAAGAGCTAAAAATAGGGTTATTAAGCATTTGAAAAACTAAAGTGGCTAGTTTCGAACACTGACTTAATAACAATTTAAACAATAATAATATTGTCCGTCGCTATAACTTGTACGTTCAAGTAAATGGAGGACATTCCAAAATTTAAAAATCTAGTGCACCTAAGTAAAGTATGTTGTGCGCGTAGTTCAAAAGTACCTAACTACGCATGGTGACCAAAGCCACGCTGCGCCGGCGGTGTGGCCTTGGCGGCGCGGCGCGACAATAACACGCCGCTGACGCCGCGCGCGACGTTGCCAATTTGTTATCTATTCGTATCTACAGGTCAGTGAAATGTACTTACACAGGATGGTTACGTTTTACTCTTATTTGTAAGCTATTTAGTTTGTTTGAAACAAATAAAATCTCAGTTTTGGTATTATTAATTTTTTTGCCGTATCGAATAAATACCAAGGACGTATAGTATACGTAGTGTAATTTTATGCCCATAGGTCACATCAACTTTGTATAGTTTTCTTAGTTCTTCAGATACATACCATACACACTGCATTAGCAGGCAAATCACCTTGTTTGCTCGTTTTCTCTTCCGCGATCAAAACGATTGAAAACAGTTTCAGCGCCATCTAACATATAATACAACAACTATTAAATGGCGACATCTATAATTGAACTTCCGAATATACCTATATATTTTCCATAAACTACACAAATACCCAAAATTGCTTTAATATTGGCTATGTTATGTTAAGTTAAACTATTTAATTATGCAATAGCAATACCAGATACCAATGTCGATATTAGACTAGGCTGTATGGCTTGGACCTTTGCCTTTTCGTCAAGGTAATGGAAAAATAACTTGTGTCAGACTGACGTTAAAATGACAGAATTAAGGCTGCAACACTAAAAATATCGAAAATATCGATAACTTGCGATAATTGCATGCATGATATTGCACGTCAAATAACGATCCTTAATTATTTTTAGTGCTTCTCATAGAATAGACCACTCGGTATTTACATTTCAAGATAAGAATTTTAGGAAAATTATAGTCCTTACGTATTATAGAAAGAAGCCCCCCGGCCGCGTATTTCTGTTCTCCTGTCTGTCAGAACGCAATGAACTCGAAAACTACCAAATGGATTTTTATACTTTTTTTCAACAATAGAAATATAAAAATTATGCTTTTATTTATGTAAATTAGCAGAAATACGGTGATAAATGTTGAAGAGGCCGCAAAAAAATATCGCCAACTGAGAGCTTTCCACGCGAACGTCGCGTAAACTAGCAACGATATAGCTGAGGAATGTCCTAGCGAATTCAAAATCTATAAAAATACTACTAAAAGTCCGCGATAGCATAACCACTTTTAAGTTCAAATTTTTATTTTCTTTATTCTTGCCCGGTATAGTGACCACACTGCACCTGATGGTAAGCGCAAATGCCGTCCAGGCAGAGTATCGTTTGGAATCAGACAGCATTCCCATGCCAATCGACACAATTACACCGGCCTGCTAATATGCCTCTTCACACTACGGAGGACCCAGGATTATAGGAAGGAGGGAAAATGTGTGACGGCAAACAATTCTACACCCTGACCTGACCTGACCATTTTTTTTCGTGCCGAGATGGTGTGAACCATCAAGCTATGGCTTCGCAAGCCAGCACGCGTGGATCTGGTTAGGAATGGAGAGGAGGGGATCAAATTAAACAATTCTTCGAAGCATTCACCGTGATTCAGGCGGTAGAACACGCTTTTTTTTCAATGATTGGCGCGACGAGCATACCATTTGCCTGATAATAAGCGATATGACCACTCTTGAAAGTAGTAAAATAAACAACACCATGAGTTACAAAGCAACTACAGAAATTTTAAGTTGACTCACTACAACGTTTTAATGGTTCTAACATTTTAAATAATGCTTTATTTGCAAAGGGGCTTTCACAAACATAGTACGCGGGTACCATGACCATTGAATACAAATACTATGTACACAGGGTAGTGCATAGTGGCCTATTAGTAACGGACCTGACGCGGCGGCTGACAAGTGACAACAGTTCATGTTTGTCGCGGGTTCCACATTTGACTTTTCGTAGTCATGTGTGTATTGGTCTATTAGTCAATCACGACGCACAATAATTTTGTTATTATTATTGTACTCTTGCGGGGTAGGTGCTTACTGTAACAAATCAGTTGATCTAAAACAATCAATGTTTATAATTTCGATTAAATAAATCATAATATCGATAGGTAATAAAAGATCGAAACTATCGATCTTTCGATACATCGTTGCAACTAACAACTTGCAGGTACAGCCCTACGACCGAGAATCAGATAAAAATAGGGATTTCAATGGAATGAATTAGTTTATTGGTGGTTTATTGTGTTTATTTCTTATTAGTTTTCACTAGTGGTCTGTTCTTTGATTTTCACTTTACAATAAAATAGCTAAGCTTTATAGTTTATATTTATTAACGTTTCTGCTTATGTATTCTATATTACATGAGTAATGCCGGATATAAGGCGATGTGTTTTCGGATGTGTAACTAATGGTACGTCTTACAAACTTGTATTTTCTCATAAAACTTCCTCTTTTTAGAGAAGGATAATTAGCATACTAAATTAATAAATATTTATTATTTACAACAAGGATTCAGTTTTAATCCCGCAACAATAATGCTTATAGATATAGGTACTAAAACTAGTTATTCCTATCTTCGATCAAATATACACTAGATACACAGTTCCCTTGTAAAAGTTCTGTTAAAAAGTGGCACTGATGCATGACATGAAAAAAAGTAAACAAAAAGATCACATATTCCAAATATATTAACTCAAATTCCACCTTATTCCTGGAGCTTAAAGTAGCTTTTCACATAATATTGTCTAAAGTTATGCGACGTTTTAGAAACAACGGTCGGTGCGTGACTGAAGGCGAAAGAGTGCTTTAAACACTCTTTTTTGGTGCCATTTTCCAAGCGCTCATGTTGTATCTAGTGTATATTTGATCGAAGATTCCTATCAATGGGACCCAGCTCGGCCGCAATATCTGCAAGGGTGTAGGAGAGTAGAAAGGTCAAAAACAGCGGTAGCACCTTCTGTTCTGCTAAGGGCACCAAAACGGAAGCTCTACATCTTTTCTTTCCACATAAAAAAAGTTAAGTCTCAATATGTCCAATAAGTAATCACTCTGGCTACTATGCCCTTCAATCCGAAACACAACAAAGAAATAGACGTTGCGGTGGTCCCAGGCAGCCTCTCACATAGTATGAGAGACCTACTACCAGTAAATCAATTTCATTATATCTCATGTAATCATCATGAATACAATTTTGTTAGAAAGAACAAAACAAGGGTTTTGCTTATTATGATGGTATTTAGATCCTTTTTAAACAATATATCTGAAAGTGATCATTTGACTATGAGCAATAGATAAAGTATAATAATTTTTTTTTTTTTTGTGTACTTTATTAAGAACTCAAATTCAATTCATGAAAAATAACATAAAAATGCAGTGTCACATTATATGATCAAAATTATATATTCATTTTTTTTTTTTCATCAGGTATCGTCCTCCACAACTTTCCAAATCCTACAAGATTTCCAGAACGTTTTCAACTCTGGGTCAACCTGGTTGGCGAGCCAGTAGAGAACTTAGCTCCTTCTGAAATATATGGAAAGAAGAAGGTTTGCAACCTCCACTTTACAGCTGATGACAGAAACCGAAACAACAGACTGAACGCCATTGCTGTACCCGTGCCATTTCCTTACCAAAAACGTGAGTATCATAAAATTATTTGATTGAATATACTACCTAAAACTTAAAAACTATGAATACTGTGTTTTTAAAATGTTAATATACTGTATTGCTTTTGTCCCTATATGATGATAAATTTGTACTAACATGACAGGATGGGAAAAACAATATAGTAATATAATAACAGAGCAGGGCTCTTCAAACTTTGCTTTTGCATTTTGTTGTTTACATGGTTTTGTTTATTTGGCAACATTCCATTTGCTGATTGCTGTCAAGTGTCATTTGTTAATATTCCTGAATAACTTCTATTTACTTTTTGTTTTAAAATAGAAATGTTTAATAAATTGGAAGAGATCTGCTAATCTCTAACTAGTTAGTTATAGATGATACTTATGATAATAGTTGTATTTGCAACAATCATTTTACTTAATATGTTTTTAATCCTATTATTACATACATCCTAGGTCCTGACACTCCCCACACTAAGATTGATTCTCATGTTGTGGCTATCAGAAACTATAAGAAACTTTTCATTCTCATAAGCACCCAGACACTTAGGAAAAGACTTGCAAAGACTATTTATCCTCCTCTTAAACTGGGAAAATTAGGACTTAACATTTTATTTGTACGGTAAGTCTTAAAATCGTTATCTGAAGGACCATTTGCTCTGAAATTATAAATTAACAGTCAAAGTTGAACATTTTAGGTGACTTTTCAACTTTTTAGTTTTCGGTATGATTGGTCTCAAAATAAATATCTGTGGGACCCTTTGCTCCTTTATTGTAATTTGATAGTCTGAACCAAGGAACTTATACTCTAACTGGAATAATAATTCACATTGTAAATTATACTTTATTTCAAATGCAATAAAGTTTATACTTGTTTGAATATTCCCAGAAGGAAAAACGTTCCGGACAAAATGAGTTATCCAGGGTGGATGTCTCTTTTTAACAGCTTGTCAGTAATAAAAAGGAACAAATAGTAGTTTTTACATTTTCTAGGATAGCCCTGTAATGAGCACCTATTTGAACCTTAATATCCAAATAAGCATAAACATAATTTATAACATTAACCCTGAATTCATAGTATACTTATTTGATTTTAATTATTTTTTTTTGCCTAATGGAAGAATTTCTTAATATTTTTTGTATAACACATGGCAACATTTGCTGTCTATATCAATGAGCAATAATGGCCGATGCGATAAGATATTTAATGGTTCATTTACACGCTTGCCACTTGGCCAACCCCAGCCAGCCTCCACCAACGCCAGCATGTAAATGGAGTGTTTGGCCGGGCTGGCCTTGGATTTTCGTTATTGATAGCTTGGAGTTGGTAGACGTTGCCCCAGCCTCAGCCAATGTGTAAATGCACCATAATACTTATTGGTCACTTATCATAGAACATAGTGATTATAGGTGTACCAGAATCTCATGGCATAAAATTAAAAATAAACATAATGATTTTTATATGGCAATACCATCTGTCAACAGCTGTTTCAAAACTTATTCAATGTGAATAATATAAGATTTCTTTAGTTCCATAGCGAAAATATACAAATTAGTTCTACTATCGCAAGTGCGAAATACTGTTTACAAGGCTTATCGCAAGATCCGTGAATAATTAGGTCAAATTCAAACAACATCTCCGATTTTAAAAGCCACGTCGACTTAACAAGTAAGTCGGACTGAATGATCTTGATACTTAAACGTTTTCTGGTCCGTGTTGGATACATGTGTTTCATTGAATATACTAGTAATGTATTAATTACCTATGTACAGAAGTTTCTAGTACCAGTATAGGGGCGGGTTTTAGATAAGGCTTCATCAAACCAAGGGCAGATCCAGCTTTTACGCCAGGAGGGGTCATATAGTACGATTTCAATACTCGAATTCGTAATAATGACTTTTTAAAGTTTGTAACAGCCATTATTTGTGAACACACACACACTTTTTTTACTTTATTTATCGACATACAAAGAATTAATTGTGATTATAAATTTTATCAACAATATAATAAATACATTATGACAATCTGGAGCCAGCCCAGGGGGGGGGGGGGGGTCATGACCCCCATGACCTCCATGACATGTAGTATGTATCATATGTATTTTTTTGTTCCAGGCTCACCAATAAGACGTCATCGGAAACCGTATACTTCGTCCACTTCACTTGTGAATCGAACAGGTGAGTTTTTAAAGATTTTGTGATTAACGTGTTTATGATTGGATACAATATAACGTAACCATTTACCATACATCTCGTTTTGATTCGGATTTTACATTTTTGTTACTACATCATCCACGTGTCTCATTTTCTAATTCTCCATTTTCAGTTACAAAGACGTAACGCAGTTTAAAAAAAATAATAGGGAATATGCACCAGACTTCAAAATAAGTCAAAATATTTTTTTTGTAATCTTTTTTAATATAGAAATATACCTTAAAGATATTTTTTAAATTTATCAACTCTAAATCGGTAAAATAAATACTTAAAAAATGACATTTCAAATTTGCCGCGCATTTTTTCCAAAACGCGATCTATTGCTTGAAAAGGAAACTGACGACAATGGGCACGTTCTTATGAAGTTTTAGCTTGTTGTTTTACGTTTGTTTATGAGTTATTTTGTGCTTTCTTTATGCTATTAAATAAAATGGATTATTTTGTCACGAAATACAGTTCTGTAGCAATTCATTAAAGAAACTTAATCCAAATACTACGTTGCTCATAACGTGCCCTATGACGTCACAACGAGTTCGCGCCAACATGGCGTTCAAATGCTTCGAAACTGATAGCAGTTTTGATATTTTTTTTGTACTTTATTAATTGATATTTTCAAAGACTTATATTTTTTTCCGATAATGTAATAACACACAGAATTGATTAAAAATATAAAAAAATGACATGCATATTCCCTATTATCTTTTATTTATTTATCAACTATTCGCGTAATGCTAGTTTAACCATCCCAAAAATCGGATAATAACGGTTATAGAAGTAAAAAGTACGGCTAGTTTGCTTGAGCTACCCTCGGTATATGGGTCGTTTCCATTCCAGATTTACAAAAAAATATTTACTATAATATGGCAAACCAAACTTAAAAAAAAATATTGATAATTATATCTATTCAAAACATGCACCCCACGCTTTTTTTTTCAATAAAAAATATTTTTTTCTTATTAATTTTTTACACTATCCTTAATTCCGTATTATTAAAATTTATTTTCTATTTTTTAGTTGGGTTTTCTATATAAAGCGTGTTTTTTAGTTTTTTTAAACTATTATTTATTTTCTACTTTTTAGTTTGGTTTATTTATAAGAGCGTTTTTTCTTATTTTCAAATGTCTGTCTTATCAACTGTCGATTTATAAACAATTACTACCACACAGCACATATCAAACCATGTTTAAAAAATAAATACGCAAAATGCCCTATATAGTTCCAACCTCCGTTAAGAGATGGCGCCACTTGAAATCTAGATCGCGGTATGGTTTCGTTACAGACGTCCCTATATAGTTCCGAACCGAGATGCCTTGTACAGTTACAAACATACAAACAAACATACAAGTGAAGCTAATATAAAGCGTGTAAAAATATTTTTTTTTCTACACATTGTTTTATTTATTGCTCTTATTTGGACCTCTCGATTTATACTGCTAGTGATTGATTTCTTGCATTTACGATTTACCCCGTCTACGGAATACCGACTTGTTTTAGATTTCAACTGATTGGATTTGTGTTGAAAATGCCACGAAGACTGCAATGCATATTTGGTTGCGATAAGTTTGGTAAGTTAAGTTTCATATTATACTGCTTGTATTTTGAATATATTTATACACTGAAACTTAGTTTTTACCGATTTTTTTCCTACCAACATTAGATTATTTTAATATTGATACATATAGAATCACTCATATTATTTTATATCCATTTGTGCACTTTAGGTTAAATTTAAAAATAATAATCGACGGTCTTGTTCAACCGTCTACAAGTCTAATCGAAATTCTGTGGTTGTCATTTTGCTATTGTTATTGATTATTAATAATTAAATTCACCAAGCAGTCCAATAATTTTAAGCTAATTGTTTATTAATAATTCATGTACAAAATACTCATTTTGCATGTATTGTGAAGAAAATATAGAGTTGATTAAATCTGGTTGTTTTGTACAGAATTCTAAAAGAGCTTATATAGTTGCGTGTACAACAAATCTCGCTTGATACTAGGTATAACAGAATACATTCCATTGTAATATTGATATCAAAATTTTATAATTTTTAGGTGATACAATTAATTGACTATAATGCATAATCGTTTTTTCAGATGTTTTACATCATTTTCCCAAACCTGTGAAATCCTCTATGGAAAGGTTCCTTCAATGGAAAGAGATAGTTAAACCACATACAGAAGGAAAGACGAATGAAGACATATACAACAATCTGCGTATTTGCAGCAACCATTTTGAAAGACAATTTTTATATCCTAGTAGGCGCCTTTCGAAGACCGCTTGTCCTACATTAAAACTAGGTAAGTCAACATAAATTATTCCCAATAAGCAGTAAAGTTGCGTTGTCACATTTTCCGGATAAAGTTGAACCAGGAAAATCACAGACATAATATCGCCCATAATGATCTCACACTTTTTATCACAGAACTGGATACAATCTTACAAGCTATAAACTTATGGAACTATCATAGAAATTAAAACTATAGATTGCAACCTACTAAGTGTGAACACAGCATGCTTAATCAGAATGTAGGTTGTGTTGCACATTAACATAATGTTTTTTCTTACGAAAGCCTTGGCACCAGCGGTAGGCGCGTTGTCAAGCCTGCTGCCCAACCTCGAAGGTCCCGGCATCCCTTGCCGAAGATTGTACGCGGGAGTCGTGCGATCCATGGCTCTTTACGGTTGCCCCGTTTGGGCCGAGTCCCTGGACAGGCGCTGTGTTTTCCTCCTGCGTCCAGCGCAGCGAGCGGTGGCGCAGCGAATGGTCAGGGGCTATCGCACGATTTCCCATGAGGCGGCCTGCGTATTAGCTGGTTTCCTTCCCTGGGACATTGACGCTAGAGCTCTCTCGTCAGCCTACCACTGGCGGGAGGAAGCATCCCGTCGTGGGGAGCTACCGGCCCTCAGAGAAGTCGAGGCCGTTCGGGCCTCCTTCCGCACGGCTGCAGTGGAGGAGTGGCGCACCAGGCTGAACAATCCCAGTGCTGGTGTTTGGACCATCGCGGCAGTGCGTCCTGTCCTAGACCAGTGGCTGGGCAGGCGCCACGGTGAGATGACGTTCCGCCTGACACAGATTCTGTCGGGGCATGGCTGTTTCGGCAGATACCTGTGGCGGGTGGCAAGAAGGGAAGAATCCGCCGTGTGTCACCATTGTGACAACTGCCCGGAGGATACAGCCCAGCACACTCTCTCGGAGTGTCCAGCTCGGGAAGAGGAGCGTGCAGCTCTCCGAGAAGCCATCGGAGAGGACCTCTCACTCTCAGCCGTGATTCCTTCCATGGTTGAGAGTAGGAGGTCATGGCAGGCCATGCTCACCTTCTGTGAGATCATCATCTCGCAGAAGGAGAGCGCGGGGCGGGATCGTGAGCAGAACGATCCCACCCGCCGCCGCCAACCGAGAAGGAGGCGCCCGGTGAATGACAATGGCTGACCCGGCGCCCCGCCCAGTGGTCAAGGGCCGCCAGAATTCCACCACGGTATCCCCTGCCTGTCGTAAGAGGCGACTAAAAGGGGTCATCGGGGTCGCTAAGCACACAGCGGGGGCTGGGTGCTCATGTCGGGAGTGACCCCGAGATGGGCGGCAGAATGTGTGGCCTCGTGTCTGTCGCGGACGCCCGTCTCACCATGGGCGTCCGAAGTAGGGAAAGTGGGGGCATCTGCGCCCTCCCAACATGTGAGGAGCCATATTTGGCAGTGCGCCGGGTGACACGGCGAGTTAAATGGGTGCCATTTGCCTGTCCACATCGCCTGTCACCCATAACGCGCGTGATGGCCACCGAGAGGTTTTAGTCGGTATGCCGGCAAAAGATCTTTTCAGATCTCGGTAGGGACCCAGCCTGATAACAGGCTGGAAGGCCGGAGACCCCGACACGCCCCTTCCGATCTCCCCCGAGTGTCGGAAGGAAGGCTAAAGGAGCTTTACTCTCGTTAAAAAAAAGCCTTGGCACCGGGACGGAAAATATCAAAATTGTTTTGGATGTTATTAATTATTATAAGCAGAAGTCATGCGGCAGATAGGAGAATGTTGACGGTGATTCGTTTTAAAAAACGACTTATAGAAAGTTTTGCGATTATTTAAACGACTCTCAGGGCGCGGGATAGCGAGCTGAATACAATTTAAAATGTCTGGTATGTCAACAAAACCATGTATTATATTAAACAAAAATAATATATCGGCAACTTTACGGCGCGTCTGGAGTAAGTCCATTTTAAAAAAAAGGACAAGCGCCGATCGTATGATTTTAACTGTGCGCATTTATTGTTACTATAGGTAAGATGGTATAAAAAACGGCGTTGGATGCGCTCAATCCTGTCGATATGTACTTGGTAGCCAGGACTCCACACCGCACTGCAGTATTCCAAAATGCCTCGTACAATCGTATTAAAAATTAAAATAGTGAGAGTAGGCTGGCTAAAAATTTTCACTTGCCTGTTAATAAACCCAGAAAGTCGAGCGGTTCTTGTTGCAATATCGTCAATATGGTATCGGAAACTCATTTGGCTATCAAAAATGACTCCGGATGAAAAATGACGGCGGATTATCTTCCAGTTAAAGGGACCTTATTAATGGAGTAAGTTGCTATATGTGGTAGTTTCGTAGTGCATTTGATGCCGGGCCATGGCCAAAAAAAAAGAAAAAAAAAGTTTCCTTCGTGTACATTTATGAATAATATAGTGACATTTTTCTGAATTCAAAATCATATAGTTCTCGTCACACCACTTTTGTACGTTGTCTAAATCTGACTGAAGAGCCAAGATATCGGACTGGTTATTTATATTACGATAGATTTTTAAGTCGTCAGCGTATAAATTAAATTTAGATTTAATGACATGCTTATTATCATCTATGTACACTGATGACATTAACTAACTTATGCTGAGTTGCACAAACTAACTTTGCCAATACCTTTGCCTTTGGAACTGTCGTCGCCATACATTTGAGACGTATTTGACCTTGCTAATGTATGGGATTGACATTTTCAAGGTGAAAGGTATTGGCAAAGTTAGTTTGTGCAATAGGGAATATGCATGTCATTTTTTTATCGATTATCGATTATTTTTAATCGATTCTGTATGTTATTACAAGACCGGAAAAAAATATAAGGCTTTAAAAATATCAATCAAAAAAGTACAAAAAAATTATCAAAACTGCTATTAGTTTCGAAGCATTTAAACGCCATTTTGGCGCGAACTCGCTGTGACGTCAAAGTACAATAAATCAGCAACGTAGTGTTTGGATTAAGTTTCTTTCATTAATTGCTACAGAACTGTATTTCGTCACAAAATAATCCATATTTTTTTAATAATATAAAGAAAACACAAAATAACTCTTAAACGAACGTAAAACAATACACCCAAAAAGCTAAAACTTCATAAGATAGTGTACTTTGTCGTCACTTTCCTTTTCAAGAAATAGCCCCGCGTTTCGAAAAAAATGCGCGGCAAATTTGAAATGTCATTTTTTAAGTATTTATTTTACCGATTTAGAGTTGATGAATTTAAAAAATATTTTTGAGGTACATTTCTATATCAATAAAGATTACAAAAAAAAATATATGGCTTATTTTGGAGTCTCGTGCATATTCCCTATTGAGCCTAAATGTTAAAAAAATAACTCAAAGCTAAAAGACCTAGGATAATGTCAAGTTTTTTTATTAGATATAACGTCTATTGTCGGTCCACAAATTACGGGATACCCCGTATATTTGTCGTTATGGTAGTTCTTGTAATATATATTTGGATGCTTACTAATAATATTTTTGTGTGCGGCTTTTGCATGTTTATTGAATAAATCTATGCACATTGCATTGCTTTTTTTTTTCTTTTTATGATAAAATCTCTTGTTTTTATATTGGCCTATCATTCATCACTTTTTTTTGTATGATGATGATTGTCCATGAAAAGCCGAAGGATTTCTTACAATCACTTATACTCTAAACCGTTAATATCAACATATAATGCGTTTCAAACAAGAATAGGAACGTCAATGACCTCTAGCTGTCAAATATCACACGAAAAGTATGGATAGCAACAAAAAAATATTTACGCATCAATTTAATTTTTTTTCACATACTCCTATTCCTAAACATAAATTAGCTAAGTAAATTGGAACAATTACAATATGTTATATGGAAAAATAAACAAGAATGTTAAGTCATAAATAGTTTGAAAAAATACAACTTTTTCTTTTTTTATTTATTTCATGGGCAATAATTCGACATAAAGTAACTATAGGACGACATTAAACATTAATTAATCTTTTTTTGGAATATTAAAAATATTAATTTTATTCAACAAAAATATTTTAAGAAATCTTGTTTTGCTCACCTTACCGAAGTTGTGCGATTTGACAGCTATAATGAACCAATATGGCGCTAGGTCAGTCCTTATTTGAATCGCATTATATATGACTCGATCTTGCTCTACGGTTTTATAAACTATAAAAATAATAACAATAATGATTATGGCATATTTAAGGTTCTGGAGTTCAAAAAATACTTTAAAAGTTGAGCTTGGTGGTGCTATTCAAGTCACGAACTGGGCAGTACATGGTTCCGGGATTAGAAAGGAATACGTTTATGGCCAAACCATATATTATTTTAAAAATACGTTTATTGTATGGGTACCCTTAATATGTTATTTTTTTATTTATTCACGGCTTATGAGATACAGCCTGGTGACATACAAACAGCCGAGGCTTAGTAATAGGCTCCCGTTTTTACCGTTAAGTCTCAATATGTCCACTAGTTACTCTGGCTACAATGCCCTTCAATCCGAAACACAACAGTGCATTTAAACTGCTGTTTGGCGGGAGAAATAGACATTGCGGTGGTACCCACCCAGGCGACCTCTCACATATGAGAGACCTACCTCCAGTAAATATCATGTGATAAAACGCTCATGGCATGTCTTACACAATTATGCACTATTTGTGCGTGACAATTACCTTTCATCAAATGTGACCAAACCATTCTTTTCATATTTGTGAATAAAGAATGTGTAGGACCTAATATTAATTTAAATATCTATATGCTTGGTACTTGGCGACCCGCCTTCAATATGTTACGCATATACATATTTTGATTTGTTGGCTAGTCAAGTCGATAATTAAATTAATCAACATGTACAAGTACAATGAAATAAATATTAGTTTTTGCTTTGGGGTGGTATTTTATTATACCATGTATTTTTAGTGTCGATAGGCACTTAAATGACGAAGAGGTGTTCCCACAAGGAATATGTACTTTTAATTTTCTCACCTCGCCCCTACCTCTTTTTTCCTTCCCTATTGTATTCCATTATTTCCAATGTAAAATGAATGACTAAAATCTGCCGAAGATATTGAGTAGTTACGTATATTTTAATTTTATCAAAACTCCCTACCCTTTTCTCTCTCCCACTGTAACTTAACTTTTATATTAAACCTAATGCAAAAATAACCATTGGAATCCTACTCCATTTTGAGGAGTTCTCTTCTCCAGGTCCAAAGATATTCGTCAGATCTTCACCATATTTTTATGGGACCAAATGACAAGCACCAGCTTTCAATTAAAGAAAGAATGATCAAAATAGGTTCACCCAGTACAGAGATACGAAGTAACAGACGTACAGTCGAGTTGAGAACCTCCTTTTTTTTAAGTCGGTTAAAAACAAGTGCTTAGTTGATCAGTGGCGTTGGCCGCGCCTAGCATTCTACTGCGCTCGCCATCCTGAGACACAGAATACAGCAGTGCATTTACACGGCTATTTGTCAGGAGATTTAGACGATGTGGTGGTATCTATCCAGGTGGCGTCTCACATATGAAAGATCTACCACTAATTATTGTCATGTTTGAAGTCTTAGCGTGGTTTGTATTTCTGCTATTGCAAATTTTGACGTAACTTAAATTTACAAACAAAAAAAAAATACCATGTTTATCTTTATATCTATTAATAACTTTATTTATGCATAACTTTACTTGTTAATTACTTGTTTCTTCAAAATGTGATTTTATTTTACTTTTGTTACCTTTATATATTACATTGTAATTTAAATTATGTTATTTATTAGTGGAACCTTAGTAGATTCCACAACGCATTTTGCTGTATTATTAATATGTGAAACTGTTTGTTATATAGCAATGAATTGCGAGACAAGCTATGGTAAACGATACGACTGCTCATGGACAGTACCAAAACCAAACAACACCATGAATTACGAAGCAGTGGCATTTCACTGCATCCGCCATCCTTTACTAAAATACATGTACAAGTACCCATACTAATTATTTAAATCTGCACACCGACGTAGTGCCCGGATATCACTAAGGTCCCTCATTGGATTGTCACTTGTTTAATCTTTAAGGTAATACAAATTATTTTACTGTATTATATTCATATAAAAAATGTTTAAAAAATATTTTGTCTTATTTACTTACAAAAGAAACCTTATCAACATAAAAAAAATACAAGTAAATTTAATGAGGTAAAAAGTTGTACCGTTGCCTTTATTCACACAATCGAATTTAAATTTAAATTAAATATATACGTGAGTAGCACAACGTATATTTATGATTTTTAATATTTCACAGAATATCGAAAATAAAAAAAAATAAAATAAAGAGTGTACACTTTTTTTTTTAAGAACATTCTATGTTTATACCATCCTAATACGATGATTCCGCCAACCCGCACTAGGCCAGCGTGGTGGACTATATGGCCTAACCACTCTCAATCGTACTCTCGATTGTAGAGTAGGCTCGCGCCCTGCTGTGGGACGTATATGGGCTGATACAGAATACGATGATAGAAAAAAAATTACGTCACAAATTTTTGCATAACATTTTGTTGCATTGTGGCTGAAGTCATTAAAAGTACTACCCAGCTTCGTTTTCAGTAGCAGTCTTGATATACCCTGTATACTTTGAAGTTGCCGGTACAGGTTTTGAATAATATAACTACGAACTAAAATTACTGGAGCAGAAGGACAGTTAGAAAGCGCTTTTAAAAACATTTGAATCAATAAAATGTATAAAGATAAAAAATGACTCGCACCTAAAAATATCAAACTGTGGGGTAATTTTTCATCACACGGTAACCCTCAATATACGTATTTTTTCCACTGACAAACGACTGACAGCTTTGGAGGTTTTTAGTAGGGATGGGCAAATGGAAAAAAAATATCGATATTTATCGTATCGATATTTTTCAAATATATCGATATATATATCACACAAGAAATATCGATATTTTTTGCCCATATTGCAATTATTTATAAAAATTGCCAAAATTCTCGAAATTTTAAAGCAAAAACACATCTGGCTGTTTCAACATAAGTTTTATTATTTAAAAAAAAAATCGAATTGTTCGAAAAAAGTTACAAAATAAAAAAAAACATTATTCAAACCAGTATTTGTGTGATATTGACATCAGGAGCACTCTTTGTTTGATGTGTTCCCCTGTTCATCTGCTCCTATCATTTGGAACAGCCAAATTTACTAGAGATGGGTAACTCAGCGAAAATCCTTGCGTTAACTCAGTAACTCAGGCGCAGTTAACTGCGCCGACTCATTGCGTTAACTCAAAATTGCGCCATGGCGCAACAAAATGATAACTCGCCGAATAGATATGGGTAACACTGCGCTGCTGAGATACCCATCTCTATCGCCGAATGAGCAATGATATGTGTTATGTGCGCCATCCTCACGCGGCATGCTGCGCTGATAGCACAAACCGCGTCAAAACTACGTTGGCTCATTGTTCACGTAACAAGTGAGTGAAAAAATTAATAATATCAGGTATGAGACATGATAACCTAGGTGTATAACTCGATTTAAACAAGGAGTTGCAGTTTATGAACATAATAAGTACTGCGCTGTGCGCCAACACATTTTGAACAAGTGAGTTAACACATCTAGCGCAGTGAAGTGAGTTGGCGCAATTGCGCGGCGCAGCGCAGTGTTACCCATCTCTAAAATTTACCACTGAAGCTACTCTTTCAGATGACACTGAAGATGCTTGACAAATCAAATATTTTAGAGCGATATCCGAGAGAACCGGCGTGAAATGTTGACAATTTACCCAGAACTTTATTGGATCTTTATTTAAAAATATATCGATTTCGATATCTGAAAATAAATATCGAAAATCGATATATCGCGGGAAAAAAATATCGCATATTTTTCTGAAAAAATTATATTTTTCTGAAAAAATATCGATATTTTGATATATCGATATTTTCTGCCCAAGCCTAGTCTATTAGTATTATCTGTATACGGTTCTTGTTGGGTTCTTGTAAAACAGAATATGGCACCGAGGAAATGTGCTTGGAAATGTTATTTTAGATGCAAAACGAATGGTAAGTAACGTATTTCTCTATACACTTTATCGTGTCAACGTACCGTCATTGAAATAAACAATTTGAATAATCAAATAACGCATTGGTTTCAGCCACTCTGCATCGTTTTCCTAATCCGCAAAGCGGAGAAAGATTTTTATTGTGGACGAGAGTATTGGACCCCAATACACAAAAAAAGACCAGTGGATATATATACAATAACTTGAGATTGTGTGACAATCATTTTGAGAGTGGTTTTATCACACCCAGCAAACAACTTACTCGAAATGCGTATCCAACTTTGAATCTTGGTAAATATTGCACATGTGAAGTAGGAATTATAAAGAAATACTTATTACAATTATACTTTTGTCTTCACATTAATGAACAATTAATGTAATTTGAACAAAACTATGGATTATTATTAATTATAACAAAATGGTTTAACAATATTGTTTCTCAAAGAGTTTCATTTAATCTTAGTTTGTTGGGAACCAGCCATAGGTTCAATTCCAGCAAAAGACAAACAAGTATTTGTATGGGATCAGTCAGTTGGTCAATACAAGCCGAGTTTATGTATTTTTTGTGGAAATAAATCAATAATAAAGATTTTATATTTTATACAACACGAGAAAACATTTTTCAATTAAGACAGACATTAACAAAGTTCTAGAAAAAAATTTTAAAAGTAAATATTGTCTACTCAAATACATGAAACTAACATAATAATATTTAAAATAGTACATTGTATTCAAACATTTGTTATTTATTTATTATTTATTTGAACAGGAGTCATATTAACCCATTTACGCGTGAACAATAACTGGTGATTTATTCTTTATATTTTTTACAAAATACATAGGACAACTATTGTATTTTGCATATGTACTTTACGTGCAAACTTAACTTTCACTATTAAAAAAATTGGTTACTTTAGTAGCCATCCTCATTTGGGCATGGTGGGCATAAATGGGTTAAACAGATTCTAATGTATTCTATGCACTATTTATTTTGTAAAAGGCGTGGCCGCAAACATCTTTACGGAAGTGTATAGTTTGTGGTCGTGATATTGTGGTTGATGCCAGCCTTAACATTTGATATCAGCTGTGCCCTGCATTATTACCCGTACAGTTTATAGTGTGATGTTATTTAGCTTATGGTTGTCGGAATGGAAAAAATTGTTGCCATATCTATGTATTGAAGATTTTGTAAAATATGGCATTTTTTCCTCTTTTTATTGGTTATTAATTAAATAGATTACTGTTTTAAAGTGGATATTTCTTTTATTGTTAGATGCAAATTATTTGGTATGTAAAGTCTGCCAACTGAGACTAGGACAGCTTGGTGGACTATATGACTCAAAGCCTATTGCCTCTTAATCAGATTCTTGATTGTATAGGAGGCCCATTCTCAGTGTGGTATCTATGGGCTGATGCATATGCATTTTGTTACAGAACTATACCGAGACCCTGACTTGGATCCAGATGAAGAAAGTGGTGCCATATACAAGGAACAAGTTGGTAAGAACTAATAACTAGTAAATAAGCATTAAATTTTTATCAAGACTTATTTCAATCTTTTTAGTCAAAAATATAGCCTAGGTTATTCCAAGATTAACGTACCATTCTCATTATGAATTTTTTTTAACCCTTCATTTGATATTGCTCTGTATACTCAACACTAACATTACAAAAATATTGCAACCAATTTTATGAGGTAGTCTGGTATTATTTTTATTTATAACAGTAAAGGGTATTTGTTAAATTTGGTGAAAAAATATTTAAACCACTTAGCAAGACCAGATTTGACATTAGAGACTAGAAATGGAATTTAGTTAAAGTACATAAATTTATAATATAAGAATTCAAAAAGTGTGCTTTAGTCTTAAACTCTTCTTAAAGATTCTATCTACAATCGCTGGTTTATTATGAAGAATTAAATAAATGAAAATAATTACAGAAGAAAGCATTGTCCCCGAGACAAAAACCTTCACATGGGAGAACAAAAATGAGGCGGTATGCATCAAACCAGGTAATTATACTTATATATAAAATAATTAAATATAATTTTTTGTGCAAAGTTTGTTCAAGTATTTGCATATTTGCTTCGATCAAATATACACTAGATACACAGTTCCCTGTAAAAGTTCTGTTAAAAAGTGGCACCAATGCATGATATGAAAAAAAGTAAACCAAAAAGATCACATATTCCAAATATATTAACTCAAATTCCACCTTATTCCTGGAGCTTAAAGTAGCTTTTCACATAATATTGTCTAAAGTTATGCGACGTTTTAGAAGCAACGGTTGGTGCGTGACTGAAGGCGAAAGAGTGCTTAAAGCACTCTTTTTCGGTGCCATTTTCTAAGCGCTCATGTTGTATCTAGTGTATATTTGATCGAAGCACATTTGCTATTAGGTGTCGGTTTTTCGACTACACATCAAAGCGTGCAAAGTTAAAAAACTGTGCGTATTCTGCCTCACTTGCGCAGAGTTCAGTTTTTGCCAATCACTGAGCGGAAATTAATGTTTATGTGATGATCTGGAGCAACAAAGGTGTAATTTTTTTTAATAATAAAAAAAACATGAAATTAAACATAGTATTACCAGAAGTATCCAAACTAAGCAAAGCCTGTAACTTGCAATAACAAAAACAATTACAAACGAGAATTATCAAGCATATAACTGAATTTATTGAGTTGCTTGAATGAGATACGTATATATAGCAACATAAAAGGAAAATCCATTTAAAAAAAAAAACACAATTTGATCAATGAAGCCTGGACCGGAATCCTTAGACGCCTTTTTTTAATTCAATTCTTTATTTATTTATTCATACTGGGTATATCAAGATTGCTACCAATAACGAAGCTGGTGGTAGTTTTAGTGACTACAAACACAGTGTAACAAAAAATTTCGCAAAGAAACGCAGCATTTTTTTTAATATCTTAATTTTTGGGTGGCAAATCCATAGTTTTTGCTAAAATAATTATTTAAATTCTTTTATACCTTAGAGACTTTATAAATAAAAGGGTATACACTATTATTTTAGAAAAAAAAATACCATCAAAATAAATAAATGACACCCGACAGTCACATAGTCCTGACCCCACACCAAGATCGAGTCTTGTGTCGTGGATATCAGAAACTACGACAGACATTTCGGTCTCGCAAACACCCAGACCCGAAAGAAATATTTGTGGGCCGTACAAACTAGCAATGTGCAATTCGTTCAATTTTTAAGACCCGGATCAATACTGATCCAACTATAAAATGAACCGGTTCAAATGACTCGATCAATCGAACGATTGGTTCCGTTTAATTCATTGATATAAATGAATAGGCCCTTAGTAGAAGTATAGGTAGGTAAACGTTTTAAAGTTCATATTACCTATTATTTTACACAAAAATATCACTTTTACAACTGAAACATACGAAACATAATTTAACAACAAACGTAATAGACAAAATCTTAGGACAATGGAATACTAATTACGAAAAACGAACAAAAACGAGTTATTACTTAATGACAATATTTTCTTTTTTCAAACACAATTCGCAAGTAATCATAAATCAAGACGTAAATAACTTCAACTCACTCAAAAAGTCAATAGCATAAAATTGTAACGCAAAATAAACTTTATAGACTAACATTCAAAGCATATATTACCTTGTCATTTATATTCGAGCTATTTAGTGTCTGTATTCGTCTCTAAAACCGATGATGTCCGAACGTTTGTTTGGCTTGATTCGGCTCGACTCGGGTCGGTTCACACTTCACAGGACATTAACGGCTCGCGAAGACGAGAACTCGATTCTCGGCTCTCGGCCCTCGGCTCTCGGTTCTCGGTTCGCTTGAACCGACGCGATTCTCCAATCGCGATCGATCGAATGAACGAGTTTTATTGTACGTAAAGATCGAATCGATCGCGTGGTTCTTGCGAGCTGGTTTATTTGACCCGTTCAATCGCGAACGACCCATTTCTAGACAAACATTTCTCTCGGTGCGGGGATCGAACCCGCGGCCTCTCGTTTCACAGGCAGCGTCTAACCACCTGCGCCACGGAGGCTGTCAAAATACGATCGAAAAGATCGTTGCTTTTTTTACAACATTTTCTGTTACAATGTGTCTGAAGTCACTTAAACTAGCTCCGGTTTCGTTTTCATTTTTTATTTTTTTTTTAACTGGCCTGGCATAGTGGCGGCATTGCACCTGATGGAAAGTGCCAATGCCGCCCAGGCAGAGTATCCATTGGTATCGGACGGCAGTCCCATGCCAATGGAAACAATTATGCCGGCCTGCTAAGGTGCCTCTTCACATCGCGGCGGAAAGACCCAGGATTGTAGGAAGGAGGGAACACGTGCGCCGGCAAACAATTCCACAGCCTGACGGTGCGGCACAAAAACGAATTCGAAAACCGTTTGGTTCGCGCCGGGATGGTGTGGACCGTCAAGCTATGGCTTCGCAAGTCAGCACGGCTTTTCGGTAGCAGCCTTGCTATACTCTGTATAAATTGTAATAGACATGGTTTCAATAGCGGCTTTATGGCTATTATTAATAATTATAAATAACTTATGTATGTATTCACATTATATATATAACTGTCCACAAAATCGCGGTCTATATTGTTTGTCGTATGTTTGAATACTGTGAGCTATGTATGTGTAACAGGTGCAGAAAAACTGTGTTGAAATATTTGTCTGCATGTAGCGCCGGCAATGTACTCCTTTAATAGGCATGACGAATTATTTTAAAATCATGTTCTATAATATGGATACATTTTTATTATATACGAAATAATCTATATTCCAAGAATTAACAAAGGTTTAACACAGTTTTAAGCCACAGAAAGAGCTAGTAGGTGTCATGGCGTCCGTTATAACGTCACAACTAGGTAAACATGTCATTGTGTCTAAGCGCAGCGAAGAAAGTTAACGAAACAAAACATATTTCGTTTGATAAAAATGAATTCTAAAGTCTATAAGTAGTTCCGGTAAAGTTCACATGCCAAATTTCTAAAGAAATTGGTAATGTTTATGGCAGGTTTACATAGGCGTGACATCATACGTCGTGACTAGCGTTTTTGTGAAAATGGCCGATTGCTATATTTTGTACTTTTATTTTATTGAAAATCTTGTTAATCTCCAATTTTGGATTAAAACTAAAACATCATTTTAAACACTTCTAATATGTATTTCCCCCTAACATCATAAAATATTTGATATTTTGATATTGTCGTCTCGCCTATTATGTTTATTTTTTTAATTTTACTTCTTCAATCAAGTACTAATGGAATTATTAAGCGACTTCAAAAAAAGGAGGAGGTTCTCAATTCGACTGTATGTTGCTTTTTTTTTATGTTTGTTACCTCGTTTCTCTGTACTGTGTGAACCGATTTTGTTTTGGAGTGGTAGTTATTATTTTATTATTTTTGGTTTTTAGTGGATTTTTGTTTTGAAGTCGGTTATTATTTTTTTTATTAAAAATTTTATTTATTTTTATCTTTTTAGTGTTGATAGGCATTTAAATGAAGAAGATTTGGTCCCCACAAGGAATATGTTCTTTCCAATGACAAAGAAATCACTAAAATCGGTTAAAAGCTGCCGAAGGTATTTGAATTTACGTGTATTTTAATTTTATCACTCACCCCCACCCCGTTTTCCCTCTCTCACTGTATCTTAACTTTTCTAATGAACGTAATGTAAAAAAAAACATTGCAATTCTCCTTAGTTTTAAGGAGTTCTCTTCTCCAGGTCCGAAGATATTCGTCAGATCTTCACCATATTTTTTATGGGACCAAATGACAAGCACCAGCTTTCAATTAAAGAAAGAATGATCAAAATAGGTTCACCCAGTACAGAGATACGAAGTAACAGACGTACAGTCGAATTGAGAACTTTCTCCTTTAATTTGAAGTCGGTTAAAAACGAGTGCTTAGTTGATCAGTGGTGTTGGCGTGTGGCAAGTGGCAACAACGATTGAGCAATCGATGTATTTCGCTTAACGAAAGATACATATGACTAAACTTTTCATAATCCCAAAGAAACCAAATAAAGTATATTAATGTTCACATAAAGTACATAATAAACGTACAATCGTGCGTACAATACTTTATATTATAGTACGATTGGCAACCCTAATTATGATATCTGTCAACTTGACAAGTGACATTAGATTTGACAACATTGCTTGGTTCTTGTTGGGTTCTTGTAACCCCTCGACCGCCGGCGAACCGCATTGCGGTTCGCCGAAAAAACATGACAGGTACCGCGAACCGTCGCGAACCGCAATGCGGTATCCTGTGAATAAACAAATACCCTATTTAAATAAAATAAACCCTATTTCAATGATAGTAGGTTGCTTTTTGCTTGAAGCCGAGGAGACTCTTACGACATTTCGCAACTCGCGAACCGCAATGCGATTCCTGTCACATAAACCAATACCCTGTTTAAATAAAAATAAACCCTATTTCAATGACAGTAGGTTGCTTTTTGCTTAAAGAGCGAGGAGACTTACGACGGCCCGCGACTCTTCCGACAGTTCGCTGACATGACAGTTTTTTCACAGAAAGTCAATCGACGGTCGAGGGGGTAAAACAGAATATGGCACCGAGGAAATGTTTTTGTAAATGTTATTTTAGATGCAAAACGAATGGTAAGTAACGTATTTCTCTATACACTTTGTCGTGTCAACGTACTGTCATTGAAATAAACAATTTGAATAATCAAATAACGCATTGGTTTCAGCCAATCTGCATCGTTTTCCTAATCCGCAAAGCGAAGAAAGATTTTTATTGTGGACGAGAGTATTGGACCCCAATACACAAAAAAAGACCGGTGGATATATATACAATAACTTGAGATTGTGTGACAATCATTTTGAGAGTGGTTTTATCACACCCAGCAAACATCTTACTCGAAATGCGTATCCAACTTTGAATCTTGGTAAATGTTGCACATGTGAAGTAGGAATTATAAAGAAATACTTATTACAATTATACTTTTGTCTTCACATTAATGAACAATTAATGTAATTTGAACAAAACTTTATGGATTCTTATTAATTATAACAAAATGGTTTTACAATATTGTTTCTCAAAGAGTTTCATTTAATCTTAGTTTGTTGGGAACCAGCCATAGGTTCAATTCCAGCAAAAAGACAAATAAGTATTTGTATGGGATCAGTCAGTTGGTCAATACAAGCCGAGTTTATGTATTTTTTGTGGAAATAAATCAATAGCCAATTATGATTAATATATGATTTTATATTCCATACAACACGAGAAAACGTTTTACAATCCAGACAGACATTAACAAAGTTCTAGAAAAAATATTTAAAAGTAAATATTGTTTACTCAAGATACATGAAACTAACATAATAATATTTAAAATAGTACATTGTATTCAAACATTTATTATTTATTCTAATAGGAGTCATATTAACCCATTTACGTGTGAACAATAACTGGTGAATTATTTTTATGTTGTTTTTATTATTTTTTTAAAAATACATAGGACAACTATTGTATTTTGCATATGCACTTTACTTGCAAACCTAACTTTCACTATTAAAAAAATTGGTTACTTTAGTAGCCATCCTCATTTGGGCATGGTGGGCATAAATGGGTTAAACAGATTCTAATGTATTCTATGCACTATTTATTTTGTAAAAGGTATGGCCGCAAACATCTTCACGGAAGTGTATAGCTTGTGGTCGTGATATTGTGGTTGATGCCAGCCTTAACATTTGGTATCAGCTGTGCCCTGCATTATTACCCGTACAGTTTATAGTGTGTTGTTATTTAGCTTATGGTTGTCGGAATGCAAAAATTTGTTGCCATATCTATGTATTGAAGATTTTGTAAAATATGGCAATTTTTCCTCTTTTTATTGGTTATTAATTAAATAGATTACTGTTTTAAAGTGGATATTTCTTTTATTGATAGATGCAAATTGTATGGTATGTAAAGTCTGCCAACTGAAACTAGGCCAGCTTGGTGGACTATATGACTCAAAGCCTATTGCCTCTTAATCGAATTCTTGATCGTAGAGGAGGCCCATTCTCAGTGTGGCATCTATGGGCTGATGCATGTGCATTTTGTTACAGAACTATACAGAGACCCTGACTTGGATCCAGATGAAGAAAGTGGTGCCATATACAAGGAACAAGTTGGTAAGAACTAATAACTAGTAAATAAGTATTAAATTTTTATCAATACTTATTTCAATCTTTTTAGTCAAAAATATAGCCTAGGTTAATCCAAGATAACATACCATTCTCATTATGATTTTTTTTTAACCCTTCATTTGATATTGCTCTGTATACTCAACACTGACATTACAAAAAATATTGCAACCAATTTTATGAGGTAGTCTGGTATTATTTTTATTTATAACAGGTAAAGGGTATTGTTAAATTTGGTAAAAAAATATTTAAACCACTTAGCAAGACCAGATTTGACATTAGAGACTGAAAATGGAATTTAGTTAAAGTACATAAAGGGTATAGCGGGATAAGCATGGCCAAATGGCCCCTTCTCTAGATCTTGGGACTTATTTACGTTGATTATTTGGTGAGTGGAACTGTGCAATAATATAGCGTTTTTACCCCTTTATCATTAATATTTTTGAAGATAGTCACAAAAGTATTCATAACTGAGGGTTCGAAAAAAAAATTTTTTTTACGGGATCTACTGAATCAAATCGAATTTGGCCAAATGGAATTTGTAGAGGGAAAAAAGTATTATAATATATATTTTTTTGAGATTTTTCAAGCTATAGAAAGTATTGAAAAAATTAGGGGTTTTAAAAAAAAATGATATTTCCCACAGTTCTATTAGAGTGACACCTCTATAAAAAATGTCAATAATTATTTATTAAACCTAGTTACATATTGTTCAATTCACATTTAAATCAAAACACTCGAACACTTCGAAAAAAAAATTAGTATGAACGTTATCATTCAAAATCTACAGCTGGCTATCGTTTGATTTACATACATATAACACTTATGTTGTAATATCTTCCACAGGGCGTGTGAATTTTTCTATTTTACGCAGATCATGTAACCATCATTACTAATCACCATCACTATCTTGGTTAATTACTACTGGAATTTTGTCCGTGGTAAATATACTTGATAATATTTCCGCAGGTCGTATTATGCGTGACAAGTATCTCGCAAATGATAAATAATATATAATTGCAGCTACATGAGAGCAGCAACCCACAGTACGGTTGCCATTGGGACAATCACAACAATAGCGTTGAATACTTTGATGTCCTATACCGTTAGGAACATAGTCTATGTACATATGGTAGACTTTGCGATTTATATGCCGAGATTTAACTTCTGCTTTAATTATATTTGGTGTTTGCTTAACATATTGTACATATAGGTTGCCCTGATCATCCATTATCTCAGCTAAGTATGAAACAGCTTGTGAAAACTGGTAACTCCCTGTAAATAAAATTTTAAGTTCTCGTTCAGATAAATGTGGAAAATCTAAAAGTTTAAGAGTATTTAGATTTTGTAGATTCGACTTCCTTCTATTCCATCGTTGTTCTTTAACTTCTTCAGCTAAACTATTCACTACATTCATTTTACTCTCCATATATTCAATAATTATTTCGGTCAATTCACCGTCAGAACTTAGTCTTTTCCCATATCTATTGTGTAAAAATCCAACTATTTTACACAATACATTTACTTGAGGTAGCATTTTGTTATCTAAACTATGATGCAATAGACGATATTTCTGAGCTATCATACCATGGACTGCCTCGACTACCCAACGTAATTTTGTTATTTTTCTTGATAAGTTTGCTTCTTCCGTTGATAATTGATCTCTTCTACCCTTGAACGCGGGCATAAGTGCAATATATCCTTTATTTGTTATGTGATCGACTGCATCACGAAATCCTCGATCGACTATAAATAAGTCATTAGCTTGTAACAAAGATTTTATACCAATTGGATCTTCTAAGATTTGTTTCATTATCGTTGCATCATTTACATTTCCATAAAAAGGTCCTGCTATATCTACAATGTATCCATTTGTTGAACAAATTGTGAATGGCTTGCATAAATGAACTTTCTTTTGACCAGAGTAGGATTGTTTTTGATAGTAATTATTACTACTCTTTTGATGACGTAAATATGTGCCATCAAAAATTAATATGAGCTGATTTTCTCCAGCACCCAACAATTTTCGTGCAGTATGGGTTGTATTAGAAATTATTTGTTCACGAGAAATACAGTTGTAACCAAAACAATTTGGTAAAATATCTTTCTCAAAGCTTTTCATCACATCATTGAAAAAATCAGATACCTGTTGTTCGTATTTGAGTTCAAAAATATTAGCAATAATTCTATTTGAATTTCCAGTACGCAACTTGAAAAGAAATATAACTAATGCTTGCAATATTGTCCGATTACTTGTATTTCTCATTGAAGTTAATAAACTGAGCAGTTCTTTGATACTCGCCCATGTAAAACCAGTGAGAGCTTTTAACTGAACTTCAGGCATAGAAGATTCTGTTATTCTATCAAACAATGATAATGTACTCTGTCTGGATAGTAGATTCAAGAAAGAAACTATTTCCTTTTCACTCACTTTGCTAGTATTTGAAACTGGACGTAATAAAGAGAGTTCATCCTCGTAAAAGTGGTTACCAATCATATGACAGCTACAACAACGAGCACCAAGTGGTATAAAAATATTTTTCTTAAGAAACACGTCACAACGTGTTGCAAACGGTATTCTATGGAGATTTGTTGTAGATCGACATATTATACAATATCTATGCGTAGAGACAACACGTCGAAAAGGTAATTCTATATAGTTCACATCAGAGGTAGAAACACTAAGATCGCTCTCTTGATCTGAACTCAACATTTCATCATCACTACTGGCACTGTCGCTATGATCAGAATTACCAAGTACATCGCTAAGAGAAGCTGTGCTTGTACTTGCTTTTTTCCTATAAATGAGAAGACGACATTTGCCACAAAGTATATCATTGATGGAAATATTAATTTTCAAGTATTGACTGTATAATCTTGCTTCTTTGTTGTCACTTATAACTTTCTTCTTGCCCTTGACTTGATGCACTACCTTATTACAATTTATACACTTTTTACTCATTTTGAACTACAGAAAATGGTTTGTAAATGTAATTGAAATTTTCTACTTATTAACAAAAGCATATGCACTCCGCACGCTGATGGATGAGTAATGAATATTACAATATACTTCGAACGACGCGAAAAAAGACATGTATAAACGTGTTGGCTTATGTGAGTAATATGATATCTTGTTTTGACTTCTTATTTATTGAAATGAAAAGAAATAATTTGATAGGTCCATGATACATCTCTTTTGTTGTATGTTAGCAATAGTCTATAAAAGGCCACTTTCATACTAATTTTTTTTTCGAAGTGTTCGAGTGTTTTGATTTAAATGTGAATTGAACAATATGTAACTAGGTTTAATAAATAATTATTGACATTTTTTATAGAGGTGTCACTCTAATAGAACTGTGGGAAATATCATTTTTTTTTTAAATCCCTAATTTTTTCAATACTTTCTATAGCTTGAAAAATCTCAAAAAAATATATATTATAATACTTTTTTCCCTCTACAAATTCCATTTGGCCAAATTCGATTTGATTCAGTAGATCCCGTAAAATAAATTTTTTTTTCGAACCCTCAGTTATAAATACTTTTGTGACTATCTTCAAAAATATTAATGATAAAGGGGTAAAAACGCTATATTATTGCACAGTTCCACTCACCAAATAATCAACGTAAATAAGTCCCAAGATCTAGAGAAGGGGCCATTTGGCCATGCTTATCCCGCTATACCCTTTATAATATAAGAATTCAAAAAGAGTGCTTTAGTCTTAAACTCTTTTTAAAGATTCTGTCTACAATCGCTGGTTTATTATGAAGAATTAAATAAATGAAAATAATTACAGAAGAAAGCATTGTCCCCGAGACAAAAACCTTCACATGGGAGAACAAAAATGAGGCAATATGCATCAAACCAGGTAATTATACTTATAAATAAAATAATTAAATATAATTTTTTGTGCAAAGTTTGTTCAAGTATTTGCATATTTGCCATTTGGTGTCGGTTTTTCGACTACACATCAAAGCGTGCAAATTTAAAAAACTGTGCGTATTCTGCCACACTTGCGCAGAGTTCAGTTTTTGCCAATCACTAAGCGGAAATTAATGTTTATGTGATGATCTGGAGCAACAAAGGTGTAATTTTTTTAATAATAAAAAAAAACATGAAATGAAACATAGTATTACCAGAAGTATCCAAACTAAGCAAAGCCTGTAACTTGCAATAACAAAAACAATTACAAACGAGAATTATCAAGCATATAACTGAATTTATTGAGTTGCTTGAATGAGTTAAGTATATATAGCAAAATAAAAGGAAAATCCATTTAAAAAAAAAATACAATTTGATCAATGAAGCCTGGACCGGAATCCTTAGACGCCTTTTTTTTAATTCAATTTCAATTCTTAAGTCAATTCTTTATTTATTTATTCATACTGGGTATATCAAGATTGCTAGCAATAACGAAGCTGGTGGTAGTTTTAGTGACTACAAACACAGTGTAACAAAAAATTTCGCAAAGAAACGCACCATTTTTTATTTAATATCTTAATTTTTGGGTGGTAAATCCATAGTTTTTGCTAAAATAATTATTTAAACTCTATTATACCTTAGAGACTTTATAAATAAAAGGGTATGCACTATTATTTTAGAAAAAAAAATTACCATCAAAATAAATAAATGACACCCAACAGACACATAGTCCTGACCCCACACCAAGATCGAGTCTTGTGTCGTGAGTATCAGAAACTACGAGAGACTTTTCGGTCTCACAAACACCCAGACCCGAAAGAAATATTTGTGGGCCGTACAAACATTTCAATGTGTCTGAAGTCACTTAAACTAGCTCCGGCTTCGTTTTCGGTAGCAGCCTTGCTATACTCTGTATAAATTGTAATAGACATGGTTTCAATAGCGGCTTTATGGCTATTATTAATTATAAATAACTTATGTATGTATTCACATAATATATATATATAACTGTCCACAAAATCGCGGTCTATATTGTTTGTCGTATGTTTGAATACTGTGAGCTATGTATGTGTAACAGGTGCAGAAAACCTGTGTTGAAATATTTGTCTGCATGTAGCGCCGGCAATGTACTCCTTTAATAGGCATGACGAATTATTTTAAAATCATGTTCTATAATATGGATACACTTTTATTATATACGAAATAATCTATATTTCAAGAATTAACAAAGGTTTAACACAGTTTTAAGCCTTTTTTTCTAACAATCTTTCAATAGTGCACAGAAAGAGCTAGTAGGTGTCATGGCGTCCGTTATAACGTCACAACTAGGTAAACATGTCATTGTGTCTAAGCGCAGCGAAGAAAGTTAACAAAACAAAACATATTTCGTTTGATAAAAATGAATTCTAAAGTCTATAAGTAGTTCCGGTAAAGTTCACATGCCAAATTTCTAAAGAAATTGGTAATGTTTATGGCAGGTTTACATAGGCGTGACATCATACGTCGTGACTAGCGTTTTTGTGAAAATGGCCGATTGCTATATTTTGTACTTTTATTTTATTGAAAATCTTGTTAATCTCCAATTTTGGATTAAAACTAAAACATCATTTTAAAGACTTCTAATATGTATTCCCCCCTAATATCATAAAATATTTGATATTTTGATATTGTCGTCTCGCCTATTATGTCTATTTTTTTTAATTTTACTTCTTCAATCTAGTACTAATGGAATGATTTACAAACTTTTACAGAAAATATGAAATACGCGAACCTAATCAAAAGTCGTGAAATATTTAAAAAAAACTCATTTCCTACCGTGATAAATTCTAACGTATACTACGTTTAAATTCTCTTTGATAAATAAATTCTCAAACCTGCAATAAACTATACATATTATTATTATGTTCGTAAAGAAGAAGATTAAGTTGAAGTTCATGCCTAGAAGAAAAGTGGCGGCAATTAACATCTGACCGCGACAGATGGATGGACGGACACGCTTCGGCGCTCATGTCGGTAAATGCCGGAGTTGCTCAGGGCTCGGTGCTGTCGCACACTTTGTTTATTCTGCATATCAATGACATGTTGTCGCTAGGCAACATTCATTGATATGCAGATGACAACACGGTTCATGGGCGATACCACTGCGGGCCTCCGGGTTGCCGAGTCGAAACTGTGCAGGGACGCGAAGATCTTGTCATTAAGCTCAACTGGACCTTGGATCTCATCTCTACATGGGGTTCTAGGAATATGGTTGAGTTCAATGCCAAGAAAACCCAGGTGTGTGCGTTCACGTGCGAAAAATCCCCTCCCTAGTCTTCAGGGTGCTCCCCTCTCAATGCGGAATGACCTGAGTATCCTTGGTGTGGATATCCGCTGTGATCTCAATCCAAGGAATCACATCGTGGGCGTAATATCTGCTACATCACGCAGGATTGAAGTCCTGAATAGGGCGCTTTGGATTTTCACGCCCGGTCAGCTTTGTCGCTCGTATAAAGCGCAGCTCCGGCCGGGTATGGAATACTGCTCGCACCTCTGGGATGGATCCGCCCAGTACCTGCTCGATGCCTTGGATGGATTGCAGCGGCGGGGCATCCGCATTGTAAATGATGCAGACGTTTCGAGCAACTTAGAGTCGCTACAACTTCGGAGGGATGTCGCCCCTCTAAGCGTGTTCTACCGCATGTATCACGGTGAATGCTCTGAAGAATTGTTTAACCTTATCCCCTCCTCTCCATTCCTAACCAGAACCTCGCGTGCTGGCTTCCAAAGCCATAGCTTGACGGTCCACACCATCCCGGCGCGAACCAAACGATTCTCAAATTCTTTTTTGTGTCACACAGTCCTTCCTATAATCCTGGGTACTTCCGCTGTAGTGTGAAGAGACATCTTAGCAGGCCGGCATAATTGTATTTATTGGCATGGGACTGCCGTCTGATGCCAATGGATACTCTGCCTGGGCGGCATTTGCGCTCACCATCAGGTGCAATTGGGGCCACAATGCCGGGCCATAATAAAAACAAAATGGAAATGAGGAAGACCTTTACCCAGCAGTGGGACTTAAAAGACTCATAATAATTAACGTAGACGGAGAAACTAATAGACGGAGTCACATGTTCTATCCCTTTTACACAAAACGAAAGAGATTTATACATAACGTTCATGTAAGAAAGAGATGCAAGCTTTTGTAGCCTGTCCTTATCGGCGTAACCGCTTGACTCCAGGAAATTTGACGTTTTGGAGGCAAATATTTATATTATTTGGGGTGGCCAGCGGTCCGATAGTTGATATTCCCTAAAACAAAAGATATTAAAGATTTAAATTACATATTAAAAAACAAACCTCATAAATTATCTTTTATTTTTTAAACTTTTTCCTTATATGTATTGAACTATATATGGTTGCGCAGTAGATATTGTTTTTGAAATAAAACTATTATTTACGGATTTTATCGCGGATTTAGTTTAAGTTTTGCTTTTTTTAATTTCTCCACACGACGTTTCGATTACTTTACAAATTTCGTGGTCACGGTGCGGACTAGATATTATTTTGTTATTAGCTTTTATTACAATAGTTTTTATTTTCAGAACTAGCTATTTACTTAAATTATGTTTATGTTATACAGTTTTTTTATTAGTTCTGGGTGATGGCTGGTGACCCAGGCATGTATGTGCACTGTAGTTCCAATCAAAGTTAAAATATTGATATTTTAGCAATTATATTTTTTTACAGAGCGGTCAAAGTTTCCCGATACCTTAGGAAAAATGTGTCAACCTGGCCACACTCCCACAAATATCGCTATCTCATACTAGGTTACACGGTGGCTACCCCTGTGATAATTAATTAATAACTATGTTCGTGTCCAAGAAGCTTATACCCAAATGGAGATTGCATTCCGTATAAAACACTGAAGCACAAAAATTTGACCTTGAACGAATTCGTTGTTGTCTGCTATCCTTTTCTTTACAGTGACAATGAACAAAACATCATGTTCATTCATTTTCACTCTAAAGAAAAGGATAGCAGACAACAGCAACTTCATTCAAGGTCAAATTTTTGTGCTTCACTTTTATATACGGAACGCAATCTCCATTTGGGTATAAGCTTCTTGTTCGTGTCCCAGTGATTTTGTAATAGAAACTGTCAGCGAAGAAATAAGCTGTCAAACATGTGTCTCCGCTAGGCTGTATGGCTTAGACCTTTGCCTTTCTGTCAGGATAAATAGAAAAAACAACATGTGTCATCTGTCAAACAATCAAATGTGAATGTGATGTGAATGGCGGCGTTATGTGTGTCAAAAATTCTTGTTTATTCTTATTTTATATAATCAATATTCAACAATTTGCAACCTAGTGCTCTTCGAACCTACGTAATTTATCGAGTTGAGCCCTTGCTCCTCGGGTTTACGTCGAGTGTTTTTTCAACTCTTTTAAAACTTTACAGTGCTCCTGAGATACTTAACTATGTCTAGTAAACGTTGTTGTGTTCCTCAGTGTCCGGTGCCTGAAGGTATGAACCGATAGTTACATGTAGGACACCAAAACAGTATTGTTTTATTAGAGTCTCTCGAAGTTTCTGATACCTCCGACACAAGACTTGATCTTAGTGTGGGTCAGAACTGTATGTATGACTGTAGGGTGTATTTATGTATTACTTAATTCTGTTTTAGTGTCCAGTGTTAACAAATACTGTCCAGCTTCTATAAATGTCACATTTGCTGCCAAATTTAACAATTTTATTGTATTACAATTTACTAAGACTAAAAAAAATCTTTTTTTGTAGGTCCTCAGATATTTCTCCATTGGTTTCCAAAACCAGGTAAAGACATTGCTCGTTTTCGAGCCTGGGTTCATGCCATTGGTGGAGAGATTTTGAGTCTGAGTAATGAAAATATTTATAAAATTCGTCGAGTATGTCATGCTCATTTCGAAGAGAAATATTGTTGCCGTAACAACAGAATTTCTAAGATAGCAGTACCAACATTACTTATGCCAGGTAGGTGTTTTGTGCAGCTATCTAGTTCTCTGTATTATGTTGATTTATCCAACCACAAATGGGTGCTCAATAAATCAAATCTTGAAAATGTTCAATCAGTATGATAAGAAAAATGTTTCTAAAACAAGGCTGAAAAAACACCACGCTTTGTTCATGAACATTCTAATATTTTTCAATTATTTTTTTTATTTAAAAATAATGTTTGTAATTAAAAGTCATTAAACTATATACATACTGAAATGTTAAATGCAAAAGTAAGTGGGATTGTTAACTTTCACTACAAAACTAATGATTTGATTTTGATGTACAGCCTAAGCTTGAACCCGTGAATGAATATTTGTTTGTTTGAATCTGCTATAATTTACATTCACACAGAAAAAGTAATGGGCAAAAGCTGGGTCATTTATTATTTTATTTATGTGCAGAAAGTTTCATCAGTATCTGTCTGTTCTTTTTCAAGGGATTTGTGCAGAGGAGTTTTATTTGTAGGGTTATTTAGGATTTAAAGATCTTATTGAGCCTAAAGCCTTTATACTATTGAATACAAGTGTTGAAATACTTCTTAATTTTATTCTGCTCTGTTCACGCACATCTTGATAAAGTCACATTATGTTCATTTGTTGCAGATTCCGCATCAAAATTTACCCACAGTGGAAGAATTCCATTGAAAGATATTGAGAATGTTGCATCTACATCAGAAGGTTAGTTCCCCATAAATAATTTAGTGCTACAATGTAAGCAACAGTAACACATCGCAAGGTTGTTTGTGCATCCATACAATTTTTTTTTATTTTATTATTGCAATCAATGGCGAGACAAGTAAGCCATTCTGATGGTAAGCAATACAACCACTCATAAGCAGTAGCAAAACCAAACAACACCTTGAATTACAAAGCAATGCTTGGCATTCCAATGTGCTCGCCATCCTGAGACATAAGATGTTAAGTCTCAGTTCAGTTCAGTTCTTGTTATTTTGGCTTTTGTGGTGTTGTCATACCCCAATTCTGCCAATGTCACATATTAAATACCAGCCGAAACAGAATTTCCAATTTTTAGCTTGAAATATGACATAATATAAATGAGACAAAGTATATACATAATTACTAAAATAGCAATATTAATGTGTTTTATTAATATTAATGTTTATAAAATGTTAAAAACGGAAAAAAAATATATGAAAAATGAGATAAAATATATTTATAGATATTATATAAAATAAAATATATCCAACTTACAATTTAATATTAGATGTTAAGTCTCAATATGTCCAGTAGTTATGTAAGATGTTAAGTCTCAATAACATAAAATCTTTCACAATTTATTTAGTCTGTATGCCACAACGCGTGCCGTTAAAAGTTTTCATTTTGTTACAGAAGTCTGCGATGCTGCAGACAACGAGTCATTGCATAAAGACGACAAGGAACCATCTTCACCGCATCTAGACGTAAAATACGATGGTCAGTGGCGTTTTATGTCCATGAGCGGTCGTATCGCGTACCATCAAGAATGGCATGATCGTCAAGCCATTTATTGGAAGTAGCCTTCGCTTTGGAATCACCGCTGATGTGTAATTTCCTTATATTTAGCTTCATATCATTTGAGGAGCAGGCATAAGCGTTTATCTATGTTGCAAAATAATTTGATTTTTAATATAACCAAATGGTTTTTGGTACGTTTTAGTTCACCATTGTGGTGCAATGTAAATCGTTTTTTGAAGACCCTCGGTAGTCTTTTTTATTGCAATGAATGGCGAGACGAGCATGCCATTCGCCTGATGGTAAGCGATACAACCACTCATAAACAGTAGCAACACCAAACAACACCTTGAATTACAAAGCAATGCTTGGCTTTCCATTGCGCTTGCCAACCTGAGACATAAGATGTTACGTCTCAATATGTCCAGTAGTTACATAAGATGTTAAGTCTCAATAACATAAGACCTTTCACTATTTATCAATTTCAACATTAATGGTTTCTTAGATATACGCGAATGTTACACATTTCTACATTAATATGAAATAATTACTTATTTGTTATTGTTGTATCTGTCCTGTGGAAAATACGGCACAGCAAGGCCACAAAGCTCCTGTGTGCTTGCTGCTTTTTCTTTACATCAGTTCAGTAGCTACAGCACATCCGTTTACCTTATTGACAAATAATTACTCCAATCCCAATGATTAAAACTCAAAAGGGTTTCTCCCGTCAAACAGCAGTGTGAATGTGCTGTTGTGTTTCGGATTGAAAGGCATTATAGCCAGAGTAACTACTGGACATATTGAGACTTAACATCTTGTGTCTCAGGATGGCGAGCGCAATGGAATGCCAAGCATTGCTTTGTAATTCAAGGTGTTGTTTACTGTTTATGAGCGGTCGTATCACTTACCATCAGGCGAACGGCATGTTCGTCTCGCCATTCACTGCAATAAAAAAAAAGGTTCATATGCCTTTTATCTGACATATTAATTAAGCAACATCAAAGGAGGATTTTATTAATGCGAATTGTGTTTTTTATGTACACCAATTACGCTGAGATTTATGATCCGATTAACGTGATTCTTCTTTAGTTTGGTATATAATAGTTGCCATTCGGTCCCGCAAAAAATTGGTGAAGACCTGATGAATAGCTTCGGACCTACAGAGTAGAACTCCTCAGAATTGAGTAGGATTCCAATGGTTCCTTTTGCAATAGATTCAGTATTAAAGACAAACTTTAGTGAGGCAGAGAAGAAGGAGTGCGGGTGAAGCGAGAGGTGAGAGTCAGATAAGAAGGGGTGAAAGTGAAGAGGGGGGTGAGAAAATTAATATACACGTAAATACGAAGTAGTGGAGCCCCATGCCCTGCAGTGGGACGTATATGGGCTGATATAGAAATATACCATCATTTAAAGGCAAAATAATATATAAGGACAATGCTGAGGATAAATATATTATCATTAATTTTATTTGCAGGTTCAAACACCAGTAAAAAAGTAGTGAAACATAAAGAAATGATAATAAAAGAGCATATTTTGTATAAAAAAATGGTTCTAACTAGAATTCAGTTGCCTAAATGCCAGAACAGAGCATAGAAGCCATCAATTCATTTAAAAAAACTTTATGAAAAGTAGCATCTTCATAGCTACTGTAAACCATTTGCCAAGGGGAGCTAAAGTTTTAACAATGTTACGATTCAGAGAACGTAAAACAAATATAAAGGGAGAACATTTACAAATGAAGAAATAATATTAGCTTTGGCAATGCTTTAATAAAACTCAAAATGCTATCGCTTTTTGCGAAGGATGTTGTATTGCCTTCGCAGCAATTATTGATGACTTTTTGAACCAGGACAATATAAAGCCTGGTATGGGACATCTTGCAGGTAAGATCCAGGTATCTCGGGTTGCTGTTTAATCATCGACTTTTAGGACATCTTTGTATAAGATTCTGAAATTAATTAATATTCAGCCTATTTATAGTTCTGGTAATCCATTTGGTTGTCCACTTCACGTGAAATACTCCATACTTTGTATTTATTCCGTATTGTATTTTGTAACACTGTATGTTCCCATGTACAATAAAATAAAATGCGAAAAATAAATGGTAATGATTAGAATATTGTGAGTTTTATTGTGGTTTTAATTCTTTAATTTATTCATTAACAATATTTATTAATTACAGGGTTATCAAAATAAATTAAATAGTGTCTTTATAAAAGGAACCTGAGAGCAGAAATTTATGTAGGTGCATACATCTAATTATATACCTAATAGGAAAAATTGCAAAACCAGACGAAGTCACTAATTGTTTACCCTCTGAACCCATCAAATAAAGCATCTATTCCTATAAATGAAAGTACTCTTTTGTGTAATTCTCATACTTGATTTACAACTACCAGCAATATTATTGAGCCTGTATGCCACAATGCGTGCCGTTAAAAGTTTTTATTTATTTAAATCCTTTATAGTACACTAAGTGAATTTAATAATAGAACATTATATAACATAGTAGTTTTTATTTTGTTACAGAAGTTGGCGATGCCGCTGACAACGAGTCATTGTATTTAGACGACAGCGAACCATCCTTACCGCATCTAGACGTAAGATACGATGGTAAGTGGCGTCGTATGTCCATGAGCCGAGATGTATTATGTTTGCAAAATACATATTATGTAATTCTAAAAGTGGCGTAATGAATTCAAAGATTTTATTTTTTTACAGTAGATCCAACCTTACACGAAGGGTTCCAGTGTGACGTGTGCAAGGGTGAAATAGTAGGGTATGTTTCTTATATAAGCTGTTACGTATAGTGAGTTTTAAAATGAAATAAAGTATGATGAAATTAATATCAGTGTCCATACGGTTTCTAAGTTCCTACATAGTAGTGTTGGGATAAATAGCAATAGCAATCAAGTTATATAAATAAGCTAAATTTTGCGATTTGCGATTGTGATTCACAAAGCCGATCGGCTAATATTTTATGCAATCTAGAGTTTAGAGTTTCTTGCCCGTTCTTCTCTAGTGAAAACCGCCTTTTGAAATGGGTGGGTGATAAAAAGTGACTGAATCTAAATGATGTAGAACATTTTAATTCAATAAATTATTTTCATATGCGTATATCCAGGTTCCGCTACACATGCGTGCAGTGCAACGACTTCGACTTGTGCAGTTCGTGCGAGGCCAACAAGGCGCATCATCACCACTACGTATTGCGAGTGCCGCAGCGCAGACCTTATGTGAGTACTCTTTATCAGCTGATAATACTGAGTTGGGACTCTGCTACATCCTATATATTTGAAACGAAATCTTATTTTTTGGGAAACGTTCATTAATTATTTGTAACATAAGAAATGTTGTACTTATGGAAGATACGCCGAAGTATATACATCTTCCTGTCTTTCACGCGTCAATAGATCTTTCTTTAATAACAGGTCGATGGAGATAGTCATTTTGAACCAATATATGATTAAAAGCTAAAATCATTTTTTTTTTTTGATTAGGTCACTTTATTTCTAAAGGTGCGCCGTTACATAGTCCATCAAGCGAACGGAATGATCGTCTCGCCATTCATTCTAATATAAAAAAATTACTTACATTTCATTCCAATTCCAGGCGGAGATTCAATTAGTCCTGGCGACGATACGACGTCATCTCATGCAGAACCTAGATCCTATAACAGACTTTGATGAGGACTTAAACGATAATTTGAGGTGAGTAAAATGTTATAATATACTTTATTAGTACCAGTAGACATATTTTGTATTGAACAATGGCGTAAACACATTAGAATTTTACGGGGTGCCCATTAAATTTACATAGTTGCAAATCTCATAACGTTTGATTATCCATAATTATTACATGTAGTTGCGACTTGCTTGGCCAATCTTATTTTTGTCATTGCAGATGTCAGTTCCGAACAATCACATTATTATTACAGGATCAATTTTAACACTTCGACATTTTCACAAGTTGAACATAGTTATTGAATTACCTCTTCAAAGAAAATGAATGTTTTGTTTATTGTGTTTTCAGTATAAAATCGGAAATAAAATCAGAGATTGAAGTGAATGATGAAGAAATATCTTCTCAAGATTTGTCTCACTCGGCAGATAAATCCACACCACCACAACCACAGGAACAAACAGATCATGTATGTATACTACATAGTATATACCTTTAGGTTTTTCATGTGGGATGAAGGAAACAATTATATTGTAGTTTATAACAATTTTTTTTATTGCTATGAATGGCGAGACCAGCATGCCGTTCGCCTGATAGTAATAGCTAAAAGGGCAATATCAAAACCAAACAACACCTTGAACTACAAAGCAATGCTTGGTATTACACTGCGTTCGCCGTCCACAACAACAACAAGTTAAATCTCAATATGTCCAGTAGTTATTCTAGATATAATGTCCTTCAATCCAAAACACAACAATGCATTTACACTCCTGTCGTGTTGGAGAGTTGGACATTGCGGTGGTACCTCCCAGGCGGCCTCACACATATGGGAGACCTACCGCCACTACGTCTTACGTTATACTTATATTCCTACTAGTGATGGGAATTATTGCTTATATTGAGATCGTATAAAAATATAAGCTGATCTTCTGCTTTGTGAATCACAACCGAAAATCGCAAAATTTAGCTTTAACTTGTCAGATGTTATTATGATATGATATATTATATCAATAGCAATCACTATTTCTTCGGTTCACTATTGTTTCGGGGTTCGCGGGTTCAAATCCCAGGGCATACCTCTGATTTGTCGGAGTCATGTGTGTATTGATAGTCAATCACCACGCACTAAAACGGTGAAGGAAAATATCGTGAGGAAACCTGCATACCATAGCGATTTGTAAGAATTTATATGGTATGTAAGTCCGCCAACCCGCACTAGGCCAGCGTGGTGGACTATATGGCCTAACTACTCTCAATCGTACTCCTGATTGTAGAGTAGGCCCGTGCCCTGCAGTGGAACGTATATGGCCTGATACAGAAGAATCACTATTTCTATATGTGATTGCTATTGCTATTTATTCCAACACTAATTCCTACACTGCATATCACCACAAATGTGAAAACTAAACTTAATACCCTCACATGTGTATTGTTTTAGCAAGAAGACCACATAGAGATGAATTCACAAGAAGAAACGGAAAGTTACGACCAAATTATGGAGCAAAATATTACATCCAGCTCTAAATCAACACTACTGATTCAAAATGAACAGCTGAAACGAACTTGCAGTAAACCCAAACCTCCCATTATGTTGAGCACTGCTAAGAAGAAAATATTGATTAAACTAGATGATTTTATCAAAGTGAAAGACGGAATTCCATCAGGTATTTTATTTTATCAATCAACTTCATTAAAATATATTGGTATCTTTTTTTGTTCTTGGCCCGACTAGCGGCCATGTGGTTTTTCTGGTTATCCATTTCAGCATATTATTTATAATAAAGTCTTATTAGACTTAGTCTATCAGATGATTATTGATTGTAATTTTTTTTTAAGTAAATTTTAAGCTCACATTTGTGAATTCATTGTTTTCATTGTTCCATTTTCAGCAAAGAAAATACGTGTCCTGCCTATAGCAAAGAATAAATCAGATGATAAAACACAAACGGCGTTAACACACAAACCCCAATTTAAGCCTGTCAATAAAATGATGTTTCTGAAACTTCCCGGAGCAATCCTAAAGGATGCACCCAAAGGTATTTAACAACTTGCTGTGATTTATCCAGATCCCTTCACTGGGAGATTACTTCAAACGTTACACGAAGACACGTGACACGAAGTTCAAACATTCGACATGCACATATATAAGCTAAAGAATGCCCATTCATAGTATCGGTAAAAAATATGGTTGATCCCGATCCCGATACTGCTTAAAATTAATTATAGCATTTTTTATGGTTTGTACTTAAACATTTTAATGTTTTATTCCGGGTGAGAGATTTAATAAAAAAGTAATTATCATCATATTTTACATTATGTTCACGAAGCTGAAGACAAAAAATATTGTTTTATTACACTTACAAGTTCATTTCTTCGTTTATTTATATAAGATATATATTTTTCCTTACACAAAAAAGTAGGCTTCATTAAGACACAAAAATCTTCGCACCAATACTGAGTTTCATAGTAAAATGGGCAGTCTCTTCTTTCCAGTTCTAAAAATACTATTCTCTATGACACTTGTAGTTCACTACGAACTTAGTCTACGGCACAGATCACTCCCAATAGATACCACATCACAGGCAACTGACGCGTGTAATGCCTTTAATGCTTTGCATGTAGGATGCGCTGTGGAACTACGCGCAACGTCAGTAGCGATCACGTCTTTGACCTGTCAGTGTCATTGAAATAAAATATGTCTATTTATTTTGACGGTTTATTTCTGTGGATTTCGTCTATATAATAATATTTAAATATAACTACGTGCAGTTTCAAGTGGTGTGGGAGCAATAGCAGGACATCCAATTACAATAAAAATATGGTATAAGTTTACAACGGTAAAATATTTCTTATATTTTACGTGTGACACAGCTCAATTTATAATGGTTAGTTTTGCATTTATCTCTTTCACTCCTTACTGTAATTGTATGCATGTCCTTTTTACGCATCGCCATGGAAACGCTTCTCCTAACACATTTCACAATAGTGTTGCGACTTGCGGTCACATGCATTTTAATTAATGTCGATATTAGTACAAATACGTAAAATAATTTCCAATTTGCAAATTATATAAAATTAATAGTAAACATGTTCCAAACATACTGAAAGGCGTTTTTATTATTCCTTTCAAAAACACATTAAGATTATTACGTCGTAATAATTTAATAAAAATGAAATCCGTAAAATAGTTATTTTTAATCCATCGACAATATTATCGACATAGTTTTATACAATAATATTTTGTTCACATCACTACGAGCCGCTACCTCGTCTCTCACTTCCCCGCTCTCGTAACCTAAATTGCGTAGACGGAGAAACTAATAGACGGAGTCACATGTTCTATCCCTTTTACACAAAACGAAAGAGATTTATACATAACGTTCATGTAAGAAAGAGATGCAAGCTTTTGTAGCCTGTCCTTATCGGCGTAACCGCTTGACTCCAGGAAATTTGACGTTTTGGAGGCAAATATTTACATTATTTGGGGTGGCCAGCGGTCCGACGGTTGATATTCCCTAAAACAAAAGATATTAAAGATTTAAATTACATATTAAAAAACAAACCTCATTAACTATCTTTTATTTTTTAAACTTTTTCCTTATATGTATTGAACTGTATATGGTTGCGCAGTAGATATTCTTTTTGAAATAAAACTATTATTTACGGATTTTATCGCGGATTTGGTTTAAGTTTTGCTTTTTTTAACTTCTCCACGCGACGTTTCGATTACTTTCCAAATTTCGTGGTCACGGGGCGGACTAGATATTATTTTGTTTTTAGCTTTTATTACAATAGTTTTTATTTTCAGAATTGGCTATTTACTTAAATTATATTTATGTTATACAGTGTTTTTATTAGTTCTGGGTGATGGCTGGTGACCCAGGCATGTATGTGCACTGTAGTTCCACTCAAAGTTAAAATATCGATATTTTAGCAATTATATTTTTTTAAGAGCGGTTAAAGTTTCCCGATACCTTAGGAAAAACGTGTCAACCTGGCCACACTCCCACAAATATCGCTATCTCATACTAGGTTACACGGTGGCTACCCCTGTGCTAAATTGGCACTTTTGGATTCAAACAAATTTGACATTATGCGGTATCTATTGGGAGTGATCTGTGGTCTACGGTAACGACATACTCTAGAATATTAGGAAATTTTGTAGAATACTTGGGTTATTCGTAAAGTTCTACATACAGTATTCGAACAATCGATCATTAAAGAATCACCAGATATCAACGTAGATATCAGCTGTAAATTGTAGGATTCAAGATTAGATTCCCTAGTTGAATGCTTTATGTGAATATTCCAAAAAAAACCTGTATTATTATTTTTTTCAGGTAAGGGAAACAGTACAAAGTATAAAACAAAATAAAGAGAAATAATACAGCTAAACCTTAACCAATAAAGTTTCCGATATCTATATATTTTTGCTTAACTTGCCTCTTATTTATCAAAGGGCAAGTGTTGGTAATTATTGGCATTAAACAATAATTTAATGCATTGTGGTTTAATCAAAATTGATCCCGGTGCGGGGCAAACATTCCAGAAACTGAAATAAATACTGCATTAAAGGGAAATTTTATAGGTGAAATGTTCAAACTTCAATGGCGTATTTGTACTAAAGTACGATTACTACGCCGGGGTCTCGAGTTAGAATCCCAAGTCGGGTAAAGTGATAGTGGATATTTCTATTCATTATCAGCCCAGAGTCACGATTTTGTGCCCGATATGGCGATTAACTCAACCCCTATCACATCGTGTGACGGAACACACAAGGCGAAACGTATAACGTCCTGATAGCACCCCTGCCTATCCCTTCATGAAAAAAGTCGTGATTTTATGTACTTATGATGTCATTGAAAATCCAAAGAAACAAGTGTATTTAATAAACTATTAACAAATGATAATTGTTGGATGCAGGCTTGCTCCAACTGGTTGATGTGGAAATCCTTGGGGGAGGCCTATGTTGAGCAGTCGACTTCCTGTAGCTGAAGAGAGAGAGAGATTATAATTATGAATTAATTTTGTTGACAGTGCCCATTCAGAACTTGCCGCTAAGTATAGCGATGAAACACAGCGCAGATGTAGACAACGAGTGATGTAAAGTGGGATATTAATAAAAATCTAATTATAAAATGTTTGTTTTATTTTTTTATTCCTTTTTATTTAAATAATCCTTTATTGGCCCGACGAAATATTTATTGTTATAGGTAGGGTGAGTGGGAGCAAGATTGAACGGTTTTTTGATGAGATGGATAGTGTTTGATTTGAAACCCTGTAGAACAATACTTATTATAAATATACAAAAAATAAAAATATTCGTAAGCAAAGAGAAGAGTACATTGTTCAGTCATATCAATAACATCCTGAAATATATGCACCAAAGCTGAAAAAAAAATAGCAAAAAAATGCCTTTTTGAAAAACGCTACAGGGGAAAGATAGAAAAGGGATATAATAAGATAGATAGAGAACGTTGACGGGGAAAGACCCATGGGAAAGACTGAACGGATTTTTGAAATCGTTTAAATGAATGTCATGTGTCGGTATTTTTTTTTTGTCACTGGCCTAAACACTTAATTGTAGTGTATTATCTATGCTTTTAATATCTAGATTATATAGAAGCAACTGTAGTGTAGTAACAAAAATAAAGCCAGGTGTTTCTTCTAAAGTATCTCAGTCTTACCCCACCGGAGAAAGATCGAAGTGGAGATTCTCAAACTTTCCTCCTTCATTACTAACCGTTAATATCACAGATAAAACCACAGAAAGTTCATGGGGAGATTACGATTCTTACGGCGCCAAGATTTGAAGGATTTCTTATAGATCTCGACGAAAGAACACGAAATGAAAGAATACAATTTTTCGATATCTCGCTTGGTTTGCGAGATATGGGCACACAGCGATCTTATCGCCATATCTGGCATAAATTCCCGATTCCGGGCTGATAATATATAAACAAAAATATATCACTGCCTGACCCGGTATTCAAACCCGAGTGCTTAGCTTTGTAACCGTACCGTATGACCGTAATTTAAATACGCCACCGAACGAGGTAAGCACTAATAATATTATTAAGCAATCATTTGTATTTTGTATGAGTTTATTAGTTCATACCACCAGATGACACTGTACAGTAATATTTTATTACAACACATTGCATTGGTATCATTTTTTTTTAATCTTGTCACACTAAGGGCGCGTTCCATTTGACCATGCCTGTATAACCTCTGTATTAAATATTTTTCCGTTACATAATCTGTGGCACAATTTGATCGCCAACCAAAGCTGACAGTTGCATCCAGCTTGCACCCCTCGCGCAAACCCTGCATGCCCCTCGGTCGCCTATCGCTCTTTCGGCGTCTGCGCCGCCATTTTGGCCGCCATTACAAGTTGTCAAGTTGTTTACGTTTGTTGTTTACTGTGTTACTGGGATTTCAAGTACTGCGTATAGTTCTAATCTTTGTTAAATACAAAGATTGTATTCAAGGATTTGTGAAGGTGCTGGAAAAAATGTGAATATTCATGTTGAGAGAAGCTGTTCATAAAGTGGCAGCAGAAAATATGATTTTACTTTTCCCAAGAGGCTACATCTGTACCAGAAATAAAAGCTATATCAAGACAGCCTTACGGCATTAATATGCGACCAAGACACTTAATTCCGATAAGCTTTTAAAAATTTGGAATTAGAGACAACAAATAATTATATTTTGCGAAATCAAAACCCAGGTTGGTTACTCAAACAAAGTACTTTATACGCTTATGTTGTCATATTGGATGATAATGGTAACTAAGTATACTGTTTCTTTTTTTGCAGATGGAACCGATAATATTGGTGGGGCGAATTTAAATATATAGCCAAAAATATAGTCTTGTATAGACACATACCTCATTAGCAAGATATAATTGATGTCTATGAAACTGACTGGTGACTGACTGCCTGCGTACCAAAATGAGTTACATAAATTAAATGACCAATATGTCATACTTGAAACAGTAACAAAGATTAAGGTATTTGATAATTGAATATTCATCAAAGTATTATAATAATTTATTTTAAAATGAAAATGGAATCTAAGGAAATTAACTAATTAATGTCCTTTTAATTATCAGTTTTGTGAAAATTGTATCTGTAACAGCCCATCCCACTGTAGGGCACGGGCCTACTCTATAATTGAGAGTGTGATTGAGAGTGGTTAGGCTATATAGTCCACCACGCTGGCCTAGTGCGGGTTGGCGGACTTACATACCATAGAAATTCTTACAAATCGCTATGGTATACAGGTTTCCTCACGATGTTTTCATTCACCGTTTTTAGTGTGTGATGATTGCCTATCAATACACACATGACTCCGAAAAGTCAGAGGTGTGCCCTGGGATATGGACCCGCGACCACCGTCAACATGTTGGCAGCCACATTTGGTCCATTTACTAACAGGCCACCACGCACTTCATGAAAATTATTTTATAAAATATTATAGTAAATAGTAATCATTTTAAACTCAAAGCAAGAACATTTTAAAGTGATGTGTATGTTTTAGTTCTAATTGTATCTGCAAGTCACGATTGTCAATATCTCAATTTATTTTCAGGTCAAAAGCTGTGTCAGAGTTTTCAGCAGAACTATATCTGCTGCTCTCCTTTACACAACAAATTTTTGTAAGTATTGAAAAATCATACAATCAGTCTGTTTTAATTGATAGTTCATGTTAACTTAATGCACCCTGCATTAAAAGACTTGGTTTCTGTTCATGAATTTGATGAAGATTACTTTGAGCTTTTGTTTTGTATCATATAAAGCAGATATAAAAATTGTAGGAATTAAAACAAATTTTTGATTTCTCATGTTTATGATTATGCATTTTGCAACTTGCTACCAAATGATATAGAATCAACTACCCTATTAGTAAGTCAAACTCAAACTATATCTTTTTGTAATTATTGATATTTTTCATTCCAGCAACATGTACCGATGAAAGCTCAGTCAGCTCGATGACAAATAAGACTACTGCAATAGTGGCCTTTTTTTTAATAAAAACTACTAACAAGGCAGTAACAGAAAATCCTGAGAATCACACATTTTGGCCAGAAGCAATAAAAACAAGAGAAAAGTCAGTACCCTCTATAAAAAACAACTATTACTCGGTTAAAATGGTTTATGAGGGTGTGGAAGTGTTTAAAATCAAATCAAATTAATATAATGAGACACAATATTTTAATTCAGACCCTGTTGAAAAGAAAATCAGACAAGTTAGTACAATTATAGATACGATGATCCTAACTGCCACACCCCCAGTTGAACCTTCAAATCTTTATTAGTTACAAGATTAATCAAAATTCATAATAATAGTTTCAATTGGTAAGATGATTAGACAAACCCAGACATAATTTTAACTAATTATTCGAAAATGGAATTGTTGGATAGTCAAATCATCAAAAGAAAATATGTGATATTGGGAATATACTAGAGCAGGCCCATTGAGAAGGTACGAAAACTTGCGGGCCTATGCTGCTGGATGAGTAGTAAAGAAAGTAACTAGTTACATAAATGGTTGTGAATGCCAAGACAAGTTAACGAGAGATGGAAGTCTTGGCATTCACAATTGGATCAGTATTTGAGAATTTGAGATTGTTCATAAAATTAGGCACAAGTACCTATCTGAAGGAGCAGTGATGCTGTTTAACAGCTAATGCTGATAACAGTGAAATCTGGAATAATATGTAAAAATATATTTTCTTTAATTATTCGTTGTAAAGAGTACTGACATTTCTAGAGTAATGAAAATTACGATGTTATCAAAATTTCAGCAAAAATATTTATTATTTAAGTATAAAAAAAACCATTAAAAAATAAATCGTTTAATAAATATTTTTAAGTGTTTTATTCACAATCTATCCATCTTTCATCTAAAAGTTACATTTACTTTATTATTTTGCTAAGTTTCTTTGGATCACTTTAATGTGATTTATAGAGACTTGGCGAAATAATAAAAACGATGAAAAAAAATACCCTGTGCAGCCGCGCGCAGCGCTCGCAACAAGGCTGAATACAATCTACCTTTGCCTGTATTACATATCATATTTAAAAATAATAATCTTGATAATCTGTCAACCGACTTTCGTGATCAAATGACTGAGCGGCTATGGCTAAAGAATCTATAGGCGAGTTAACCGTCTGTTTCTAGTTGGTCTGTGCATTTGACGTTCACGGCGCTCACAACACTCATTTCACCGTTCCATTTGACGATCACGGTCGTCGTGGTCGCGGCGAAAACGTCATTGATGACGTCATGACAAACGCTCACGCGACGCTCACGACGACCCACGTCGAGAGGTGGGTCGGGGTGGGCGTGAGAAAATTGGCGGGATTTTGAAACGTCAAATCATCAAAAATGTCAACCGAGAAATTTACTTCAAAACAATACGGAGAGGAATATTTAGGTGGAGGTGAACGTTTCTGCAGCTGATGCACAACGTACCGCCACAGGTAAATATAATATTGTAAAAAGTAATTGCAATTTATGAATAATAGGCAAATATATGTTTTTCTTCGATTGTCATTAATTTTACCCAATTTTGTATATGAGAATTAAGTTAGCCAACAATTAACAGTTGTTATGATTTTTCTTATTTAAAAGTTAAGTATTTAATTATAAAGATGTAAAAAAATATGGGTACTATGTTTGAGCATTTAATTGTTTGTGTAATGAAAAAATATTTATATAATAGGTACAATATTTGCGACAGACGTAATAATTTAATTAAAATCATTTAAACGGTGAAATATAATTTCAGGTTCAAATAAAACATCGATGATCGTATCTCTGTTAAGAAAATGAATTCAACAACAAGGATAACGAGGGTAACAAAAATAAAAGACATAAAGAGAGAATAGAGATTGATAAAAAAACTAGAAGTTTTGGAAAAAAATGCAAATATATAAATAAAAACATTAAATTTTATTTTATTGTTTTTTTCTTACAACGTACCGACACGTAATAAATAAGAAGAAAAAAACACTTTACACCTCTTTGATCGCTATGAATAAATAAATACACCCAACAGTTACATCATAGTCCTGACCCCACACTAAGATCGAGTCTTGTTGTTGCCTTGTTGCCGTGGGTATCGAAAACTACGAGAGACTTTTCTGTGTCACATACACCCAAACTCGAGACAAATACTTGTGGGCCGTACAAATATTTGTCTCGGTGCAGGTATCGAACCCGCGGCCTCTTGTGTCACAGCAACCTGTAGGGCGATTCACGTGTTAAAATAAGTTCAGCTGCAGTGCAGTTGCGGTTAAGTTTCGATCAAAACAGCCCTTTTCGTATTCACGTAATTTTGACAACCACTGTCAAATACGCTCGCGTCAAGTTCGCGTGACGCAAACGTTTTATCGTATTCTACTGCTGCGCGTATATGTCAATTTCAAACAAATTTCATACATCTGACGTACAGTTGACTCGCAGCTCACGCGCAGTTGACGCGCAGCTAAACACTTACAAGAATACCATTTTGTACCAAAGCGTAAACTAAATTGTAACCGCACCGCAACTTGATCGGTGCGTCAAAAAGTTACGTGAATCGCACTACTGTACCCAACTGCGCCACGGAAGCTGTCAAGCTAAGTGCTGCCAGTTATGTTGGTACTCTTGTTGTGTTATTATTTGTTAAATGTTACTAGTCCATCAAAGTAAAATGTACATTTTACTATGAAACTTAGTATATATCGGTGCATTGAGGTACTATACTAGAGCGGACATCGGGAACAAAATCTCTGCGTATGGCGCATGCACACGAGTACACAGTGAAGCGAGAAGGAAGATAATGTTATTTCATAGGCGTGACAGAGACAGAAATGTACTGTTCATTTTGTTACAAACATTTTGTATACAGTGTCCCCTTTAGTATATTATCTCAATGTATCGGTGCGAAGATTTTTGTGCCCCGATGAAATCTATTTTTTGTGTAGGGCATAATATACATTATCAATAAATATTAACATACTAGCGACCTAGGGCCGGAGTTGTTGGAGAAATTAACTGGAAGACCAATAAAAAAAATGTAAAATTTTCGATATCTATAATGTAATGAGTGTATGGAAAATCATTAAATGACTTTTAAATTCATCATCTAAGTAACTATTAATTACTGAATCGTAATCTTTAATACGTGGTCGAAGTTTTATTTTTTGGCGGTCATAATTTTATAATATTGTATTCCATTCATCATCGAAACTGGGTGAACTATCTAAATCAATATTTCAACGTAATATTCAAATGCCTCCGCAAAAGACATTTTGTTACTTCGAACGTAAATCAATTAATTGTTTCACTAAAATGCAGTAGGCATAAAATTGTGTTTTTTCAATATCAATTAATTTGTCTAATTGTATCATTGTTTATCACAGAATACAAGACGATAAAACTTTAATGTTTGTCAAGATTTACAAACTTTAACGCATAATACAACCTAACCTTTTTATAGCTTTTTTAAAATATTTATTATCTACACGCTCAAAACGCCCCATAACCCGTTCCACTTGGGTTTGTGATCGTAACGCTCACGAGCTAGTGGAACGGTGAATATCGCGGTCGTGAGCGTGATCGTTGCGATCGTCAAATAGTCATGCGCAAAATGAATCACTATAAAGAAAAGAGAGATATATATCTTTCAAGTCAAAAGATATATATCACTCTTTTATATCTTTATATCTGTAACTCACAATGATCGATGAGCTAAAATATGAGTTGATTAAAATTTTGAGTTATGAATCTTCCATAATATCTATATCTAAGATTGGTGGAGTATATCTTTATATCTCTATCTCATAATGATTGATGAGCTAAAAGATGAGTTTAAATTAGTTGATTAGAAATTTAGTTATGAGTCTTCCTTAATATCTATATCTAAAATTAACATTTGGGTGGATGTTCAAGTGGCTATATTCTAGTAAAAATTGCTTAGTGGTTTAGTTATAATATTGTTACAGTCAGATAGAGATTAATTATTTTCGGCTGATATCTATCAACAGAGTTAAATTGTGTTTAGAAATATAAATAAGGACTAGTGAAATATGTAAAAATTCATGGACATTTAAAAACATTGAATAAACAGGATATTTTTGTAATAAAAACTTTTGTGCTATGGTCACCGCTGGTACTAGATATTTCACGGAAACAAAATACAAATCCGGTAAAAAAAATGAATACAATATATCTTTGCTAATTTGAAAACATGCTAGCGAAATTAGGCCTTAAATCATTGTAAATAGCTTTGTTTTCGCTTACACTCCATTTACCACTGTGATCGTATTCCACTGCGCATGGCGCATGCATTACATTGTCAACATAAACATTCTCTTTTCCGCTCACTCAAATGTAAAAGTCTATATCTGTTTCTTTCTAATCTTCGCAGTGAAATTTAACCAATAATGATCTTTACGCGTACGGATATAATGAGTTAGTTTGAGTGCAAGGGATATAAAGATATAATCACTCCCTACGTCGGATATATATCTTTTGAGTATATCACTCCTGAGTTACACATCTCTATCGTCAAATGGAACGCACTGTAAATTGTAGCTTGTGACAAATCTGAGGTCATCTATCACTGATGTTTTCACAATTTGAAGCTCTGTTTCGTAGTGTTTATTTTCTCCATGCTTTGTTTATGAAATTCTGTTTTGAGGAGTTTCCGTATGTTTTCCGAAATTTTCTTCACGACATTTTTAGTTTAGCTTTTTATAAGATTCTGATACCCTGCAATTTCGACTGGATCTTGGCACGTATACCTGGACTTGTCTGTTTTTCTTTGATAACCGGATTTTTACAATGTCTTATAAGAAGTGCTGTGTACCTAAATGTAAAACAACTCGTAAGTGCCAATTTATTTTTTAAATGATAAACATCAACACCAATGAAAATAATATGCAGAAAGGATCTAACCTACAAAATAGCCAAACAAATGAAAAAGATACAAAAGTGTATTTAAAAGTATTTTAAAACACCACATGTTAAATGTTAATCATAAATTACGATTTAATTAACCTTTGTTACCGTCATACAGTATGTTAGATCTCTGTTTAAAGATGCATAACTAAATAAAAGGGATAAATGCTTCAATAGGCGAAATGAATATCTCCAAAAGAATCCAAACCACATGATCTTTTTTGTGTCACTATAGTTAATTGCACCAATTATTCCTAACAGCCTAATTATTTTTACAGTTAATTATATATGAAATGCTATTTACAAGTATTTAATTATCATGAATTATTCTGACTTTCAACATAGAATTATTTCTTTTGCAGTAATTTGTTTAGTTCTTAATGCTATTGTGTTCACTAGCATCTGCACATGGCTCCAATTACTCTCAATTTCCTTAATGCTACTAATTTGTGAAATTGAAGGTAGCTAAAGATACTAAAATGATTCTCCATGATAGATGCCAAAGTGAATTAATTCTCAGAATTGATGCTTTTTTTAGTGAGAATTCCCAAGAAAAAAAAACAGCCTTTGTCTTGTTCCGGTTTTTAGGTCTTAGAATGTATGATATGGTCTAAATGTATTAAACCTCCTAAAAACAAACTTGCACATTTCAATCTACTTTATTTTATTTTAATTAAGTACAAGTACATCATACATAGTTCATGCACAGAATAATTAATTTTGTATAAATCAAGTCAATTAGGGTGTTATAGCATAGATTGGTATATGTACTTATAAAATGATGTATTGTTTACAGGCAGTGACCAAATTGTGATGCATTTATTTCCCAATCCTGACAAAGAATTAGAGCGTTTTACAACATGGAAAAATGCTATCGGTGGACATATTCAACTTTTGGACTCCAATACAATTTTTGGACTCCGTAGAGTTTGCCACATACATTTTGAGACTAAATATCATACAAGAAGTAAAAGGCTTAGTCCAAATGCTGTCCCCACACTATATGTAACTGGTAAGATTTTTGTTTAGTTTTGATGTGCAAAATGACACAATTACTATGATAAAAAAGAAATGATTGCATAATGATGCATATTATTAAAAATTTTAATAAATTACATACTGCTGCGAATACAACTGAGGTCTTAGTGCTAGAACAGAGCGAGTACGACAAATTTAGGTTTCACAAAAATTCAAACATGGAATCACACAAACATTGTTTCCACTCTACTTCTCGACTTGTCATAGTCGGCATTTAACCAGCTATGCCACAGAGGTTGTCAAAGTACAGTGCCATCTGGTGTTTTGAACCAATACTACTAACAAAAAAAAACACTTTGTTACAAAGTGGTATGATAAAAAATATGAATGGTCTTGAAGAAGCGCTGTCATATATTTTCGTCTTTTAAAATGCAGATATTTTTGAAGTGAATAGTTCTTTAAAATTGTTGTGAACTTTATTGGTTACATACGTTATTTAGGAGTCTGGCTAAATCACTCTTTAAAGTGGATTAAACTTTTAAATCAAAAAAGGTATATAGCAGTCCCAGTCTGCGAAATGCATCCTTCACATTTAAGACGACTTCATAATATACATTTCTCTTATTCGGACTAGATCAGATTATGCAAGCTTCCTTTATGATAAAGATCCAGGGTTAAAGCAAAGTTGGTGAGAACAGCTACATCTATGCAATATGGAAAAATCTTTTCAAATTGAAAAAAGACAATGTATGTGTAGGGTTTGTAGGTTTAAATCAAGTGTCCGTTAGGGTCGCCGGGTCGTCGTAAAATAAATCAGTCCAAATACACGAACACAAGAAACAGTTTATTTTATACAGCACACAGAAAGAAAGAAGGAGTAAAGGCGACAGTAGTAAGCACAGAAAGTCAGTAAGAACAAGCAACACGTACAATAATAAAACAAACGAACAGCTGATAGCAAAGCGGAAAGGATCGAGCGTCATGCGTCTCGCGTCAAAGCGGTCGGGAGCAGACTGGCGGCCGGGCGACTGCGTGTGCGCAGCGCGGTAACCGGTCGGCTCGGCGGGGTCGCTTCGGCCACCGCTCGGGCGGTCGGCCGAGCGCGCCGCGGCTAACTATATAAAATATTTTAATATAGTGCGCCTGTATGTCCGTTCGTTGAACAATATTTATTTTTAAAACTAAAAATTTTACAATATAGTAGTGCATGTTACAGAATGGTATATTAATGATTATAAATAATTATTTTAATAAAAAGTTAAATTAAATTTATATAAACAAAAGTAGCTCCGCTACACCCCCCCCCCCCCCCCCCCCCCCTAGAGACCGTCTCTACGGGCGATAATAGTCGGGAAATCTTACCCTGCGCCCCGACCTCGTGGTTTTGACAATGTTGTCTTCGGCGTCAGGCGTATGTTGGTGTGTGGTGTGTTGAGGAGTATGAGTGTGCGTGTGTGATGTATGAGTGTTGCTGTCTGTGTATGTGTGTGGAATACTAGTATGTGTGCTGGCCCCTGAGTCGTGCATTATATAGGCAGGTTTTAATCTGTCTATGGACACTGTAACTGACTTGCCATTCAAACATATTTTGAAAACTTTGTCCCCTCTTTGGAGGACTTCATGAGGTCCTGTATATGCAGGCTTAAGGGAACCGGCCACAGTGTCATCTCGAAGGAAGACATGGGATGATGTAGCCAGGTCCTTAAAAATAAAAGGGGAGCGATGGTTGCCATGTCGTGACGCTGGAGGAGGCTTCAGCCTATTTACCATCGAACGCAAACGACTTGCATAGTCCGACAGGTCGTATGCCTCATTATCAGGGGGAAGGAAAAAATCTCCTGGAAGGCGCAATGTCTCTCCATACACCAATTCGGCGGAAGATGTTTTTATGTCCTCTTTAAAGGCTGTCCTGATTCCTAATAGGACTAGAGGAAGTGATTCCACCCAACAGCTATCTGCATGGCAGGTTATGGCAGCCTTAAGCTGCCGATGGAACCTTTCCACCATGCCGTTTGAAGCTGGATGGTATGCTGTCGTGTGGCTGTGGACAAAGCCTATAGTTTTTGACAGTGCCTTAAATAGTGACGACTCGAACTGTCGTCCCCTGTCTGTGACTATTTTGACAGGGCACCCGAAGCGCGAAATCCACCCACTCAGTAGCGATTTCGCCACGGTTTCGGCGGTTATATCGGCTATCGGTATTGCCTCAGGCCAACGAGTAAAACGGTCGATAGCCGTGAGACAGTACCGATAACCTGATGACAGTGGTAATGGGCCAACCAAGTCAATGTGGATGACCTGAAATCTGCCCGGTGGTAATTTGTAGGTGCCTAACGGGGCAGAAACATGCCTCGTGATCTTAGATCGTTGGCACGCAAGGCAGCTGCGAGCCCACTCACGACAATCCTTGCGGACTCCTGGCCACACGTATCGGTCACTCACCAGCCTGATGGATGCTTTAGCTCCCGGGTGACTCAAGCTGTGGAGTGACTCGAAAACACTTCGCCTGTGTATTTCGGGAACATAAGGTCGAGGGTTAGTGCCGCTTACGTCACAAAACAGGTTAGTGTTTGTACCAGGCAGTGTCATCTTAGTGAGTTGAAGGGATGTGTGGCCGGCGAGAAGCTGCTTCAACTGCAGGTCACAATTTTGAGCAGCTGCCAACACCTGAGCGTCGATCGGCTGCACAATCTCTTCAACTCTGGACAGGGGGTCAGCAACCACATTGTTCCTACCCGAAATATGTCGGATGTCGGTTGAAAATTGCGACACGAAGTCCAGATGACGGAACTGCCTGGGTGAACAATTTTCCTTCCTGGAGGAAAAGGCGAACGTAAGCGGCTTGTGATCGGTATAAATCACGAAGTCGCGAGCCTCGACCATATGCCGAAAGTGTTTGACCGACTCGTATATGGCCAAGAGTTCTCGGTCGTATGGCGAGTACTTGGTTTGTGTGGGGCTCAGCTTTCGCGAAAAGAATGCGAGGGGCTGCCACTTGCCTCCCCGCAGCTGCTGTAATACCGCCCCGATAGCAGTATCAGAGGCGTCTGTCACAAGAGCCAACTGTGCGTTGCTATCAGGGTGGGCCAACATGGCGGCTTGGCATAGACCATGCTTGCAAGCCTGGAAGGCTTCCAGTTCCTTCTGGTTGAAGGTCACTGGATGTGAGCCCTTCACTGAGCCTGTCAGGAGAGAATTCAGGAGCGCTTGTTGTTGGGCTGCATCTGGAATAAATCTCCTATAAAAATTAATCATGCCCAAGAACCTCCGTAATTCCCTAACGGTTTTGGGCTGAGGGTAATTTTTGATGGCCTCTACCTTTTCAGGCAAGGGTCTTGTACCATCAGCAGAAATTTCGTACCCCAAAAAGTTAACTTGTGGGGCACCAAACACACATTTACTTGGGTTCAGGACTACGCCAAAATCCCGCAATCTACCAAAAACCACACGAAGGTGTTTTTCATGGGTTATGGGGTCAGGTGAAAATACCAATATGTCGTCGATATAGCAGTATATGAAGTCTAGCCCTCGCAACACCTCGTCGATGAACCGTTGGAACGTCTGACCGGCGTTGCGAAGGCCAAACGTCATAAACGGGAACTCGTATAAGCCGAAAGGTGTTGTGATAGCCGTTTTGGCTATATCGGACGGATTAACTGGCACTTGGTTATATGCCCAAGTAAGGTCCAGGGTGGTAAATACCGAACAGTTCGCCAAACTGTGGGAGAAGTCCTGGATGTTGCGGATCGGGTATTTATCCGGGATGGTGCGGGCGTTCAATCTGCGGTAGTCGCCACAGGGTCGCCAGCCATCCTTCTTCGGCGCCAGGTGCAGTGGAGATGCCCACGGAGACTGTGAAGGCCGACAGGTGCCCATCTGTAACATTGCTTCAAATTCCGCTTTAGCGATTTTAAGCCTATCAGGTGCTAGCCTGCGTGGTGTACAAGACTCAGGTGGTCCAGGTGTAGTGCGGATATAGTGAAGTGTGTTATGTTGTGCAGTATTGTGTGTGTTAGTACCGGGAGGTCGGGTAATTTCGGGGTACTGTGCAAGTATAGTGTGATACACCGAATCACCAGACATGACCTTAACCGAAGACACATTCGAGCACTTCGCGAGTGAAGCCGTAGCGGCGAGGCTAGTATGTCCATCGACAAGTTTTTGGTTTCTTATATCTACAATTAAATTATAGTGAGATAAGAAATCCACGCCTATTATCGCTCGCGTTACGTCGGCTACAATAAATCGCCAAGGAAAGTCACGGCGCAAGCCTATATTTAATAAAATATTTATGTACCCGTACGTATTAATAATTGAACCGTTTGCGGCACACAAATCAAAACTTGTTTTTTGTCGATGCTCCTTTATTAATGTACGGGGGAAAACACAAACGTCGCTGCCCGTATCAATTAAAAAACTAATTTTATTACGACTGTCCGTGACAAATAAGCGACCACTAGAAGGGCAGGCGTCGGCCGCCGAAACAGACTGCCCTACACTTTTCCCGAATGCGAACATGGTTTTATACATTTAAGCGCCGCGTTACCGAACTTATAGTGATACCAACACAGCGGGTGTTTACGGTAATTTGAGTTCGACCGCGACCTTTGGTGTGATCGGGAACGTTGAGTTGGTGAAAATCGCCTTGCGGGTCTGGACCTCTCGGCGTAGTGGTGAGACGCGCGGCTGTTCTGCTCCACCTTCAATGCCAGCTGTTCCATCATCCTCTTCAGCTCTGCGATTTCGCCCGACGAGCCGCTGTGGGTAGCCTGAGATGACGTCATTGCAACGTTGCACGGCGTGACGATGTCTTGGATGTTGTCGGCGAGGTCGGCGAGAGGGTCGGCTGAGAAGCCAACACTGTCTGCACGTTGCTGGGTAGGCGCTGGCTCCAGATGGTCTTTATGAAGTCAGCCGGGACTGATGGCCCAGCAAGGTCCTGCAGGTGACGCAGAAACTGAGACGGCTTCCGGTCACCCAGCTCCTCATGCGTCAGCAACTGCCTCACCTTTTTCTCGTGCGACGCAGACAATCGGCGTATCAACTCCGTCTTGATCTTCTCGTACCGGTTTTTCACTGGGGGGTTCAAGATGATGTCCTTCACCGCCTTAGCATGCACCACGTCCAAGTTGATGGTAACTTGCGTGAATTTGGTGACGTCATCAGTTATGCCGTAGTTTGCAAATTGACCCTCCAGCAGTGCAAACCAAATTTCGGGATCCTCTGGCGAGAAAGGTTGCACCTTCAAATTGTACCGAGGCCTGGGTACAGCCGTTACCTCAAAGTCGACGTCCTCACGAGGAGATGGACGCATTTTCTTGCCTCGGCGGGTAGCAACATTTCTGTCGCTTTGTGACATAGCTGTGGCTGGGGTGTCACTACTGCTGTCGCTCATGATTTCGTTCTTCACGGGGTCACCAATGTAGGGTTTGTAGGTTTAAATCAAGTGTCCGTTAGGGTCGCCGGGTCGTCGTAAAATAAATCAGTCCAAATACACGAACACAAGAAACAGTTTATTTTATACAGCACACAGAAAGAAAGAAGGAGTAAAGGCGACAGTAGTAAGCACAGAAAGTCAGTAAGAACAAGCAACACGTACAATAATAAAACAAACGAACAGCTGATAGCAAAGCGGAAAGGATCGAGCGTCATGCGTCTCGCGTCAAAGCGGTCGGGAGCAGACTGGCGGCCGGGCGACTGCGTGTGCGCAGCGCGGTAACCGGTCGGCTCGGCGGGGTCGCTTCGGCCACCGCTCGGGCGGTCGGCCGAGCGCGCCGCGGCTAACTATATAAAATATTTTAATATAGTGCGCCTGTATGTCCGTTCGTTGAACAATATTTATTTTTAAAACTAAAAATTTTACAATATAGTAGTGCATGTTACAGAATGGTATATTAATGATTATAAATAATTATTTTAATAAAAAGTTAAATTAAATTTATATAAACAAAAGTAGCTCCGCTACATATGCATTGTTATAAAATTTACTCCGTGTTTTAGCCATCTATAGCTTTGGGTACTCAAAACATTGGATATCTAATATACTAAAAATAGCGATAGGTGTCGCTAGTTGTCTAAACGATCCATAACTATTTATATACAAATGTAGTATATTTTTTATCTACACAAATATACAAAGAAGGAATAAAATTAATTTTTAGAAAATAATATTTAACCTAATTTTCATGAAATAAAACGTTACGTTTGGTTTGTCGGTTGTCTGTCAATCTGTAGGGCGATTCACGTATTAAAATAAGTTCAGCTGCAGTGCAGTTGCGGTTAAGTTTCGATCAAAACAGCCCTTTTCGTATTCACGTAATTTTGACAACCGCTGTCAAATACGCTCGCGTCAAGTTCGCGTCACGCAAACGTTTTAGCGTATTCTACTGCTGCGCGTATATGTCAATCTCAAACAAATTTCATACATCTGACGTACAGTAGACGCGCAGCTCACGCGCAGTTCACGCGCAGCTAAACACTTACAAGAATACCATTTTGTACCAAAGCGTAAACTTAATTGTAACCGCACCGCAACTTGATCGGCGCGTCAAAAAGTTACGTGAATCGCACTACTGATTGTTTGTTGTCACTACTGTTCTGAAACTGTTCAAAAAATATTAAATAAAATGCCACGAAAGTCCGCGATTAAGTGCTACTTTGGATGTATTGGTTTTAAAGGTATGATATTATGATTTACATCTCATTAATTTAAGTGTCATTCGAACTAAATATACTCACCAATATAAACCGTCTTTCAGGAAGGCTTCATCATTTTCCATCACCTGATAACCCTTATTCAGAAAAATTTGTTCTGTGGAAAAAGGTGTTGAGTGAACTAGATAAAGCAAAGGGTGATAGTTATATTTTCAACAACCTATATTTATGTGATAATCATTTTGAAAAGTTTTACCTAACTAACAGTGGTCGTCTCACCAAGAATGCTGTACCAACATTAACTATTGGTAAGTATTTTGATTATAAATAATAAAAAATAAACAACATTGCAACACAATAAACATCAACAATTCAACAAGTCACTCTAAAATAATTCATCATAAATTATAAGCATTATTTTAATACTAGGGGCTTGGCCCAGCTTTGCTTGGGCACAAGATTTCTTGAATCATCTTTATACCCGAGAATCTTATTTACTGTGAGAACTACCTAAATCTTATAATCTCAATCTTAGTATATGGGGTAAATGCAATCCCACCGAACTGACAACATGAAACAATTTTATTTTTAATTAAATGCTTTGAATTCGTTTGGTCCCTGGCTAGGCAACTATGGTCTCTCTTTGGCTGCTTCTAAATGCAGCACTGTCATATCACATAGCGATGAAATGTTCCTAACATTAATTTATTTGTTGAAGATGAGCTAATCTGTCAAGATAATTGAGTAAATTTTTTGGGTTTGGTTGGACTCCAAGTTATCAGTCCCTAACTGTGATGATGTATATTCTAAGTCTGATAAAAATATAAACATTTTACTTTTTTTGGCTATAGTTTTCATTAAATTCTCTCACCTTCCTATCTCACAATTTCTCTCTAATTTATTTTTACCCTACCATATAATTTAACCTTTTTTCTGAAGCTATTTTTAGACTTTGGTGTTCAGAAATACTCTGTAGGAGCAGACAAAATGGTAAAAGATAAGTTATCTTCAAAATTTCCAGGTTGGTTTGGTTGGTTGGTTGTTCTTTTTACTGACTCCTCTAAACTTTCAAACGACAGTATTGTAGAATCTGCAGTTTGGATCCCTAGTTTCAAAATTATTTTAAGTTATAATTGCCCCTCCAATACCACGGTCTTTACTGGAGAGGCCATCCTGAAAATTAAAGAGGCTCTGTTTATATCTCATCAACTCAACATAGATGTTGTGCTAGCCTGGATACCCGGTCACTCTGGTAAAGTAGGGAATGAAACGGCAGATTCCTGTGCGGAACAGGCAAGTTAATCTCTGCTCTAAGATGAAAAATTGTATGAGGGACACTTGAAATAAAGAGTGGCAGATCACGAAACACAGTAAGGAAAACCTTTACAGTTGCATCCAATCAAACATTCCATAAAACCTTGGTTCTTGTTTCAAACAATTAATAAATCTATGTTGTCTGCAGTCTGCAGTCTGCAGTCTGCAGAATTCCTCTTAATCATTGTTGCACTCCAGTTCATCTGGCTAAAATTAGCGTGCGGGATCATTTCCTATGGGACTGGGGTCTGGACAAGGGTAATATTGACCACTTTTTTTTCAACTTTCCCAATTTAATTCTTCCCCTGTATGAAATTCTTCCTCCCGAAATCCCCGGCCTATAAACATGAAAATCCGACTTAGCCTCATCTTTTCCCCATTTATACACCTTTTATACAAATGTATAATGGTTAATAGAGTTATATTCAAAAATATTTCTTGTAATCAACAAATTTTCTATGTCGTTTCGGGCGTCCATGAGCAAGTGAGGGTTGCTCTGCTGTGTCAGAGGCAACAGCAGCATCACATTGAGCAAACGCGTCTTCGTCGAGAGGCAGTACTGATGATGACTTACCAGACTCATTTACCGTAATCTTGCCCTCATGTTGGTCGACCATACGATCACCCCATTCCTCTCCACCATCATCTGATGTAATATCAGATTGTGCCACTTGACCCGCAAGTTCAGACCCCACAGGTGCCGATGAAGAATTATCTATCGGAGGCAAAGCGGCAACGATATTAGGTGCCGGTTGTGACTGAGATGGACTCGGCACGAAATTACTACTCTTATCGAAATTATTCTTTATATTTAAATATTTGATCAACATGCCTAATACATATAAGTAATATTAAATTTTTTAAACATTATTTTATTCATTTTATTGCCAATCTTTTCAATAATACTACCCAATGATTAAAGAATATAAAGGATTACGCACAAAAATAGCTATATATGTCAAGTTATAGTTATGTTTAGCGTTGTGTCAACCCGGTTTGCCAAACCGAATCAATTCGGGTAGAGGGCAACTCGCATCAAACCGAGCTACAGTCTATCCAACCCGGTTTCAGTTTGAAACCGCAATCGCGTCAACTCGTGTCCAGTTCGAGCGAGTACGAATGCGATGCAATGCGAATAAGCTGATGCGGGCTGATAATAGGTACTTAAGAGATATTGGTTTCTTTCTTGTATCTTATAAATGCTCATATGATTAATAATAAATAAACGCCTAATACATTGTTTTTCAGTCATCGATATTTTTTCCCATCCCTATTATTTATTACGATTTTAATTCGGGTAGGAGTACCCGAATTAAAATCGTAAACCGTATCGTAATACGGTTTATAACTTATAACGGGGTTCATGAACGAATGAATGATGTCATACAGTAATGGATGATTCGGTTTGGTTGAATCGGTTTGTAATTCGGTTTGAGCAAAATTATGATTCGGTTTAACCGATTTGAAAAAATTACGGTTTGACCCATCTCTAGTTATGTTAGGAATATCGACGCGGAATATACATTTATGTATCTGTCTCATTTACACCAAGGTGACTTGTCCCTTAATGAAAGAGACAAATAATAATTCCTTTGTTTCGAATATGGCAATATTTTGTTCACTTACCACACTGGGACCGCCCATAGACCAAAATGACGCCATTTTAGTTACTATTTCGAAACCACAGACTATGAAACCAAAAACTCACAGGGGTAGCCACCGTGTAACCTAGTATGAGATAGCGATATTTGTGGGAGTGTGGCCAGGTTGACACGTTTTTCCTAAGGTATCGGGAAACTTTGACCGCTCTTTAAAAAATATAATTGCTAAAATATCGATATTTTAACTTTGAGTGGAACTACAGTGCACATACATGCGTGGGTCACCAGCCATCACCCAGAACTAATAAAAACACTGTATAACATAAACATAATTTAAGTAAATAGCTAGTTCTGAAAATAAAAACTATTGTAATAAAAGCTAATAACAAAATAATATCTAGTCCGCCCCGTGACCCCGAAATTTGTAAAGTAATCGAAACGTCGCGTGGAGAAGTTAAAAAAAGCAAAACTTACCCCAAATCCGCGATTAAATCCGTAAATAATAGTTTTATTTCAAAAACAATATCTACTGCGCAACCATATACAGCTCAATGCATATAAAGAAAAAGCTTCAAAAATAAAAGATAATTAATGAGGTTTGTTTTTTAATATGTAATTTAAATCTTTAATATTTTTATTTTAGGGAATATCAACCGTCGGGCCGCTGGCCACCCCAAATAATGTAAATATTTGCCTCCAAAACGTCAAATTTCCTGGAGTCAAGCGGTTACGCCGATAAGGACAGGCTACAAAAGCTTGCATCTCTTTCTTACATGAACGTTACGTATAAATCTCTTTCGTTTTGTGTAAAAGGGATGGAACATGTGACTCCGTCTATTAGTTTCTCCGTCTACGCAAAAACTGCATTAAATGTCAAACTGTGGCGTTACCTGTCAATCGGAGTAAACAAATCTGCAATCAAAGAATTTCGAATAATTCATTGTTTAATCTCGTTTGTTAAGTTTGTTTAGTTTGATTATTAGTTTAATTAATAAGTTTTTAAAATGCCTCAGTGTTGTGTTAAAGGATTCGAGTCGAGTTCAAGCAAAAAGGACCCCAACATTTATTTTCATAGGTTAGTAACTGTTTTTACGAAATACTACCAAATATGTGCTAAATTTACATTTTGGGTTTGTTTTTATCATATATAAATGAATTTGGATCTTGTTGATTAAGTTTGAGACTCTCCTAGACGTTATTTATACAAGTAGTGTGAATAACAACCGTATTGTTTGTTTACACACAAGTTTAGGGATGAGTCTATTCGATACGAAATTATTTATATCGATATCATCATTTTTAAATATTTTGATCTTTATTTTTCAAAAAAAGAATAACAGTATATATTTAAATATATATTTAGACCGACAAAAAGTGTCTTTTTTTTTAGATTACCTATATACATACGTACCAGGACAAAATGGATACAAAAAATTGGAAGCTATTGGAACCCTCCAATAAATACATTTATTTGTTCATTACATTTTGAAAAAGAAAACAGCTTTCCAACATATATTCCCGGTAAGTGAAAATTTTTAATCATACAACTGTTAATCAATAACAAAGATGACATGCAAGATAATTTGGACAATTGGTGGTCGATTGGATAATGTTCTGGAGAACCTTTTAATGAACAGAAATAGTTCTATATTTTATTATTAATTATTATAATTGTTTATCTTAACCAACACTTTCATAATCATTGATTGAATTGTAAGTGAGACATAATGATTTTCCTGTCAAATAATGGCAATAAAAATCTGCCTATATTATTTCATTTTATTTGGTATGTATTATATGTTCTGATAGGTGTTTTTGATTTTAGCAAAGAATGGTGCAACGTAATAATGAACGAAATGTATGAGATGTAACTGGGTGTTTGTTTCATTAGGTATAACCTTGTAACGGTTGTAGCATGTAAATAAGTATTAGTTGGTCATATATTTATATTATGGCGACTAAAAGAGTAACGATAATTGTGAAGTATAAGTATATTTTTAGGAATATCAATTAATAAATATAGGTCTACCAGAATCTCATGGCATAAAATTAAAAAAAAAACAACGATTTTTATGTGGCAATACCATCGACGAACAGCTGATTCAAAACTTGAGTTATGTCATTCGATGTGAATATTTTAAGATTTCTATCCTTTCTTAGCGAAAAGGTACAAATTAGTTCTACTATCACAAGTGCGACACATTGTTTACAAGGTTTATCACTAGATCCGTGAATAATTTGGTCAAATTTAAACAAAATCGTCGATTTTAAAATCGACGTCGTTTTAACAAGTAAGTCGGAGTGAATAGTTTTGATACTTCATTTTTTTTTGGTTAGTGTTAGATATGTGTATGTGTTTTATCGTATATTGATATCATTTTTTGAAACTAAACAGTAATGCATTAAATACCTATTTACAGGAGTTTCCAGAGATATTAGATAAGGAACGGTTTATTATTATTCCTTTATCTTCATCGTCTTCATCAGAAGATTTACAGGAAAAGTATTTAGAAGTAAGCTCTGACTAAAGTGTTAATGAAATAAAGAAGACTGGAAATAAAATTATACGTTAACAAGAAGAGAGAATTAAAACGAAACTGGTGGCTCGGTACCACTATTTTTATCTACGTTTTGAAAGTACCAGCGCTCCATCTATATTATAAATACTCGTAAGACTCGTATGTATGTTATAATTTAAAACTGAAAAAAAACTTATTTGCCTATTTTAATTGGCTATTAATCTAAAAGTACAATTTTGAAGTAATTATAATGTTTAAATAACCTTTATAATTTTACTTAAAACATTATGTAATTTATTTAAAAAGTTGTACTAAAAAAATAATGTCAATTTGAAATAAAAAATAATTACAATTATTGAAAGTATCAAAATATGTTCATCCAATTACCCCAGTGTTGCAATGCGTAAATTCAAATTTCCCAAAATGCCATGAGATTCTGGTAGACCTATACCTCCAACCGTCACATACATAGTCACACTAAGATCAAAATGTTTAATACATCATATTACTATTGTTTATGTAGCAGTTGTATTTTTTATTAGTTTTGTTACAAATACATTTATGTATTTTTTGTTTGGTTGACTGATTTGAAAAATATATATGTTTGCTAAATATCTGTATTTTTCTAGATTATAGTTATAATTTGGCAAAAAAATATTGACATGGTGAAAATTGGTGCATAAGGAAAAAAGTGTGGCAATACTATTCGAAGTCGCAAGCAAATTCTAGATATTAATAAAGCTGTATTTTATCTTACGTGTGTATTATTTGACAAATCCAATCCAAACATCATGTAAAACTTACCCATGAAATAAATTATAGCATGATAAAAATATCTACCTATTTATATCGTATTTAATTTTTAATGATTGTACTATCAAATCCTAAAATCCCCTGTTTATACTATACATATAAACCGAAAATTAAAAATGTTTTATTAATGTTATTTGTATGCCACTGTTGATCATCGATATCGATAGAAAATGCGGTACTAGCGTATCACTATTTTTAGGGGCGGAGCCGCCGCCATTTTAGTTTCACAAAGTGGTACGCGTCACGTGACCTTATGCTTTATCCTCTAAATTCTATAATCATTGATACTACCTATATCCCAAGTTTCTTTCCTCGCGCTGTACCATCGAGCCCAAAATCAAACATTGATTTCAAAAACTCTTTTTCTAGATAGTGACGGTAAATCGGTATTAACAGTTTCTGTCTCGGGTAGTATCAAGTCGAGACGGGATCGCAAATTTCTACCAAACATAAGTTTAGCCGGTGTTTCCTTTGTGGAATAGTGCACGGTATTCCTGTAGTTAAGTAAATAGCCCAGTAATACATTATTTATTTCCTGCATTGGTAAATTATCTTTTATAATATGTACATTTTAGCATCTTTTGTAAAATTTTGACTGCATTTTCTGCCTGACCATTGCTTGGAGGATGACAAATTCATATATTTAATACCATTGAATTTGCAAAATTTTCTAAATTCTAAAGAATTAATTTTGACATCGTTATCAGAAACTAACAAGTTTGGTATACCAAATGTCGCAAAAATATGCTTCAAAACAACGATTAGGGCTTGGGTAGAATTGCCATTTTGCATGTGAATACAATGAAGCCACTTACTGAAAGCATCTACTATGACTAGATAGACCCTCTGTCCTATGCTCATATATGGACTAAGAGCCCGTGAACCCCAGATCTTCGTTATTTTATAAAAGCTGAAAGTTTGTCAGCGCTTGCTCCCGACATAGGTTAGACCGATGTACCATTATGAAGTTTGGGTTGCCCTGGCTTTGACAGGTAAACGGTACTAAAGGTGTGTAAAATACCGATCTACTTTCTTCAAATAATAAAGTGCGATTTTTTGGTATTATCTTCAGAATATTATTAAAAATCACATTATTCATCGCCAGACACTTAACATCCTGGCAACCCCTTGCCAGACACCCTTACTGTTCATGAAATTATAATTTTACTTACGTTAAAGTATAAAAGCTGATTTCTATATATAATACTTGAGTAATAAGTAAATGATGTTTCCTCATTAGCTAGACATTTTTGATACTTCCAAACCCTTACCAGACAAGCATGTAGTAGGAGCGAGCGCGAGGCAGCATATACATGGATGAGCGCGAGTGAAATGCGCTTGTGTTGTTGCATACATGCTTATATCAAATAAAACTATAATACATATATGCTATCTTCAAATATTATTAATGTAATATTCATTATTAGTTATAAGAATAATATTTCAGACAAACTTTCAGCTTTTATAAAATAACGAAGGTCTGTGGTTCGCGGGCTCTTCCTCTAATAGTAAATGTGCACGCGCTGCCACGGACCTGTGGCGGCGAGCCACGGCGGCGGCGCACATCTTAAGCTGAAAACACATTGTAGGTTTTTGTCTTACGCATAGAGTAAAGAAGCGGCCATAAATACTAGAGCAACGCGTCTTACAGCGATCTGAACAATAGATTCTTTTGTTGTGTGCACACTGTCGGTCGAAATTCGAGGGCATGACCTTCAAAAACAAAAAACGTCTGAGACATACAGCGCAACTAACATAAATTGACAAGTGGTGAAATTAGGAACTAGAAATGAAAGTAAAAAATATCTTCAACGCTTTCATTAAAATATTACTTTCATAATTTATACAATGTACATTTATACTAGTAGTCCAATAGTAGTAATGATAATAATGTCCAATGTAATGAAATTTGAAGAGAGAAAAAAATAATAATTTCTCCCTGCACCACAGCGCTTTTGGGTGATTTGCGATTGTGGACAAACTTGAGTTTACACAAAAATGGGTTTGGTAAATATGGCTACCAACTTTTTAAGCCAAACTAATATAACATTTCTTAAAACTTACAATTAAATTAGAATTTATAATATACAAGGTGTAATTTTCTTCATTCAATCTGCATACAAATTAAAATTGTTGAATACAATTTGGACATTTCTAATTATTTACATGAGATTCCCAGCAACACGCTGGGAATCTAACTTGACTTAATAGAAATAAACACCGCAGTTTTTTGACCAGTTGTTTGTAAATACTAGACTGGACGTAATTGACAGCCTCCGTGGCGCAGTTGGTTAGACGCCGCCTGTGAAACGAGAGGCCACGGGTTCGAGCCCCGCACCGAGACAAATGTTTGTGAGACCCAGTAAGTATTGGTCTCGGGTCTGGATGTTTGAGAGACCGAAAAGTCTCTCGTAGTTCCCGATACCCACGACACAACACTTAATTGATCTTAATGTGTGGTTGAGTGTATTTATTTATTTAATTATCAGTAATTAGCCAAAAGTTCGTCTGTGTGTTCATTTAAAAAAATGGAAGAAAAACGATTAGAGTATGTGCGTAATAGAGAAATTATTTATAATGTTAAATGTAAAGAATACAAATATACTCACTTAAAGTAAGAAGTATGGGAACAAATAGTCAGTACCTATTTGTACTAAAGATAATAAAGTATCATACTAACATTGATTTAAAAACTAAGGATAGGCCCTTCAGTACATTGGGTACGTCAAAAAGATGCCTGTGAAAATCGCGCCATCTGTCAGATTTTTACAACAATGGCGGCCATGAAATCGTTTTTCAATGATGCTAAAATAAATGTTATATTTACTTAAAGTAATATAACTTTTACTTAGCGGTGGTAAGAAATATTATCTTTTTTTTTTTTGATAATTTTCAGTCATCTTTATTGCACCCACGCACGATAAATTAGGCATTTGTCAACGACTTACAAACCGGTGCCCTGTGACGTCACAACCGCTGCACTGGTGTTGTAAACCAGTTTCGTGACAACACTTTTCCCGCTCTCCGCCCCGTCCATATATTTTACGTCAATGCATACTAAGGATAACGGAGTAATTTTTTATACAATCAAATATTAAGTTATTGATGTTAAAATTTCAAAATACACGCGCTGTTTTAGGAATTATAATAGGAAAAAGTTAACCTTGTTATTTGTCTTCAGGTAGTCTCTTTTTTGTTTTCTTTTAAAATGACACTGGCAGTAGAAATATATAAAAAAAAAGACAACAAGAACAAGACGTGTGCTCGAAACACGATCTTGCCTACTTTGGAATTCACACATTTTATACATAAGTATTTCTAATATGTGTACACGGCATTGTTGCTTAACATTTTTCCACAGTAAATTTATTCTCAATATGTAATCCATGTTTGTGTACAGAATTTAATCAATCACAGTATTATATAATTGATTGATGTGTGATTTAACGTTAATTGAATCATTGATTTTGACAATAAAACAGTTGCAAACTCGAATGTGATTCCGAATGTGATAGTACCACAGGTTATCACAGATAAGAACTGTTTATAATAAGCGCCAACTAGGATTGATTTCATTTAATAAAATATATTATTTATTTGTTTATATAGAGATGAGATAAAGAGTACATAAAAATCGACTCTTCCATCCCTAAAAGCTTAGTCATTGGCAGACGAGAAAACCGTCCTTTGTCAATGAAATAAAAAAAATAAAAACGTACGTGGGCCCTCTGACGACCCGTACGAACCATGTAAGATGTGCTCTTTACCATAGTTTTGTACTCTTTACTCTATGCGTAAGACAAAAACCTACAATGTGTTTTCAGCTTTACACTTACACAAGTCCATAAGCGTGCAACTTAGAAGGAAAAAAAGAATACAAAATATTCATGAGCACGTAACGCCATCTAAACGTGAGCACGGGAATAAATTGTATGGTAATTACACTCGACAACACTAGATGGCGTACGCATTGATGTAACAATAATAAATTCAGCAATTTTTATATATGATATTATACACACTAACGTATTTATTAATTTAAACATTTTGCAATCATATTTTAATTAAAGTAATTTTAAATGAGTCCTTACACAAAAACTAACAATCAGTCTATCATCTATGGGCTGAGCCATAGATAGGCAGTTATGTCATTTTTGAAAATTTTCAAAACTGTTCAAAACTTTTTCATTTCTCGCAATTTCTCGTTTCTGATTCCTGTTGATATTTTCTCATTGTGACACATACTGACCCTCCCGATATCTTCTACCACACGATAATTACGGCTCGCTACCTGGACTGATATCTTCCTTGTGAATGATAAACCACGGCTGCTGAATACGGATTTGTTTTCGCTTTGTCAATAGATTTGCCTTGAAAAGATGCCACGAAGAGAGTGCTGTGTTTTCGGTTGTCATCAGTTTGGTATGTTTACTGCTACTTGCATTTAATTATAATTTAACTTAGAACTTATTATTCTTTGCTAAGTCTGGGTGGCTTGACTTATTTGATATCAAGTATATTTATATATGTATAGGCGTTCTTCACATACCCGGATAAAATATAGCCTTGTTCACCGGGGATAGTGTAGCTTCCCAACAGTGAAATAATTTTTCAAATCGGTCAAGTATTTTCGGAGCCTCTTTAATCCAAAAAATTTTTTTTTTTTTTTTTTTTCTCCCCTTTTTTCCATCTACAATCGGCTCATGCAGCCATAATTAGATATGGTCTCGGTTGGGTTTTAGTATTGGTTATTCTCCATTGAGAATTAACCTCATGAAATTTCTCAGTGTCTTGGGTCGAATATATGCAGTCTCTTCAATCTTTTAACATCTTGTTTGTCCAAAAGTTTTCTAGCTAATTCATTTGTGTGCTCAGAGAGCCTCTCTTTATAACGCTCATTGCTCCTATTTACTTCCTCCTTAACTGTGGACATTTCCAGGTATTTGTGTATTTCTGTGTTTTTTACAAACCAGGCTGCACCTGATATTGATCGCAGGGCAATGTTTTGGAATCTCTGTAATATCTCGAGGTTAGAGTTGCTAGCCGAGCCCCATAGCTCTATTCCATACGTCCATATTGGTTTTATAATTGATTTATAGATCAAGACTTTGTTACTGACTGATAACCGCGACTTCCGCCCAATTAGCCATGTGAGATTTTTGTATAATATTGTTGCCTCCCTCTTTTTCGTCTGGATATGCTTTGCCCAAGTCAATCTCCGGTCAAGGTGTAGTCCTAAATACTTCACGCAATTGCTAGTAGGTAGTGGTTTCCCTTCCATAGTTATAGGTGCGCAATCCCCTTTTCTTAGGGTAAAAGTAATTTGTATCGATTTAGTTACACTAGCCTTAATTCTCCATTTTCTCAACCATTCGTCTATTTTATTCATTTGGGTCTGTAATTTTTGGGATGCAACGTTGGGATCCTTATCACTGGCAAGGCAAGCTGTATCATCAGCATATGTAGCCGTTATTACATTATCTGTACTTGGTAGGTCTGCTGTATATATGGTATATAATACTGGGCCTAGTACTGACCCCTGCGGAACTGATGCGCTAATATCATACAGTTTTGAATACTCATCTTCAAACTTTACTTGAAAGCTCCTTTCATGCAGGTAGGATTTTAGTATTGCATAGAAAGAATTAGGCACAACCAGTTTGAGTTTGTAGAGTAATCCATCATGCCACACTTTGTCAAATGCTTGCTGTATATCTAAAAATACTGCTGAGCAGTATTCTTTTTTCTCTAAAGATTGTCTAATTTTGTGCACTACTCGATGTACTTGCTCTATTGTTCCGTGGTTTTCTCGGAAGCCAAATTGGTGGTCAGGTATAATTTTGTGTTCCTGCAACACTGGCTTCAGTCGTTGCAAAAAGAGTTTTTCAAATACCTTTGAAAGCACTGGAAGAAGGCTAATAGGTCTGTATGAACTAGGTTCATTTGGTGGTTTTCCTGGTTTTGGTAATAGACATATCTGTGAGATTTTCCATATTTTGGGAAAGTATTGTATCCTGAAAACAGCGTTGCACAGCATAGTCAGAAACACTATTGGCTTTCTTGGTAAGCGTTTAAGTATCTCTCCAGTTATAAGATCAAACCCTGGAGCCTTTTTATTTTTTAGGTGTTGTATGGTTCTTTTCAACTCTTTCGGAGTTACCTGTTTCAATGGCAGTGATAGCTGGTGGTCGCTATTGATTAGCCTTACCACTTCGTTGTCGAAGTCACTCATTGTGGAAGGGTTGGGAGTGAAGATCTTGCTCAGATGTTCAGCGAATAACTCTGCTTTTTCATTAGGTCGTCTAGCCCAAGTTCCACTGTTTGTTTTTAAAGGTGGAACAAACTGTTGTGGCCTTTTGAAGCTTTTTGTTATCTTCCATAGTGAGTAATTGTCTTTACTTTGAGCTGACAATGTGGACAGTTTATGTTGCAGAGTAGCATTTCTATTTTCTTGAATTATATATTTCAGTTCTCGTGAAGCTCTATTAAATTCGGCTCGGTCATATTCGGACCTAGTTAGATGCAGACGCCTTCTAATTTTTCTCTTTTCACTTAATTTCTTCCGTATTTCAAGTGGTATGTCCAATTTATCTACTGCAGGATTTAGGGTTGGTGTCGCAAGCCATGCCGCTTTCTGTATTAAATTAGTTATATAAAATGCTGCATCTTCTATCTCTGTTGCAGTTTTAAGCCTAATTCTTAAGTTTGTTTCCCCTTCAAGATATTCAGCAAACGCATTCCAATCTGTTTTATGATTACTTAATTTTTGACTATATTTTCTGTGTAAAGCTGTTATACTTAGGACAGCCAAAACAGGTGTGTGATCGGATACCGTGTCGAATAGGGGTTTCACATCTAAATACATCTTAGAGAGCCCCCTTGTTAAGTAAAAATCTAGGAGATCTGGCATTCGTTTGGGATCTGTAGGCCAGTAAGTAGGTTCACATGTCGATAACGGCATTAGTTTAAGATTATCAACGCATTTTTTTAACTCTCTTCCTCTTGTAGTTGTTAACCTAGAGCCCCAATATGTGTGCTTACTATTCCAATCCCCTCCACAAATAAATTTTTGACCCAATGTGCGGAAATAACGGAAAAACATGTCGTCTTTTATATTGTATTTTGGTGGGCAGTAGACAGAGCTCACATTTATAGAGCCATTGTTTCCCTCTACTGTAACAGTGGTAGCTTGTAGCCAATTTTCTTTAAATTCACTGTGGAGGTGATGTTTAATATTGTTCTTAATTATCAGCGCCGTTCCTCCGTGGGATGTCCCATCGGGGTGATTAGTATTATAAAAATAATAGTTATTCAATTTAAATGTCCTAAGATTATTAAGATGAGTTTCGGATATAAGAGCAATATCTATATTATTGGTCTGTAATATTATTTCAAGTTCTTGTTTGTGTGGCAACAAACCATTGATATTCCATATGGCTATTCTCAGTGCTGTCATTGTGGCAATTTACTGAAGACTTTCATGATTAGGTTCATAATTGTGCTCATTTGTGAAATGAGTAGGTCTATTCTCTCATTTTGTTTCAATATAAGGGCTTCTAGCTTATAGGCATATTGCAATGAATGATGCTCAGCATATGTTCTCTGTGATTTATCACTGTCAGTTGTCTTCGTCTTTACTCTGTCACTCGCTTGATTTTGTACTGGTGTTGTACTTTTGTTTGCAGCTATTTCATTATACTGAATTTTGTATGGACAGTATTGTTCTTGTTGACCTGTTGGTTTTGATGTATTATCTTCAGTGGGATCCTGTGGAATGTATGTTGGAGTGCTTACTGGTTCTGCTGTGTTCCTCATTTTCAATTTTTCTTGCCATTGTTTGTTTCCTGCTAGTTTCCTTTTAAGAATTTCTTGATAAACTTTGCAACCTTTGTAGCTAGCAGGGTGACTCCCTGTGCACAGTGAACAAACTGCCGGAGCATTTTTATCTAATGTGCACAAAAAATCCAAAAAATAATCAAATCTTTCCTCTTTATAATATTAGTATTAGTATAGATTGCAAGACATATCTGAAATGAACAATGAGATAATCTTTGCACAACATTTTATTTCAGATGTTTTACATCGATTTCCAAAACCAGAATCATCTTTAGAACGGTTTTTGGAATGGAAAAAAATAGTTGGATCAAAGTTGGAGGACAAGACCAATGATGATATATACACAAATTGTCGTATTTGTAATAATCATTTTGAAGAACGCTTTTTTTACCCCCAATCTAAGCGTCTAGCTAAGACTTCTTTTCCTACTCTTAACTTGGGTAAGTTTTTATTAAAACATATTTTATTACATACGCAGTTGATCATCCATAGTGAAATTATGCATGAAAGTATTTCTTTAACATACATACTATGTTGGATAAGAAAATAACCCGACTAACTTCTCTATGTAAAAATGGCAACAAATAATGTTGAATATGTCACATGAGATACTTCTACAAAACCTTTCTAGCATTAATAATCTAATTAATAACTATAATCCTAAGATTTCTACAGCTTTCTCTGTTTTTACCCGTGAGAACCTGTAATTGGATGTGTGTTACTTATACTACTATTATATATAGATGTTTGTTACTTCTTCACACCCAAGCGGAAACGGAAGCTAGTAATAAATAAATACATATAATGTATATAGGTATATAAAAGCACCCCTCTAGTATATTACTATAATCTATGCACAAGTCTCACAAGACCCAATCCATCGCTCAATTTCGACGTTAAAGCCCGGCCACCACTTTCTAATTCGTGCGTTGCTCTTAGTTTTAATAATACCTAAATGCGTACTGTGTAATTCCCGTAACATATTTTCTCGAAGTGAAAACAGTATTACTATTTTGTGCCCTCGTAACAAAGAACCATTTTCAAATTGCAAATCCGATTTGCATTGAAAAAATGGTAAAATCGATTTGCAATTTATTTTGCGCGGCCAACCGTTTTGCATGTATTAAAAAACCACCATAAGGGTTTTGTCAAGTTTCGTTGCCTGTGTAATATCTTTAGGGCGATTCACGTATTAAAATAAGTTCAGCTGCAGTGCAGTTGCGGTTAAGTTTCGATCAAAACAGCCCTTTTCGTATTCACGTAATTTTGACAACCGCTGTCAAATACGCTCGCGTCAAGTTCGCGTCACGCAAACGTTTTAGCGTATTCTACTGCTGCGCGTATATGTCAATCTCAAACAAATTTCATACATCTGACGTACAGTAGACGCGCAGCTCACGCGCAGCTCACGCGCAGTTCACGCGCAGCTAAACACTTACAAGAATACCATTTTGTACCAAAGCGTAAACTTAATTGTAACCGCACCGCAACTTGATCGGCGCGTCAAAAAGTTACGTGAATCGCACTACTTATATCACGGATTGTAACCGCCGCGCCGCGCTGGTAAAACTTCGTTCATAAATTTTAAAGTATGTGTATCTGAGTCACTGTCGATATCTGTAACTATAGAATCTGGTATAAGCAATGATTAAAGAATATTAATCATTGGGTATAAGTGAACACTGCACAGTTGCGCGGGAAAAAAAAACGGCTACTATATTTTTGTCGCTAGACATATATTGCACAGTGTAATTATAAGTAGTCATTATGATGGCGAATCTTTGCAGTCGGAGCGCCGCGCCGTTGTCATCAGTATTCCTGTGTTTCTATTAAAACTAGATACCAAAGGCCTATGGTCGGTTTTTAAAATGAAAGGGCTCTTTAGACCATACAAATATTGATGAAATCTTTTTACGCCAAATACAATCGCAGTCGCTTCTTTTTGAATCTGGCTATAATGGACAATGTTACTAGGTATGCCAAATCGCTTGAAATGTTGTCTCAGTAAAGCCTTTATGTATACAAACACACTAGTTTTTGTTGTAGTCAAAAATACCTAGTAGTTTTGATTTTATAGGTATTCAAAGTTTTGAAAAATATCGAGTCCCGCTACAGTCACGTGATGGCTTGTGACGTCATTTTACAACGCGCCGCACGGGCCACGACTCGCTTCGTATCAAATCGCCAGCGATTATAGTAGTTGTAATAGCTTGCGCAGTGTTTTGTTGTTGGTTTTCGTTCGCGTATTAAGTTAATAGTTTAATAATAGTAAATATTATTCGATTAATAAAATGGATGAAGGATTCGAAAAAGGGCAATCGGATAATCTACCTAAAATAGATGGATTAATGGTTGCGCATTACTTATCAACAAATAGTGATTTCGTTGCCGCCGAAATGCGAGGAATAAAAATGCAACGGTAAGTGAAATTTCCGTGCTACTACTTATGCTTAATAGTTTATCTGTTCTAAATTGTTTTATCAAAACAAAATACCCAACTAATGTCGTAATGGAAGAATGCAACTCAAATAGTAGAACTACCTACCTACCATTAAATTTGTAAGTTAAAGACAACAAATATGTATGTATTATAGTTTTGTAGCTAAAAGCTTGTTAAAAGCCTTTAGGTATAAACGTAATATTATAGTACTCTGTGGGTATAAATTCAACGGCACGGGCGCGCGACCACGAGCGGACTGAGTGAGCCAGCGAGCGTGTTGTGCTATGACGTCACACCGTAACCGGCAGCCCGGGTCGTACGGTTACAACTTGTTTTACTTCTAAATCGGAAACTAATTGACATATCGAAGTAATTCTTTCACTAGTATTTTTTATTTTTGCTAGAGAATATGGAGTGCTAATAATCAAAATTAGTTAACATTCTTCATTACGTTTGCTAACCGTAAGCGCGCAAGACGCGAATACTAGAGGACGTTCATGACTGTCGCTGTCCTAATCACGTAAATTCATGATATTATGAAGTGAAAATCTAAATATGAAAAGAAAAATAAGTCGGTATTTTTTCCGCAAACTGTAATTTTAGTTTGAGGTAGTTCGGCACCGTAGACGGAGAAACTAATCGGCACCTGGCAACACAGGTCAAGAGTGTCAAAAGTAAATCGTGAGGTAAATAATGTTTGTCTTCGTGTTCCTTAGATTTAGATACCTAGTAATTGGATTAGAATTACTTTCTATATTTTTATCCTATTTGCAATCTTTTTTTTGTGTTATAATGAACAAATTACGTCTTTATAATTATAGGAAATGTACTCTTTGTGGTGCACGAAAGACGCCTCAATCCAAAATAATCTTAACAGGATTTCCGTTAGACCCAGATCGGTTAGTGAAACACATTATTTCTCAATCTTAATTTCAAACTCTAGAGTGAGATGTTCAGTGGTACATATATAATTCTTTACGTACAATAGATAGAAGGCGTGTATATCCATATTGTTCACTGTTACACATGCTAATCTCATTGTAGGTACCAAATCATAGTGAATTTTTGTTGATAAACTTATTCATTTAAATATGAATCATCTAATATATTGTGTATGCAAATAAGTGAGCTTGTGTCCAATTCTTATTATTAGGAATATTTACAAAAATACACTTAAAGTATAAAATAATATGAAAACTAAAAAGATTGTATATTTCAGTATTTGTAATATTTTGGCGTAATATCATAAATATTGTTTTTTTTTATTGTTTGTCACAAGTTCTGAGGTAAATTAGATAAGTAGGCATTTAACCGTTCCCATTTCTAGCAAAATAAACAATGGAATTTAATCATGTAACTACTTTCAGATGTCGATTATGGGTAAAAGCAACGGGTGATGAGGACTTAGTCCATCTGCCAATAGAGAAGTTGCATAGCATCAAGTATTTATGTGATTCTCATTTTGCCCGTGATTGTTTTAACAAAAAAGGGAACCGCTTGCTCAGTACTGCAGTGCCAACCGAGAGACTTGTCAGACCACTTTTATCTGATGAATGTTTAGAAGAGTTTCCTTTGCATATTCAATCATTTTATGATAAGAAAATATATAAATCAGGTATGTTAACATCCTTTGATATTAACAAATGTACATTAAATTATTACTTACCTATTGAATGAGTAAAGTATGTATAAATACTCACACTTAGTTTCCATCATTGACAATATATTTATGTTCATGATGGACATCATACCAACTAACTTGAGAGGTTGCTATAGAAATTTCCATTGCTATAAAGATTGCTAAAGAAGTTGATTAATTTTTGGTACAGAGGTTGTCATCTGACATCCTGGATTGACACATAGACTAATATTATCCCAAGAAATGTTATGTTCCCATTGAATGTGCCAGGAATTCAAACTCAAAACGATGGAGTAGGATAGAGAAAATGGCGAATGAAATGAATTGTTTGCCTTATGTCATAGTATAAAATGGATGAATTGGGATGTAACATACGTAACCCTTCATGTTTTATATATCAAAGTATATCATTATGAACATGATTATTGAAAAAGTATATTCTGCCCGAAATATTGGTATTATGGTGATTTTTTTACTCTTACTGCGGAATGTTCACATATTTACTTGGCGATGAATGGAGCAATCGGCAAACTAGATAGAAATATCACAACACTTAATATGATATTTTACAGGCCGTTTGTGAAGTGCTAATTGGACATCTAGTATGTCTAACATGACCATTTATTTTATGTGCCAGAGCGGGAAATCTGTGGAATTAAATAATAATAAAAAGTTTTTGGTGTTTTACAAGTTTTCAATAAAGAAGATTGAATTACAAAAAATAATCATAGCACTAAACACGAAACAGTTTGGCACGATTTATAAGCCCCAGTAGTGGCGTGACTTCCAGGCAGGCACATGACGTACTCAATAATTGTGGATTTTTTTTTAAATCAAGATTGTTTTTTACTGGAATAATTTGACCCAACCGTTTTCAGTAATAGTTCGATAAAGCATTTTGAGCGGGAAATAATTTTTATCATCGTTTTGTCTGTTTGCAAAAGCGGGACTATGTAGACCTAGCTGGGGACACCGGGACAGACTTCCTGAAAGCAGGACTGTCTCGCTTAAATCGGGACGTATGGTCACGTTAAGTATATCATCCAAGGTGGTAGTTGGCAATTCATTATGTAGTGAATCTGGCCTACTGAGTACCTACTGAGTACTGAGACTAGGGCTACCACCGTCTTTTCATTGCATTTAAAGTACATTGGTTACTATTGGTAGAAAAAAAGTATGTAGTAATAAATTATAGTACAATTTATTTTTATTATGTTTAAATACATATATTTTTTAATTATTTTTGGTGTTTGAATCAAATTGGTATCTCTAAACAATTACACAGCATCTTTACAGTTTATATTCAAAATAAAAAAAGCAATATTTTATTTTTCTGTTCTCGCGTATCATATTTTTCACCAAAAAATTGGTGTAATGAATACACCCTGTATTTGATCGGTTTCACTATCGAAATTACGTTTCGTAAGTGTATGAGGGGTATATTCTTGTCCATGATTCATAGATTGTTTTAAAGCATAAATCCATCGAGTTTGAATAATATAGAGGGAAAGCTGTCATACATTTGCGTCTTCAAAAACTTTTTTTTGTTTGTAATGTTGTTAGCACTCCTATGTTAGTGAGAATTTAACTAATTACTAGCTGAACCCGCGACTTCGTTTGCGTGGAATTTAACAAAAACTTTATTTTTCTAAAATAAATGATTTTTTCTAAAATAAATGCAGCCTAAGTTACTCTTTAATAAATCTGCTACCTGACAGTAAAAGTCCCGTCAAAATCGGTCCAGCCATTTCAGAGATTAGCCGGAACAAACAGACAGACAGACAAAAAAATCTAAGGTCATTTTCGTTATAGGTATCGTGTATATAACGATATGAAGTTGGACTTCCATGTTATTTATATGTATAAATTTAACAACAAATTGCTGTAAATTCCTTTGATAGCCGAAAGTATATTACCTATTATCCTTTTAAAACCTGTCAAATATCAGCCAATAGGAGGGCAGAAAAAGGTGACCCAGCACCACCATGTTATCTACATTTTTGAAGTACCAGCGCTCCCTCTATATCTATACTAATATTGTAAAGCTGCAGAGTTTGTTTGTTTGTTTGAACGCGCTAATCTCTGGAACTACTGGTCCAATTTGAATGATTCTTTCGGTGTTGGGTAGTCAATTTATCGAGGAAGGCTATAGGCTATATATCATCACGCTATGACCTATAGGAGGAAAGCAGTAGTGACATTTCTAGCAAATACGAGGAAATTTTGTTCGTTTTTCGTGGTCCGATTGGTCGATATTCGAAACTGATAGTCAGAATTAAACATTTTGACTGCCATTTTAAAACGTGAATGCACCCGGGCGGAGCCGGGCCCAACCGCTAGTTATATATAAGTACTCTAAAGGCCTTTTTCATCGACAATTATATAAGCGAAATACAGCGATTGGATTTTTTTTGCAAATATTTTTTATCAGCTCTCCCTCTATATAATATACTAGCTTTTGCCCGCAACTTCGTCTGCACTATTAACTTTATTTACAATATATTTTATATACTTGAAAATCGATTCTTCACCAAATAAGATATTACGTCCTCATTTCTCCCCTGAAACTGAGAGCATTCTAAAACTCCGAATTACGTTACTATTTATTTATTTATTTATTAAATTATGTGGTCTATTACTTACTTTATCAACAACGATTTCCCGCTTTGACTGCACTTAAAACTTAAACATCCAAAACCTAACAATTGGTCATTATTTATCTATAATAAGTAGATACTATTAAATATAAAAAATAATCCCTCTAAAATTTATAATATAATCCCAGAACTACGCACAATTTGCACGAAACCCATATAAGTATGTTTAAAATGAAAGTTGCCCCATATTCCAACACAATCTTTCGTCCTTTTCCTCCTTTTCCCTGACCCTTCCCGTAAATGTGAAACACTTACAAAATTATTAAAAATTAAAATATTACTTTCCCTGTCCAGTTCTTGAACATACCATCAAGCTCATTTTTAAGGGATTTTTTGTACCCACGGAACCCTAAATACTTTTTATAAAATTATATCTCCTTCGTGCCATTTTTCAAAAATTAACGCACGCCAATTTCTTGTGTTTATAATAGGTAGCTAAAATTCAAATTTTCATACCAGTAACAGGGGTTTCGATTTTGCATATATAATTACGACCCTTATTTTAAGCCCTTTGGGGCTAACTTAAGACAAAAAGTATGAAGTTATTTTTGTTTAATTGACTACATAAAGTGCCGAGTTTGAAATCTGCAAATTTCACGGTTTCGTTTTTCCATACAACACAATTTCACCCTTTTCACCCCTTTAGGTATTGAATTTCGGTAAATACTTCATTAGTGCTGCTCTACATTATGATAGGAAGCCCCGTGTAAAATTTTAAGTTCATAGCTTCAGTAGTTTCTTCTGTGCGTTGATGCAACAGTTCAGTTCTACAAAATGTCAACCCTTATTTTAACCAATTTAGGGTTAAATTTAGAAAAATGAAGTATGCAGCTATGTTTGGTTTTGTTTGATTTACAAAAGTGCAAAGTTTGACAACTGTGACTTTAACGGTTTCGATTTTCCATACAACCGTTTTTTACCCATTTCACCCCCTTAAGGTTTGAATTTCCAAAAATCCCTTCTTAGTGCTATCCTACGTCACAATAGAAATCCTTGTGTAAAATTACATGTTTCTAGCTCCAGTAGTTTCGGCTGTGCGTTGATTAGATAGTCATTAAATTACCCTAGTCTCACAACATTTCAGCCCTTATTTTAATCCCTTTAGGGTTAATTTTAGACAAACAAAGTATGCAGTTAGTTTTATTTTAAAACGTATAACTAAAGTGCTGAGTTTGACAATTGTAACTTTTACGGTTTCGATTTTCCATACAAACGTTTTTTACCCTTTTCACCCTCTTAGGGGTTGAATTTCCAAAAATCCCTTCTTAGTGCTCACCTACGTCATAATAAAAATCTCTGTGGAAAATTTCACGTTTCTAGCTCCAGTAGTTTCGGCTGTGCGTTGATTAGACAGTCATTAAATCACCCTAGACTTGCAACACTTCAACCCTTATTTTAACCCTTTTATGGCTAATTTTCGACAAACAAAGTATGCAGTTCGTTTTCTTTCTAAATGACTAACTAAAGTGCCAAGTTTGACAGTTGTAACTATAACGGTTTCGATTTTCCATACAATGGGTTTTTACCCTTTTCACCCCCTTAGGGGTTGAATTTCCAAAAATCCCTTCTTAGTGCTCACCTACGTCATAATAGGAACCTCTGTGGAAAATTTCACTTTCCTAGCTTCAGTAGTTTCGGCTGTACGTTGATACGTCAGTCAGTCAGTCAGTCAGGTTCCTCTTTTATATATATAGATAAGTACTCTAAAGGCCTTATTCATAGACAATTTTAAAATGTGTTTTAGCTATCGAATGTTTTGTCCTCTTCCCTCGAAATGAATTCAAAGGTCGTTCGAAAGGGACAAAACATTCAATAACTAAAACACGTTTTAAAATTGCCTATGAATAAGGCCTTTAGAGTACTTATATATTATATAGAGGGAGAGCTGATAAAAAATATTTGCAAAAAAATCCAATCGCTGTATTTCGCTTATCAAAAAAATTAATATGCCTAACTTTTCGATATCCCAAAGAAATCAAATCATGCCAAATAAAGTATTTTCGTTTACTTTATTGTTTACATTAAGTATAGAGTACAATTACTTGAAACAACGTACCATACTTTATTAAAAAGTACCGATTGCAACCCTGACACAGCTGACAGCTGTCAAATGTGCTAATAAAATTGTTTTTACAATCTGGTCACACCGTTTCAATGTGTATTATTTTCAAATGGTTTTCGTTTCTTCCGTTTTTTAGATAATTTAAAACTTTTATTCGTGCGCTTTTTAACGACTTTCTGCATTATTGGACTCCTACGATTCTTCTAACACTGTTTGACCTCTGCATTCTATAACTGAGACTCTAACTTGCTTTAAGATTATTTGGATATGTTTATCCAACATTAAAATGCCATGGCTGGTTCTGTAAGGAGTTGTTGTGTGCCAAAATGTAACAAAAATCGTAAGTAATCCGACTTTCATTAATCTTTGGTTCTATTTTGTATTTTGAGGTTATGTTAGTGATAGTGGGAACTAGTAAGACTGGTGTCCAGAATCGGATTTAAGTGATTTATATTTAGACAGCTTCATGTTCTATTATTTCTCAAGTTTTAATTTCTTAACTACTGTAAAATAACATCGCCCATCTCCATTGGTAGGTTGGTGTATTTTGAAACATAAGTACCTAGTTTATTTGGGCACTGTTCCCTCCATTCCCATAATAATTTCGTATGTGCTGGCTATGGGGACACTCCAGAGACAATTGAGTGATGTGTGAAAATCATGCAATAATAAAATTGTACCATACTAACACCTATAATTGTTTTTTTTATTTACTTTTTGTAATAATTTGTATGCAGAAAGTATCATTTTTTTTACATATGCAGGTACACACAACATTGTCCTGCATACATTTCCTGACCCGGAGAGAGAGACAGAAAGGTTTAATTCTTGGGTGAATGCTGCAGGAATAAACACATCTTCTTTAGACATTAATTTCATTTATAAAAATAGGAGGATATGCCATGACCACTTTGCAGAAAAATATTTGACTTGGACGAGAAGGTTGACTCATGATGCTATACCAACGTTATGCTTGCCTGGTAATTTAATAATAATTATTACCATTTCTTTACTCATTTTATATTACTGTAAATTATGTACACAAATATTATCTTCATATTATGTATGTATTGTAACTTTGTCAGAAAAACAATTCGAAATAAAATCATTAGTTCTGAGCCTAACTCCTACATCCCAACTTACAAGCTGTTCCACTTTATAATTGGCTGATGGAAACAAAAGTTAAGTAAAAGTTGGTAGAATTGGTGTTTCTATTTTACCTAAGTTTGTTCATAAACTACTTGTAACCATTTATCCAATCTTCAGGCAGGTTGTATTTTAGGTGTGTGTAATATGATTATATTCAATTAAATTAAGAACTAAATTTACGAATTAGATTTTAGTAAACATGTCATTTCAATATAAGAAAATACGGAAAATTAAAATAAAATTATATGAATCTAAAATTTGTTTAAATGTAGATCCTTTTATCATCTTAACTATAACATCCCGATGATGGTCGTAAATTTAAGGTTTTAACTAGTTACAATATTAATTTCTTGGGCATAATCTGGAAATTTTCAAGGAAACAAGCAAATAATATTTTATACATATCCTCTGTCGTGAATCGTATAGTTTAGTCACGTTGCGCTAGATGGCGTCAACGTCAAGTACGCTAATTTATTTACGTTGCCCTGTATGCCAGTTGCGAGTCAACTGGAGTCAACTTTCATAATGTCAATTTAGAATCTCCAAAAACTAAACTTGTTTAACTGCGTGTATGCATATTATGTTAGAATTTATTTGATTTTTTAAAGAAAAAAAATTTGTACTTTGCAGTGTTGTATTAATGCATTGAGGTACTAAGCATTTGCGTTAACCTTTGTCGTATACGTGCCCGGCCAGCATTTCGCGAGAATTTATCATAGTAACAATTTTCTTTTACCGAGTAAAGGATATTATTTAATGTTGTCGGTGTCATATTCGGAAGGACGCTTTTAGAATTTGTTGTATGTGTACTTAGCAATCTTCTGTTTTTAAATGCCTAGGCTTTGCACCTTTGGATGCAGACCAGCCGGTAAGTTCTCATATCGTTATAAATGTTCTTTTGAATCATGAAGCTAGATTAAGAAGGTTAGATAACCTGCATTCAGACATTACAGAATTGCAATTAAACGAATCATAACGAATTAACTGCTGAATTTAAATTTGCTGACTACAATATTTTTTTTTTACTATGATTACATTCTTTTATCATCTCTGCCAGTTGTTTTGGGCTGAAAATCATTACTCAAATATTTTCTCTTTTTTTCTTACTTTTTTTAGAAAGTAAAGATAAAATCCTCAACTAAATAATATGAATGATTGATACAATTTTTTTGGAACCTTTTCAGGTACAGTCCACCGTTTTCCCAACTATAAAAAGTTTCCTGAACGTTTTAAGGAGTGGGTTATAATATGTGGTGGTACCCTAGCAACAGCATCTGATTATGAACACTACAAAAATAAAATAGTTTGTGATAGGCATTTTACATACCAAGATCACAATCGTAACCACCGATTAAATGCTTTAGCAGTTCCTTCACTTTATTTATCAGGTAAGTGGTGCTAAGTTTACACTGATCTGCAAAAAATCTAAAATGTGGGTGTCCTTGACAGCTCTACTAACCCCTTCTGGGAAAAAGGCGTGAGTTTATGTATGTATGTAAAAAATCTTCCTTTCAATGTCAATATTGTTTGTATACAGAATTTGACCCTTCTTAATCTTGATCTGTTGATTCTTGATTCAAATTGTTGCTATCACATACATACATATAATATGAATACTGAACTACAAAGAAGAAGTAAGTTAGAAAATCTTCAATATCTTCAATAGTTAGGTTTATGAAATAAATACTTAAGAAAGGAATATTTAATGCGTTCCAGTGTATTTTTTAACAAATTAATTAATGAAAGGTGTGTAGCATATTTGTGGCACATAAAAGATTTTCAGAATATATTGATAAGTGCGTGGTGGCCTGTTGGTAAACAGAACAGACGCGGCTGCCAACATGTTTACGGTGGTCGCGGGTTCAAATCCCAGGGCACACCTCTGACTTTTCGGAGTCATGTGTGTATTGATAGTCAATCACCACACACTAAATCGGTGAAGGAAAACATCGTGAGGAAACCTGCATACCATAGCGGTTCATAAGAATTTATATGGTATGTAAGTCCGCCAACCCGCACTAGGCCAGCGTGGTGGAGTATATGGCCTAACCGCTCTCAATCGTACTTTCGATTGTAGAGTAGGCTCGTGCCCTGCAGTGGGACGTATATGGGCTGATACAGATTGATTAGTTGATGACCACGCCATTATCAATGTGTACTGGAATCTATAAGAATTATCTCTCTAATTTTCCATTGTCCATGATTGTTACAATGAACAGCTATATTAAGATACAAAAATGAATTTTCTCTTTTAACATGACTATGGTGAAACAAAAGGAATGGTGTGAGATATTAGAATATACTTTTATGTTTGTGATCATAGAATCCCCTCACAGTGAGATACTCAAGTACACAGTGTTTCAGCAGTGTAAAATCATGATGAATCAAGTTTATGTCAAGAAGGTGTCTTTCACCATTAGATATTTCTTTTACATTGCACTTAGCTTACTGTCAGACCATTAGGCCAGTATAGAAAAGATTTTGAGCACCACTGGACAGTGTGTTGCATAAGTGACAGTAAATGAATTCTCTCTCTCCTCTCTCTCCTCGCTCCCCCTCCCCCCCCCCCTCCCCCTCTCACAATCACTCCCTCTATTTCCCCTCTTTCCCTCTCCCCCTCTCCCCCCTCTCTCCCTCCCTCTCACAATCTCTCTCCACTAGGAAGTTCACTGCTATACAGATTCATTGAATGTAATATGTATTTATACAAAATAATATCTCTCTAAACAGTTGTACAGCGATTATTTATGCCATGTTCATTTAATTGTCAATTGCCATTTGAATAGATTGGTGTGATAATGTTACTGCTGCATTCTCAAACCACTCTTAAATGTTAAGTTACATTTAATTATACATGTCACATTTACACAATACATTTGAGTGGGATGTGTGTAGTTAAGTGTAACGCAATATTTTAGTGGCGTTTGAATATTTGGGCGAAAATACTAGATTTGATTTTCAGTTTTTTGATTTTCCAGATTTGCACAAAAACTGAAAGTGACTGTTGCAAATTGCATCTCATGAGAACCATGGGGTTGATGGTACATGATAAAAGGCAAATATGTTAAAACAATTCATTACAGAAGACTACTTGATTCAATTATAATTAACCATTTAAGTTTACTTGCATTTAAAGCCTGATACAATTTATTGTGACTAACTCTATGGCGGGATCTTTTTTGTTGGGATGAAACGGATAGTGATTTGGCCGGATACTGGATAGTTACCGGATATCCATTTCATCTCTACTTTTTTGTCTTTGGGTTTAAAGTGATGTATTCTGGTCATAATTGAATCATAAATGTATTTTTGATTTTATGTTATTATATTACAATAAAAAATACTACATAAATCACGATTATTATTTACCATACCACAAGATTGTATTCAATAACCTTTTGCAAAGGTGCATTATGCGTTCATATTAATCACATTTTTTTTAAATTTGTTTCAGGTAAACCAGTTGGAAGTTCGACACAGAGACATACATCCCCCACTGCAAGTGTTGCTACCCAAGGTCAGTCTGAATCTATATCTATACTTCTATACCTTAGAGTATTTATTATAAAGAGGGAGTGCAGATACTTCATAAACATAGATAAAAATGGTGGTGCCGGGCCACTTTTTTCTGACCTACTATTGGCTGATATTAGACAGGTTGCCCAACATGAACAAATTACTTGACAAAGAAAAGTAAAAATTATTAATTTTGAGCTATTTAATTTCACTTAAACTTGTTTTAAAAGGATAATAGCTAAATATACTTTCGGTTATGAAAGGAATTAATAGCAATTTATTGCTAAATAATAAAATTTTCACTAACATAGTAGCGGTACCAACATTACGAACAAGAAAATATCTACATTTTTCAAGACGCAAATGTATGACAGCGCTCCCTCTATATGATAAATACTCTAAGATGACCAGAACCCTCAGAAGTTATTATTTTTTTGAAAATAAAAATTATGATTCGGTAATTTACGCGCAGCTATCTTCCTTTGATAACATTGCCGTAGATATATGTTTTAATCAAAACAATTACATTATAGTTAAAAAAAAACTAAAAATACATATTTGAATAAAAGACCCAACTAAAAACAAACAAAAAACAAAGCGTTGGGTGCTCACAACAACTACTTAACCTCAAGCACCCTAGCTTTTTAACCATAAAATCAGGCTATGGAAACTTAGAGTAAATGAAATGGTACGGCATAAAAAACGCCATCTACTAAGGGGATCAAAGAAATCATATGTAATTCCGGTAATTATTATTGAAGAAAAAAGATGGCGCTTTCAGTGAGTCATTTCAAAGTTGCAAATGAAAAAAATTGGTAAGTTTCCATTTTTGGTGATTAATTCTTATTACACAGTAATTGATCATACATATAGCACAAAGGTGAAATCACACTATAGTATTCCGTATTACGCATATAGTAAAGAAGCGGCCATAAATACTAGAGAAAAACGTCTTAGACAATGGATTCTTTTGTTGTGTATACATTATCAGTCGTACGCTTAAGTCGTGACCTTGTATGTTCCATTGTCCTGATTGGCCAGTTAGGCGCTTCTGGTATCTATGGCCGCTTCTTTGCTCTATGCGTAAGTCATACGTACGATAGTATGATTTCACACTAATATTCTTTTTTTGGAGTTTTTAGGTTGCTGTTACCATTTAACTATTGCAAAAATATCATTTGATTGTATGATGAATTTAGAGATCCGAACTCCGTCTTGGAGTTGATCTTGTTCCTCCGTCTTGGCGTCGAGTCTCCCGCTTCAATCACTTCTTTGTGAAATTGTTTTTGTAATCTGTTACAATGACTCAACGGTCCTGTTGTGTACCCGGCTGTTCCGTGAAGCTTGGAGACGGTATGTATTATAAGCACAATTAATTAAAGCTGTCATTACCCAATGCCTACATCTATCAAACACTATTAGTAGCTTCGATCAAATATACACTAGATACAACATGAGCGCTTAGAAAATGGCACCGAAAAAAAAAATGCTTAAATTTCGAGTAAGCACTCTTTCGCCTTTAGTCGCGTACCGACCGTTGCTTGTGACAGTGCTTAAATGCTCTGTGAAAAAAAGCAAAAACAAAACACTTACAAAGCTTAAAACACATGGGATTTCATATTTTCGGCAATTATAATCCATGCACTTGCTTTCTACATTAATAAATATGCGAAACTGAGTACCAATAATTAAATATAAATAAATGTAGCAAACTAAAATCAACAAACTGTGCATCGCAGTTGTCCCTTTCTACTCGGTTAAATAGACAAAGATGAGTAGTGTCATGATTTGCAACAGAAAATATGTGGAATCGTTTTAATGTTTTTAAATTACTAGTAATAAGTAATGTATACTTATTATAAATTAACATCAGAAACATTTATTACAGATTTCCACTTAATGCAATAGAAAGGAATGAGTGGCATGTAATTATTTCGCAAGATATATGCGAAGAAAATTTTAAACCTAACAATTCGAGCGTGGTGTGTGTGACTCCTATTCCATATTCCTATGCACTACATATTCGGACAACATATTTAAGATAATATAAATATTACATTCTTGTAAATTCCTAGAAAAATAAGTAATCATTCGACTCCATTGCGCCTTTATTCGGCTGTCCAACTAAAGTCGTAAAATTTTATTACTTTAGAGAGCGTCTTATTCTAAAATAGACAATATTATGTGAAAAGCTACTTTACGCTCCAGGAAGAAGGTGGAATTTATGTTAATTTAATTGGAATATGTGATCTCTTTCTTAACATTATTGTTTTAATGCATCGGTGCCACTTTTTAAAGGAACATTTACGGGGAACTGTGTATCTAGTGTATATTTGATCGAAGATTAGTAGTGTTGGATAGTATGTATTGCAGTGCCGCTTAGGGGCCTTTAGTGAGGTCGCTTGAATGCCCTGTGCGTCATTGCTATGGAGCCCTACAGTCGGCTTAAAATCTAAATTTATTTTGAAACCACACTAACCAAGACTCATATCAAGTAATTATTTCAGGTGCCCTCCTTCATCGATTCCCCAATCCTAATAACCCAGACAAAATTGAACAGTTTCGTACATGGATTATGAAGATTGGAGGCGATATTATTGGAGAAGATAATAACTATATTTACAGAAACAGAAAAGTATGTCATAGACACTTTGACGAAGTTTATATTTATCCAAATATGAGACTATCTGCACTGGCAATTCCGACACTTCATATTCCAGGTAAAGCTGAAATATTCCTATTCTAATTATTTATAACAGAAATAGGCAGACGTATACACAGTACAGTACACTCAAAGAGAATGCCCATTTATAGTATCCGTAAAAAATATTGTAGATACTGATACTGTTTAAAATTTATTATAACATTATTATGGTTTTATCACTACATAGTATAAAACAAAGTCGCTTTCTCCGTTCCTATGTCCCTTTGTATGCTTAAATCTTTAAAACTACGCAACGGATTTTGAAGCGCTTTTTTTAAAATGAAAAAGTGATTCAAGAGGAAGGTTTATATGTATAATACGTACATATTATTGTAAAGAAATCTATATGCACCCGGGCTAAGCTGGGTCGGGCCGTTAGTATTTTATAAAATACAGTAATTATAATTAAAAATATTTTTATTGGATTTCAAATTCCTTCTACATCATTTCATGTAACCCCTGAGATATCGCATACTCAAGGTATGTATTGCATGAATAAAGTATTTTGAACGAGACCGCCTTCGAACAGCCTCGTTCAATTAAAGTTCGGGGGTGCTGGTTGCGTGGTAAATAATACCAGTGATTAGATGATAGAAACTTTATTCGCACTGAAAAGTACGGTTTTCAAATACAATGTCTGACGACACGTAGCGGCGGCGCCGTGGCGATGAAGCTTGGCTCGATCGGCGTGCAGGGTTCTCCCGGCAGCGATTCCACGTCTTGAAATGCTTGCTGACTACTTGCTGACTACTTGCTGGCTTGCTGACTACTTGCTGACTTCTTGATGTTTCTTCTCTCGTAGGCCGGAACCGAACTGATTTGCCCGACCCAGGAGGCCTACCTATATTCCAAATTTTAGGCTAATCCCTAGTGTCGGGCCCGCGATCGTCACAGGCGCGCTCGACCAATGAGAGCGCGCGCTGCGGGGTGTCGCTGTAGCGACTTGCGGGGCGGTAGCTCGGTCCTGCGGGGAGTGCGGGGCCGCGAGGTGCAAATCCGCACTAGATTTGTGGGAGGCACCTAAGTTCTGCGGACCTCGCACCCGACATTAAACTCAAATACATATAAATACTGGGTCTTACAAATTTTCTCTAATCTACTCAGATCGTTATATAATGTTAGTAAATAAGTTAATATTGCACATAACAATTTCTCACAGTTAAATTATACAAATACAAATTCTTACATCTACATGACTTATTAGCTTGAGCTTATTGGAACTTTATTTATATACAAGAATATTACACATAGGAAAATAACACAGATTCATATAAGAAAATAACAAAGATTCATATAGGAAAATAACAAGCATTCGTGTAGGAACATTACATAAAGATATGACACAAACATTAACGTACTGGAACATTATACATAAAGATTAAAGATATAACACAAATATCAACATATTAAGGCTTATGACTATCAAATTGGTCTTCGTCCTGCACATTCTCCCGCCGTGCACCGTAGCGACGCGACGGTGCATCTTCATTCGGTGCAGGGCGACTCGTCGTTCTCGACGCTCTGGATTACGACGATCTTCCTGGACGGGCGTCGTAGCACGCCGCCCCTCGTGGCGACGTCGACTGTTCGGGTGGCGCCGTCCGGTCCCGGATACGTGGCGCAGATGCGCCCGCGCACCCAGGTGTTGCGTGGCAGGTTGTTGTCGACGACCCGCACTAGGTCGCCGACACGGAGTTCAACGCCCCGTCTATGGGGCTCCCGCCGGTTGCGGAGCTCGGGCAGGTACTCTTTGAGCCAACGCGCCCAGAAGGCGTCGGCGAGTGCCTGCGTCGCACGCAGGCTGGCGTACGGGCTGGCGGTGTGGTCCGCTGGCAGGCCCGTAGCGGCGAAGTGTCCCTGACCGCCCAGCAGGAAGTGGTTAGGCGTCAGGGACTCAGGATCGGCAGGATCTACTGACACATGTGTTAATGGTCGACTGTTTAGAGTGAGTTCGACTTCGGTGAGCAGGGTGTGGAGAGTTTCTTCATTGGGGCTCTTCTGGTGGAGCACCGTGGTTAGTGCGGTTTTCACCGACCGCACCAACCTCTCCCACGCGCCTCCCATGAATGGAGCTCCTGGGGGGATGAACCTCCATGAGATGGCTTTCTTCGACGCTTCTTGCTTCGCACCGGAGAGAAGAGTTTGGCGAATTTCCGCATCCGCCCCGTGGAAGTTTGTCGCGTTGTCCGACCAGATCTCGGTCGGACAACCGCGTCGCGCGATCATTCGCCGCAATGCCATGATTGCGGATTCGGTGCTCAGCGAGGCTACTACCTCGAGATGTACTGCGCGTACGGTGAGGCATGTGAATAGCGCGACGTATCTCTTCTGTGTGCTTCTTCCGACGGTCACGGTGAGTGGGCCGAAGTAATCGAGGCCCGTGTATGTGAACGGGCGTTGATGGTGCGCCAAGCGGCATGTCGGCAGGTCTCCTGTTGCCGGTCTCGGAGGTGTCGCGGTTCTTGCGCGACACATTTGACATTTCGATATTACTATCTTGACTGTCGGTCGCAGTCGCACGACCCATTTATGTTGCTTGACTTGGTTTACGGTGGCTTCCACTCCTGCGTGATGCAGAGTCTTGTGCACATGAAGGATCCACAGTTGTGTGGCCCGGTGGTTTCCGTCTATGACTGGAGGAGTTTTCATTTCTTCTGACACTCCAGTGGCGGCGTTGATTCGGCTCTTCAGGACGATGATATCGTCCTCAAGTTTTATGCTGAGTTGGCGTAGTCGGCTATGTCTCCCGACCTCCTTGCCTGCCCGCAGCGCCTTGAGTTCTTCTTTGAACGTCTCTTCCTGGACGTTCTTTATTATCAATTTTTCCGCCATCCGCTGATACTCCGCTGTTAATGTGACATACTTATCTGTCGCTGCGGGTTGGCGTGTCCTGACTGTCGGATTGGTTGTGGTGTTCGCGGCTCGCCAATCAGGGTCGCGGCGTGGACCCCTTTTCGTTCGCTTGTAATTGACTTGTTCTATCTTGCGCCGGAACATAGCGACTGCTTGCAACACCCTTGCTGTCGCCCTGAGATATCTCGTCCACGACGAGAAGCGTGTGACGTCAGGTATCACGCTTGACTGGTCGCCGGTGTAGATGTTGTTTACGCGCTCTTCGCCCGAAGGTGGCGGTGAGCTCGGTGTCTCCACTGGCCATGTATCTGGGTCTTGACGTAGGAATTCCGGTCCCTGAAACCATCTGTGGTTCGAGTCTAGTTGTTCCGGGACGTTTCGTGTGGCGTCGTCCGCCACGTTCCAGCGCGTTGGTACCCATCGCCACTCTGACGTTCTTGTGATTTCTTCGATGGCTGCTATGCGATGGGCCACGTAGGGCTTGTAACTTCTGGCCCCGGTCCGGATCCACGCGAGCGCGGTCCGACTGTCCGTCCAGAACGTCGTCGCGTCGGGCTTCCTGGTGTGCTCCTCTCTGACTGCGGCTGCCATTCTGGCTCCCAATAGGGCCGCTTGGAGTTCCAGGCGCGGGATCGATAATAACTTTAGAGGAGCTACCTTTGCTTTCGCGGCGACGAGAGTGGTGGACACCGCTCCTCCGTGGTCCACTGCGCGCCAATATAGCGCGGATGCGTACGCCTTCTCGCTGGCGTCGCAGAATACGTGCAGCTCCAGTCGTTGAGCCGCGCTGTAATTGAGATATAAACGGGGAATTATTACATTATTTATATTTTTTAGACAGTTTATCCACTGTCCCCATTCTGCGGCTAAATCACCCTCTAGGTGATCGTCCCAGTCGACTCCTTTTCGCCACACTTCCTGTAGTAGCTGTTTCGCCTGTATCGTTATAGGAGTGATGAGACCAAGTGGGTCGAATATCGACATCACTATCTTCAGTGCCCCCCTCTTGGTGGGAGGCCCTTCTAGAAGGCTCGGTGGGATACGGGTCGCATCTAGGTCGAATTGGAAAGTGTCCGCCTGTGGCTCCCAGGTAAGGCCGAGCACTCTTTCGGTTTGTCCGCCTTCAATGTTCACTGTTGAGTTGCTTCCAACGTGCTCGCCGATTTTTTGCAATAGTTCGGGCGAGTTCGAGGCCCACTTGCGCAGCTGGAAGTTGGCCTTTTCGTGAATCTTCTGTATTTGTTTGACGACTGTTTCCGCTTGTTCGATGTTTATGAAACTATCCAGGTAGTCGTCCATATAGTGTTTTCTCTTTATGGCCGCTGCCGCCTCCGGATATTGTTCCGCGTGATGCTCTGCGTTCTTGTTCATGACGAAAATTGCTGTGGCGGGTGAGCACGATGCCCCGAATATGAGTGACTTCATCCGGTATTCTTCAGGTGGAGCGTCGTCTCGGCGTTCCCCTCGCCACAGGTACCTCAGAGCGTCTCTGTCTTCTTCGCGTAATTGTATACGCATAAACATTTCGGTTATATCCGCGGTGATCGCCACTTTGTGTTCCCGGAAGCGCATTAACACCCCTGGGAGTGGTTGTAGGAGGTCGGGTCCGGTCAGGAGCATGTCGTTTAGTGACACGCCCCTGGTCTTGGCGGCTGCGTCGTGGACCACCCTCAGCTTGTCAGGTTTGAGGGCGTTGACTACGGCGAAATGCGGCAGGTACCACGTTCTTCCTGGCATCTTCTTGGCGGGCGCTGGTTCCGCGTAACCCTTTTGAAGTAGCATGTTCATTTGTTCGTTGTACTTCTTTTTCAGCAGCGCGTCTTTATCGATCTTCTTTTCGATGCCGTGGAGCCTTCGTAGGGTGTTGTCGTAGTTGTCGGGGAGTGTAGCTTCCTCCGACTTCCAAAGGAGGGCGGTCTGATACCCGCCTCCAGGCAGCTGCGTTGTATTCGCCTCGAGTATGCGGAGCGCTTTTTGCTCGGGGTCGTTTTCCGGACGCTTCGGATTTAGATACGTGTTGTCGGTCGTTATGTATTCAGCCACCATTTTCTCCATATTTTCTTCGGATGTGTGACCGACAAAGTTCACTTGGTGTCCGAGCGTTCGAGTTCTGCTGCCGTGCACCACCCAGCCCAGTGGTGTGAGTTTTTTTTTTTTTTTTTTTTTTTTATGTTATAGGGGGCAAACGAGCACGCGGTTCACCTGATGGTAAGTGAATACCGCTGCCCATGGACATCTGCAACACCAAAGGGCATGGAGATGCGTTGCCGGCCTTTGAGGTGGGAATACGCTCGTTTTTTGAAGGTCGCCAAGTCGTATCTGTCCGGGAATGATCCCGCTGGCAACTGGTTCCACAGATTTGTAGTACGTGGGAGAAAGTGCCGGGAAAAACGTACTGTGGTGGATTTCCAACCTCCAAGGTGATGTGGGTGGTATTTGGAGGTTTGACGTGTAGTACGGTAGCGGAACTCAGCAGCAGGGACAAGTCCGAACAATTCACGAGAACACTCCCCGTGGTAAATGCGATAGAGAATGCAGAGCGAAGCTACATCTCTACGCAAAGCCAAAGGATCGAGCCGGTCGGAGAGAACCTGGTCGTCAATGATTCGAGCAGCCCGACGTTGAATGCGGTCGAAAGGAAGAAGCTGGTACTGGGGTGCCCCAGCCCAAAGATGGGAGCAATATTCCACGTGGGGCCGGACTTGCGCCTTATACAGTTGCATACGTTGACCCGACGTGAAATATCGCCTCGATCTGTTGAGCACACCTAGCTTCTTTGAGGCCAATTTGGCCTTACTTTCCAGGTGACCGCGGAATTGAACGTCACTCGATATCTCGACACCAAGAATTCCGATACTGGCTGTGGCAATTAGGGGAGTGCCCTGGAACTGAGGTGATACGACGAAAGGCGTTTTTTTTGCGGTAAACGCGCAAACTTGTGTTTTTGAGGCGTTAAATTCGACCAAGTTGTGTCGGCCCCAATCCGAGACTTTGGATAGAAAGGACTCGACTTCAGACACAAGTTTGTTTCGACACTCGTAGACGTTTTCCCGAGAAATATTGGCTCGGCCGGTATATAAGGCATCACCCGTGCTGTCATCCGCATAGCAATGTATGCCGCTAATTTGCAGCATATCATTAATATGCAGAAGAAATAGCGTGGGAGATAGCACACAGCCTTGCGGGACACCAGCGTTCACGGACTTGAGATCCGAGCATGCACCGTCGACAGCGACCTTGATGCTCCGGTCCGCTAGAAAGCTGGCTAGCCATTTGCACAATTTCTCGGGAAGCCCGTAGGAAGGAAGTTTCGACAGAAGCGCTCTGTGCCAGACCCTATCAAAGGCCTTCGCTACATCCAGACTAACGGCCAGCGCCTCCCCCTTACTCTCGATCGCCTTTGACCATCTATGCGTTAGGTACACGAGAAGATCACCAGCCGAGCGGCCCCTACGGAAACCGTATTGACGGTCACTTAATAGCTGATGATCTTCAAGGTACCCAAGGAGTTGACTGTTGACAATGGATTCCATTGTCTTCGAGAGCAAAGAGGTAATGGCTATGGGCCTGTAGTTGGAAGGATTTGAGCGCTCGCCTTTTTTAGGTATCGGGTGCACTAAAGCTGTCTTCCACGAAGCCGGGACTACGCCTAAGAAATAGGAGTGCCGAAAAAGACGCGTTAAAACTGGAGCCAACTCAGGAGCACACTTCTTTAATACAATAGGAGGGATACCATCGGGTCCACTCGATTTATGGATGTCGAGAGAGAACAGCGCTTTACGCACTAGCCGTTGCGAAAACCGAATTTCCGGCATATTAGTGTTGCACCGCGGGATAGTAGGCGGTTCGCTTCCCCCGTCATCCAAAAAAGAGTTAGACGCAAAAAGAGAGCCTAGGAGATCGGCTTTCTCCCTTGCGCCATGGGCCAATGATGCATCCCCCCTACGAAGAGGTGGAAAGGAAGGGCTACAAAAATTCCCCATGGCAGCTTTGGCGAGTGACCAAAACGCACGCGTTCCCGAAGGAAGTCGAATCAATCTCTCGCCAATTCTGCCAATGTGATCCGACTTCGCCTTTGCAATCACTCTTTTGAAGGACCTCGAGGCAAAGTTATACTCCTTTTTTAAGACGCTGGTATTTACATCCTGAGCTGCCACTGCATCTGCCCAAGCTTTGTAGCATGCCTGCTTACGGCGATTTGCCATTTTGCAGGAGCGATTAAACCAGGGCTTGGATCCGCCACCAATGGGCACAACAGAGGATGGAATAAATAGTTCCATTCCTTGCAGCACCACATCGGCAACAGAGTCAGCAGAGGCGTCAGGATCATCCGGCGTGAAGCAAACCCGCCCCCAAGGGTAGGACGCAAAGAATGATCGCATCCCATCCCAATCTGCTGACCTGTAGTGCCACACACGGCGACAGCCTGCAAACTGTGGGCGAATTGGGCGCATGAGTGGCACCGTAGTCCTTATCAGACAGTGATCAGATGATCCCAGAGGGGCATCGATCCCAATCAGATAATTGTCCGGATGTGAGGTCAACAGAAGGTCCAACAGGGAAGGTGTATGGCCTTCAACATCGGGTATTCGCGTCGGTGCGGCCACCACTTGTTTCAGACCATATGCCAAGGCGAATTCGTAAGCAGATCTGCCCGCATAGTCGGTGGTTGGGGACCCCAGCCATTCAGCATGGTGGGCATTAAAATCCCCAAGAACCACGACTTCTGCGGATGGAGTCTGCTCATGGATGGAATCTGTAGCCGTTTGAATGCACTCCATGAGTCGGTCCGTTTCTGAATTACCGCTATGAGACCTGTAAAGGCATGCGTAGAAGCGAGGATGGTCTTCGCCGTTAATACGCAACCAGAGGATGGACAGGTCCTTTCCTACAAAATGATGGAGGCGTTGATAGCAGACATCTTCCCCAACAAACACGCAAACCCCAGCCCGAGGCACAAAAGAGTATTCTAATTTGTACCCAGGGTAGGAGAGGTACGCGGAGTCTGCCGGAGAAGATATCTGCGTCTCGGTCAAAAAGAGCAAGGCCGGCTTAGCCGTCTCGAGGTGGTGGTGAACGGCATCAAGGTTAGAGTGTAAACCCCTGATGTTGCAGAAATCCACGGTAAAAGTGGCAGGGGTTGGCGGCGATGGGGTGCTCTTACCCCGAGTTTTCCTCCTATTAAGCGCAGTAGTGCCCCCCCCAGAATACGTGGAGCAGCCTGGACGTCCACGACCCGGTGTAAATCCGAGGTGTGGACGCCCAGGAGGGGATTCTCCAACGCCGTGGCTGTTGGTACCCCTCTGGGGTAAACAAATTTTATACGGCGCTATCATTAGGAGGGGTAGGGGGTTGGGCTTCCGGTAGCCTCACTCACTCGGTGAAACACAGTACTGTGGGTACTACTTCACACCGGTTTTCTGTGAGGTCGTGGTATCACTCCGGCCGAGCCAGCCCATTTATAGTACTGCCTAAGCAGTTACACGGCTCTCCCACGACAAAAAGTGAGTGAGGCCACTGGTTGGTTTCTTCGACCCGATCTTGTTCGGGTGGCTATTAATAGGTGCCAGTTGTCTTGACCTATTAATATTTTCGGGATCACTTGGTCGGTGATTATAGTGTCCGTGATTCCCTTCAGATGCGGACAGTTGCTTATTGCTTCTGGTGATATTTTCTGTGCAGCTAGGCGTAGGTCAGGTACTGTCCGGGCTTGTATGTGTAGGTCGCGTCGGTTCTTGCCTCGGAGCAGTATCTTCACACGACGTGAGGAGTGGTCTTCTTTTGTGTTCCCGTCGTATGTGCAGATGCGTAGTGGGTCGTCCGGTCCCACTGCGCCTATGTCGTCCGCGAGGCCTTGGTCGATCAGCGTTACTGTAGATCCGTCGTCGAGTAACGCGTAGGTATCGCGGGCTCCCGCCGGTCCCGAGACTCGTACTGGTGCAATCTTCAGGTACGACACGCTTGATGCCCACGTCGAATTCACCTTCTCTTCCTCGGCGTCTTCGTTCACCTTTGGCGGCGCGCTCCTTCTTGAGTGCAGCAGCTGGTGGTGAGGATGTTCGCATCCATCTATGCCGCACTTCTTTGTCTTGCACGTGTGTTGTTGAGTGCGGCGTCGCAGGCATCGGAAGCAGAAGTGGTGTCTCTTGGCCGCGTCCCATCGTTGGTCGATAGTTGCGTTTTTAAATTTATTGCACTCTGTTATTATGTGTCCCTCCTTATTGCACATAATACATACGACGTTAGGTCTCGAGTTAGCGGCTGTGTTGAACACTTTCTGTCGTGTTTGATTCGTTCGCGGTCGCTCGGTGACCGTCTCTGCGGTCGCGTATGGGCTGCAGATTTGAGCTTCTCGGTGAATGAAGCGTTCTAATTTGAGGAGGTCTGGTTCCTCCCTCGGTTGTAGTGCAGCGAACTCGTACCACTTATGTTTCAATGTGGGTGTCAGTTTTTCAACAACGGCCCGTGCTATCTCTGGATTGTACATGTAGTACATGCAACGTAAGGCCCGAAGTGTGTTCACTGCATTACTTATTTTGGTGGCAAACGTACAGGTGTCACGCGGCGCTTCACTTAGGCGTGGCAATGTTCTGAGACGTTCCATCTCGGCTGTCGCTATGGACTCTGGTCGGCCGAAACGTATCTCGAGCGTGCGCATAACGTCGTCTGGATCCGCGTTTGTTATTAAGAGGCCTTGCACTGCCTCTCTGGCGGTCCCGCGCAGGCTCCGGCGCAGGCGGGACATGTTTTCTAACTTCGAGAAATTATTCACAGATTCTTCATACGAAGCGCGAAACGTTAGCCACTCTTGATGATCACCGTTAAAATATGGTAATTCCACATACCTTGTTTGTTTTACTTGCGCGGCATGTACTGCGTTGGTGATCGCTGCAGCCAGTTGCTGCATCTCCGTCCTCTTCGGCGGGACGGCAAGTGCTCCGTCCGACATGTCTGGTGCGAGCGGAGCGGCGGCGCCGGGCTCCAATCTCGGCGCAGTGTTCGGCGGCGGCGGCGGCGGCGGCGCGGCGTGGCCTTGCTGCCAAAACGCGTTGGCGGCTGCGGCGGCTTCGAGGCCGGCCGCGGTGAGAGCGGCAGCGGAGTCCCACGGCGTGGCTTGTGGCGGCGGCGGCGGCGCGTCCCTGAAGTTCGACCGCCGTGACACGGCAGTGGTCACCGGCGGAGGGGCGCGTGCCGCTTGTTCGGCAAGCCAGGCGGCGACGGCGGGCGGCGGTCGTTGCTGCTGTTCTTGACTGTTCGGCTGCCAGGGCGCGGCAATGGCCGCTGGCGGCGGGCGTGCAGCGCTGAAGTTCGGTCCCCAGGACGCGGCAGTGGTCGCTGGTGGAAGCGCGTGCAGATCGACGAGTGGAGGCGCGGGTGCGCACTCTGCGGTCGACGTCGGCGGCAGGCGTGCAGCGCCGGAGTTCGGTCCCCAGGACGCGGCAGTGGTCGCTGGCGGAGGCGCGTGCAGGTCGGCGAGTAGAGGCGCGGGTGCGCACTCTACTGTTGACGTCGGCTGCGTCGGATGCGGGTGAAGTGACGACTCTGTGCACGGCGGGTGTGCGGCGGTGACTCCCGCCGGTGCGTGTGCGGCGGCTTCGGTGTGCGGCTCGCTCTCGATGGCGAGCAGTTGGCTATTTTGTAGCCATGTGTGGACGCGGAGTTCTTGTTCAATCTCCGCGACGGTCGTGATGTCGTCATCTTCGGTGCTCGAGTCGGCTTCGATTTGTCTGACTCGGGCGGCGGCGAGCTCGACTTTCAGTCGAGCGAGTTCGGCTCGGGCTTCGGCAAGGCGGCGAGATTTTGACGTTTTCTTGGTTCTTGCTCTTGACGGCGCTTTGCTTCTGGGTTTCTCTTCACTCCCGGCGGCGATGGTAGGTTCTGCTACCGACGGTTCGGTCGCCGCGGGATTTGAACGTTCTAGATTTATCGCGGTGGTGGTAGCATCGGTGCCGGTGCCGGTGACAGTCGTCGTAGTGCATGACGCACCCGTCTCGTCTGTCGTGGCGGTGGCGGATGTCACCGTGGCAGACGCCGAGGCCGAGGCTGAGGCGGTGTGCCTTCCCACCGATCTAGTCACTGGCATATTTCCACGCAAATCCGGCGAACTGAAGGACCAGAATGAACGAGACCGCCTTCGAACAGCCTCGTTCAATTAAAGTTCGGGGGTGCTGGTTGCGTGGTAAATAATACCAGTGATTAGATGATAGAAACTTTATTCGCACTGAAAAGTACGGTTTTCAAATACAATGTCTGACGACACGTAGCGGCGGCGCCGTGGCGATGAAGCTTGGCTCGATCGGCGTGCAGGGTTCTCCCGGCAGCGATTCCACGTCTTGAAATGCTTGCTGACTACTTGCTGGCTTGCTGACTACTTGCTGACTTCTTGATGTTTCTTCTCTCGTAGGCCGGAACCGAACTGATTTGCCCGACCCAGGAGGCCTACCTATATTCCAAATTTTAGGCTAATCCCTAGTGTCGGGCCCGCGATCGTCACAGGCGCGCTCGACCAATGAGAGCGCGCGCTGCGGGGTGTCGCTGTAGCGACTTGCGGGGCGGTAGCTCGGTCCTGCGGGGAGTGCGGGGCCGCGAGGTGCAAATCCGCACTAGATTTGTGGGAGGCACCTAAGTTCTGCGGACCTCGCACCCGACATTAAACTCAAATACATATAAATACTGGGTCTTACAAATTTTCTCTAATCTACTCAGATCGTTATATAATGTTAGTAAATAAGTTAATATTGCACATAACAATTTCTCACAGTTAAATTATACAAATACAAATTCTTACATCTACATGACTTATTAGCTTGAGCTTATTGGAACTTTATTTATATACAAGAATATTACACATAGGAAAATAACACAGATTCATATAAGAAAATAACAAAGATTCATATAGGAAAATAACAAGCATTCGTGTAGGAACATTACATAAAGATATGACACAAACATTAACGTACTGGAACATTATACATAAAGATTAAAGATATAACACAAATATCAACATATTAAGGCTTATGACTATCAAATTGGTCTTCGTCCTGCACATATTTTTTAATAAGTTCCGCCTTTACTGTTTTCAACTATATGTAAAGAAAACTATACTTCTCACCAGAAAAATCGAAACACCTTGCAAGTTTATGTTTTGTAAGGATGATTATATGTCTTTACTTTTATTTGAAAGTGCATTAGCATCTCTAAATCAATATTATATTTAACCATAAAAGAAGTAATACTACACTCATTTCAAGTATTTTACCACCTCTCAGTATATTTTCATTTCAACAATTAATATACAATTTATATATTTCCAGGTCGCCGAATAAACCCTCAGCAGTATCTAACATTAAATGAAAAACAGCTAAAATCTATAATTTCGGAAATGAAATTAAAATTACGGAAATGCAAAAATATTAATAGGAAATTGAAAGTTCTAAATGATATGGGGGCAAAACTACTAAGATCTGCTCTTTATAATGCATTGAAAGAAAAAATTACATCAGCAGCCTAAACCTTTTTTAAAATGCAAATAAGTTAACTCCTCAAGAAACCAACAGAGAGATGTTTTACTTTAGATGAAAAAATATTGCGTTTATCTCTATATAAACCATGCCCTAAAGCATATCGCATATTATCACAAATGTGTGTTTTACCAAAAAGGAAAACTTTGGAGAAGCTACTCAGTCGGATAAACCTTCAGCCTGGGATTAATGAAATATTTCTCCATTTAAAGAAGAGAGCGGAGAAAATGCCTGAACGCTTCAGATATTGCAGTCTGATATTTGACGAAATGGCAATGTCACCAAAATTATTGTATGATAAGAAGCATGACACAATACATGGATTTTTAGATAATGGTGAGCAATGTTTGAAAGTCTTTCAAAAGGAGTATCAAAAAATATAAGCAGCCAGTAGCTTTTACTTTTTGTAAAGGAAGCCCAAAATCTGCAGACCTTACAATTTTTTTAGGAATTATAATTAATAAAATTAATGAATGTGGACTAAAGGTTGTTGCAACAGTCTGTGACCAAGGCACATCGAATGTCAGAGCATTAAATATACTTATGAATCGCACCAAGGAATGGTACATAAAGGAGGAAACTCTGGTGGCTTCTTTGAAAGCAATAATAACAAAATGTATGTAATATATGATCCACCCCACCTCATGAAATGTGATAGAAATAATCTGTTGTCGAAGAATTTGGAGTTTACGGAAGACGGAAAATTAAAATTAGCCTCCTGGTCTCATGTGGAAGCCTTATATAGACGTGGACCCGGGTACAGGGGCGTAAAATTAGTTAATAAATTAACCGCTCAACATGTTCTCCTATGAATGATTCCGAAAATGAAAGTAAAAAATTCCACCCAAGTTTTCAGTGAAAATGTTGGCAATCGTTCGTTCATCATCGTTCCCATCAACACAGCAGATTTACTTTTATTCTTCGACAAATTATTTGATTCCATAAATAGCAATTAAAATAAACCAGATGGTGGAATAATATACAGAAGTGCGTAACACTCCGGTCTCCACATCATAGGTTGTGGTATAAAGTTTACCGATCCTGAAATCAATGCAGTTTGTCTCAACATGTGGTAAAAAAGGCACTGTTCCATCACTTACTAGTTGGGTAAAAACCATAGAAGCTTAATTATTGGTATAAAGAGTTAAATCAGTTACTTACTGGCAAAACCACTTTTTGGGATGAAGCAGATGAAATGAAGGTTGCAGCACGCAAGTATGTTATAACACATTGTAAAAAAGGAGCAAAAATAAAAAATAAATAACATTTCGTAATTCGATTGTTTTTTTTTAAGTCTTTATTACCCTTTGTCATATTAATTTATAATTCCTTTCATAAATTAATATTCCTCGATAGAATCGTTCAATATTGTAATTGCCATTTCATTTGAATTTTGAAACAATTTTTATTGCACATTATCAATAACCTAGAATAAACCTATATAAGTACAAAAAATGATATAGGTACATACATACATAGCTAAATAGCTTTCGGGTGTAGTTGTGTATGTATATAGATGTATATTCGAAAACTGTAGTTCATGATACTACCGCTGTAGCAGCACTTTGAGGCCTTGAGCGAAGCCAGAGTTGCCCATCTATTTTAAGTATAATCTATGCATTATTTTTTTTCATTCCATTTTCTAATCTGAAACTCATTATCAATTTTTTTTATTTGGGTCTTTTATTAAAGCGTATATTTTTAGTTTTTTTAAGAATTATTTAATGGTTTCTTTATTTTTGTACCGTTTAGCTTTTGCGATTTTGTGCTTTTCCTCAAAATAATTATAAAAGAATTGTGAAGTGATTAATACTGTTCTGTATAGATCTTTTAAAATGCCACCGAAAAAGCGGTTTATAACTTGTGAAATTTGCGGAGATCGTGCTAGTCGGAAAAATCAAGAAAAAAGAAAGTTTATGGCTAAATTTCCTTTGAATGCGGATCGGTAAGCAAAATATATAGTTATTATTTACTCTTAGGCAGGGCAGCAGACTGTATACAAACCAAATTTTAAAATTGTATTCAAACTATAAACTAGTGATGTTACATACTGTTATTATCGATAATAAATAAATTCCATATTTTTAGTTAATTCCTTGCCGACCCGTTTCGGCACAGGTTTTTGCATAATATGTGGCAATTATAAATCATTTGTGAACTACTCTGAATCAAACCAAGCTGCGACTCCTATGTAATCACTGTATTATTGAACTCGGCCGTTATTCTCGATTGTTTTACAGATGCAAGGAGTGGGTAAAAAATGTGGGTAAAGAAGATTTGATATATGTTCCTATCGAAAAACTACATACTTTGAAATATGTATGTGGCAGCCACTTTGAGAAGAAATCTTTTAATAAGAAACAAAGTCGACTTAAGAAATTTGCAGTACCAACAAAAAACTTAAAAGCTGATCCGCTTCCAGATGAAATGTTTCTTGATTTTCCTTATCGTATTCATCCAGACATTAAAATTACAACGGAACCATATATTTCCCGAGGATTATGTGACAATGAAGCTTTATTATGCCAGGTTCGACCAATCCCTGGACCTAGTAAGTCAGGTAAAAATTAAACATTTTGTTCTGTCCTGTACAATTTGTTGAATGTTCTCAATCTGAACCCTTTCTGGATCGAATAGAATCAGAGCGACACGACAAATAAGCAGGAATTCTTCACGCGCGCAAAAGAAAAGGGTCACCTAGCTTGGCTAAATACAGTGGTTAATTATTTATTAGCGACAACGGCTATGTCGAGTGTGATTTAAGGACGGCCTTTGTTCCATTATATAAATGAATTTAAGATTGATTGTATGTTATTCAAGTGTTACTTGGCTTGGAAAACAGTCAGTGTGTTAGTCTAGTGTCTACAGGTATTATTTTAATTGCGTAAAGGTTTAAGTTTAGGTGCCCCGGCCATCTCGCGAGAGTTTATTACACACATCAATGACGTTCTACAAATAGACGCGTCATACACTAACATAATGGCACAAAAAAATGGCGCGATGCGATGAAACGCGACGAATAGACATCGCCAGTTACGTAACAATAAGTGCCGCACTGTTATTGGCTAAAGCGCGTGTGACGTAGCACCAAGCATCAAGTACGGGATGACGTGGCGAGAGTTGTCAAACGTCGCTATGAGAGCGAATTTAATAATTTTATTTCATAAAAAAATAAATTTGTGTGTACTTGCGCACTAAATAAAATATTTATTTTGTTTCACAGTTCCAGAATAATTTGTACGTTATTTTAAATCAGTCTAATCTATTTTTCCGCAATTGGTTTTGAGAATACAAATAGTCAGAGAAACGTGTATCCGCGCCACTGGTTGAAGCGTGACTGATTGCACGTGAGACAATTACCTCCAAACGTCTTGCCATTATAAAGCTCGGACAACGCATCTATGCTTTATAAACATCTTAGACACACATTATTAATATTATCGGTGACATTTTCGGAAGGAAACTGCGTCAATTTGTTGTACGTGTGTGTACTTGGCAATCTTCTGTTTAAAATACCTAGTCTTCAGACCAGCTGGCTCTCATATCGTAACTAATAAGGTCGATCGTACATGATAATAGGCAAATATCATGTACAAACGACGCTTTATAGAAGAAATTATTCGAATAGGATTAAAGTTGACTTGCATTTCAATTTTGAAACATATTAATGTGTCTATTCCTATGGCAGAATCTTGTATTGGGTTTGAGGTGATGGATTTTGTTCAAAATTTAATTGAAATTTATTTTGTTGTTATGTTTTATATTACAATAAAAAGTACTCCACACATAAGGATTATTATTTACCTAACCACAAGATTGTATTCAATAATCTCATGCAAAGGTAGATTGTGCGTTCAGATTGATCACATCTTTTTTTCTTTGTTACAGATGTTGGAAGTTCCACACAGAAACGTACATCCCTCACTACAAGTGTTGCTGCTCCAGGTCAGTCTTCATAATCTTATGCAGCCTAATAAATAAGCCAACTTCCTTCTTATTGGGTCCATACATTGAATTTGAAGTGGTGGATATTTGTCATAATTAAATTATAAAACATTTGTTGTCATGTTTTTATATTAGAATAAAAAATACTCTGTACATAATGATTCTTATTTATCACATATTTTATTCAATAATAATCTCATTCAAATATACATTGTGCGTTAAGATTAATCACATATGTTTATATTTGTTCCAGATAAATCAATTGTCCAAGAGTCAACTAGTCAGAGACCAATAGATGAACCAAGTAGTCCCAAACAGACAGATACATCCGCCAATGCGAGTGTTTCTGCCCCGGGTGAGTTTTAATACCATTTTATCATTTGTATATTAACTCGTTAACACAGATCAATTTGTTTAAATAATTGTCACAAGTATTTTGGCTAGAGTTTAGGCTCTAGCCTAAACCAAATGGAGCTTGAGTTGTTAAAAAGTTCGATTAAAAGATCAGGGCAAATGTGTATGTTGACAGAGGAATGTGGCCAATAAAACAATATTTAATAATTGGATAGATATATACTATCATCTCACTATTTATTTTATATTGCTGCAGAATCCATTGAAAAACCAAACTCAAATGAAGCCACAGAAAGTCCTACAATATACGAGGAACAAGACGGTATGTACTACTGTATAAATGTTAGCTATTTGCCTGGTCTATTCCGTGCAATATCCACATAGTTTTAGATTATTTACTGTGATAGATATATATCACATCACCCCATTTAAATGTAAGAATGATTTGATCCGTGGTGCTTTACAGCTGGCTTCTCCGGCTGTAAAAGTCTTTTTACGAGGTTATTTACCTCTTTAGTTCATTGTTTTGTCACCCGCTTTGCACGGAGGGAAGTTGACAATATTTAATTTCCAACTCCTCATATTAATAACACTTTCTGATTAATTTCGTTGCGGGTTAAAGACAAGTTAGACATTCCCGGAGACTCGCCGAGCTTCAATGCTCGGTGTCATTACATTGTGTGCCACTGTTGATCCTGGCTTACAGGAGTTACAGTGGTGGGTGTGAGGGCGGGACAGTCTCCAAAAAGATATCACATCACGGGACGGAATACACTAGGCGAAAGGTGGGAGTCCTGGCAACACCTCTGCCTACTCCTTCTGGTAAAAAAGCTTGAAGTTATGTATGTATGTCCTAGTAAAGTAATTTATTATAACAGTTACAGAGGAACTTGAAACAGAACATGTCATTCCGGTATCGAAAACTTACACAAGGTACAAGCGAAACGAACCGGAATGCACCAAACCAGGTAATGTGCAGGCGATTTTCACAAGTGTGGGTGGATGGATGACCAAATTCGAAATAATAAGAACTTGGATTTTTAAAAAGTTCACTTGCAACTTGGCAAAAAAGAAAACGTTGCGGTGGCAATCGGCATTAAAGAAAAATAATTACGACAACACTAATGGAAAAATCATTGTGTTGAATAATTTTATATGTAGGTATGTACATTTTCGTACGATTTCTGTTTGTTTTGTGATATAAAATAAATAAAAAGTCTATTAATAACAATCAATAAAAATAACAAGTATCTATCTAAACCTTTGCCGTCGTAGTATATCGTATTGCCCCCTCATTAAAAACAGACTCCTTTTTGCCAAGCTATACGTATGTAGTTTTAATTTTCATTAAATCCGAGATGTGACTCATTCCTCATTATTTTGTATTTGGCTGTACACCTCCACTTGAAAAAATCAACCTGTATATTACTATTTAATTTCATATGAATAGTTGAGTAAAGTTAAATAAATAAATATGACCGTTGCAGAAGAAAGTATTGTTCCTGTCGCAAAAACTTACACATGGGAGAAGCAAAGCGAAGCTGTATCCATCAATGCAGGTAATACATAGTCAATTCATATTTGTACACTTGACTTTCACATCACGAATTCTTTTAACGCCATTCATCCTCGGCTGATATGATGCATCTGACTATTCTATGTGTCACCAATATCAAAAGTTATCCATATCCAAAATCTAGCCAACAAAGATTTATGTAAATACATTCATAATTAAACCAGCTAGAAACGTTTTAAATCTTGCACTGGGAGTAATAGAAAAGGGATGCAATACAAAACTAATGACGTCACTAGTTATAAGCATTAAGTTCTGCTCATTTGAAAGAGTTGGTAAGATGTCCCCAGTACGCTCCCACTCTTTGTTTATTATTCGCCTTATGTTACAAGCTACTTTAATACTGTTTTGACAAAAATATTTTATTTTGATAGTATTTGTGTTTGTAGGAAAAATATTCATTCATTTATTAAAGGTGAATATTTGTTTCAGATGACGTCGCTGATATGACGGAATACCTCGAGGATATGAATGAGGACTTGACTATGTTTTGCGACGACGAAGAACCTCCCTCGCCGCAACCGGGTGTAATAGGCAACAGTTACCAATGTTAGTATTTGAAACTATACAGTTTGATATTGACACATGGTACTTAATTTAACCAAAATTTTTCTCATTACCCCAGGTAACATTGTACATAAAATGAAAAAAAAAATGAGTCATTTTTTTGTCAAAAATCGTGATTTTAGCTTTCACGATTTCTGGGCATCCCATATTGATACGGGTTTTACCACTTGGCTGAAGTTTAGTTCGGTTCCGGAACTTACCTGAACCGTAAAAAGACTCTGTATCTGTAGGGGTTGATCAAAAGCCTTAAAACCTAAAATCGCGATTTTTGACAAAACTATCAGGCCGTTTTTGTTCAAACTTGGTACAATGTTGCCTAGGGGGGTTAGGAATACGTGGTTTAAATCAAATACCGTATGTAAATATCACCCTGTATACACTTATTTTGCAGAACAGTACAGATATAGCATTCAATGAAACCAAATACCAGGGTCCCTCATAATCAATTTGTACACCAAATAATTATAAAATTTTACAAGTCTCCTACCGAAATTTCGAACTCAATAAAAATATTAACATCTATTATAAATACTTAACATAGGCAATCATATGATGGTGATTTTTTGAATATTTTTCCAGATGACAAAACGTTACACGAAGGTTACCACTGTGACGTGTGCAAAGGTGAAATAAGAGGGTATGTATACGAGTAGGGATATGAACACCTACAGTTATGTGAAATACTCTATTTATTTATTTATTTATGGTTTATTCAAAGACAATTATCTTCTTCGCTCAAATTCAATTCAAATGTGTTTCGAAAGAGTCAATAAATTCAATAACTAAAATATGCGGTAAAATGTTCAATTCCGACTATCAATTTAGAATATCGACGAATCGGACCACGAAAAAAAATTACTCGTATTTGCTAGATTTGTTCACTACTGCTTCCATCCTATATGTCATAGGATTATATCGACGGCGAAGTGCCAATAACTCCTAAGTGACAAAGTCATAAATTCACACAAACTGAAAAAAACCCCTAAATTTTCGCCAAATTAAAAAGTAGTCACTATATTTGTTAATGGGGAATAGTAATAATGTAAATGTATGGTAAAATAAACTTAGGAGATTTCACTAAAACATCGGCATAATACCTTTATATTTAAAAAACGATTAGAAAGGGGCCGTTCAAGTATTACGTAAGCACCATAGGGGGGCGGGGGGGTCTTTGCTTTGCTTATTTTGGATGACATGGGGGGTAGAGGGGTCTAGATGATGATAACGTCATCAAAACAATCTTAACAGGACGATTCAAAACGCAGTTGTCCAGATAAACACAGGGATGTTATGAAAAGAAAGTTAGAAAATATAAGATATATGTTATATACAGGGTATATCAAGACTGCCACCGAAAACGAAGCCGGGTGGTAGTTTTGGTGAGTAGAAGAAACAATGCAACAAAAAAAAAGTTTTTGTTATTTTATTTTTAGAATTATAACTTCTTCAGGAATCATTAAAAACTTTAAAGTATATTAATTCAAAAATGTTTACGTAAGCACGGGGGAGGGGGTAAGAGCTTTGCTTACTTTTGCTGACAAGGGGGAATGGGGGGGTATATATTTGTAATAAATCTGCTTACGTAATACTTGAATGGCCCCAAAGTTTATTTCTCAAAAAATTTGTTAGGAGGTATTGGTACTTCACCATCGATATAGCTTGTAGCATTCCTCGATAAGTGACCTATCCAACACAAAAATATTTTTTCAATTCGAACCAGTAGTTCCTGAGATTAGAGGTAACAAACAAACAAACTCGGCTTTATACATATAATAGTACATATAGATAACTGTCTATAAATAAGGCCTATAGTCTTTATTGTACACAGAAATAACAAAAAAACAATTGCGGTTTAATCGCTCTAGACTAGGCTCTCTAGGTGGTTCTTAACCTTTTAGTCAGGGACTATTTGACAAAAACTCTGTTCAATCGTTAACTCAGTTTGTTGACTGGTTTGGTTGTACGTTAATACAGTGCAGAAATATAAATTAATTAAGGATGTTTCCGTCTATCCCTAAATAAAACATACATACAATTATTTGAACTATGGCTTCAGATGATGACTGAAAAATCCTCCACGGGCCATCAGTGGTCTACAGACTATTGACCATCGGGTTAAGAACCACTGCTCTAGGCAATAGCTTACAGATAATTTTGGGATGGAGAAAGAGAGGGCAGTTATAATAATAACCCCAATGCTATTCATTACACATGATTGCCATTTCCAATTAACTTCGTCATCTTGTTCATTTTAGAGGATTAGCATGCTTATATTTCTGCTATTACTATATGCCACTTCAAAATTTATAAATACAGATAAAGTAATTTATCAACGGAATTTTTTCACTACAATCTCCTGCCCAAAATCTACAAACAGCAAATTGCAGGTTCTCCAGTGCAAGCATGCACGTTGCAATAAGTCTCCCTTTTTTCGATCTTGAGCAGTAGTGTGACAGTGTGCGGCGTGTACTGAGTATGTGTCTGCTTGCAGGTTCCGCTACACGTGCGTGCAGTGCAGCGACCTGGACTTGTGCAGCGCGTGCGAGCTCGACAGAGCGCATCACCACCACTACGTACTGCGAGTACCCGAGCCCAGGCCTTACGTGAGTCTCACGCGCCACCAGTACACTACACACATACACATACACATATACATCACCACCACTACGTACTGCGAGTACCCGAGCCCAGGCCTTACGTGAGTCTCACGCGCCACCAGTACACTACACACATACACATACACATATACATCACCACCACTACGTACTGCGAGTACCCGAGCCCAGGCCTTACGTGAGTCTCACGCGCCACCAGTACACTACACACATACACATACACATATACATCACCACCACTACGTACTGCGAGTACCCGAGCCCAGGCCTTACGTGAGTCTCACGCGCCACCAGTACACTACACACATACACATACACATATACATCACCACCACTACGTACTGCGAGTACCCGAGCCCAGGCCTTACGTGAGTCTCACGCGCCACCAGTACACTACACACATACACATACACATATACATCACCACCACTACGTACTGCGAGTACCCGAGCCCAGGCCTTACGTGAGTCTCACGCGCCACCAGTACACTACACACATACACATACACATATACATCACCACCACTACGTACTGCGAGTACCCGAGCCCAGGCCTTACGTGAGTCTCACGCGCCACCAGTACACTACACACATACACATACACATATACATCACCACCACTACGTACTGCGAGTACCCGAGCCCAGGCCTTACGTGAGTCTCACGCGCCACCAGTACACTATACACATACTGCGATTGAGATTACCTCACATTGTTTTTCTTCACCACTATATTACGCGATTATTGACTAGCAATACTGGAATTCAAACACGACCGCCGTGAATACGCTGGTAGCCGAGTTTGATCCGTTACCAACAGGCCACCACACACTCAATACATGCACTTTACTAATGTAGTTCTTGTTGTAGGCGGAGGTACAGAGCGTGCTGGCGAGAATACGAGCGCACCTCATGCAGAAACTGGATCCTATAACACAGTCGGAACAAGACAATGATGATGCTGTAAGGTAAGAATTAATTAAATTATAACTATCTGGCGTTCAGAAATTTGTTTAATCAGTCTCAATTAAAAAAATAACATCTATAACCATAAAAAACAAAACACAATAATAATCATCATCATTTAAAACACCTGGCATTCCGGCTTCGGCCATCGAATCCAGTCTTCATCAGCAACATATTACGCGTACTAACTGATTTACATTTAAACTCAATGTGACTGTTGTACATACTACATTTTCCATCCCATCATGCCCAGTCCTTTGCTGTCCCACTGTGGCCATATCGGTCACACATTCATGACTCCGGACAGTTAATAAATAAAATTCTATATAACGCCCAATCTAAGATTCGAACCTGCGACCTCAGCGCTATAATCGTACCATACAACTGCACCACCGAGACATGTTATGTAATAATGTTGGGTATTGTGTTTTCAGTATAAAATCTGAAGTGAAATCGGAGAGTGAAGATGATGAAGATAATTATGAAACCCGTTCTCAAGACTCGTCGCACTCCTCAGTTAGCTCCAAAACACAAAAACAAAAAGATCATGTATGTATACTTATTTACCTCCAGATAATTCATACTTAAATATGAATTAATGTCTGATTACCTGAAACATGTTTTAATATTGTATGATAATTCTGGGTTTGTAATCAATATGAAGCTCCATTACAATTACTTGGCTAAGTAGTTAGAAAGTTGTTGTGAAAACTGTACTCATAAGTAAATACACTCAACAATCAAATACATAGTGCCGACCAAACAGTAACCTCGAATCTTATGTTGTGGCTGTCAAAAATTACGAGAGACTTTTCGTTCTCACATTGAACCAGAGCCGATACAAATACCTCTCAATCACTGGGCAGGTACCACCCCAGTGTTTATTTCTCCCGCCAAACAGCAGTATTGCCATTGTACAACCCTTTTGTGTTTTGGTCTGAAAAAGTTTTTAGCCAGAGTAACTATTGGATATATTGAGACTTATGTATACTTACTTATCTTATCGACAGCCTCCGTGGCGCAGTTGGTTAGACGCCGCCTGTGAAACGAGAGACCGCGGGTTCGATCCCCGCACCGAGAGAAATGTTTGTGCGGCCCACAAATATTTCTTCCGGGTCTGGGTGTTTGTGAGACCGAAAAGTCTCTCGTAGTTCCTGATACCCACGACACAAGACTCGATCTTAGTGTGGGGTCAGGACTATGTATGTGACTGTTGGGTGTTATTTATTATTATTTATTTATTATTTATGACTCAGGATGGCGAGCGCAGCTCATTCCCCTACATTATAAAACACAAGGGGAAAAAAGAAATCCACTTGCGCCAAGGAGGCTTCAATCAAATCAATGGTATTAATTTAAAACTAATGTTTGTTTTAGGACGATGAAGACCACACTACAGACAATATAGAAAGACTAGACCCTCCAGACAATGAAGAGCCTATAGATAGTATTGATATCAGTTCGGATGAAGAAACACAAAGTAACGCACAGGATGAGGAGAATAACACACTTGGTATGGAGACGAGCCCACTCAGTAGTTCGGTACGGCAACAACCCACTAGTAAACACAAAGTATTACCGAGCACTGTCAGAAAGAAAATAATATGCAATCTAAAAGATTTCATCAGAATGCGACAGACCCCACCGTCAACAGGTAAGTCTATGAACCTTTTGTTTCAACCCATCTAAGTTCCACCGCTGGGGCTACTCTACAATCGAGAATACGATTGAGAGTGGTTAGGCCGTATAGTCCAGTACACTGGTCTAGTGCGAATTGGCGGACTTTACACACCATAGAAATATAAATCGCTATGGTATGCAGGTTTCCTCACGATGTTTTCCCTCACTGCTATAGTGGGTGGTGATTGACTATCAATACATATCGTCGCTTATATTACAACAGCGCGAATATGCATTTTCTTAACTTTACAGGAGAAGTAAAAAACTTAATTATTAATAATTGAAAATAAATAAAAAGCAGATAGATATTCTACAAATTTTGAATTCTAGCTCGTGATTGGCAAGTATCGAACGCGATTGGTGCATAAAAATTACGCAGGATTTTTTTTTTCTATCCAATTACATCAGTAAGTCAATAACGGAAAAAATGCACATTCGCAGTGTTGTAATATAAGCGACGATATATGAAAAGTCCCCGGCATTTGAACCTTAACTAAATATAGTTGTCCGTATATTGTTTCCTGGCTCGGTGGCGTTATTGTATTACGGTACGATTATATAATGCTGACGACTCGGGTTCGAATCCCGGGTTGAGCTAAGTGATATTAAAGTTTACTATTTACTATCGGTTCGGATTCGGGGATTTCTGCCCGATATGGCGATAGGCCCGCCCTCTATCACATCGTGGGACGTAATACACAAGACAAAGCGTGGGTGTCCTATACAATACAATAATTCTATATTGCAAACAAAATTACAGTATTCAGCTTAAAGATAAGTTATGTTTTGTAATACAGTGGGCGATCTTATCACTTATAGAAAATAGTTAGCACCTCTGCCTACCCCTTTTAGGAAGAAGGCGTGATGTGTGTTTTTTCATACAAATTATGTTTGACTGTGACCTCGATGTTCTGTTTACTTTACATCATAAAACATGTTATAAATATAAATATATTTCAGGAAAGAGAATACGCGTCATGCCCGTCCTGAAGAAAGCAGATGTTTCAACACGAAAAGAGATAACACACAAGTTCGATTTTAAGCCTCAGAAGAAAATGATGGTAGTAAAACTGCCGCCAGGAGCGGTGCTTAACGATGGACTCAGAGGTACTTATTTATTTCATTTTATTTATATCCTTTATTGTACACTAAATAAACTTAATGATAATAATAAATACACCCATCAGTCACATACATAGTCCTGACCCCACACTATGATCGAGTCTTGTGACTTGGGTATCAGAAACTATGAGAGACTTTTCGGTGCTCGAGGCAATCTCTTACCGACTACCTTGGGATCGACAATAAGAGATATAATATAAATGATTTAACTTAATTTTAATTAGTTTAGGCGTTTGTATTCTGAGTTTTGTTCCCCAATCGGGTATTATATTTGTATGTTCCAATTTGAGAAGATTTTTGACAGCCTCTCTGGCTTAGCAGGTTGACTTCGACTATGAAACGAGTGGCTGTGGGTTCGATCCCCGAACCGACACAATTGTGCGATCCACAGATATTTATCTCGGGTCTGGGTGTTTGTGAGATCGAAAACTCTCTTGTAGTTTCTGATACCCGCGACACAAGACTTATTTGATCTTAACGTGGGGTTAGGACTATGTATGTGACTGTTGGGTGTATTTATTATAATTATGATTGAATTTTGTTGGCAGTGCTCGTTCAAAGGTTGCCGCTGAGTGAAGACACAAGACACAATGCAGATATCGACAACAGATGACAAACAGCTGATCATTAAATATAATTAATCTATAAACAGTTTTTTATTTGTAAATACTTTTTTTAAGAAACTTCCGACTGGAAAAGGGATTTTAGCACAACGGGGTCACTCTGTAAAAACGATACGAACTTCGAATATTCGGATGATCGACGTCCCGAGTAAGATATCAAGTTTTCCACTTATACAAATCAATACTAGTTACTATTATACTTATCAGTTTCTCCGAACTTAGTCTACGGAGGTCTACGGTGACGACGTACGATTGAGGCTTCCAACATTTTTTGAAGTTTTACATACGGCGTCCGAACATTCGAATTTCGTATCGTTCCTATAGAGTAACCCACCAGATTCCTATGAATGAATTGTAGTATTTTGGTTCATAAGTTCTGATCAATTAACTCAGCCTTATAGCAATTAGCACGTTGTGGGAACAATACCTTTTTTCTGATCGTCTACCATTGGGCTCGCTAGGGGGCGATCCTTGAATTGGGAGAAAAGAAACCCGTAGTCGGCTTTCCCATCAATGTTATGAGATGAAGAGGACGACTAGCGGGGGAGGCAACGTGAGACTGGAGTCGCATGGGCCTGAGTGAGACGCGAACGAGTTTGTATATTGCTCTAACATGCCCTAACCCTACAACTGCTTCAAAATGTCGGCTGAGTAAAAGAAACGGCGCTAGAAGGAAAATGCGCATAGAATGCGCCTTCATAGTACCAGTAAAATGTAAATATAAAAACAAAATATCGTTGATCCCGATACTGTTTCAAATCCGTTGTAGCATTTTTATTATATGTCTTACGTTTTCCTGCTTTATCCCGGGCGACAGATTTATATAAAATAAATTTTGTAATATAATTATATTTTACATTTGAATAATATTTTTTATTGCTATTACTTCGAGTTAATTTCTCCAAGAACTCCCAGCCCGTTTATATTTATTGAAAACATATATTTTTCCCTACACAAAAAAGTAGGTTTCATCGAGACACTAAAATCTTCGCACCGATACTAAGTTTCATAGCAAAAGTTGCATTCTCCTTTCAGCAACACTTTCGAAAGACCTCGTCCGCTACTGAGCGGGTGTTAGCAACCTACTCAGGTTCTGACTCGGTATCCAGTACGTCTCGGCCACGTCACTTGTACGAGTGGGTCAGGGACTGCAGTTCCAGAATTAATTTCCGTGTGGAGTCAAGCGGGAGCGACCGGACGTCCGGTGGTCAAGCATGATGTGGAGCCAAGTTCTGGAGGTGACGGACTGACCATTTTGAGGCGTCCGCACGCCGAACATGGACTTTGTGAGACGATGGATAAAGTCGTCCACTTGGCACTGACGCTATGAGATTATCACTCTCGATTGTGGAATTCCTGTCACCTTGAAGGTTTACGATTCTGCGGAGGGCATGGACTTAATATATAAACATTGAACTCGCCGCAGTGCGACTTTCTTTGGCGGGCTAATGAGCGCGAATCAGGAAGTCGCCGCGTACGTGATAATGGAACAAACTTGCGTTTTGTATACGCCCAGCTTCGCGATTAACGAGAGTACATACATTTCTATTAACTTGATAGATTCGGCAAATATCATTAAAAATTTTAAAAAAATCCTAACTATCGATTCTGCATAAAATCGGTTTTAAGTATAATCGATATTTCGTTCCCGTGACCCATCTCTATAGTATAGCTTTCAATTGTCATTTTGAATGTCATTCTGCCTCTAAAATAAACAAAAACAAATATTTATTCGCAGGCCCGTTTAACTTGGGCCTAAAAAGTGACCCATTTTTTTATCTCGCTTTCTCATATGCCGTTTTCGCCCCATCTTTTTCACTTACGCTATTTTTGTAAATGTGTGCGTGTGCACTCGGCACTTGCCGCCATTTTTGTCAACAGTCAATCACAGTCAATCGCTGTTTGTTAGTTTGGTTCGGCTGATTTTATTTATATTTTTAATGTTATTTCATCTATTTTGTAATCAGTAACGTAAATATTAAGCAGTGCGAACGTTATATAGTTTGTTTTGTGCAAATGGTATCTATAAACTTGTGATTTTCATGATAATTATTAATGTTGGTCACGTGTTTTGTTCCCGGGTGAATTTACCACAAATCAAATAAAGTATTGAAGAAAGTGTTGTGTGTCCTTCCCAAACAAAGTATAAAAACAATGTACTAAATGGACAGAGCTATGTTGGCGGAGCATGGAGCACAAAATTATTGAAAAACATAATTCTAACCTCATATGACAGAAACAAGGTAAATATAATATTTTATTCCGCTGTGACCATGTTGTGACACTATTCCTAGTTTTAAATTTGTTGCCGGAATATAAGAAATAACAATATGTTCAAATACATTATAAAATACAGATTTTTTGGATCTCATGTGAAAAGGTTAGCTTTTTGTATGAGTCCATCGTGACGAATTATGTAGCCATACACCTTTCATTGATACTCTCGGTTGTAGAGGATGCTCGTGCTCTGCAATTGGGACAACATAGACCGATCTAGTACAGTACAATTCAATATTAGAGCTTTTTATTGGTATAGGTACCCGCAAGTTCATCACAGCATAATTTATAATTATTTAATGTTTTATAATTATTATTTAACGTCAGGCAAGCAGTGTAAACAACTGATTGTCTTTTTCATATATATTTTGTTATTAATTAATTGTTTTATAATTTCCAGGCAAGACTCGGGTTAAATTTGCAGTCCAAGTATTTAGCAGGCAAATGGGTTCATCGTTGGAAGCATAAAGAAAGTTTCACCTCTGTGTCTGAAGGATCTCTACTCTGTAGGTTTATATGTTAATATTTACAAAGGTTAATTCACAGCATAAGTAATTATGTTCATTAATAATCTGTTTATAATATTGATATTATTTGATATGATTAAGATGTTCAGAAAAGGCATTTGTTAAAGGTTTTTGGTCATATGTTATTAAAATGAAATGCAATGCAGTAGTGTATTGAAGTTAAGAATGAAATGAATAATATTGAAAACATTATACATAAAACAGGCATGCCTACCAACCTATATTATGGACTGTAATAGTATAAAAGCATTCTTCAAAATTACCTTATTATAAACATATTTTTTGCCTATTTCTTTAATATGTTGTTATATAATAGTTAATCTCAAATGTTTTAGTATGTTGGTATTATGCATTTAATGTGTTCTATGATTTGAAGCCAACACATTTATTGTATTAATTTAACAATATTGCTTATTCTTCAATATGTTAATGTAAACAATTTACTATCATTATTTTTCATTACACTTTACACACAACATTATTGCCTATTTTTTAATGTATCATAATATCATATCACTTGATATACATTTTTGTGTATATTTTCTTATTGTAAATATGATATTATGACTTTCCCAAATATATTTTTCATTACATCCTACTTTAAATAATAATTTGTTATTAAATACTTCAGATATGTAAGCATATGTTTTTAATTTTGCTCTGTTTCAAATGTTTGTTAAATTGGGTGTATTTTATTATTAATTTACACGAATGACTTCTTATATTTAATTTACACTTTACAAATATAGCAATATTGTGCTGTTTCATGGTATTGGAAAATATATTGTGCACTAAATGTTTCCATTTATACTATTATTTGTTAGTTCAGTGATATTCTTTGATTTGGCATTGTTTTAATAGTCCTAAAATTAAGAGAATTAATATTTACAAATTGGAAATGTATAAAAAGTATTTTAGGTTGTAATATTAAATTATGATAAAAATGTTAAAAATAATGTAGAAATATGAAATAAAATTCATTTATAAATTTTGTTGAGTAAAGGTTTTGAATTATAACTTTGTTTTATTTTTTTTTATTTTCGTATGAAATCGAGTAATTTTAACATGCATATGAATGATACACAAATATAAAACCGGCAAATTTTCGGTAATAAAAATCGGATTGCTTAAAATATGTTATACATCCCTATAATTAAAAAATCGGCAATTTCGGTAAAGTACCGATTTCGAGCTCTGGTTCGAAACTCGTCAAAATATATATACGTATAACGCGCGAAGTAGATGGCTCGAATACGCGGAACAATAATCTTAAATACTATTGGTCAGTGGTAAAATTATCAATGAAAAGAATGAAAGGTCCGATGAACATTTGAATGAATTCTATGGAATTCTATATGTAGAATGTATAAATGAATGTAGTTGTGTGAGTATGCATAACGTGTTAAAACATTTGTATGGAGTTGGCCGTCTGTATTTTTAGTCGTCTGTGTTTATTCGTATAAGTAGTTTTTTGTTGGGGTATTTAATCGTACCCGTCAAAGAGAATTTAAAACACTACTACTGTAGGGAAACCTTTGAAAGTACTTAAGATAATGGGAAAGATTTGTTCTGTGAAAAATTGCCCTAGTGGGCGGAAACTGAAAAGTAAATTAAATGGTACGCCGCAGTCGTTATCATTCTTCAGACCAACAGTAAGTTTGTACAGTGTTTATCTTTAAATTAACATAAAATGTATTTAATCAAACATATTTTCTATTAACGTTTTCAAACGATACAAATTAAATATCACTTTTTGTATAATCACAGACACCAGCGAGATTAAAAAACTGGAAAAGATCTCTAGGCATCAATTTGAAAGTAACTGATTATATTTGTCACCTTCATTTTAAAGAGGAGCATATAAAAATGTACGAAACATTTAATATCAATGGCAAGCTGAAAATATTATGTACAGGGAAAAAAATGCTGAAAGAAGAAGCTTTGCCAACAATTGAGCATCAGTTTGTTCCTATGCCGGAACATAAGTTCCAAGCAAGCTTAATAGATCCACTACAGAGGCGTAACTCTAGCTCCAGATTTGAAGATGAAGAACATGATGATGATTATAACAGTGACCAACAAGAATTATTATATCGAGAAAAATATAATTTTAATGACTCTAAGGAGCTTGATCAAGATTTTAAAAACTTAACTCACAAAACACACAACTCTTTAAAGAAATGCCATCTTACTAAAAGTAAATCAAAATTAGATGATTTTTATAATAACATATTCAACTTGCGTATACTGCCTCCATTATGGTTGTATATAGAAAGAACAAACAATATTGAATTTATGAGGATTAATTCAACAAGTATGCAGGTTACACATCACATAAGTTTAAATGAGGATTTATCAATAACTGTTAGTATTTATATTAATGAATTTATTTGTAAATGTACTTGGTTTATCCCTTTTGCAAGATTAAATAAATTAAATTCAATTGCAGGTGATTCTACCTAATATTAAGAAAAAACCTTTTAAAGATAAAATCAGTTCCCTCTACAAGATAAATGATTACTTAAAATCCATAGAAAGCTGGTCAGAGTGTGTTGATGACAACAGGTGAGATTTGTTTATTTTTGTGCTCTCTTAAGCACTTATTTTGAATATTTACCCATGTATAAATTTTGTTTTAGTTCTCAATGCAAAGCAACTATTAAAAAAATATGGTCTGAATGTAGAGAGTGTGAAAACTGCCACCTTAAAGTTGGCTCAAAACATATCACATCTAAATGTTTACAAAGGAAAGGAAAAAAAGCTGTTCTGTTTCCCTGTTCAACACCAATGTTTGATGCAGGTAAAATAAATAATTCTTTTTATTGCATGGACATTTTGTGTCACATGCATCAATAATATATTTTTATATAATATTGTAGTTGGTGCTATGTGTAGTTCTCTTTAATTATTGAATTCACACTAAAAATACTTTGTTTTCTTGGAATCAAATTAAACTTCATCACAGCATCATTCAGGTGCAGATATATTTTGACTCCACTCCTCACCAGGAATATTTATTTCAATTATAAAATAAATGCGGATATATAACACAAATGTTGAAAATATTGAATTTCTTATTTTGTGAAATAGCGCAAATACTAATCGACAACATTAAAAACACAATTGTTTAAATGCGAAATGTACTTCACTAGGCTGTGTGGTTGTATACCTTTGCCTTTCCGAGGGCATTAATTGAAAAAAAAAAACTACTAAATGTCAATTCATATTTCAGACGGCTAATGCAGGTTATTGTTTGTAAACAAAATGCTAATGTTATAATTTAGAACTAAACGGAATTTAAATAAGATTAATCCTAGTAAGACTTAGTGATTACTTTTTTAAAGAAGAAGGAAACAACGGTTATCTGGTAACAACGATAACGGTTAATTGTTATTGAATCATTGCGACTTCAAGTCCTTAAATCTTGTGTTCTTGGATCTTTGTTAATTAACAGAGGAGATGCTGTCAGGTAAAGTGTGCGCCGTCCCAGGATGTAAAGAAAGTGGAGGTAGGACTTCTTCCGTTATCATTGTCTGCTTAGGTTAGGACCAAGTGTAGGGCCATAAAACACATAAATTTATATGTCAATATGTTTTAAAACTTGGAAGTTAAATATTTGAGGAAATAATTTGTTTATTTATTAAAAATGTGTAATATTCCGATGAGTCTATTTTTAACCGACTTCAGAAAAAGGAGGATGTTCTCTATTCAACTGTATGTTGCTTTTATGTTAATTTTTAGGTATGCATAATGTGCTTCATGGTTTTCCACACCCAGAAAGAGACAGAGAACGTTTTAACATTTGGTTACATGCTGTTGGTGGCGATATCTTGAAACTAGACAATGATGTTGTATACAGACACCGCCGTGTGTGCCGCTCACATTTTGAACAAAAATATCTACACTACAACAATTTATTGAGCAACAACGCCGTGCCAACTTTAGGTTTGACATGTATGTTTAAATTAATCTGGAATCATAATGTAGTAAATTTCAAGTATAAAATACAGTATTAAAAAAAAATAATAATAGACCAGTTTCCTCACCAACTGTAATTTATGTTTGTCATGTTACAATAAGCCTAATGTAGGAAATTACATGTGTGTTCCGTTACATATCACTTTTCATGTCTCACTTTATTGTTCTAGAAAATGTTTCTGGTGTAGAGTGGAGTAAGAAAGTATTTACCCCAGATCAACCACTAGTAGATAGTACTTCTTACATAACAATCACAATTTACTTTAGCACATATTCCAAAAGATATTCTTTTTTAATTCCACTTGTGTATTTAGTTACCCTGCAGTAACATTGCATAGTTGTGTTCAGATTTCTGATGAGAAATTTTATCTCTCCAGGCACAGCTAGCAAAAGTGCTGTTAAGCGACAAACATCACCCACTTCGACTGCAATTCATACAGGTGAGTCTTATGAAGGACACAATAAGGCATAGTAACATAGTGAGCACAGAGTCAGATCTGCTTAAGAGGATAAAAGGCTTAGAAAGAAAGAAAGACTGTTTATTTATTGATAGTGACAAATATACATATACAGAGGCAAAAAAAAAGAAATATTTTTTTTAAAAGAACTGATAAAATAATTTTTAGGTTTGACTCAATCATTTTGATCACTCAGCAAAATGTGAGTCTATAGATGCAGGTTGCTTCTAACAGTTCCCTACGGTCTCTAGAAGCCTGTGCTCATAAATAGACTTCCTGTGGCTGAAGAGAGAAAGAATTCCTTATAGGTTGAAGATAAATAAATATGATTGTGTATGTGCCAGGCCCACCAGCAAAACATCCTCGGAGGTCTGTTGACCAACAAAGACGTGCGTCATCCACTTCAACTCTGACTGAAACAGGTAACTCATTATTTCGCGTTACATTAGGAGAGTCAAGAGACCCACGGCCCTATTCATAGACAGTTTTAAATCTTATTTCAGCTATTGAATGTTCTGTCTTTTTCGCTCAAAAGTCGTTCGAAAGAGACAAAACATTCGATTACTAAATAGGTTTTCGAGACTGTCTATGATTAAAACTGCTAGTATGCTTTCTCTTATTGCTACAAGTAGCTAATGAACTTTTTGCTATAGTATTACGCTAATTAGAACCTCTTTTCATATTTTAATACTGTTAAAATTATTTATTGCAATAAAAAATGCACCATAAAATAAACAACATGTTAACTCACAAGCTACAAACTGATTTATTGACAAACTATTAGCAATTACCCACATTAGCATTAATAATTCTAACAAATATATGACATATCTTTCCTTCTTAACCTTAGGTTAATTAATTACAATTATACATCATAACAATTCAATAATCACATCATTAAGATTCATTTGGTATGCCAATGATTTCAGGCCACATTTCAGGAGGAGGAATATCTATCAGTGGTTCTGAATCTAAACCTATTTCTGATAATCTACGGCTTGGTGCAGTATTTAGTTCTGCAGGTTGATTCTCTCTCCGTAACAACATTTGGTCCACATGCCTCCGTTGCAACTCTCCATCTTCCGTCCTCACCATGTATGAACTGGGACCTTCTACCACCTCTACTACAGCCTTTTTCCATTTCTCACCTGGCCCATACATGCGAACAAGTACTGGTTGATCAACTCTAAATGATATTTTTGGTGAACCTTGTGCTTCAGTATCTAATTGGATGTCAGAGCGACTTGGTGTAGCATCTGGATGCAAAATAGATACAGCTGTCCTGAATTTACGGCCATTTAACATTTCTGCAGAACTTTTACCAGTACTAGAACAAGGCACAGTACGAAGATAATATAATACTTTAGAAAGTTTCTCATTCCAAGACAAATTACAATCTGACATCTTCTTTAATTTATTCTTAAATGTCTGTACAGCTCTCTCAATCTGACCATTTGTAGCAGGATGGTATGGTGGGGAATACAAATGCTGGATTCCATTCTTTTTTAAAAACATATTAAATTCACTAGAAATAAAAGTTTTTCCATTGTCAGAAACTATGGTGTCTGGTAATCCCTGAGATGCAAAAATTTTCCTGAGTACATTTATCACTACGGTACTGTTCAATGACGGAATTATCTCTGCTTCAAGCCATTTACTATAGCTGTCTATTAGCAATAGGAAGGTTTTGCCCTGAAAAGGGCCAGCAAAATCAATATGCAATCTTTTCCATGGCTTATCAGACACAATCCATGTCTGTGGAGTTTTAGGTGGATTATTCCTCACCATTTGGCAACGCTCACACTCTGATACAACTTGCTCTATCTGTTTATCCATTCCGACCCACCAGACATATCCTCTCGCGTATGCTTTCGTTTGCTCTATTCCAGCATGTGGAGCGTGTAATAATTTTAGCACTTCCTTTTGCAGCGATGCTGGAATAATGACTCTATTGCACCACAATAAACAATCTTTACTGTGTGAAAGAGCCTCTTTACGCAGATAAAATGGTTTCAAAATTGGATCAGTATTTATATGAGGCCATCCATGAAGTAGGTGGAACATGACCTTCTGTAAAGTTGGATCTGATTTTGTCTCCGAAGCCACTTTATTTGCATCCAATGTCCAACCCGGTGGTGCCTCGTCCAATAACAGTACATCTTTGAGAGGTTTTTCCAATATAGTTGCTGTGGGAGCTGTCCATCTACTCAAAGCATCTGCATTGCCAATTAATTTTCCTGCTCTATATTTAATAGAGTACTGGTAGCAACTTAATTTTAAAGACCAACGTAACATTCTTGGAGATATTTGATCCGGTATGGGTTTAGCCGGATTGAATAATCCAATTAACGGTTTATGGTCCGTAATAATACAAAAGCGACGTCCTGCTAAATACTCGTGGAATTTTGATAAGCCAAACATTATAGCTAAAGCCTCTTTATCTATTTGGCCATACCGTCTTTCATGCTTTTGTAATGTCCTTGATGCCATCATTATTGGTTTCTCAGAACCATCGTCCATAACATGAGCTATAATTGCTCCCAAACCATAATCTGATGAGTCACATATGAGAAGCAATTCTCTCTCGAGTTCATATCCCACTAATGTTAAATCTGAAGACAGCAAGTTCTTGGCTGTATCAAAAGCCATCTGTTCTGATTTGCCCCATCTCCAAGTTGCTTTAGTATCCAGCAACCGATATAGTGGTTCCAATAATGTGGCTCTGTCTGGCAAAAACTTTTCATAGAAGTTGTATAAACCCAGAAATGCTCTTAATGTTTCTCTGTTTGTTGGAGCTGGCTTTTCCCGAATCTCTTTCACCTTCGCTGGTGCAGGATGCAAACCGTTTGCATCAATCATATGACCAAGAAAAGTAATACATTCCGCAGCAAAAATACATTTAGAAACATTTAGGCGAAATCCCATATTATTTAATTTATGCAGAACTTCATATAGACGTGTTTCATGCTCGGCTTTATTCCGTCCCATAATTGCAATATCATCCAAAAGACAAGCAACACCCTCCATATCTGCAAATGCTGTAGACATTACCCGCTGAAATATAGCTGGTGCTGCATTTACACCAAATGCTAGTCGATTCATTTTCATTAATCCAATTGGCGTATTTAGTGTTAAAAGCATAGCTGTTTTATCATCTACTTTTAACTGGGTATAAGCCTGTTTCAAATCCAGCTTACTAAAAATACAACCACCACTTAATTTAGCGAAAGCTTCAATGGATTTAGGCAGTGGAAATGAATCAACATTGATTGCTGCATTAACTGTTGCTCTATAATCCCCACATATACGCAGAGTACCATCTTCTTTCTTGACAATTCGCAATGGAGTCGCCCAATTGGAGTAATTCACTGGAGTGAGGATACCTTGATTGATCATCTTATGCAACTCTTCATTAACTAATTGTTTCATTGGGAATGGTATGGGTCGCGCTTTCATGAATCTTGGTACCGCATCAGCCCGTACATGTAAAGACACTTGGGGACCTTTATACTCTCCAAGGCCATCAGCAAACAAGCCAGGAAAGTCAGAGACTAATTTCGATATCCGATCTTGTGACCAATGGAGACCAGCAATCTCAATATTTAGCATGTGAAACCAATTACGTCCCAAAAGACTGGGTCCATTGCCTGATACCACTATCAAATCACATTGGGCTTCTTTTCCACCTAATTTTACATGTACATTTATCAGACCAAGTACTTTTAATGCCTCCCGGGTCCATGTCACAAGTTTTATATTAGTGGACCTTAGTGGGGGAGGAATGGACCACAGTTTTCTATAAGCACTTTCAGATATTATACTTCTTGACGCTCCAGAATCAATTTCCATGACCAAATTAGCACCATCTATGATAATGTCTGCTGTTATCGGTGGTTGATAAGTTTCAGAGCAGGCATATATTCCCATCATAGCTTCATTATCCCATGTTTTCTTCTGACTACAGTTCTCAAGCTTAGATATCTCATTCAATCTTCCCGATCTTTTAGTACAAGCAGCTACAATGTGTCCAAATTTCTTACAGTAGTAACATCGAGCTTTAATAAACTGACATTTTTCACCGGGTTTATGTATACGTGCACAATGTTGGCACTCATTTGCTCGTATTTTACCAATATCCATAGGTTCATTTATGTGATCTGGAGTTGGTTTGATGATATCAGTATTAGGATATAGATCAGGGAATGTAGCTTGGAAATTAAGGCACATCTGCAATGCTGACTCATAAGTTAGATTTTGAGTTTTTAATAATTCTCTTTTTAAGCGATCATCACATAATCCTAATACCAAACGGTCTCGCAGCTGACGTTTTAAATCATTGAAATTGCATGTAACACCCAGGGTATGTATCGCCGAAACAAAATCTTGCACGCTTTCGCCATGTAATTGTTGACGTTTGTGGAATTTTCCTGCTTGCAGTATTTCGTTAACCTTAGGCTCATAAAACTGATCTAACATACGTAGAATTTCTTTAAACTCCACATCACTTGGCCGGTTTGGAATCAGAAGCGATGCAATCAATGAGAATGTCTGTTTTCCGCATTGAGACAAAAATACGGAACGTGCTTTGTCGATGTTGTCTTTGTTATAACCGGCGGCATCGAGAGCACACAATAATTGTTCTTTGTAATCACTCCACTTATCAGTTTTAGGGTTAAATTCTCCAGGAAATACTATATTCGCAATATTTGATGCCATTTTCCACACAATTACATTAATTTTCCGCAGTCGCCAATAAAATAAACAACATGTTAACTCACAAGCTACAAACTGATTTATTGACAAACTATTAGCAATTACCCACATTAGCATTAATAATTCTAACAAATATATGACACACCACATTATGCATATTTTAGGTATCTTTTGTTCTAGATATTTTCCAAGATCCAGACATATGTCTGGAGGAAGAATGTGCTACAATAGCCAAGGAAGAAGTGGGTAAGAGTTAAACCCTTCATGTATATACTGGGTGGAATCGCTTATCGTCCGGAAAATTTAATAGTGTATTGTGTATGTGACATTAACGTTATATGCGAGATTTATCATTAAAAACTACAAACTATCCCATAAACAACATCAGTACAAGATGTCCCCAAAACACATATTATCTAAATCACCCTACACTTAAAAGTGCAACGACATGTCAATACTCAGGCGCGCGAGTGTATGGGTCACGCCACACAACAGCTGACTGTCGCGCATCGACCTTGAACTTACTTTACGCCTATTTATCGGTATTATTACTCTAAATATTACCATATAACATTTTGATTCATTTAGAATTTTAGTGTGTTAGGATCATTTAAGTAAATGTAGTTGTTGCTAAGTTGTTAAGATTTACATTATTATTTTCATAACGTACCTACTACCTTAGAAAAAGCTGCATATGTTTTTATTTAAACGTTTTAATAAAGTCGAGAATGGACGACTTCGCTGTCGAAGGTCACGGATTCTTGCATGATTAGGAAGTCTGAACTTACCATTATCGAGTAGCCCCGGATAAGTCGTTAAAATAGTTCTTGTGCTGGGAACTCGTGGATTCATCATTCATGATACCATTCTTACGCAAAGGCTGCAGATGTTCTGGATCTGCATACATCCTTCTTGCATGACCCAAGTTTTCATTGGATCGAACATAGCATGTCATTATTGTCACATACTCACTGTTCATGTAATCACTCATTTTGACCGCAAGAAACTAACCAATAACCAAAATAATTTCATACAACGTCACTCGGTACCGAATTTCGCACGACTGAGGAAGTGCGTGAAGGTGTCGGCGGTGCGGGAGCGGGCGGCGCGGCGCGGCGGCACGCTTTGTACTTGCGCTTGCGGCGGCGCAGCGGTGAGGGCGGCGCGATCAAAGGATTTTATTAGATTTAGAAGTTTCTACTCGAATTAATATTGTATAAAGTAGGGTAACAATAATGTGTATTTATGAAGATTTTTTCATTTATGTCATCTTTCTCTAAACAACGTTGTTTTATGAATAACTTATTCTAAATTAGTAACTAATAGTGGTAAATTAATTTTACACTACATAAACAAAAACATAAAAAAATTAAAATAAGTATGCCAAAGTGTTCTAAATCATGTACTTGCCATGCACAATTTTTTTCGTGACGATAAGCGATTCCACCCAGTATGTTATTTTGATGTCCCATTACATTACGTTAAAACATCAGTGGCAATAATCCTACAAAAAAAGCTTTATACAAAATAATTTAATATCAAAGTCAACCATATACCAAATGATTATCATACAAGCTGATGTTGACATAGGGTATTTCTAACCCCCACCAAGGTTACATTGTACAAAGTTTGAACAAAAACCGCCTGATTGTTTTGTAAAAATCACGATTATAGGTTTCAACGCTTTTGATCAACACCTATTCACCACGTCTTTTTTCGGATCACTGATTGGGTAAGTTTCCGAACCGAAATGAAAAACATGTTAGTTTTTTTTTTTTCAAATTATGTACTATATCACCTGGGTAATGAGAAACATATGGCTTAAATTATATACCATGTGTCAATACCACCCTGTATATTGTAATTGACATTAAAGGTATAATTGAAAACTCTTATTACAGAAGAAAGCATCGTTCCTATCATAAAGCCTTTCACGTGGCAGAAACGTACTGAAGCGATACACGTCAAAGCAGGTAAATATATACTGTATTACCTTTTAAATCTTGCAGTGGGAGTAAAAGAAAAGGGATGCAAAAAAACTAGTGACGCCATTAGTCTTAATGTGCATTACAGTTTGCGTGTGTGAAAGAGACAGTATGGCATCCCTACTAAGCTCTCACTCTTCTTTTTTAGATATTGATATTTTCCTCACGTTATAAGCTATATTTGACATAAATGTTTTATTTTACTGGTGTATGTGTACGTGAAAAATAATAAAAAAACGGTCATAATATTCAAATACCTTATTAAAAAATCATTACGCCAGTTTTAATTTTCTTGTTCAAATTCGCGTTTTCTGCAATAATAAAGCCTGCACAGGGCAAATGCGCGGTAGATTAAGAGTTTATCAGTCAAGATGTCAGTCATGTCACTTAGGTGTCTTCCACTTACATCGATCTTCAGGCGATCATGCCGAACTGAACTGCCACTGTAAACTAGTTGACACCGGCTATGCAGTGGCCACGGGATCGCTCCTTGAAAGTAACTCTAAGAATGTGTCGTAAACTGTAGTGTTTTACATAAATAAATAAATAAATAACACCCAACAGTCACATACATAGTCCTGACCCCACACTAAGATCGAGTCTTGTGTCGTGGGTATCAGGAACTACGAGAGACTTTTCGGTCTCACAAACACCCAGACCCGGAAGAAATATTTGTGGGCCGCACAAACATTTCTCTCGGTGCGGGGATCGAACCCGCGGCCTCTCGTTTCACAGGCGGCGTCTAACCAACTGCGCCACGGAGGCTGTCTACATATATCTACATTCCGCCCCACGATATGATAAGAGACGAGCCTATCGCCATATGTAGTGTTTTTGTTTCAGACAATATGGGAGATATAGCGGACAACTTATCAATGTATTCCGGCGATGAAGAACGAACCTCCCCGCCTCGAGATATTAAAAGTAAGTTTTTACTTACGTGGGCTGCTTGTATTGGCGACGTCGCCGTCATCATTATTTAGTCGGTTGGGTTTAATTACTCTGCAGACTACAGACCTCTCTCATTGAATGTCACTTTTGTAGGTCTTTGGTCAGTATCATCCAAATTCGATTTGGAACCTTTAAAATGTAATTGTTTGTAGGTATGTACATACTTTTATTTTATAAGATGTACCGTAAAATATAATTTGATAATATTTAAAGTACGAACAGCTAACCTGGTACTCTATATGTGGTTTCAAATAAAGAGCTCATCTCTTCACCTCTATAATTTGTCTAAATACTAGCATCCTGAACTTTATGAGTCCAGTTCACACCAGAAACAATATTTCGAGTACTGATTTACATTTTAACTCAACCTGACTGCCGTCTTTAGTGCTTTTCCCGTCCTACCCCGTCCCGTTTCGTCTTATTCTGTACTTTGACTCAAGCCATGCAATCCTGTCCATTGCTGTCCAATGTAATGCCCCTTATACCCTAACCCATTAAATAAATCAATTTGTATTTTAAAGAGTTGCAAATATATTTTCACACAAAAAAATCTGTATAAAAATTTGCCTATAATATGTTAATTCAGCAATGTCCGTATAACATTGCCTAAACTTGGTTCTGCTGCTGAGCGTCAAGAATAAGCTCACTAGGAGGATTTTTTTCTTTTTCAGACGATACAATGTTACATGAAGGGTTCGTTTGTAACACATGCCAGCGTGAAATACGAGGGTATGTATCGAGCACTATCAGTGACGATTACTAGTGTCGTGCAGCAGTATGAGTGTGTACGTGTGCGTGCAGGTTCCGCTACACGTGCGTGCAGTGCAGCGACCTGGACTTGTGCAGCGCGTGCGAGCTCGACAGAGCGCATCACCACCACTACGTACTGCGAGTACCCGAGCCCAGGCCTTACGTGAGTCTCACGCGCCACCAGTACACTACACACATACACATACACATATACATCACCACCACTACGTACTGCGAGTACCCGAGCCCAGGCCTTACGTGAGTCTCACGCGCCACCAGTACACTACACACATACACATACACATATACATCACCACCACTACGTACTGCGAGTACCCGAGCCCAGGCCTTACGTGAGTCTCACGCGCCACCAGTACACTACACACACACACATACACATACACATATACATCACCACCACTACGTACTGCGAGTACCCGAGCCCAGGCCTTACGTGAGTCTCACGCGCCACCAGTACACTACACACATACACATACACATATACATCACCACCACTACGTACTGCGAGTACCCGAGCCCAGGCCTTACGTGAGTCTCACGCGCCACCAGTACACTACACACATACACATACACATATACATCACCACCACTACGTACTGCGAGTACCCGAGCCCAGGCCTTACGTGAGTCTCACGCGCCACCAGTACACTACACACATACACATACACATATACATCACCACCACTACGTACTGCGAGTACCCGAGCCCAGGCCTTACGTGAGTCTCACGCGCCACCAGTACACTACACACATACACATACACATATACATCACCACCACTACGTACTGCGAGTACCCGAGCCCAGGCCTTACGTGAGTCTCACGCGCCACCAGTACACTACACACATACACATACACATATACATCACCACCACTACGTACTGCGAGTACCCGAGCCCAGGCCTTACGTGAGTCTCACGCGCCACCAGTACACTACACACATACACATACACATACACATATACATCACCACCACTACGTACTGCGAGTACCCGAGCCCAGGCCTTACGTGAGTCTCACGCGCCACCAGTACACTACACACATACACATACACATATACATCACCACCACTACGTACTGCGAGTACCCGAGCCCAGGCCTTACGTGAGTCTCACGCGCCACCAGTACACTACACTACACACATACACATACACATATACATCACCACCACTACGTACTGCGAGTACCCGAGCCCAGGCCTTACGTGAGTCTCACGCGCCACCAGTACACTACACACATACACATACACATATACATCACCACCACTACGTACTGCGAGTACCCGAGCCCAGGCCTTACGTGAGTCTCACGCGCCACCAGTACACTACACACATACACATACACATATACATCACCACCACTACGTACTGCGAGTACCCGAGCCCAGGCCTTACGTGAGTCTCACGCGCCACCAGTACACTACACACATACACATACACATATACATCACCACCACTACGTACTGCGAGTACCCGAGCCCAGGCCTTACGTGAGTCTCACGCGCCACCAGTACACTACACACATACACATACACATATACACATACACATATACATCACCACCACTACGTACTGCGAGTACCCGAGCCCAGGCCTTACGTGAGTCTCACGCGCCACCAGTACACTACACACATACACATACACATATACATCACCACCACTACGTACTGCGAGTACCCGAGCCCAGGCCTTACGTGAGTCTCACGCGCCACCAGTACACTACACACATACACATACACATATACATCACCACCACTACGTACTGCGAGTACCCGAGCCCAGGCCTTACGTGAGTCTCACGCGCCACCAGTACACTACACACATACACATACACATATACATCACCACCACTACGTACTGCGAGTACCCGAGCCCAGGCCTTACGTGAGTCTCACGCGCCACCAGTACACTACACACATACACATACACATATACACATACACATATACATCACCACCACTACGTACTGCGAGTACCCGAGCCCAGGCCTTACGTGAGTCTCACGCGCCACCAGTACACTACACACATACACATACACATATACATCACCACCACTACGTACTGCGAGTACCCGAGCCCAGGCCTTACGTGAGTCTCACGCGCCACCAGTACACTACACACATACACATACACATATACATCACCACCACTACGTACTGCGAGTACCCGAGCCCAGGCCTTACGTGAGTCTCACGCGCCACCAGTACACTACACACATACACATACACATATACATCACCACCAGTACTAGCTAGCAACTATTTTACTGGTTGCATTTCGTTGATAAAGACGGGCATCAATGGCATACTCAGAGACATTAGTGAGCGGCAGTGACCACTATCAGATATGTTTTAAGAAATCAACAGCCTATGTGTGATTTTTTTACACGAAGAATAATGTTACATAATGTTGTAGGCAGAAATACAATTAGTGCTGGCGACAATTCGAAATCACCTCCTGAAGAAACTGGATCCCATAACACAGTTTGAACAATATGATGACGACGCTGTAAGGTAAAAATATCTTTTGAGTTTATTAATTGTCCTTTGTATAATAAAATTAATTATGTTAAGAAGGGTCACGAAGGCGAGCGCTCTACCTGCCCTATCAACAAAGTAAATTAAAGTAATTATTTTAAGATAAACACCAGAATCGTAAGTAGTCAAAATGTTTTAAAATGCAATCAAGAGTCCTATGAAAAATTAGATCAATAATTTTGAAACGAATTAAAATGAAGATAGTTGGGACTAGATAATTATGCGAAACTGTAACTACATTTTGCAAGTAGCGAATTAAGTGAAAATTGTACATGTCAAAAGTCTACACCTCTTCAACCAAATATAAATACAATAAAATAAATAGATTTTAATAAAGTATTCTGTGAAAGCCTAGCAACCGCAAATATTAAATAAATAAATATTTAATAAATGCCCTTCCAAAAGGTGTATAAACGACCCGGTGAAGTCTGCAGGAAACTGCTGGATGTAACTTGCTTACTAGATTAATACCAAAATCCTTTTTGGATGCCTATTGTCAAATTTGGAACCACTGTGGCAGCACATGATGATGGAAGAATCTTCTACTAAACACTATTGAAGAAAAGAGCAATTCATGTGTGTATATGTATCTAGAATGACAATTGCAACACACTTGTGTACAAAATTCAAATATACAACAATCTCATAATATCTAAGTGTCTAAGTAGTTCTTCTTAATACTTATTTATATTTTCTTACAGTGCACTTTAGGCATTGTGTACATTTGGTTATTATTTATTGTTAATTTTAGTGTGAAGTCTGAAATAAAATCTGAGAATGAAGATGATGGACTGAAGGAGCCTGTGCCTGTCCGAGACGACACACCTACACACCGCCAGCGACAACATTATGTATGTATATAAAGTACAGAGAGTAGTTTAGTTTATTTCATTTCTTTCTATTTTTAATGTTGCTGTGAATAACCATCCACAGTTTGTATTGTCTGAAGTTGCTGTTACAATAACCTTCGAAGAAGAACAATAATGTGTTTACTGACAAATCATAATTTTTTTAACACTTCCCTGTTTGTAATACATATCATATCATACTTAGTACTCACTATACCACAGTGAATGTGCTATAAATAAAGTAGTACTACCCTCAAACCTGTAAAACTTTTATATGTTTAAGGTTGAAGGAGACAGCGCTATAGACACTAATAACTTAGAAATGACAGAAGGAACACAGAGGAAAACGCGTGTTGAAAAAATTAACGATACACACAGTACAAAGGCAACATCTCTCGGAGTCGCTTTACAGCACAAGTCACAACCCGCTAGTGTCGCTGTACAGCAGAAGCAACAACCCGTCAGCGTCGTAGTACAGCACAGCCATGGACCCGCCAGCATCACTGTACAGCACAAGCCACAACTCGCTAGTGTCGCTGTACAGCACAAGCCACAACTCGCTAGTGTCGCTGTACAGCACAAGCCACTAACAGCTAGTGTCGCTGTACAGCACAATCCACAACCCGCTACTGTCGCTGTACAGCAGAAGCAACAACCTGTCAGCGTCGCTGTACAGCAGAAGCAACAACCCATCAGTGTCGCTTTACAGCACAACCAAGCACCTCTCAGTGCTGCTGTACCGCACATACAACAACCCCTCAGTGTTGCTGTACAGCACCAGCAACAACCCCTCAGTGTCGATGTACAACATAAGCAACATCCCCTCAGCATTGCTGTACAGCACATACAACAACCCCTCAGCATTGCTGTACCGCACATACAACAACCTCTCAGTGTTGCTTTACAGAACCAGCAACAACCAGTCAGTGTCGCTGTACAGCACAATCAACAACCCTTCAGTGTCCCTGTACAGCAGTTACAGCCCGTCAGTTTGTATGTGCAGCACCAGCAACAACCCCTCAGTTTCTATATACAACACCAGCAACAACCCTTTAGTGTCGCTGTACAGCCACAACAACAACCCATAAGTGTCGCAATACCGCAGCAGCAACCCGCCAGTGTAGCTGTAAAACACGAGATAAAACCCGATATTGACGATGTACAGTACAAGCACCAATCCGACACTGACGCTGTAAAGCACCAACAACAATCTGACAGTGACGCTGTACAGCTCCAACAACAATCAGACGGTGACGCTGTACAGCACGAACAACAATCCGACACTGACGCTGTACAACACCAGAAACAGCCCGTCAATATACCCACGGATACGGGGACACACATCGTTGCCAAAAATAACTTGAAGATCAATTTCAATGATTTCCTCAGAGTGAAAGATAGTGCTATGGAAGGTATGTGTTTTGTTTAATCGAAACATAATATGCAACTGTTAATAAGTATTTTTCATAGATTTTTCTCAATTTCCTGAATAATGTGATTACAAAATAGGGTCTCGTTCAATACCATTTTATGAATTATTTTTGCTCAGCAGAGTGACATCTGATGGTAAGTGTAATGTCAACTAAAATGAATATTATTTTCCAATATTCCTTTGTCTTTTGCCATTTCATAGGTATATATAAGCCTACTTACTTTCCATTAACAAAAAAAGTGATTTTAAATTATGTATTTAGATTTTATATTATATGTTTTAGCAAAGAAAATACAAGTGTTACCGTTCCCTAAGTCGGAGTCAAAATCTCTGACACAAAAGTTGTTAACACACAAGGCTCAGCTTCGGCCCGGCGGCAAGCTGATTCTAATGAAATTGCCATCAGGAATGCTTTTAAAAGATGGACGAGAAGGTATTTTCCATGGTTGTTATTTTAGCTATGTCGCTTCACTATAATCTGTTAAATTCTGATAAATTTAAAGCTGAAATTAAACTATAGTATTACGCCTTATGCATAGAGTTAAGAAGCGGCCATAAATACTAGAGAAGCGCGTTATAGACCGATCTGAACAATGGTTTTTTTTTTATGTGCACACTACCACTCGTAAACCTATGATGTGGCCTTGTATGTTCTATTGTCCTGATTGGCCGGTTAGCCGCGTCTAGTATCTATGGCCGCTTCTTTACTCTATGCGTAAGACGTAATACTATAGTTTGATTTCAGCTTAAGGTCCTCTATTCGATTGGGTACTGAATTTTATGTATTTACTTGAAAAATCTTTTTAGAGTTGGCCGAAACAGGAACGCGTGACTAATATTTTGGTAACGTCACATTCCATCTAAGAAAGACATAATAAACAGATAGGCAAAAGTAAATAAAGAAACGGAATTAGCCCATTATTTCACCTGGCAGCACTATCACATCTTTTACATTTGTTAATTTCGAACGAAGAACTTGTTATTAATTTCTATTATTTATCTATAATATATTTCCATCATATATTATTTAATTTATTATATATTAAGTAACATTAATAAAATCCAAACAATGAATGGATACCATACAAATGCTCAGTGGCGCCTCCATTTATTTCTAAATTTTTGCCAAGCTGTGATTTGGTCTACAGTCTACAGTGATTGTAGTAAATAAGTGTAAAATAAATACACCCAACAGTCACATACATAGTTCTCACCCCACATTAAGATAAATTAAGTCTTGTGTCGTGAGTATCAGAAACTACAAGAGATTTCGGTCCCACAAACACTCAGTCCGAGACAAATATTTGTGGGACTCACAAACATTTGTCTCGTTATGGGGATTGAACCCGCGGCCTCATTTTACAGCCGGCATCTACCCAACTGCGCTACGGAGGCTATCAAATGTCATGAAGTGCATGTTTTCCATTGTACCTATGCATTCATTTAAATCCATTTTGTCGACAGTACCCGTCCAGATACTGCCGTCGAGTAAAGATAAAAGCAGCAATGTTGATGAAGAAAGTATAATATTATAATAAAAAACTGTTGGTTATCAAAAATACTTTATTTACCTTTTTATTTTAATTTCCGAAGCTACAAGATGTCCATTACAGAAAAAAGACCTTCCTCAGTATGTATCAACCTATATAGTCCCATCGCAGAGCACGGGCCTCTTCAATCGCGAGTACGATTGAGAGTAGTAAGGCCATATGCGGGTTGTGTATGTAAGACTTATGTGAGTTACCGCATCTACTGCCTCTGTGTGCGTACTGCGTTTTTACAATCATAAATATCTCTCACTTATGAGTGAATAAACACGCACACGTACAAGAGAAGGTCCCTATTATGTTCTTGAAGCTATTAAAAGTCCGTTTTTCATAAATGAAGTCATGTATGTGTATCTTCGGCGCTTAATGGGACTGTCTTCTATTATGAGTAGTCATTGACTTATATTCTACCGATAGACGCGACGCCTCATAGAAACTATGTGTCCCATGTAAGTCAAATCTCAGCAGCGACATTTAGTACGTTTACTTGAATATTACAAAATTATGATCAAAGATTATTAGACTGAAGAGACAGTTCAAATCAATAATAGCTTTTTCTAAGATACTGCCTTAGTATGAATGCCGTCAAAGCAATTATATATTTTTATTTATGTGAATAATTCATGAAAATTATCTAAATTAAACTAAAAACTCTTATAAGTGTACAAGTTTATCACAGTTTTACAATAAGATAATTAAACAACAGATAAATATTATAGAGATCTCCCTCTTTTATAACGACGCGTAAGAATCTAAAACAATTTTAAGTGATATTGGTCTTTAATAACATTCAGTGGGTTCGAAATTTCAACGTAGTCCATTAGGTAATTCATATAAAGAAATAGGGTCTAAAAACTGACCACTGTATCAAAACACATACAAAACACATATTTTGTGTTATTAATTAACAACATAAAATTAAAATAAAATACAGTACCTGCTCGATGCCTTGGATGGATTGCAGCGGCGGGCTATCCGCATTGTGAATGATGCAGACGTTACGAGCAACTTAGTCGCTACAACTGCGGAGGGATGTCGCCTCTTAGAGAGCTAAGCGTGTTCTACCGCCTGTATGACGGGGAATGCTCTGAGGAATAGTTCAACTTGATCCCCTCCTCTCCATTCCTTACCAGAAACACGCGGGCTGGCTTGCGAAGCCATAGCTTGTCGGTCCAAACCATCCCGGCGCGAACCAAACGGTTCTATAATTCTTTTTTGTGCTGCACCGTCAGGCTGTGGAATTGTTTGCCATCTCACGTGTTCCCTCCTTCCTACAATTCTGGGTCCTTCCGTCGTAGTGTGAAGAGGCACCTTAGCAGGCCGGCATAATTGTTTCCATTGGCATGGGACTGCCGTCCGATGCCAATGGATACTCTGCCTGGGCGGCATCTGCGCTTACTATCAGGTGCAATGCCGCCACAATGGGACACGTTTGTTACAAAGAACGTCTTATCTAGTGTAACATTGTATCGATATTGATATCACTTTATGTATCTTTTTATTAGACTGAAAGGGACAGATGCCCTACATATCTGTCACACCGGGAAGTGGGAACGTTTTTCCTTCTTGAAAAATGTAAACAGATTTAAACCTAATGGCTTCTGAAATAAAGTTTATTTTGCAATATGTAATATTATTTCGTGAGCATTCCAGCTAAGAGTTCCTTGGTCTTTATATTCCATAGGGGTAGCCACTGTGTATTGTGTAACCCCGTAGACGGAGTAACACGTTCTATGTCTTTTACACAAAAATGAAAGGGATTTATACAAAACCTTCATGTAAAAAAGAGATGTAGGTTCTTGTTTCCTGTGCTTGCCACCCCAAATAATGTTACCCAAACGTTTACCAAATCAAATTCCCTGACTGCATCTCTTTTTTACAACAAGTTTTTGTATTTGTTTAGTTATTGTGTAAAATAGAAAGAACGCGTGACTCCGACTATAGGTTAGACACTATTCACTAATAGAAACAATGAATAACATTAACATAACAACACATACAAGGATAAAAGTATAATAAAATTAAGATAATTATTGAGGTTTGTTTTTTAATACTATGTAAAATAAATAAATAGCTTTTGTTTTAAGGATTATCATCAGCGCGGCGGCGGAACACTGCTCACCCAAATTGAATGCAGTCGTGAGTCGGGGCCTGAGGTAAAGAGCGGGTGCATCTCCCCCCGCTGTCCGCACGTGTCCCCTCCCGGGCCTGCAGCTTAGTGCAGTGCTTCCCGAGCTATCGTACGCTTATTACGATACTCAACATATTATAGTCCGTATTGTTATTTGTTTGTTTAATAATTCATTATAACTGATCGTCCATAAAATTTTGTTAAAAATAACGAGTATTTTTTCGTGGCCAAGCACGAGAAATAGCGAAAATTGTGAATAAATAATTTGTTTTATTTGATTTTGGTGTGTGAAATAATTACTTATTGAAAATGTGTGATATTTACTATCTTGTTTATTTTTTAAATTATGTTTATCTAGTGATAAGTGACAAACTTAAAACAATGTTAAAAATTATCGATATACCCACCATGGCCATCAATAATTAGATCACCGCACTACCGCATTCCTAAGCTCTGCATTCAACTCGCGCGCTATCAGTACATAACGTTCATGTAAGAAAGAGATGCAAGCTTTTGTAGCCTGTCCTTATCGGCGTAACCGCTTGACTCCAGGAAATTTGACGTTTTGGAGGCAAATATTTACATTATTTGGGGTGGCCAGCGGTCCTACGGTTGATATTCCCTAAAACAAAATATATTAGATTTGAATTACATATTAAAAAACAAACCTCATTAATTATCTTTTAGTTTTAAACTTTTTCCTTATATGTATTGAACTATATATGGTTGCGCAGTAGATATTGTTTTTGAAATGAAACTATTATTTACGGATTTTATCGTGGATTTGTTTTAAGTTTTGGTTTTTTTAACTTCTCCACGCAACGTTTCGATTACTTTACAAATTTCGTGGTCACGGGGCGGTCTAGATATTATTTTGTTATTAGCTTTTATTACAATAGTTTTTATTTTCAGAACTAGCTATTTACTTAAATTATGTTTATGTTATACAGTGTTTTTATTAGTTCTGGGTGATGGCTGGTGACCCAGGCATGTATGTTCCACTCAAAGTTAAAATATCGATATTTTAGCATTTATATTTTTTGACGTGACAACGTCTTAAATTAGGTTGCGGCTGGGAGTCACTTATGAAAAAGTGTAACGCCCGGTAACGTTACGATGAGTCACCGAACGAGAGAGAGGCCCGCCGAATGCCTTGCGTCTCTCTCCCACTCAACTATGATCTAATTATAGTTGAGTGATTAATTTAATTATATTCATATCAATAAATATTCTACCGAGAAAAAGACGTTGTCACGTAAAATCTTCGCCCGTAAAACCGACTTTACAGGCAACCATTTTTAAAGAGCGGTCAAAGTTTCCCGATACCTTAGGAAAAACGTGTCAACCTGGCCACACTCTCACAATTATCGCTATCTCATACTAGGTTACACGGTGGCTACCCCTGTGCAAATAACTTAAATATTTGCCTTCAATACGTCAAATTTCTTCATCTCTTTTTTACATGAACGTTTTCTATAAATCTGTTTCGTTAGTGTGTAAAAGAGATAGAACATGTCTCCGTCTATCAATTTCTCTATTTGCGTTCCTCGTCGCAAGTGCGGTCTGTGGGTAACACGGGGTTTTATATTGTCTCGTATATAATGATTTTATAGATTAAGCTTATTGTGCACATCAATAGGCACAGCAATCTGTTTCGTTTGAAGTTTGTTTTTGTTTTCTTTTGTTTACAACTGTGCAGAATGGTAAGGTGTAGTGTAATTGGTTGTAAAAATAATAGTTTGGAAAAAATTGACGGATTATCATTTCACTCGTAAGTATTTGACATTTATGTTCCAAGCATAGAATCAGAGTTGAATGTAATATAAATATTCCTAGCTATGTATTAGTTAGCAAATGTTTCAAATAGTGTTTGACAACCTACGTGCCGCAGTTGGTTAGACACTGGCTGTTAAATTTTTGCCTGCTATTCTCGTACATTTTGTTACCAAATAAAATAATTGAATAAGCCACTGAGAATTACAATTTCGTATTCAATCTAGATTTCCAAGTGAGGCCAGATTAAGATTAAAGTGGATTTTTGCTACTGGTAGAGATGATTGGACTCCGAGACCAGGGTCACGGATTTGCAACGAACACTTTGATGAAACACATATAATAAGAAAAGGAAGAAAAACGTTTCTACATCCGGATGCTTCTCCAATTGTGGTATGTTTATTTATTTATAAAACATTTACATTGTAAACTTACAGCATATGCCAAAATGTTAACATGAATTTAAATTTAATAATTTTACACTTATAATCATCTAGCTATACACAAAACTAAGGCTAAAATATAAAAATAGAAACAAACAATTTAAAAATATTTAGTGATATGATAATGTTATGATACCTTAAAAAATAGGCAATAATGTTATGTGTGAAAAGTGTATGGTATAAAAATAATTATATTATAAATATTTAAATAAACCTAACAAACACATACACAGTTCTGAGAGTCCTCACACTAAGATTGAGTCTTATGTTGTACAAATTAGGAACTACGAGAGACTTCTCAGTCTTAAAAACACTTGGACCTGAAACTAATACTTGGGGATCACAAAAGTATTTGTCTCAGTGCGAAACAAGATAAAAACTGCGGCCTCACATTGCTCAGCCAGCATGTAACTAATATTACTAATTTCATTATTACAAGTAATAACAAAAAACACAGAAAAATAATGAAAAATGTTTACAATACATTAATGAAGAATAAGCTATATTGTTATATTAATTAATACGATAAATGTGTTGGCTTTAAATCATAGAACACATTAAATGCATAACACCTACATACTAAAATATTTGAGATTATTGTATAACAACATTCTTAAGATATAGGCAAAAAATATGTTTATAATAGGATCATTTTAAAGAATGCTTTAATTCTATTACAGTACATAATTTAGGTAGGTGGCCTACCTACCTGTATTATGTATACTGTATTCAATATTATTCATTTCAGAATAAACTTTAAGTAGTGTCTTAAAGTTAATACTGAAATGAATAATATTGATTGCATTTGAATAATGTATAAGCAAAAAGCTCTAACAAATGCCTTTTTCTGCATATCTTAATTATATCAAATAGTATCAATATTATAAACAGATTATTAATTAACATAATTACTTCTGCTGTGAATTAGCCTTTGTAAATATTAACATAAATTCCTACAGAGTAGTGATCCTGCAGACAGTGTTGAGACCTTCTTTGTGCTTCCAATGATGAATCCATTTGCTGGCTAAATACTTGGACTGCAAATTTAACCCGAGTCTAGCCTAGAAATTTTGAAACAATTAATACCAAAATAACTATTAAAAAACATAATCAGTTGTTCCTACTGCTTGTCTGACATTAAATAATAATTATAAAACATTAAATAATTATAAATTAAGCTGTGATGAACTAGCAGGTACCTATACCAATAGATAGCTCTAATATTGAACTGTACTGTACTGAATCGGTCTATATTGTCCCAACTGTAGAGCACGAGCATCCTTTACAACCGAGAGTATGAATGAAAGGTGTATGGCCACATATTTCGTCACTCTGGACACATATAAAAAGTTAACCTATTCAAATGCTATAAGACTAAAAAAATCTATATTTTATTACGTATTTGAACATATTATTATTTCTTATATTCCGGCAACAATTTAAAACTAGGAATAGGAATAAAATATTATATTTACCTTGTTTCTGTCATATGAGGTTACATTTATGTTTTTCAATCATTTGGTGCTCCTGGCACCGCCAACATAGCTGTCCACGAAGTAAATTGTTTCTATACTTTGTTTGTGAATGACACACAATACTTTATTTGATTGATATGATATGAGTTTATTTTATTTGTGGTTAGTGCAGCCGGGAACAAAACACTTATCCAACATTAATAATTATCATGTAAATCACAAGTTTATAAAAATTGTTTACACAAAGCAAACTATTTCACGTTCGTACTGCTAAATATTTACGTTACTGATTACAAAATAGATGAAATAACATAAAAATATAAATAAAATAAGCAGAACCAAACAAATAAACAGCGATTGACAACATGGCGGCAACTCACAGACCAATAAGAAACGGCTACTGCACACGGCAAATATACGCGGCAAACGTAAACAATACAAAATTAGCATTAGTGAAAAAGATGGGGCGAAAATGGCATATGAGATAGCGAGATAGAAAAACGGGTTAGGTACTTTTTAGGCCCGAGTTAAACCAGCCTGGTAGCCATGACTGAAACGTCAAAGATAAGAGTGAGAGAGTAAGTTAAAAATTAGTGTACGAAAAAGAGACATGAGCTTTTTTCTATGGGTGCGTTCCATTTGGCGTTCACGGCGCTCAAAACACTCATTTCGCCGTTCCATTTGACGATCACGGTCGTTGTGGTCGCGGTGAAAACGTCATTGATGATGTCATGACCTACGCTCACGCGACGCCCAATGATTAAAGAATAGAATTTTATTCTTGAATCATTGGCGACGCCTCGCGACGCTCACGACGACCCATGTCAAGAGGTGGGTCGTGATGCGCGTTGAGAAAATTGGCGAGATTTTGAAATGTCAAAACAACAAAAATGACAACAAACAAAAATGATGAAAATTAATTTATACGATAAGAAGAGGAATATTTTGGTGGAGGTGAACGTTTTTGCGACAGGTAAATATAATATTGATCTGAGTTCATCCGACACTTTAGCGATGATATCCCGGACATCAGCCTGTGCGAGATTGAGATGGCCCTCAAACAACTTAAAAACAACAAGGCGCCGGGTAAGGACGGAATCACTTCAGAGCTTCTGAAAGCGGGTGGAACGCCGATACTGAAAGTCCTTCAGAGGCTCTTCAATTCCGTTCTTCTCGAGGGCTCAACGCCAGAGGCATGGAGCAGGAGCGTGGTGGTACTGTTCTTCAAAAAAGGTGATAACACCTTGCTAAAGAACTACAGGCCCATCTCGCTCCTGAGCCATGTCTATAAGTTGTTTTCGAGGGTCATCACAAATCGTCTCGAACGCAGGTTTGAAGACTTCCAGCCTCCCGAACAAGCCGGTTTCCGAAAAGGCTTTAGTACCATAGACCATATTCATACGCTACGGCAGGTTATACAAAAAACCGAGGAGTATAACTTGCCGCTTTGTTTAGCGTTTGTGGACTATGAGAAAGCCTTTGATTCGATCGAGACCTGGGCTGTGCTACAGTCTCTTCAGCGGTGCCATATAGACTATCGGTACATTGAAGTGTTGAGGTGTATATACAACAACGCCACCATGTCGGTCCGAGTACAAGATCAGAGCACGAAGGCTATTCCACTACAGAGAGGCGTGAGACAGGGAGATGTCATATCTCCGAAACTGTTCACTGCCGCGCTGGAAAACGCCTTCAAGCTCTTGCAGTGGAAAGGATTCGGTATCAACATCAACGGCGAGTATATTACTCACCTTCGATTTGCCGACGATATTGTAGTCTTGGCAGAATCGCTGGAAGACCTTAGCACTATGCTCGAAGACCTTATTCGAGTCTCCCAACAGGTGGGTCTCAAAATGAACATGGATAAAACGAAGATCATGTCGAATATCCATGTTGTGCCCACCCCCATTGGAGTTGGGGGCTCGACTCTCGAAGTTGTAGACGAATATGTCTATTTAGGACAAGTGGTCTGGTTAGGCAGGTCCAACTTCGAGAGAGAGGTCAATCGTCGAATCCAACTCGGTTGGGCAGCGTTCGGGAAACTTCGCGACGTCTTCTCGTCCAAAATACCTCAGTGCCTAAAATCGAAAGTCTTCGATAGTTGTGTGTTACCAGTGATGACATACGGCACCGAGACGTGGCCTCTCACTGTGGGCCTCATTAAAAGGCTCAAAGTCACTCAACGAGCCATGGAGCGGGCTATGCTCGGAGTTTCCCTACGAGATCGAATCAGAAATGAAGAGATCCGTAGGAGAACCAAGGTTACCGACATAGCCCATAGGATTGGCTAGTTGAAGTGGCAGTGGGCCGGGCACATAGCTCGTAGAACCGATGGCTGTTGGGGCCGAAAGGTTCTCGAGTGGAGGCCACGTACAGGCAAGCGAAATGTCGGACGCCCGCCTACAAGATGGACGGACGATCTGACTAAGGTTGCAGGAAGTCGCTGGATGCAGGCCGCTTCCAACAGGTCATTGTGAAGATCCTTGGGGGAGGCCCATGTTCAGCAGTGGACTTCCTGTGGCTGATATGATGATGATGATGATTATGAAACATAATATTATATAAAGTAATTGCAGTTTATAAATAATAGCCAATTATACGTTTTTCTTCGATTGACATTATTTTAACCCAACTTTATAAATGAAAATCAAGTTAGACGACATTTAAAAGTCGTTATGATTTGTCTTATTGAAAAGTTAAGTATTTAATATTAGAGATGTAAAAAATATGGGTACTATTTCTGAGATTTTTAATAGATACAACGTTTGCGACAGACCTACTAGATAGAGCTTAGAACAACCGCAAGTCTGTGACCGCAATCATCGACGTCCGCTGGTTTGGCTGCGGAGAATAATATAACAGCTAACAATTCCTGTGTCAATTTTGTTTAGGAACAATTCAGGGAATAATGGTATGCATAAAAAACAATTCTATAATTATTCCCATTGGCAGGTACATACAATAAAATTGCAATGGGTATAATATGTGATGGTATCATTTACATGTGGGCGTGCTTTAGTTTCTTTTAACAGATGGAGTGCACAATGCGTCTTTTACTATTGGAAACTTAAAGAGCAATAGAAAAAGATTTAATAAATGGAAAATTATCCCACAACAATCTTCTGCATCTCTATTAAGAAAATGAATACATCAAAAAGAGGGCCACTAGGGGAACAAAAATAAAAGAACTCAAAAGAGAATGGAGATGGATAAAAAAAATCTATAAGTTTTGGAAATATATGCATAAAAGATCAATAAAAACATTGAATTATATTTTATTGCCCTTTCTTATAAAACTAAAATAAAATAAAACCGACACGAAATAAATTCAAAAAAGAAACACATTACATTACTTGTACCGCTAAAAATGAATAAATACACCCAATATTCACACCATAGTCCTGACTCCACACAAAGATCGAGTCTTGTGTCGTGGGTATCGTAAATAACACGAGACTTTTCAGTCTCACAGACACAAAGACCCTCGACAAATACTCGTAAGCCTTCGAATATTTGGCTATATTATTGTTTATCACAAAGTGCAAGTTGATAAAACTTTAATGTTTATGGTCAAGATTTACAAACAATCCATAATGCAACCCAACTTTTTTTAAATATTTGATACATAAACGCTCAAAACGCCCCATAACCCGTTCCACTTGGGTTTGCGATCGCAACGTTCACGAGTAAGTGAAACGGTAGATATCGCGGTCGTGAGCGTGGTCGATGCGATTGTCAAGTGGAACGCACTGTATGTCCTTGTCACCCATTGTCACCTTTTTAGTCGTCTGTGCTTGTCACCGTGGCCGATTATTTTGCAAACTGCGCTGTTTGCCAAACAAATATACGTAATTCAGTTTTTCCGAGATTTTACTAGTTTTGAATAGTGTAAAGTAGCGATTTATATAAATATTAGTGACTATAGTGTATGTGCGATGGTGGGTTGTAGTGTTTTAGGTTGCAAAAGCCGTAGTGAACGAAAAATTCGTGGAATAACATTTCACTCGTAAGTTACTCATTTATGTCACATTATAATTATTTTGTTGTTTATTGGTTAATAATGATGTATTTTAATGTCGATTAAAAGTGTTTTACTTTGAGAAATATCGATAACATTTAGAATTTCTACAAATAATATTAAATAACCTTAATTTCTTAAAAGTTTAGTGTTACCTTGTTATTGTTATGAAAATTGATTTACCCTAGACACAGAATACTAACAGAAGTCAAGCTTGTGTATGTACTTCACTTTTGTTGCTACACTCAGACTACGCTCGGCGTTCGCGCTAGGGCGGTTAACTCTGGCTTATGCGAAAACAAGTTTCGTGGTAATAGGACTCACATCGTTTGATTGATTGTTAAAATACAATATAAAAAAACAATAACAAAATGAATAAATTGTAATTTTATTTATATAGTCGTTGAGAATGTGTTTTTTTAATATTCAATTATTATCTGAAGTTTTATATTACAAGTGTAATAACTTTTATTCAGTTCCTCCATCTTCGCACAAAAAATATCACTAGATGCGTGTCCGAAGCGAATGAAACTCGCGCTCGCAGTGGTTTCGATTGGTCTCAAATATCTTGTCGGTAAACGCTGTCTATGTGTGCGTTGGTTTAGCGCGCTTTGTATGGAGCTTGACTTCTGTTAGTATTCTGTGCCCTTGATAATACTTGCATATTATAGCTTGCATAGGTAGCGTTATTCATACGTAAAAAAATAAAATTCCTTCTTATTTTAGGTTTCCTGCTAACAGTGAAATTAGAAATAAATGGGTGGAAGCTACTGGACGCCAAAATTGGCACCAAACAAATTATTCTAAAATTTGCTCAATACATTTCGAGATAGATTCCTTTCATTATAAAAGTAAGAATGTTGTAGTAAAACCAAACGCAATGCCAACAAAATTTGTTCATGTAAGTAGTTGATCATTACTTTTAACACGCTTTTATTAACTTCGCCTGTATGTATTTATGTAACAGAATCTGTGAAGTCGATTTTCGAGCACTTCAAAACGTCGGATTGACTTGAAATTTTGCATAGGTACTTGTCCAGGACCGATGATAAAGCAATAATTTAAAAAGTATATGACATTATCTTTTTCAGAATAATAAAAAACATATTATTTTTGAAAAAATATTTAAATTGGTGATTTGCGCGTAGTTGTCTTTGTTTGATAAGATAGCCGTAGATAGATGTTTTAGTGCAAGCAGTCAAACTATAGTTTAAAACACTAAAAAAACAAACTTTCATAAAAGATCCAACTAAAAAGTAAAAATAATCTGAAACTCATTATCAATTAAAAAATAATAACTTTTTAGTAGGATCTTTTATGAAAGCGTGTTTTTTTACTTTTTTTTAACTATAATTTATTATTATTCCTGATCTATATTATCTATATTATAAATGCGAAAGTAACTCTGTATGTTCCCTTTTCACGCCTATGTCACTTGACCGATTTCGATAAAAGTCGACACAGGGGTAGATAAGAATTTAGGAACGGACATACGCTAATTTATATTGTGATTTGAAGGGCTGAAAGCGGTTAAAATAAGGGTTAAAATATTATAAGAGGAGGTGTTTGGGCGTGGAAAGAGGCTGGTCCCCTGAGAGGTCGAGGTCATGTTGGCCTCCCTCCGTAGGTCAGCTGTGGAGGAAAGACGTTCCAGGCTAGAGAACCCAAGTGCTGGTACGAGCACTCGCGGCAGTGTGAGTTGTCCTCGAACAGTGGATAGACAGGCGTCACGGTACGCTGACATACCGGCTGACGTAGGTGCTCACTGGGTACGACTGTTTAGGTACGTGCCTGTGTCGAGTAGCCGGAGCGTTGCAATCACGCATCATATCATTATTATAACAACCACCAACTTCCACTGCCGAACATGGGTCTCCACCAAATAAGGTGGGTGCAGCCAATACTCACCACGCTTGGTAGGCTGATTGGTATGCGCAGAGCGTAGGTAATCGCGCTGTTAATACTACTGCCCATCATCAGCCTGTAGCTTTTACCTACACTATAGAGGCGTAAGGGAGCCCAACCAACACCTCATGGGCTCCAAGCCAACCTCACCTACCCCAGGTAGTGATGGTACATCATATGATGCACCAACTGTAAAAACATCGTATAAATACAATTTAAATCGTACGGTTGGCAACGCTGATCTGTGTTAGTACTGAGGTTAGTACCCACGAAAAGTAGGATTTTTTCCCAACATGGTCACACTGAATAATGATATATCTGTCTCTTGTGCGGCCACGGCATGGCTACGTCTAGAGTATTTAGTCTGAGACAATCAAGCCTGAACACCAAATGCCCAAAGGGCATATTTAAATATACATATAACTGTACCGTAGTAAAATGCAATTAATATATACAATTTGATTTAAAAGCTAAAAAGAGGCCTTTCAGTATATTTTGAGTACCAATAAAGTGGCACTGACAATCGCTTTACCTATTAGATTTTTCATAACTATGTGGAGATAAAAATACCAAAGGATGCCCTTTTGACTATGAAACTTAGTATTGGTGAGAAAAATTAAGAAACATGTGAATTCTCCAATATCTCTGGCAGCTTTCAGCGATTTCATTGTCATCGGAAAGAACATATTCCTTGTGGGACCAACTTTTCTTCATTTAAATGCCTATCAACACTAAAAAGATACAAATAACTAAAATGTTTAATAAAAAAATTAAAACCGACGTCAAAACAAAAAAACCACTAAAAATAATAAGTACCACTGCAAATCAAAAAATAATATTTATTTCATTGTACTTGTGCATCTTGATTAATGTGCTTAATGATTTGACTAGCCAACAAATCAAAATATATGCGTAACATATTGAAGGCGGGCCCACAGGCGGGCCGCCAAATGCCAAGTGCCAAACATGTAGGACCTATGCCTTATATTAATTTAAATATCCACGAGTTTGGTACTGGTAAAATATATATTTTCCATATATAGAAACGTGAATTGTGGCGAAGACCCAGAGTTCTTTGAGAAATTAACTTGCTTTTGGGTCTGTGAAGTGTGAACAATATGTAAAATGGGATAATAATTAATACTTTATTTTATAAAAATCTGTCGCCTGGAATTAAACAGGAAGAAGTTTAAGGCTAAATCTAGTGAATATGGTGGCTGAGGCATGATTGTGGTGTTGTTTTCGGCCAAAAAATCTCGAGTAACAGTGAGTGAGCAGGTGCATTATCATGGTGCAAAAGCCATGCATTGTAGGTATTTCCACAACTGCGAACGTTTTTGTTAAAAATTTGATGCAAATTCTACATATCGTCGCTTATATTACAACACCGCGAATGTGCATTTTTTCCGTTATTGACTTACTGATGTAAATGGATAGAAAAAAAAATCCCGCGTAAATTTTTTGCACCAATCGCGTTCGATACTTGCCAATCACGAGCTAGAATTCAAAATTTGTAGAATGTCTATCTGCTTTTTATTTATTTTCAATTATTAATAATTAAGTTTTTGACGTGACAACGTCTTAAATTAGGTTGCGGCTGGGAGTCACTTATGAAAAAGTGTAACACCCGGTAACGTTACGATGAGTCACCGAACGAGAGAGAGGCCCGCCGAATGCCTTGCGTCTCTCTCCCACTCAACTATGATCTAATTATAGTTGAGTGATTAATTTAATTATATTCATATCAATAAATATTCTACCGAGAAAAAGACGTTGTCACGTAAAATCTTCGCCCGTAAAACCGACTTTACAGGCAACCATTTTAAAAAATGATTTATGTAATATTTCTAAAAGAAATGCAGATGATGTCGAAGATGCAAATGATTCGGAGACCAGCAGTAGTTTAGTGTATCGTCCATTATTTGCTTCTCCTGTAAAGTTAGGAAAATGCATATTCGCGCTGTTGTAATATAAGCGACGATATACATTTATTTATATAAATAAATACGTACATTAATAGGGAGTCTGTTCTTTCGGCGATGAGGAGGTGATTTCCGAACCATCATTTTGAAAGCCGAATTGTGCACGACCTTACTGTGAGTGCGAGTGTGTTCCAGAGAAGAATATTATTGTATATATATTTATTTATTTTATATACATATTAATAATTGTCAAATTAATTAATTACCTCAAAAATATTTACAAAATAGGCATACAACTTTGACATGCGCGCGTGGAAGTATGTACTTGTACATACATATTAAATTCCTTCTATGCTTTAGTCAATCGGATCTTTACTACCAAAAATTTACCGGTCGTATATTTGGTTGTCATGGGTATGTGTTAATATGGGCATTAAACAAAAAAATGGTTGCCTGTAAAGTCGGTTTTACGGGCGAAGATTTTACGTGACAACGTCTTTTTCTCGGTAGAATATTTATTGATATGAATATAATTAAATTAATCACTCAACTATAATTAGATCATAGTTGAGTGGGAGAGAGACGCAAGGCATTCGGCGGGCCTCTCTCGTTCGGTGACTCATCGTAACGTTACCGGGCGTTACACTTTTTCATAAGTGACTCCCAGCCGCAACCTAATTTAAGACGTTGTCACGTCAAAAAAAACAAGTAATAATTTAAAACCATTACTCAACAACATATTCTTTGATTGAATTAGATTTCATACTTTTACACTACCACACTTTTGTTGTAACATTTTTATCAGATTTGAATATTACAATTTTTATACATCTTCAGATTCATTTAAACATTTCCAATTTGTAAATATCAATTCTGTTAATTTTAGAACATTAAAACAATGCCAAATCTAAGAACATGACCACTGAACTGTAATATGTATTGACAAATAAAAATTTTAATGGAAACATTAATTATTGCACAATATATTTTCCAGTATCATGAAACAGCACAATATTGCTCTGATTTTAAAGTATAAATTAATCTAAGACACCACTAGTGTAAATTATATGTACCAAAAAAATTATTTGCATTACTTTAGGAGATATCTATACTAATATTATAAAGCTGCATAGTTTGTTTGTTCGTTTGTTTGTTTGAACGCGCTAATCTCTGGAACTGCTGGTCCGATTTGAATGATTCTTTCAGTGTTGGGTAGTCCATTTATCGAGGAAGTTGCAATCAGTTGTTCCTACTGCTTGCCTGATGCTAAATAATAATCATAAAACATTAAATAATTATAAATCAAGCTGTGATGAACTTGCGGGTACCTATACTAATAAATAGCTCTAATATAGAATTGTCCTGTACTGGATCGGCCTATATTGTCCCAACTGCAGAGCACGATCTTCCTCTACAACCGAGAGTACGAATGGAAGGTGTATGGCCACATAATACGTCACTCTGGACACATACAAAAAAGTATTTGAACATATTGTTATTTCTTATATTCCGGCAACAATTTTAAACAAGGAATAGGGTCACAGCGGAATAAAATATAACGCGAGTTTGAAAATCGCGGTAGTTGAACGCATCAATCCTTAGAGTAATTACTTTCTAGTTGGTCTGTGGTAATTACCTATGGAGAGAGTCACAAATGTACTTTACATCGCAAGAGTGAGACACATTGATACGAAGTCTTTATGCAAAGTGAGATGCAAGATCACATGTTCTGATTCATGTGGCGTGCCGATGTTTGTTGTTTGGCGAAAAAAAAATTTCACCAAACATGTCAACGTCATTAAGGGAAGTGTCATTTGGTGTTTATTTTTCCAAAATAATTATTTCTAATAAAATCGAGATAAAGACTTAATTCTATAAGATTTTTGTGTTGTATTAGTGATTCACTATGGGAGGATGCAGTATTGTGGGCTGTAATAGCCGTACTGAAAGTAAAAACATGGAAATTACTTTCCACTCGTAAGTAAAATTAATTTGAATTAATTGATGTTGTTTTTTTATATTAAAATGAATATAAGTCTATTAAAATGAATTTACCACTTCACCATGATTATTTCTTTCCTTGAAAGTTATAACCATGGTTATAACCGCATTTTGTTGTGTTGCTAGACATTAAATAAATAAAATAAATAACACCCAACAGTCACATACATAGTCCTGACCCCACACTAAGATCGAGTCTTGTGTCGTGGGTATCAGGAACTACGAGAGACTTTTCGGTCTCACAAACACCCAGACCCGGAAGAAATATTTGAGGGCCGCACAAACATTTCTCTCGGTGCGGGGATCGAACCCGCGGTCTCTCGTTTCACAGGCGGCGTTTAACCACCTGCGCCACGGAGGCTGTCGAAAACATTCGAAAACTTTACTTTTCCCTGCTTACCAAAAAAAATATTACTGAAATATTAATCTTTTCTACAAAATATTTTTATAATTAATTGATAGTAATTTATGTATTTGAAACAATTGCAGTTTCCCCATACACCAGAAAATCCGAAATTTCTGGATTGCTGCTACCGGTCATCGGAATGATTGGCATCCGTCCAAGTATTCAAAAATTTGTTCCGTTCATTTTGATAGCACTGCAATCAATGTTGTAAATAAAAATAAACGATTGAAACGAGATGCTGTTCCAGTATTACACATACATGTAAGTATCCAATAGTATGGTGTTTGATATTGAATATAATATGATTATTTATTGCAGAATGAGATTAAATGGTGTGTGGTTATTGAATATAAACTTATGGCAATATATTCTACCGGAATATTGAACTAGGTAGGATATTTGTAACAATAATTTATTAGAATATAGTCATTTCTACATAGATATAAATGTATGGAAAATATTATTACTATTATAGAAAAAATTAATGTTTGGCAAATTAAGTTAGATACATATTCGGAATCAGCAAAACGAGTTCTACAACTTCTTCTTTGACGTCTACCCTGAAAATTGTCGCGATCCTTGATTTCCAATAACTATAACAGCAGTAACTCGACATTGGAAACATATTATACCAAACATAAGTGCAGTAAGCTTAGATACAGCACTGAGTTTTGAAGTCGTTTCCAATATTACCCAGTTATTCTTTAAGTAAAAGTGCAGTATCTAAAGTTAATGCGCTTCTAATTTGGAAAGATTGCGTTTAGTGTTATCGAACAACCATATCATTATTGCAGCTTCTTAACATACTGCGCTTAAAATAGAATCCGTCTTTAATATTTTTGTAATCATAAGTGCAGTGTATAACGATACTGAAAACTTTTTTGCGGTGGAAGGTAATTTTGTATTATTTCCCATTAGTCATTAGTGCAGTAAATAATTTTGAAAGTTGTAAAATATAGTGAGTGGTCGTTATAATTGTTACCATTACCTAAATATTGTTCTTAATACCTAGCAAGCGCAAGCCTACTTATCTGTTACTAGCTTTAACCTGCAGATTAGCTCGCATTGATTTTATATAATAGTATCCTATATATTTTAACAGCTTTATTATTATACCGAATATTGGGTCGAGTAGCTCACGCGTGAAAGCATAAAAAATCACTCGTTTTTATACTACTTTTCAGGATGTAAAGTTATTTGAAACGGTAGATAAGGTGGTACTTGACTAGCCAAAAAATCAAAATATATGTGTAACATATTGAAGGCGGGTCGCCAAGTACCAAACATATAGATATTTAAATTAATATAAGACATAGGTCCTACATGTTTGGTACTTAGCGGCCCGCCTTTAAAATTTTCGCATATATTTTGATTTGTTGGCTAGTCAAGTCATTAAGCAAATTAATAAACATGCAAAAATACAATGAATTAAATATTATTTCTTGCTTAGTATTGGTACTTATTATTATTTTATATCTTTTCGGTTTTTAGTGGTTTTTTGTTTTGAAGTCGGTTTTTATTTTTTATTAATTCACTATAATAGGTATGTCAATTTGAAAACAAGGAAAGTGTCGGAAAGACAACATTTTGGCTTATGTTATTAGAAATGCCTAAACATCGGTACCTGGTTCGAGTAAAAATATAGCGACCGTGCCAAATCAAATTCATTCTGATCCTGACATATGAATTTGTGACTTCAATGTTTTCCAGTAGTATTTGTTTATTATAATGAATACATGAATTTGCTTCAGTCAGCCAATTTTCTTTTAATATTATGTTTAGTTTTTTTTTTGAGAATTTTATCGTTATTTTGCATTTTATGTCTATTATAACAAAGCACTAAAGACATGTTGATAGAAACATACGTTTTTTTTATTAACGTGACGTTTGGAATATATTTTTTTTGGTGCCTAACAGAGTGAGTTAAATGAACTTACTGCGCTCCTAGTAGTTTTGACAAGAAATTTATTCTATTGACCATTAGTGATAACTGCAGTATCTACTAATCTGTAATCATAACTTACACGCTTACATCATAACTTACCTACTGGCACGTCCACCTGTCAACAGCAAAATGTCAATTTTTTTAAATATACCCTTATACGTAATATCAAAATAGACTTGACATGCATTTTGCATACTATAGTCCATCTCACTTAGACTTATGCATAAACCATAAAAAATGAAAGTGACAAAACACAATTTGTGGTCCTTGTCATAGTTTCACATAATGTTGTTGGGAAGACATTGTGTCTGCCGAGTACGTAGGATGTGCGGTTTGTTATAAATTTGAATTACTGAGTATTTTACGAATATTTGCGGTCAAAAATGTGTGTAAAAGAGTGTTGAAACTGATTATAACACAAAAGGTATGGTGTGATGCTTTATAATTGGCTGTAATAGCCGATCTAAACGATAATATGAAAATATAACCTCTCATTGGTAAGTGTATTTTATTTAGTACTAGCGGCCCGGCCCAGCTTCGCCTGGGTGCATATATTTTTTTATTCCACTCCACACCAAATACATGTTGTTTTTCGTATAAACTCTTGTATACCTAAAGCTATCCTACTGTCCGGCTCAATCCCGTCACATCCGCCTGTTCAGTCTCTTCCCAATCCGTCCCGTCGCTTTTCTTTATTATCCATCCCGTTTTATAACGTGCATTTACATTTCGTCCTAACAAATCTGTCATCTATCCCAGCCCTCTCCCGTACCTTCCACTCTATTTTATTTTATGTCCCTTCTCTCCATATAATTCTTGTATATCTAAACATGACGTAGATATCCTACTGTCCGACTCAATCCCGTCTCATCCGCCTGTTCAGTCTCTTCCCAATCAGTCCCGTCCATTCTCTTTATTATCCATACCGCTTTATAACGTGCATTTACATTCGTCCTAACAAATCTGTCAGCTATCCCAGCCCTCTCCCGTACCTTCCATTCTATTTTATTTTATGTCCCTTCTCTCCATATACATCCATATATATATATACATATAAAGATTGCCTTATGAATTTTTGACATTAAAAACTTTAGCGTTTTTTATTGTCCATCCAATATTCCTTCTCTTATTTCAGCACCAAAAAGCTGTTTTTCCAAAAAATATTGCACGCCATTACTTTTTGTTAGTAATAAAGAGTTAAAATATTTTTTTATAGACATAACTTCAGTGGTTTCGATTTTCTTAGATATAACAATTCAACCCTTTTTTACCCCCTTTAGGTATAATATAACCTATCTCAGTCCGATACGATGTACATTTCTATCAGTGAATTATAGCGAAGGAAAGGCCACTGTAAAAATTCGTGATAAAAATGGCATTCGATCTTGAAAAGGAGTAAGTATAACTTCTTATGCTGCATTAACACGCTTGGCCAACCTCAGCCAGCCTCCACCAACGCCAGCGTGTAAAAGGAGTGTTTGGCTCGGCTGGCCTTATGTTTTTCATAGTTAATAGCTTGGAGTTGGTAGACGTTGGCCCAGCCTCAGCCAACATGTAAATCCACCATTACGTGTGAACATTATTTATTTCATTGTCTTATATTAATGTAGCTAGATATATTCTCCTTAGTTTATACAAAATAAATTTCTGAACGCATGCATAAACAATTACAATCAATTAAAATGTCAATCCATTTTCACTGTCAATATTTTACTTCTTTAAAATCTAAAATACGCCACTAATCGAATATTGTGGATATATGTTTTCGATTCGAAACCTTTATTTAAATACATTCTTTAATTTGAGGGCAGAGTTTACCATATCGACAGGGTGAAAATTAAATGTTTGACAGTTACAAACCCATGAACATATTGTATGGGAAAATCACGCACATTGTTTTGATAGATATGATTGAATTTGAATTTTGTATAGCGGTAATAAAGTACAAATTGACTCTTTGACGTTAGGAACATACCTACATTGTTTAAACAACAGTGAGTGCTTGTTATTTAATATGAACCTTATACAATAGCAATAAAGCTCAAATTGACTCAACGTTTTAGTTAGAAAACGTTTGTATGGGGTAAAGAAAAGGGCTGTTTTTAGGGCTTTTCCGGCAATTATTCGAAATTTTCTCGCCGTAAAAACCATCCTTGGACTTTCACAAACATTTTAAAAAAAGAATCATCGAAATCGGTCCAGGCGTTGTTGAGTTATGCGGTTACCAACACATTTTGCGATTCATTTTTATATATAAGATATTGGTAAAAATAAATATAGAATTGGTAAAAATAAATATAGACATTCATTATTACTAACATCTGCAATTATTATTTCATAGAATACATTGAAACATAGGATTATATTTGCATAAAAATACGTATTTTAAAAGTATTATCCGGCCAAATTATATTGACTTTGTTTATTGTGATAATCTGTATACTACTCGAAGAAGACGCCATTTTGTACATGATTTTAAATTAGTTGGATTATATTATGTTTCGAGATACCAGCTTATAACAATTTGCATTTCCTGGTTTTATGGTAAATTAAACCATCATTCATTTTATTTCAGCTTTTCAAAAGGTTTACATTCGCCTATTTTGTGGATCAAATTAATAGGACGGAAAATAAAGCAGCGCACCATATCTTTTGTGTTATAATCAGTTTCAACACTCTTTTACACACATTTTTGACCGCAAATATTCGTAAAATACTCAGTAATTCAAGTTTAAAACAAACCGCTCGTCCTATGTGCCTGGCCCGAACTATATGAACTCTACAAAATTATGTGGAACTATGACAAGGACGACAAATTGTGTTTTGTCACTTTTATTTTTTATGGTTTATGCATAAGTCTAAGTGAGATGGACTATAATATGTAAAATGCATGTCAAGTCTATTTATATACTACGTCTATGGGCCTAGTACATTTGATGTGCGGTTTGTTTAAAAGTTGGTTTGCGATGGTATTTTACCAGTATTTAAGGTTAAAAGTGATTGTAAGTGATTCTAGAAAGTGTTAATAACAAAAGGTATGGGGCGGTGTTTCGTTATTGAGTGTAAGAACCGAAGCGAAAGAAATTATGAAAATATTAGCTTTCACCGGTAAGTGTGTATTATTTTGTATATCGATAAAAATAAACATAGACGTTAATTATAACTAACATCGGCAAACAGTATTACAAAGAACTTTGAAGCATTTGTTTGTTATTATGATCTTTAAATTACTCAAACACGCGGCCATGTTTTTAAATTGGTCGGATTATATTAAATTAAGGGATATCAGTTAAAAACAATTTGCAAACCATTATTTTGTAATTGTAACAATATGTATTTTATTTCAGCTTTCCAAAAGATTTACGTACACGTGTGTTATGGATAAAATCAACAGGGCGGCAAAATTGGGAACCGGATAAAAACAGTTATATATGTTCAAAACATTTCGAGAAAAATTGTTTTAAAAGAACTAAGCATAAGATTTTTATAAAACCGTTTTGTCTCCCGACACTTGGAATAAAGGTAAACTACAATCTAATTTGTCTCAATAATAAACATGCGGACTATTCGTCCTTAATTTGAAAATGCATAAAGCCTCGTCCATAACCCATCACCAGGTAGCCCATCTCTACAGATTGTATCCTGAGTATTAAATCCAAGGTACCTATGATATGCATAGTCTATAATCGTAAAATATAGTTTATGAGCCAGATAAGCTGTTTTTTAAAGCTGTTTAAAGTATTCCACCTAGTTTGTATGAGCTGTTAATAGTTCTTATTAAAATAAATTCTATTCTATTAATGTCACAGATTAAGCCTTCTGAAGACATGATTCCTTCAAAATCTATAAATTTTTCGGATACAGACAACAATTCAGTGAGTATTTTTAATATTAACCATGTTTGATGTAGTGTGTGTTGCGACATTTATTATAGGGGAACCCACATTAACCACACTTATAACTGGTTTTGGATGCCCGTTTTCCTAAACGGAAAATAGTCTCTGAGCGGTGTGTTCCGGGCAGTTACTAAGATGGTGATATACGGCAGTCAGTTCCTTTCTCGCCACCCGCCACAGGTATCTACCGAAGCAGCTGTACCCTGATAAGACCTGTGTCAGGTGGAGCGACATCATGCTGTGGCGCCTCTTCAGCCAATGGTCCACCCACCAGCACTGGGATTATCCGGCCTGGAGCGCAAATCCTCCACGATGCATTGGGCTTATGAGATCGACGGTTGCTTCAAAATCAAATTTCCGAAGCACATTCACAGTACGCCGAATCTGTCTCTTTCATCTACTGTGGAAGAGGGTCATGTGGAGAAACCCACCTCGCTGGTTTTAAGGCACACTGTTTCCGGAATCCTTACGTTTTGGTGTCTTTCCCCTATTCGCCACCCAGGGGACGCGCCCAATAGGAGAGCAGCAAATCAGCACAGGAAAAGACATGACTTTAGTGTCTACAAACTCATAGAATTTCTATATCCACAGGGACATAGACAACAATTCAGTGAGTATAGGCTTGACACTTTACTACTACGTAATTACTGCACGAAATAAAGCAAAGAAAGAAAAAACAACATCTATTTTACAGCCTAAATTTTAACTATAACTTACTACCTTCATAGAAAAAGGCTATGCCTTCGTATTTTTTTTTATCCGTAAAAAAAGCGAGAAGTAAAAATTTCACACCTTCAAGGCGCACCGTAATAAAAATATAGATATCACTTATCACCACGCGAACTACACGTGCGTGTAACAGTCCTTAGCTATACCTAACATTGTCTCTTTCAGGTTAAGAATCTATCAGGCACAAGCCTACTTAATAAAAGTTTGACACCTCGTGAAAAGATATTACTGAATAAATTAAATCGCCAAACCTATCTTGCCAAGTCACGTCAAAATAAATTGGCTGCACTGAGGTCAAAATGTCGCCGTATAGAAAAGAAAAATTCGGAATTATCTGCTATCATAAACGAGTTGCAGTCTAAGCATTTAATTAATCAAGAATCGGCAGATTTATTGTCATCAATGAGTGAAGTGACCCTCAAATCAAGCCGGCATAAGTTTACAGCTGAAGTGAAAAAGTTTGCTTTGAAATTACATTTCATTAGTCCACGTGCCTACAATTTTGTCCGAAATAATTTTAATACATGTCTTCCACACACTCGCACTCTATCGCAGTGGTATAAAACAGTAGATGCAGAACCTGGTTTTTCGACAGAATCACTAGAAGCCCTCAAGCTATTGGTTAAAACTCTGACAAAGGACGGAAATGGATTTGTGCATTGAGTTTTGATGAGATGTCAATCAGGCAAGACTGATCGAAGAAGACTGTGATATTCAGTCATTAGTAGCCGACATTGTAGTCAGTGAAGACCACGATTACTTAGCTGATCCAACAAGGATGACTGAATTTGCCCGTCAGGTTATAATTTATATTGCAGGATTTGTTTTAAAAAGTTTGGAGGCTCAGATTAAATGTGAGCAGTGTTTGCCATGTTTAATTTCCGGAAAAACTCACAATACTCTTATATCTATAAAAGATAAAGGTGGTTTGCGATATCCCTCGAAAGTCCTTATAAAAATACGCGAAATAGCTGAAGAAGTATTTAATAAAAATAAAATTTTGAATAAAAAAGATTTATTGCATTATTTATTACAAAAATGTTTGAAAAAATGTTCAGGCCTAAATTTGTTTTCGGAAGATATGCATGACTTAGGATGTTCTATTTTTGATAATCACTATTCACTTTTGATCAAAGCTATTTGCAAAAAATACTTAAACGCAAGACTACATTATGCAACTAAAAGTATGATTAATAAAGACGACAACATTCGGAATTTATACACAAAATTAATCCTGATTAGAGGGCAATAAATAAATTGGTCAGTAGTGTGCACTTGTAAAAGATAAAACCATGTGTTAATTATTTTAAACCAGACTAGTAACTACGGCACGAGTCTATATTTGTTAAAAAAAAATTATAAAAAAAAATACTATTTTTACTCACTTTTTCAATATTATAGTTTTTCTAATCCGATTTTATAGTTAAAAAAAGAAAGAAACTTTCAACGTATCTTGTATTTTTTTCAATGTGTAGACATAGGTATTATTTCTATAATGTGTCTCGGATCTTTTTCATCTATTTGTTTAATTTTTCTATTTTTTTATGTTTGGGAGATGCTTAGCATGCTATCATTAGAATTTCTATATAATATTATGTACAATATAGAAGCTTGTAATTGGCAAATTAAGTTTTTAACACAGTTAAATATTGTTAACTAGCGGTCGGACCCGGATCCGCCTATGTGCATACACGTTTTAAAATGGCGGTCAAAATGTTTAATTCTGACTATCAGTTTAGAATATCGACCAATCAGACCAAAAACGAACAAAATTTCCTCGTATTTGCTAGAAATATCACTATTGCTTTCCTCCTATAGGTCATAGCGTGATGATATCTAGCCTATAGCCTTCCTCGATAAATGGACTACCCAACACTGAAAGAATCATTCAAATCGGACCAGTAGTTCCAGAGATTAGCACGTTCAAACAAACAAACTCTGCAGCTTTATAATATTAGTTTAGATATTTGTAATATATTTTATTCTATCCTTTATCGTTACGTTACTATGAATTTTGTGGTCTATAATTGATAAAACACTCGGCCTTATCCGTCGCTTTGCATACACAAATTTCATTAGGTTTTGTATATGTTGTTCAAGATACGTAAATAAATACATTTAATGGTTTCTTAGATTTACGCGAATGTTACACATTGAAATAAAACGATTGTTTACGGATTTTATCGCGGATTTGGTTTAATTTTTACATTAACGAAACGAAGTCTGCAGTTGCTGAACATATAGAAGAAGGCTCCAAGCATTAGGTACCTTCGCTTTGACCAGCCCCAAGTCCTCGCAAAAGAACACCGATTCCTGCCCAGGATGTTTCGCGAGGCTATTGAAATTAAAAAACATCCTAATTTCAATAGAGAAGATGGCTTGAAGCTTGCACAAGCATGGGATCCAATTCTACACTTAATTAAATCGGAACCCAAAAAACCAACTGCCAGACCTCAAGACACAGTGAGCTCCTTCTGCGTAGGTCGGAACGCAACCATAGACTAGCTAGCTATTTAACCCCTCGACCGTCGATTGACTTTCTGTCAAAAAACTGTCATGTCAGCGAACTGTTTGAAGGGTCGCGGACCGTCGTAAGTCTCCTCGCTCTTCAAGCAAAAAGCAACCTACTGTCATTGAAATAGGGTTTATTTTTATTTAAACAGGGTATTGATTTATGTGACAGGAATCGCATTGCGGTTCGCGAGTTGCGAAATGTCGTAAGAGTCTCCTCGGCTTCAAGCAAAAAGCAACCTACTATCATTGAAATAGGGTTTATTTTATTTAAATAGGGTATTTGTTTATTCACAGGATACCGCATTGCGGTTCGCGACGATTTGCGGCACCTGTCATGTTTTTTAGGCGACCCGCAATGCGGTTCGCCGACGGTCGAGGGGTTAAATTAAGTTTTAATTTAATATTTTCAAAATAAGGGTAGTTTAATTGTAACAGTCACTGAGCGGATGACTAATACCTCAGTCCGCCCCGTGACCATGAGAGCTGTAAAGTGATCGAAACGTCGGGAAATTAAAAAATGTAAAAATTAAACCAAATCCGCGATAAAATCCGTAAACAATCGTTTTATTTCAAAATACATTTAATGTTACAAACCGATATTTTATTTTCTTTGCTTTATAACTTTTGCTGAAAAATTCAATAGGTCACATTATTTATTCTTAAAAAAATTATGGGTAATAAAGTTGATCTGGTATCCCTGCTTTTTTTTTCACTCTAAGTCTGTCCCTTACGGTGGAACTCGAATGTCGAGTCCATTCGATGCTACGTCCATGAATATACCCTATTTTTATTATTGTTAAGGCTGTCATAATGACATTGTCAAGCCTCTAAAGAGGTCGGGACGTGGGAGTTCCTAAGGAAAAAACCTAAATTATAGCTGCCAAAATCGAGTGAATTGCACGGAATCAGAAAAAATAGTCGCGAGCGAAGGTATTAGGACGACGTATGATCGCGTGCTCAATATGAAACTGATGATTACTCATTGGTGCCGCAAAGGAAGGAGGAAGATTGCTTTTGGAAGAAGAGGCGCTTCCAGTTGAACAAGTGAACGCTATGATTTTCTTGGGGAATTTATACCCAAATTTTATTAGAGAGTAATAAATGTATATATAATCAATTTAGAGTAGAAATAATAGTGATTTGCAAATTGTTAATCCGGAATAAAAATAAGTTTTATCTAATAGTCTCGCGCAATCATTTAAATCCACACGTTGCACCAACTTTTTTTTTTATTGCAGTGAAAGGCAAGACGATCATGCCGTTCGCCTGATGGTAAGCGATAAGACCGTTCATAAACAGTAGCAAAACAAAACAACACCTTGAATTACAAAGCAATGCTTGGCATTCCACTGCGCCCGCCGTCCTGAGACATAAGATGTTAAGTCTCAATATGTCCAGTAGCGTCAACTAGCGTCATTTGAGTAAATCTTAAATTATGCGCGGTTGCATACGCACCAAAAACCTATAAATTAGGCTGAGAACCATTCAGCTTATTCTTCAGATGAATGTTACAAACCTGAAGAAAAGGCTGTGTGGTACGGGACTTAGATGAAATAAAAACATCATACACTTGGTCCAAGATATACCTGGATCCAGTGTATCGAACTATGCTGAAAAAACAAAATATGATTTAGGCAAAAATCAGTGCCTCATTAAACCTCGTGTTTACATTTTAGAACCTACCAATACATCGTTCCTTCATGCCGGAGAAGAACGTGCGTTCAACTTTGGATAAAAGACGTACTCGTAGATGGTCCACTTCAACCGTTACTCAGACAGGTGAGTGTTAATTCTGTAATTATTACTTCCTTAGGGTATCGAGAAGTCCGTATTCCGTAGGCTTAGACTCTAGTCTTCTTTCCTTACAAGTGACCCCTGGCTGCCAAATGAGTATCATAGTTCGTTGTGGTAGGATATTCGTATCCGCCCGGGTAGCAACCACCGTCCACGGGGCGTAAATACCGCCATAGTGACACTCGCAAGAAGATCGCGTTCCGATATCATCCCGTGCTCTACCGGTTTTTCAAGGGGCTTGAGTCCGGATATGAGGTTGAACTGTGTGGGTATTTTTGGTTTGCTATTGGAGGAAGGAGTGTTGACCCGCCGGTTACGGAAACCCGTAGAAACGGTTGTCCGCTGGCCGTCCGCGGTAAAGCACAGGGGCCCAATCATAGGTAATCAGCTTGAATAGTTGCCTTGCCGTGCATCACATAATCTTGTATTGGTCCGACGTGCCGGTTGGTTACCGGATGTCGTAACCCGGTGGCCCATGCCGGGACCGTGCAGGGGTCTATCCGTCCGGCAGATCAATTTGCCTCCTGCCGACTCTTTCACCTCGGTGTGCATGGGGCTTCTTTGTAATCAGGGAGTATATAAAAAAATATATCAGCGATGTACCAGAGACCCTATTTCAGATCGTGTTAAACTTTAGAGGGCAGATAACGAAACTTTATGAGGAACTGGTGAAACCGGCCCTTAGTATGCATTTATTTATTGCTATTGATAGTTATTATTCAGCCTCCAGTTATAAAGTCTCTGTAATTAGATTTTATTCCTCATTTTTTTTATTTCATTTATATGATTTATAGACATTTTTTGAATGCGTAAATGTCTTTAGTATGCAGTTTGGTTAATGCTTATGTTTATTCATGTTGTTTCAGAATTTGACCAAGATCTAAACTCGCTTCTGGACGAAGCATGTTCCGCAGAAGGCGAGGAAGAAGTTGGTAAGAACTGAGAACACAATCTCTCGCCTGTGTGACGCACGCATTCCGCAAATTTACTCATTAGTCCAAGAAACAGTTTAAGTATCAGTAGCCATATTTATTTTATGGTATTTGCAAATACTGTTACTTTTCTAAATTGATCTTATAATCTCAGTCAAACACAGTACTTTTCAGAAACATAGAATATAGTAAATGACGACTTACTAATTGACATTATTTATTACAGAAGAAAGCATCGTGCCCACAACAAAACCTTTCACAAGACAGAAAAAAAAGAAAGCTAAACGCGTCAAAATAGGTAAATATAATGTATTCAATTATTCATGTATAACATGTAAATGCAGAGAATATTGACGCAGGCAATTATTAAAAAAGAAAGTTTGTTATACAGGGTGATATTGACGTATGGTATTTAATTTAACCCACATGTTCCTAACCACCGCAGGTAACATCGTACCAAGTTTGAATAAAAACTGCCTGGTAATTTTGTCAAAAATCGCGATTTTAGCTTTCAAGGCTTTTGATCAATTTTTTAAGGTTCAGGTAAGTTCTCGAACCGAACTGAAGTTCAGCTAAGTGGTAAAAATCTCTATCTATAGGGGTGGCAGAACGTGTGGCCTCGTGGCTGTCGCGGACGCCCATCTCACCATGGGCGCCCGAAGTAGGGAATGTGAGGGCATCTGCGCCCTCTCAACATGTGAGGAGCCATATTTGGCAGTGCGCCGGGTGACACGGCGAGTTAAATGGGTGCCATTCGCCTGTCCACATCGCTTGTCACCCATAACGCGCGTGATGGCCACCGAGAGGTTTTAGTCGGTATGCCGGCAAAAGATCTTTTTAAATCTCGGTAGGGACCCAGCCTGATAACAGGCTGGAAGGCCGGAGACCCCGACATGCCCCTTCCGATCTCCCCCGAGTGTCAGAAGGAAGGCTAAAGGAGCTTTACTCTCGTTAAAAAAAAAAGTGGTAAAAATAACTTCCCGCTCGATTTCTTCATAAATGTAAGTTAACATGTAAATTGATTATCACAACAAGCTTACTATCATGGGACCAAGTTGTGCGCGTGCGTTCTTGTTCCTTTATTTCCGTAAGTTTATTTCAATTTTTAAATTTTAAATTTAGAACTATTCGTATTTCAAATTTCGATTTCTATTTTTATAATCTTATTTCAAATATAATTCGTGTTTATTTTTAAATAAATGCCTGTAAAGTCGGTTTTACGGGCGAAGATTTTACGTGACAACGTCTTTTTCTCGGTAGAATATTTATTGATATGAATATAATTAAATTAATCACTCAACTATAATTAGATCATAGTTGAGTGGGAGAGAGACGCAAGGCATTCGGCGGGCCTCTCTCTCGTTCGGTGACTCATCGTAACGTTACCGGGCGTTACACTTTTTCATAAGTGACTCCCAGCCGCAACCTAATTTAAGACGTTGTCACGTCAAAATCTCTATCTATAGGGGTGCCCAAAATCTTGAAATTTAAAATCACGATAATTGACAAAAATATCATTTTTTTTTCTCAAATTATATACACTGGTGGGTAAATTATGTACCATGTGTCAATATCACCCTGTATTCATGTTCCAAATGTATGATATTTGAGTTTAAATTTTAGCGCCAATGTTACTTGGCCCGATTTAATCTGTTCAATATTGCCTAGGTACATCACAAAATGTTCAAATCTTCTATAGCACGTCGTAATCATAGACTAATAATAAGCAAGGGCATCGCCATGAGGGAGCAGGCAGGGGCATCTGCCTTCTCCCCCCCCCCCCCCCCCCCAGAGATTAAAAATTGCTAAATGTAAAGCAACCAAAATCTTTGACTTGACTTGCCTACTATACGATATATTTTTTGCATAACGCCGTAGATGTAAGGCTCGTACTACAAGTGAAAAGCTTCATGTCCCTTTAACTTCAACTACAATTCATACTTTTCTCATTCTCCATATTATTTGCCTCCCTCCCCTCCTAGGCCATCGGCTGGCGACGCCCCTGCTAATAAATATCATGGATAATAATATTGATCTTACTTCGAGCATTCAAACTTCGTATCGGATCATAGCTCCGCCTACAGCTTCGTCCTAGTACAGGTGTATATGTTATGAGCCAAGTGATTAATGCAGGCAGTATTCACAATGCCCGGGCATTATGAATATTGCCGAGCCATATCGGGCCAAGTGATTAATTACAATCTAAACTCACCTATTTATCACATTGCCAGGGCATTATGAATATGGCTACATGATGATCGGGCAGTGTGATTAATAGGTGATTTTTTACGTGATGCGCTGCCGCATTGTCGCATCTGCGATGGACCCATGAATTAGAAAGGTTGAATTGATCTGCTAATGTTTAATTGCTTTTTAACGTCCGAAACATTATCTTCAGAAGAAAATTAGTGTACTCACTTTATGGATCAGTTAGGTCGACTGTGCCCCAAAACCGACTCGGAACACCCTGACTTCACGTAGTCTTTTGGCTACCGACCCTAGAGTGTATATAAAAAGCCGGAGGCGCGGAGGGAGAGCAGCCCCCGCCCGCTGTAACGAAGGATAGGCAACTGTGCGAGCCGTAGCGGCTGAGGCTGGTCGCCGGAGGCGACCAGCAAGCCGAAGATGCGGAGGTGAGCATGGTTGCCTATCTTTTGTTACGCAAGGGCGAAGGGGCTGAACTTCCCGTAGCGCCGGAGACGATGCAGAAGCTAATTTGTATTGACAACAAGTGTTTTAAGGGTTAGGTTGCTATAATAGATATTTCTCAGGAATGGTGCGTTACCTTTTCATGGGAGTGGTACCAGGGGAGGTGCGACACTTCCTCCACTCCTCCCAACCCACCCCCTCGTGCTGCCCTATTCTAAATTCTACTACTTCGGCTCATTGTTTTGATTTTGATTCGCTTTACATTACTCTGCCCAATAGGCACTTATGGAGATTGTCCCGCCCTCACACCCACCACTGTAACTCCTATAAGCCAGGATCAACAGTGGCACACAATGTAATGACATCGAGCAATGAAGCTCGGCGAGTCTCCGGGAATGTCTAAATTGTCTTTAACCTGCAACGAAATTAATCTGAAAGTGTAATTAATTGGAGGAGTTGGAAATAGTAAAGTTTAAATGTAAGAATGATTTGATCCGTGGTGCTTTACAGCTGGCTTCTCCGGCTGTAAAAGTCTTTTTTACGAGGTTATTTCCCAATAGGAACTTGGCATTATTCATAATGCCTGGGCAATGTGATAAATTGATTGGTTATAATCACATTGCCCGCTCTTATTGGGCATTATTCATATTGCCCGGGCATGATGAATAATGCCCGATTAATCACTTGGCCCATAACATATATACTCCATCCGAACCCATCCCTTCACCCTTACATACTCAAAAAGTTTTTCTTTATAATATTAATATAACGAATAGTGAATATCGTTGATGGACACTGACGGCAGTGTTAGTTCTCGCTTATACTTGCTCTAATCATAATAATGAAGCCTGTACGAGAGACATGCTTTGTAGGTAGCTAACGTAATTCCATTCTGACAAATCGCTTTAGTCTCAGAGAGCACACTTAAGTTAGGCAGTGACTTTGTTGTGCTGGCACTGTGGTTGCCGCTTTCCATCATGCGGGCCGCTCGCTCGTCTGCCTATAACGGCAATGACAAAAAAAAACTAGCCGAATCATTGTTTTTGAAAATCCACAAAACGAATAAATATTAAATATACACGATGTCGGGCAAGGGCGGATCCAGCTTTTACGTCAAGGGGGGTCATATAGTTCTTTTACGCCAGGGGGGGCGTCATAAGTTCTTTAACGTCAGGGGGGGGGGTCATATTGTACGATTTCAATACTCGAATTCGCAATAATGATTATTTAAAGTTTGTTGCAGCTGTTATTTATGAACACACTCACTTTTTTTACTTTATTTATCGACATACAAATAATTAATTGTGATTATAAATTTTATCAACAATATAATAAATACATTATGTCAATCTGGAGCCAGCCCAGGGGGGGGCGGCCATGACCTCCCCCCTGGATCCGCCCTTGATGTCGGGGAAGTGCTGACTTTCAAAATGCCTGAGTAGTCACACTACAAAACAGTCATACACATTTGTCATCCATATAAAAACATAGGATAGGCCTTTCAGTACATTTGGTGAATCTATAAGATGACGGTGAACAACGCTATATCAATTAAATATTTCGTAACTTCGTCAAAATAAAAAATACTGAAATAAATATTACATTTACATCTTACTCTCCCTCTTTCTAGCAGCATATACTTATCACATCGAACAACATCGCGTCTCTGGAGGTTCTCAAAGACAATGGTTATTATTATAATAATTGAAGCGCAGCTCAACCAGACCAAGTACCATATCTCTCGAGGCTTCAATTCATGAGGCGCCATGGTTTCATACCATGAATACATACATAAATTGACGCCTTTCTTCCAGAAGGGATAAGCAGAGGTTTCTTAACTTACTCCAAATATTTCAAAAATTTTGCATTTTTCTCTAGTGTTTGCTATGGGTCTTCATCGAGTTATTCCTTAAATTCTCAGACTATAACTTTTTCGATTTACCAGAGCGATCTTTATTTCCAAGATGAAAATTGATATTTTCCGACACGCCTTTACACATGAATTCTGACAAATTATGCTCGCTATAATGCTCGTAGAGAATTAAGTCAAGTGAAGATACGTTTTTCTTTTAAATTACATCTACATGTACATGTCGTAAAGTAAAATTCGCCAGAAATACTCTCTAAGCGGTATGAAACTTGAAATTGTCACAAAGGAATTTTCATTGGAGTTAGCTAATATTCAGGAAGGCATAAGTTCACTAACAGTATTTCCTTGCACATGTGTTACCATCTAAAATAAGAAAGCTAGGAATTCGTAAACAAACCGCGAGAACTTATTCAAAGTCCTGAATTTTTTTGGAATCAGCCTATGGAAACAACTTTAGAATCGAATTAGATACTAAGTAGATTAACAATTGCAGGAAATCGTGAAATACAGTACGGATTATAAATAAAAGTGTGTAATTTTTTGTTTTTTATTCGTTCTGAAAACGGTGGTCAAAAAGCGGGACATTTGGCGTCCCGCCGAAGGTTCCATCGGGACACGTCACCAAACCCCTGAAAAGCGGGACGTCCCGCGTAAAGCGGGACACCTGGCAACAATAGTTGTGAGGGACGACGATTTTCAGTAGCGATCCATTGGAGATACATATACTGGAGCGCCGCGACGCACCACTTATATCGGAACACTTTACACGCTTTTTGTTCTGTTATGTTAAAGAAATTGGTGGTGTTTTTGTTTCAGACAATGTCAGCGATACAGAGGACAACTTGTCCATGTATTTGGACGTCGAAGTACAATCATCCAATTCTTGGAATATGGAAGACAACAGTAAGTAACGGTTTTTGAGAAACACGTGATCTGTAGGGCGATTCACGTAATTTGTTGACGCGCCGATCAAGTTGCGGTGAGGTTGCGATTAAGTCTACGTTTTGGTGGAAAATGGTATTCTCGTAAATGTTTAGCTGCGCGTGAGCTGCGCGTCAACTGTACGTCATACGTATTTAATACTTTTGTCATTAATATATATTAATACGATTTGTAGGATGTTTCCTTACTATTAAAACCGAAAGTGCACATGTGCTGCGCGTTTTTTTTTTTGGAGTAAACTTCATTTTAGAAGTCATATTAATAAGTAAATACCTACCGATCAAGTTGCGATCTGTATTAACGCGCAGCAGTAAAATACGTTAAAGCGCCCGCGTGACGCGAGCGTATTTGACAGCGGTTACGAGAATACGAAAAGGGCTGTTTTGATCGAAACTTAACGGCAACTGCACTGCAACTGAACTTGTTTTAATACGTGAATCGCCCTACTGTATTGCCAACGCTATGGCGTTGTTAAAGATCATTCAAATTATGGTCAAACTGACAAGTTTTTATGACTCCTAGAGTCCTAGTGTACGATATGCTGATGTGAACCATACTAATGTTTTCAAATAAACAGATCACGTGTTCTTCATGATTTATAATTTAATAAAATGTTTTTTTTAGACGACGAAGTTTTACATGAGGGGTTCGTCTGTGACGTTTGCCGGTGTGAAATAAAAGGGTGTGTATCGTAGAGTATCAAGACAATTAGTAATGACGTGCAGCAGTATTAGTGTGTGTATGTGTGTATACGTGCAGGTTCCGCTACACGTGTGTGCAGTGCAGCGACCTGGACTTGTGCAGCGCGTGCGAGCTCGACAGAGCGCATCACCACCACTACGTACTGCGAGTACCCGAGCCCAGGCCTTACGTGAGTCTCACGCGCCACCAGTACACTACACACATACACATACACATATACATCACCACCACTACGTACTGCGAGTACCCGAGCCCAGGCCTTACGTGAGTCTCACGCGCCACCAGTACACTACACACATACACATACACATATACATCACCACCACTACGTACTGCGAGTACCCGAGCCCAGGCCTTACGTGAGTCTCACGCGCCACCAGTACACTACACACATACACATACACATACACATATACATCACCACCACTACGTACTGCGAGTACCCGAGCCCAGGCCTTACGTGAGTCTCACGCGCCACCAGTACACTACACACATACACATACACATATACATCACCACCACTACGTACTGCGAGTACCCGAGCCCAGGCCTTACGTGAGTCTCACGCGCCACCAGTACACTACACACATACACATACACATACACATATACATCACCACCACTACGTACTGCGAGTACCCGAGCCCAGGCCTTACGTGAGTCTCACGCGCCACCAGTACACTACACACATACACATACACATATACATCACCACCACTACGTACTGCGAGTACCCGAGCCCAGGCCTTACGTGAGTCTCACGCGCCACCAGTACACTACACACATACACATACACATATACATCACCACCACTACGTACTGCGAGTACCCGAGCCCAGGCCTTACGTGAGTCTCACGCGCCACCAGTACACTACACACATACACATACACATATACATCACCACCACTACGTACTGCGAGTACCCGAGCCCAGGCCTTACGTGAGTCTCACGCGCCACCAGTACACTACACACATACACATACACATATACATCACCACCACTACGTACTGCGAGTACCCGAGCCCAGGCCTTACGTGAGTCTCACGCGCCACCAGTACACTACACACATACACATACACATACACATATACATCACCACCACTACGTACTGCGAGTACCCGAGCCCAGGCCTTACGTGAGTCTCACGCGCCACCAGTACACTACACACATACACATACACATACACATATACATCACCACCACTACGTACTGCGAGTACCCGAGCCCAGGCCTTACGTGAGTCTCACGCGCCACCAGTACACTACACACATACACATACACATATACATCACCACCACTACGTACTGCGAGTACCCGAGCCCAGGCCTTACGTGAGTCTCACGCGCCACCAGTACACTACACACATACACATACACATATACATCACCACCACTACGTACTGCGAGTACCCGAGCCCAGGCCTTACGTGAGTCTCACGCGCCACCAGTACACTACACACATACACATACACATATACATCACCACCACTACGTACTGCGAGTACCCGAGCCCAGGCCTTACGTGAGTCTCACGCGCCACCAGTACACTACACACATACACATACACATATACATCACCACCACTACGTACTGCGAGTACCCGAGCCCAGGCCTTACGTGAGTCTCACGCGCCACCAGTACACTACACACATACACATACACATATACATCACCACCACTACGTACTGCGAGTACCCGAGCCCAGGCCTTACGTGAGTCTCATGCGCCACCAGTACACTACACACATACACACAATTATCCAATAAACAGGTAAAAGAAGAATGAATGTGCAACAGTGAAAATATTTTGAAAAATAAGTACGCTTTATTTATAGGCTATCTTGTTATATTGAATAACTAGCTGTTCCCGCGACTTCGTCCGCGTGGAATTTAACAAAAACTTTACTTTTCTAAATTTTTTTTTTTCTAAAATAAATGTAGCCAAGTTACTCCTTATTATATCAGCTACCTGACAATAAAAGTCCCGTCAAAATTGGTCCAGCCATTTCAGAGATTAGCCGGAACAAAGACAGACAGACAAAAAAATTCTAAGTTCATTTTTGTTATAGGTATCGTGTATATAACAATATGTAGCTGGACATTTTTTTTATTTTCACTTTACAAACAGACACTTCAATTTTATTTATATGTATAGATAATAATATTATTGTTCCTGTTTTAGGCAGAGATACAATTTGTGCTGGCGACAATACGAAGGCACCTCCTGAAGAAACTGGATCCTATAAGTCAGCTTGAACAAGATGATGATACCATCAGGTAAGGTTCTTATTTTAAACACCTAGAATTTTTACCAAATACTCTTAGTACAAAAATTTTGTTGTGAAAAGAAAGTGTCATGGGGAAATAAAAGCAGTCAGCTTTTAGCGACTGAACTGTTTTCCTAAACAGGATCACTATGGGTCAATCAAATGAGTAAAACTCATACAATAGGCGTGACGACACCATCAAAATATCAAATATTTTATGATGTTAGGGGGAAATACATATGAGAGGGGTTTAAAACGATGTTTTAGTTTTAATCCAGAATTGGAGATTAACAAGATTTTCAATAAAATATAGCAATCGGCCATTTTGATAGAAACGCTAGTCACGACGCATGACGTCACGCCTATGTAAACCTGCCGTAAACATTACCAGTTTCTTTAGAAATGTGGAATGTGAACTTTACCGGAATCACTTAGACTTTAGAATTCATTTTTATCAAACGAAATATGTTTTGTTTCGTTAACTTTCTTCGCTGCGCATAGACACAGTTACATGTTTACCTAGTGATGACGTTATAATGGACGCCATGAAAATTATTAAACACAATCTGCAGCATAACTGTCATAGAATTTTTTTTGAAATATTTAGGAAAGAAAAAAATATTTTTAACGAATTTATTTTAAGTTACAACTTCAACAGTGTCCCACGACCCAGCCGGTTCAGTAAAGTGTAATTTTAGTGTTGAGTAAAATAAAGTAACTTATACACTACACAAACATTGCAAATACAAATTAATTTAAGGCAAGAAAACAAAAAAAATGGTCCAATAGACAAAAAAACAATATTTTAAAGAAAAAACTTCAAAGTCAAATTTCGTGGAAACGGCTAAGTTTAGGGTACAGGGTCTCATAGTCAAATCAGTCAGGAATGATGGAAACTATAACCTCTTAAAGGACCTAGGTCGACTTAACCTGTAACCCTGTATATTACTTACTTTATCAACAACGACTTCCCGCTTTAACTCCACTTCAGTATCAGCCCATATACTTGCAGGGCACGGGCCTCCTCTACAACCGCGAAAACGATTGAGAGGGGTTAGGCTATATAGTCCACCACGCTGGCCTAATGCGGGTTGTTAACTCCACTTAAAACATAAAAATCCAAAACCTTTCATTATTTTTAAATGACTAACTAAAATGCGAAGTTTGACAACTGTAACTTTAACGGTTTCGATTTTCCATACAAACGTTTTTTACCTTTTTCACCCTCTTAAGGGTTGAATTTCCAGAAATTAGTACTACCCTACGTCACAATAGAAATCCTTGTGTAAAATTACACGTTTCTAGCTCCAGTAGTTTCGGCTGTCCGTTGATTAGACGGTTCGGTTCTACAACATTTCAACCCTTATTTTAACCCCTTTAGGGTGATCTTTAGAAAAATAAAGTATGCAGTTATTTTTGTCTTTGACTAACTAAAGTGCAAAGTTTGACAATTGTAGCTTTAACGGTTTCGATTTTCCATACAACAGTTTTTTACCCTTTTCACCCCTTAGGGGTTGAATTTTCAAAAATCCCTTCTTAGTACTCATCTACGCTACAATAGGAATCTTTGTGGAAAATTTCACGTTTCTAGCTTAAGTAGTTTCGGCTGTGCGTTGATTAGATTGTCATTAAATCACCCGAGTCTTGTAACACTTCAACCCTTATTTTAACCCCTTTATGACTAATTTTAGACAAACAAAGTATGCAATTAGTTTCCTTTTTAAATGATTAACCAAAGTGCTAAGTTTGACAATTGTAGCTTTAATGGTTTCGATTTTCCATACAACAGTTTTTTGCCCTTTTCACCCCCTTAGGGGTTGAATTTCCAAAAATCCCTTCTTAGTGCTCACCTACGTCACAATAGGAACCTCTGTGGAAAATTTCACGTTTCTAGCTTCAGTAGTTTCGGCTGTGCGTTGATTAGATTGTCATTAAATCACCCGAGTCTTGTAACACTTCAACCCTTATTTTAACCCCTTTATGACTAATTTTAGACAAACAAAGTATGCAATTAGTTTCCTTTTTAAATGATTAACCAAAGTGCTAAGTTTGACAATTGTAGCTTTAACGGTTTCGATTTTCCATACAACAGTTTTTTGCCCTTTTCACCCGCTTAGGAGTTGAATTTCCAAAAATGCCTTCTTAGTGCTCACCTACGTCACAATAGGAACCCCTGTGGAAAATTTCACGTTCCTAGTTCCAGTAGTTTTGGCTGTGCGTTGATACGTCAGTCAGTCAGTCTCCTTCCTCTTTTATATATATAGATGATTTTAAAATAATTCGTCATGCTTATTATTATAACCGTATCCTTTGCAAACCATATATATGCAAAAGTTTTATCTGTCTAGTGTCTCGCTGCAACCAAATGTAAAATACAATAAAATAATCGAATAGTGTTAAACTTCTCCTGGTTAAGCCTGGCAATTGCGACATAGAATGTCCAATCAAATAGTGCATAGACATCGTAATGCAGGTTGCTGGTTGCAAGCTGCTTACGATGGATTAGTGCGGCAGTCCTTGGATTTTTTTGTCGGATGGTGAAAAAATGTTCCATCACTCACTGTTAAAGAAAAGAGCAACACATGTATGTAGTAAAGAAAAAGTAAAGACAACTATAATGAAAAATGTGTTGCAAATGCACAAAATTCTCATAAAATCTTAGTGTTCTTACAGCGCGCTTGAGGCATAGTGAAATACTGTGTAATATTTATTTTTTGTTTATTTTAGCATAAAGTCTGAAATAAAATCTGAGATTGAAGATGATGAACTGCGGGAGCCAGCGGTTGATGCTGATGACACGCCGACACTCCATTCTGCTGTATGTATATAGAGTACAGAGTGCAGTATAGTTTCACTATACCGGGTATCTCAAGACTGCTACCGAAAACGAAGCCGGGTGGTAGTTTTAGTGACTACAAACACAATGTAACTAAAAATTTCGCAAAGAAACGCGACAATTATTTTTTATGATTTTTTAGATATCGTCATTTTTGGGTGGTAAATCCATAGTTTTTGCTAAAATAATAGTTTAAACACTTTTATACCCTAGATTATTTATAAATAAAAGGGTAAATACTATTATTTTAGGAAAAAATGTATTTACCACCCAAATATGGTCATAGGAAAAAAATAACAAAAAAAAAATTGTCACTTTTTTTGCAACTCTTTCTGTTGCATTGTGTCTGAAGTCGCTTAAACTACCACCCGGCTTCGTTTTCGGTAGCAGTCTTGATATACTCTGTATATCACTCTCAATATCATCCCCTCACTCCTCTATAAAAACTTGTTGTTTCCTGTTTAAATCAAATTTAAAATGTAATTAATATAATCTACAATTTGTATAGTCTGGAGTTGCTATTCTCAAGTAATTTGTTAATGTATTTACTAAAACATCAATTATATTTAATGCCGACTTTAATATATGTCACCATGACCAAACACAACTAATTTCTAAAGTAGAACTACCCTCAAATGTATAAAACCTGTATATGTTTAAGGTTGACGGAGACAATGCTATGGACAATATGGTCATAGACATAACAGAAGAAACACAGAGCAATACGCGAGAAGAAAAGCGGAATGTACAGAACAGTACAGAAGTGGCATCTCTCAATGTCGCTGTACAGCAGAAGCAACAACCCTTTAGTGTGTCTTTACAACACAAGCAACAAGCCTTCAATGTCCCTTTACAGCACAAGCAACAACCTGTCAGGGTCACTGTACAGCAGCAGCAACAACCCGCCAGTGTCGCTGTACAGCAACAACCTGTCAGGGTCGCTGTACAGCACAAGCAACAACCCGTTAGTGTCGCTGTACAGCACAAGCAACAACCCGTCAGGGTCACTGTACAGCACAAGCAACAACCCGTCAATACTGCTGTACAGAACCAGCGACAACCAGTCAGTGTCCCTGTACAGCACCACCAACAACCTGTTAGATTCGCTGTACAGCACAAACAACAACCCGTCAATGTCGCTGCACAGCACCAGCAACAACCCGCCAGTGTCGCTGTACAGCAACAACCCGCGGTAACAAGCAGTATATCCGCGTCTACAGGGCTGCACATATCTGCCAAAAACAATAACATAATTATAGATTTCAATGATGCACCCCAAGTGAAACATAGTGCTAAAAAAGGTACCTACTCATTTTGATTATCCGAAACATATTATGTAATGGTTAAAACATAATGTCTATAATTTTTTATCAATTTGCCGACGTAACCAAATAGGCTGCATGGTGGAATTAACCTGTCTAAATATTAACAAATTAATATATTATGATTAATAAATATGTATATATCGCTCATCCAATAGAACAACGACGTAATTACAATGATGAAAATGTTTGATTGTTTTATATGATTTTTTATAAAAGATTTCATCAGAATGGTTGGAAATAAATTATATTTTTAATAAACTTTTAAAACACTCTTCCGAAAAACAGCTAAAAAGTATTTACGTCATTGCTCTATTGGATGAGCGATATAGGTTTATTTGGAGTCCTTCAATACCATTGGTATAAGTCACAAAACAGTTGATTATGGTATAAGTATTTGTGCTCAATGAGAGACTGCACTGCGTAAAATGGTGAAGGCAATGTCAACTAGAATGAATAATAATGTTCAATGTTTGTCTTTTGCGGTTTAATACATTTATGCCAACCTGCTTAATCACTAATTATTTTAAATTAATTTAAGGTTTTTATAGTATTTCTGATTTTGTAATTTTATATGTTTCAGCAAAGAAAATACAAATTTTGCCGTTCCCAAAGACTGAGTCGAACACTCTGACACAAAAGTTATTATCACAAAAGCCTCTGTTGCGGCCCGGAGACAAGCTGATGCTAGTGAAATGTCCGTCGGGAATGCTTCTGAAAGATGGACGCAAAGGTACTTTCCAACTCGGTCTTTTACTTATCTTGCTTCAATAGTATCAATCACAATCAATATATAAATTGATAGTCAATCACCACACACTATAACGGTGAATAATGAGAAAATCTGCATACTATACCGATTTCTATGGTATGTAAAGTCCGCCAAACCGCACTTGGCCAGCGTGGTGGACTATATGGCCTAACAACTCTCAATCGTATTCTCGATTGTAGAGGAGGCCCGTGCCCTGCAGTGGGGCTTGATGGTCTGATACAGTATAATATCAGGGATCTAATTATATTTATGTAAGTCGACTGTGGGTGCCATTAGTATCACCTCTGCCCACATGAATAGTACGACATGACGTCACGCCGCGCCGTGTGGTGCAAAATGACGTGTGACATTTATTCACCCCGGAAACAATTGAGACTGCCTCGATGTGCAGTTTTACTATGGTACGATTACAATGCTGAGGTCTCGGGTTCGAATCCCGAGCCTATCAGCCCGGAGTCAGAAATTTGTGCCCGACGCGACGTGGCGATAGAATCGCCAGCCACGTCGGGCATTGTCGGACAGAACATGTAATGCAAAACGCGGGTCTTCTAGGGAAAATGCATCAGTATAATATGTATATATGAAGCATTGATTGTGTGTGCATTTTAAATTGCATGCAGGGTCAAATTGATTTCTTATTTTAATTAGTATTTGATGTATTGAAAATTGACTCTGCTCAAAATTTTGTTCTAAATTTCTTTCCTATCCGCATAACGATAAATTCAACGATTATTCAGTTAAAATCTATAATTTCTACAATTTTAATGTGAGTACGCATTTATTTGGATTTCGTTTTGTTCACAGTTCCCGTCCAGGTGCTGCCGACGTTGAAAAGTACAAGTAGCAACGCCGATAAAGAAACAGTATTATGATGTTAAATTTTTCGTTATTAAAGTACCCAATATTTAGTCCACCTTGATGTTGTTTTTTTTTCATAAAATATTTTTGTGTAGTCCGCCATTCTGCAATATGACTGCTTGGCGTTGGAGGTCAATTGATGTTTTAGGACGAACGGCGTTTTTCTGTCTTCAGTGCTAGCTCGGCATTGTAAATGCACTTCGTCTTTGAGTAATGGTATAGGGTCCTGGAAAATAACCGTGTAAAATCCACTTCCTATGACGAATCGTGACAACCTGCTTCTCCACGTTGCATTGAAATTGAGACAGCCTCCGTGGCGCAGTTGGTTAGACGCCGCCTGTGAAACGAGAGGCCGCGGGGTCGATCCCCGCACCGAGAGAAATGTTTGTGCGGCCCACAAATATTTCTTCCGGGTCTGGGTGTTTGTGAGACCGAAAAGTCTCTCGTAGTTCCTGATACCCACGACACAAGACTCGATCTTAGTGTGGGGTCAGGACTATGTATGTGACTGTTGGGTGTTATTTATATTATTTTATTTATTTATTGAAATTTAGAAATGTATATTTATGAGATAATTGTAAGATTAATGGTTTCTTAGATTTACGCGAATGTTACACATTGAAATGAAATTATTATTTACGGATTTTATCGCGGATTTTGTTTAATTTTACATTTTTTGAGTTCCCGACGTTTCGATTACTTTACAGCTTTCGTGGTCACGGGGCGGACTGAGGTATTAGACGTCCGCTCTGTGACTGTTACAATTCAACTACCCTTATTTTACAATTATTAATTTAAAAAATTAATTTAAATTAGCTAGTCTGTATTTGCGATCCGATCTACGCAGAAGGAGCTCACAGTGTCTTGAGGTCTGGCAGTTGGTCTTTTGGGTTCCGATTTAATTAATTGTAGTATTGGATCCCATGCTTGTGCAAGCTTCAAGCCATCTTCTCTTTTGAAATTTGGATGTTTTTTAATTTCAATAGCCTCGCGAAACATCCTGGGCAGGAAGCGGTGTTCTTTAGCAAGGACTTGGGGCTGGTCAAAGCGGAAGTAATGCTTGGAGCCTTCTTCTATATGTTCAGCAACTGCAGACTTCGTTGAGCGTCGATGTTTGACGTCAGCTATATGTTCTTTCACGCGGGTCCCTATGCTTCGTTTTGTTTGACCTATGTAGGAGAGGCCACAGTCGCAATCTATTTTGTAAGATCTATTATATTATCTATTATATTATCCATATACCCTTGCAAGAGCCGGGAGTTTACATAGGTCAAACAAAACGAAGCATAGGGACCAGCGTGTGAGCTCCTTCTGCGTAGATCGGATCGCAAATACAGACTAGCTAATTTAAATTATTTTTTTAAATTAATAATTTTAAAATAAGGGTAGTTGAATTGTAACAGTCACAGAGCGGACGTCTAATACCTCAGTCCGCCCCGTGACCACGAAAGCTGTAAAGTAATCGAAACGTCGGGAACTCAAAAAATGTAAAATTAAACCAAATCCGCGATAAAATCCGTAAATAATAATTTCATTTCAATTGTAAGATTATTCAAAGTATCTACTTTGCCCTCTTATGGCCAGCGCACACCGGGACGGAAGGACAAGGGTTATTATTTTTTTATAAAGTTTATTTAAAATTATCAAGTAGAAAGAGAAATAAATTCAAATTATTTAATTGATGCCGTGCCGTGGTATCTGAAGAAATTTATTGACACTTGATCCCGCAGCGCACTGCGGTATGCAATGGAACGCCGAAGAAAATAGAATTTACTGGTGGTAGGTCTCTCATTTGTGAGAGGCCATCTGGGTGGGTACCACCGCAGTGTCTATTTCTTCCGTCAAACAGCAGTGTAAATGCACTTTGTGTTTCGGATTAAAGGGCATTGTAGCCAGAGTAACTACTGGACATATTCAGACTTAACATCTTATGTCTCAGGATGGTGAGCGCAGTGGAATGCCAAGCATTGCTTTATAATTCAAGGTGTTTGGTTTTGCTACTGTTTATGAGCGGTCGTATCGCTTACCATCAGGCGAACGGCATGCTCGTCTCGCTATCCATCGCAACAAAAAAATAAAAGAAGAACAGAATAGAACTTTTGTAAAAAAGAATAGAATAGTTCATCTCCCTTCACATTTTACTACATTGGGCATATTTATTAGGCAGCAGGCTTTGTCGATGCATACTTCGTGTCGCGTCACGGGATGCCGTGGTAGGCCTACGGAATAACACAGTAGATAAGCAGCTGGCCGGTGGCAAAATGCCTTGCTATGCATCCCGGTGTACGTAGGCCTTTACATAGCTCACGAGGATATTTCGACGGGATCATCTCTTGTTATATTTTCGGTCTCTCAGTAGCGACACTCATTGATGTATCCTCTTGAAAATTACCACTCCGTTTACAAATAGCACAAATTATGAACTGTTTTTATCGTTTTTAATTAACCGATTAAAATAAAAAGGTTCTGTATTCGACCTGTCCATTACATAAGTTTGTGTGGTCATAACATCCTAAAAAACTACCCATGCGATTTGGATATGGTTTTTATTAATTAACTTTAGTTAAGTTTCATGTTTACATTATTTCCTCATTTATTTGCTAATTGCGAATACATTACTATGCAACACTCCATGGCAACACTATAAGAAAACAGTTTTTTGTTCTATCCCGTAGACGGAGAAACTAATAGACGGAGTCACATGTTCCATCCCTTTTACACAAAACGAAAGAGATTTATACATAACGTTCATGTAAGAAAGAGATGCAAGCTTTTGTAGCCTGTCCTTATCGGCGTAACCGCTTGACTCCAGGAAATTTGACGTTTTGGAGGCAAATATTTACATTATTTGGGGTGGCCAGCGGTCCGATGGTTGATATTCCCTAAAACCTGTGCCTAAAACAAAAGATATTAAAGATTTAAATTACATATTAAAAAACAAACCTCATTAATTATCTTTTATTTTTTAAACTTTTTCCTTATATGTATTGAAAAGTATATGGTTGCGCAGTAGATATTGTTTTTGAAATAAAACTATTATTTACGGATTTTATCGCGGATTTGGTGTAAGTTTTGCTTTTTTTAACTTTTCCACGCGACGTTTCGATTACTTTACAAATTTCGTGGTCACGGGGCGGACTAGATATTATTTTGTTGTTAGCTTTTATTACAATAGTTTTTATTTTCAGAACTAGCTATTTACTTAAATTATGTATATGTTTTACAGTGTTTTTATTAGTTCTGGGTGATGGCTGGTGACCCAGGCATGTATGTGCACTGTAGTTCCACTCAAAGTTAAAATATCGATATTTTAGCACTAATATTTTTTTAAAGAGCGGTCATAGTTTCCCGATACCTTAGGAAAAACGTGTCAACCTGGCCACGCCGCCACAAATATCGCTATCTCATACTAGGTTACACGGTGGCTACCCCTGTGTTCTATCCATAGATGTAGTATAGAACTATAGTTTTATACTAAATCTATGGTTCTATCCACAGAACAATGAGGTACATAGAAAGAGCCTGAAAATTACTCATATACTTATCCTGTTTTTTTCAATGGGCCAAATCATGGGAGAGAATGAGACAAATAGTATGTGCTAAGGACGGCTCATGTTCACTCATGAAACGTCAAATTGCTATGTTGGGTATGATGCAGCCGAATTATAAAGTGAATTTATGTCAAATTTACAAACCGGCAACGCGCCAACACAATTTAGTTACGTTATACTTTCGTGCGCGCTTGACATAGTCGTCTCCCGATTTTTTAAAATATTTTGTGTTATTTTAATAATTAAACAGTGCCTGTGTACTTTACAATCAAGCCAAGCGAAATACCAATGTCTTGCATTATTGCAGGATGCAGATCGCGTTCTTCGCGCACTCAAAAACAAGCTGAAATCATCAGCTTCCATTTGTGAGTAGACAATAAACAAATAATATTTGCTAAAAACTTATACAGGGTTGCAAAATATCTAATTAAACTTAAACTTTATTATGTCAGGCCATTCGATTCAGTAATTTTTAAATATTGTTCATTTTTACCAATTTGGTAGTCATGTTCAATAGTGATGTGGTGCATATTTTATCGATAATGTAAATAATGTATATTTTAGTTTACTAGCCATGTTACATAAGTTGGCTTGTACTTTAAATACTTACCCGGTAGTGTAGTTGTAAAAAGCGCCCAGCCACTGCGCGAGACCTGTGGTCTAAAATGCCATATGATAATCTTAGTGTTTCATATTATAATTATTTTTCAATGCAGATTCCCTACAAATGAAGCTATGAAGCAAAAGTGGATTGATGCTGTCGCACGAACAGATTTACAATTGAAAAAACAGCACCGTATTTGCTCAAAACATTTCACCAGTGATTGTTTTATTAACAAAAATCATAAATGGCGTAGACTAAAATATAATGCTGTCCCGTCATTACATCTCCATTCAGAAATGGTAAAATTATATTACGTATTTCATACGTTGTAAATAATGTATATTTACAATTTTCGTCAGAAGTACCAACTAACATGTGAAATGGTACCCTACATTATGAATAGCGAAATGACAGAAATCCGTTATTAAATATTAAGTGTCAATAAAGAAGTTCCCACCTTACTCTTCACAAATTTCAATTTCATCATGTTCCTTGCAAAAATTTACTCTATAGAGGCTTTGCGTACAGCACAGCAGAGTAACGCAATCAAACATGTATTGTTTTTTTTACATTTACATGATTCATGTATGAATATCTACCGATGTGTTTTATATCAAATTAAAGTTTATTTTATTATGCCTACGAATTTGCTATAAATAAAGTTCATCTATCGATATCGATAACTATCAGACGAGATCACATCACAATTATTTCTTGTTGTCAAAATTAGAGTGTACGTTGAAATGTCATTATCGTTTCTTCTATGTACCTCATTGTTCTGTGGTTCTATCATTCTATGATAAGAAAATGACAACCGTATAACAGACAGACTTCTACAGAGTACTTTGTTATATAGGAATAGAGGTTTTATTTAATGTGTTCTTAGGGAAAGTAACTTAGTGGCGCCATCTGATTTGAGAAACAGGCGACATTTTTGGTATGTATATAATTAGATGTAGACATGCGTTTATAGCAATTTATAAAACACTTAGTACTATTTAATTTATTTTTATAACCCTTTAGTTCATAAATAACGTTTATGAATTAATTAAGGAATTAAAACCACAATAAAATTCACAATATTCTAATCATGACCATTTATTTTACATACAGTGTTTCAAAATACAATACAAAACAAAAACAGAACACCAATTACATGTTTGCACAGTTACGAACACAAAATATGGAGCACTTCACACACAGCAACTAAAAATAGGCTGAATATGAATTAATTAACAAGAACAACCGGCAACGTTACTGTTTGATAGCTTATTTCTTCTTGCCAATTTATTACAAAAAAATACCACTACGATACAAACTTAATATGTACGTTTATTGAGGATTGAAAAACATAATTTGCAATTAAATATATGATAATCGTAAATATTTATTATAAATAATATATTTGAGGACTTTATTTATTAGATTCGCGTATTTAGTTTTTAACATGCGTGATGGCGTATTGGTAAACGGACCAGATGCGGCTGCCAACATGTTTATGGTGGTCGCGGGTTCAAATCCCAGAGCACACCTCTGACTTTTCGGAGTGTCGCACTAAAAACGGTGTAGGAAAACATCGTGAGGAAACCTGCATACCATAGCGATTTATAAGAATTTCTATGGAATGTAAGTCCGCTAACCTGCACTAGGCCAGCGTGGTAGACTATATCGCTGCTTTAATTTGATAACGACATATCTCAAAAATGAACTTTTTCAGGAGAGCAGTTTAAATAAAACAAAAGAAGCAATTATTTATATATTTTATTTGAATAATGACAACTCTTTGAAAGTTGCTTAAATGAACGTAATAATCCATCAAAAATATGAGTTTTATTCACATGATATTTCAGATTAATTTGTGTTAAAAGGTAACATTATCATAAAAATGACATTTAGTTATATGCCACTATCAAATTAAAGCAGCGATATGGCCTAACCACTCTCAATCGTACTCTCGATTGTAGAGTAGGCCCGTGCCCTGTAGTGGGACATATATGGGCTGATACAGATTTATTATTTTCTGTAGTTAGTTGGTTAACGCCATCAAGCGATATCTATGTGTCTATGCTAGAAGCACATAAAATACGACAAAATTAAAAACCCCCGCTATTGCATGATTTAAGTAAGATTGAACAGCCTGATGACAATTGACATTTGACAACTCCAAATTTCTAAATTGTTATTTTGTGAATGTTTGCTTCGACGATTCTCTCGCATAATTCAACACATTGTGCTATTATTCTGTGAATATAGTGATTTTTCAAAATGAGTTGTATTGTATACGGTTGTAAAAATGTTTGGCACCCAGCATCCACCGTGAAATTCCACAGGTAAGTCGAATTATTGTGAATATCTAGACAAAAAGTAATAAACACGAGGGGATTTTGTAATGAACAGTGAGAAAACTTCATATTTAATGTGTCTTGCATTACATATGACTACTTGTATCATATTAGCATAAAGATAAATGTGATTATTTGTATCGTAAATAATTTGTAAACAAAAAGTCTAGGGTGACCATAGTTGAAGCTTTGACTGCGATTACTGTCTTGTTAATTAATTTTGTATAGAAAACTGGCATACGCATGGTTACAAAATGTTGTTAGTTACATTACGGTGTGAATGCACCATACTATCAACCCATTATTTATAAATTTAATTCATATTAAAAATAGTTTTATTTTTATTTTTTTATTTCTCTTTACAGTTTTCCTAAAGATCAAGTTAGGAGGATAATGTGGTTAAATATTATCCGATTAAAAGGATGTTTTTATGAATCAGCAAGAATTTGTAGTGACCATTTTAAAAACGATGATTACAGTTCTCAGAGGCCAGGATATCTTAATAAACATGCTGTCCCATTTTATGCATATGAATTTTGCAAATGTTGCAATAAAATGGTAAGCAATAAATATGTACTTTTATGATTATGTTACATACTATCAGCTGTTTCTAAGACAAGTTCTTAAAAACATTCAAATATTTTCCAAAATCTGCATATGTTATGTTAAAATTAGAAATAATAATATTAGTGAGAAAAAAAAAGTAATATAACTATTTTTTTAGGTATGTGATAATGTACCCTCAGCTTCTTCTTCTACCTTCAATATGGATGTAGATGTCTCAAATGATGATTTGAAACTAGAATCACAATCTGTAAGTATAATATATTTTATTATTTCATTTGCCTAATTGTAATCTGCTTGGGCTTAGCGCCGTGAGGATTGAAATTCCGGAATAAGCAATATATTGATATTTAATACATGGATTTGGTATTGCAACATTGGAATTTTCAATTAAAAAAATTACACAACTTAAGTATTTGGTATCAAAATTTGTACAGGTATGGAAATAACATAGATGTATTATTATCATAGCTCGTGATCAAATTATATGTGGAAACAAATTTCCACAGGTTTAAAAGCCCAATGTACACATCTGTATACATACATAAAATATGGTATACTTGACAATAGGAAAACGAAAATGGACTACCATTGAAACACCGGGCGTTGAAAGATTTCAATACGCAAGTAAATTTGATAATTGTTTGATAATTGAGTAAGTTTGTTAAGACATTGCGTTAAATATGTTTAGGAAAAAAAATTACAGCAAAAGGTGAAGAGAAAAGAGAAAAAAACCAATGACATGAAATTGCTGCTTAATACTGTGAGAGACTTCACTTCACAATCGGAAATTAAAAAACTTATTAAGGTAAAAGCACCAATGCCCGACACTGAACCAATAGATGACACTTTCGAAAAAATATTTTCTAATAAGAAAACTAAATATTTTAATGTCATTGCTCCTAATTTTAAAGCCACCTCGTACCATTTATGATACATGCCCAAAAGCTTGTTTGCACTGTCAGAAGTAAATTTCAATTTTTTTGTTAATTTACCACAAACAGTGTGATTTCGCGCCAATATGAGCGCAATTCTTAGCGTTTTTATTAAGGAACTGATTTTCAAACGGTATGATTTTGTCTTATATTATATGACTTTTGGCTATATCGGGTTTCTATATTATATGGATATTACATTATTGATTTATTTGCACCATTTCCTTGTTATTTTGGCTTGTTTTTGTATAAATTTTTAGTGGTGTCTACTATTAGTTCCAGAAATTGATCAAAATCTAAAAGATGACATGTGTAAACTTGGTAGTTTATTTTATTTATTTATTTAACTTTATAGTACACCTACATTATTATATATATAAATACATACAAAATACATACATATATATGTATATACATATGCAAAATAGACATAAAATGTAATAAATATATGCATAGTAAATAAATATAAAAAATGCTAATAGTAAAAGCACAACAATGTGTAAGTTCAGTGAAAAAGATAGTGTTCCTTGACTAGTGATTTAAATGATGGCAATTTGCGAGCCTGTCATACGACATCTAGAAGTGAGTTCCACAATCGAACAGCGAGTACGGGGAATGACTTGTCCATAAATGTCGTGGTGTGTACGGGTATTCTCAGTTTCAGGTTCTCCGATGACCTCAGGAATCTTTCATGGGAATCATGAAGAAATATAAAACGGTCTTTGAGATAAGAAGGGGCGAGAGGGTTAAATAATATATCAACTTATATTATATAAAAGTGAAAGAGTGTGAGCATTCCGACAAAGCCGTATGGGTAACCACTTGAGCTTAAGACGAAACTCAGAAAGATTGTCATATTTGCGTAAATCAAATACGAATCTTATGCAAACATTTTGAGATGCTCAATTTTATTTATTTATTTTATTTCATATCTGAGTTTCATTTGTTGTACACTAGGCTAATTAAAATAAGACAGTGTCAACTATAAGAGTCTACTAGATGTCCACTACTAGTATACATTAATTTCAGATTACGGTTTGAGCAATTACAAATGATGAGATGAATTAAGATCAACTAAGAATGATGAGATGGGAAAAAGAAAATCAATAAGAAAGATAATTAATTAGAAATTGATATAGGACTAATAATAATAAATTTATATACAGGTGAAGAAAATTACCACGAAGAAAATAAGACCACACCTAATAATAATGTAATTTAAAGTCCTTGAAAGAAAGAAGAAGATATTATATATGTATATTTTGTTACTTAGTTAATTCTAAAGCACAATCTGTGCTAAGTTTGATTTTAAATTATATTTTATTGATAACACATAATATTAAAATGATGTTATAGACATGTCTATTATTAGTGCCAATTGATGTCTATTATTGGGGTATCTGATTTTTTATACATGTCATCTATTAGTGACTACGGCAATCCTAAGAAAATATTTTTTTTTATATAAAATAAAGCAATCTTAATTTCATTATTATGAAATAGTTAAATTCCAAATGTTGCTCTAACAGTAAAAGAAAATGTAACTTTAATTTTTTGAAAAACATTTTTGAATTTTGAGAATTAAGTTTGATTTATCCTTAAATTGTCTACTATTGGTGCTTTTACCTTAATTTAAAAAAAAGTGCTCTGTTGGATTTTTGACAAAAGTATTTGAATATTTAAAAATAAATTTGAAAACGGAAACTTATTTGCGTAAGTGGCATTAATTTTTGACTCTATGGCTCTGAAGCAAGATATTGCATATGATTGTAAATTAGGTAAAGTCTTTGGGTATCTTGACATTGCAGATATTCGTGTCAGTGACCCTGAACAACTTGCATTAGAAGCTTAAGTCTTCCAAATTGTTTCATATACGAATTATTTTAAATGTACTATAGCTTATTTTTTTACTCATAATTCCGTAAGTGGCGAAGTACTTGGACAACTTATTTATACAGAAATTGCAATGCTACATGATGCAGGAATCACGGTAGGTTTTTGACTTGTGATGGCATGAAAAGCAATGTCAAAGCATATGAATCTCTAGGATGTTCACTTGTGGAAAGTGATTTCAGGCCTTATTTTACCCACATAAATGGAAAAGTAAAGTTTATTGTAAATTAGATCCCGCTCATATGCTAAAACTTGCCCGAAACGCTTAAGCAGAGATAGGGTTTAAGTCTGGTGATAATAATAGTATAATATCATTAGAATTTATTAAACAACTTCATAAAATTCAAAAAGAAGAAGGTCTAAAATTTTCTAATAAAAGTAGGTAGGTACATGTTAATTTTAAAAATAAAAAGATGACTGTACATTTGGCAGCCCAGGTATTAAGTTCTTCGGTAGCGGATGCTATCTAATTTTTGAAAGCCAGTGGCAATCCTGAATTTGCAGGCTGCAAAGCAACTGTTGAATTTATTAGGGTAATGGACAGATTATTCGACGTAGATATTTTCTTGATTGTTATGTTGGTAGTGCTCCTATAATAGTGAAAATTGAACTAATTATTTAAAACAAATTGTTTAAATTCCTTTTGTAACCGAAAGCATATTTAGCTATTATCCTTTTAAAACGAGTTTGAGTGGTATTAAATTGTTCTAAACAATTTATTTTTATTTTTCTTTTCCAAATAATTCATGCATGTTGGACAACCTGTCAAATGTCAGCCAATAGGAGAGCAGGAAAAGGTGGCCCGGCACTAGGGTTGCCACCTTTTTTTTTGCAGTTAAAGTACATTGGTTATTATAGTTAAGAAAAAAAAAAGTACACAGTATCAAAATAAAGTACAATTTATTTTTCTAAATTATTATGATTAAACACATATTTTTTATTGCTTTTTGCAGCTTTTATCAGATTAGCATTTTTACTAAACAATTGCACAGCATCTTTACACTCTATATTTAAATTGAAGTAAATAAGTAATTCATTTTTAATTAAATTCAGAGACGCTTTATTTCTTTCGTCTCGCCACTTGCTATTCATCACAGAAAACACTCTTTCTGTAAATGCTGACGTGGCGGGAATAGACAACAAAAATGAAATTATTTTATACAAGTTTAAAAAATTATTGTCACTCTTACTAAATACTTGCTGCCATTTTTGTGCAGTTGATAGTTCTGCAAAACCCTTAGAAGAACATAACTGATTATAAAGTTGGTTTAATAAAGTGACTTCTCCATAAAGATCATCCATATCCACATTAAGTTTTTGCAAATTTAAATTTTCAATAATGTTCACAATATTATCAAATTCTATATTACTATTTAAATTTATATTACCTAGTGTAAATAACCAGTTTGTTTCATTAAAATCAAACCATTTAATCAGGTACTCTAGGGATTTGTCAATAAATAATAAAAAAATTCCTTGGATTTTCCTGGTCAGTTCCGGTGAAGATAACAGTTTAATTTTTTTGCCTGTTTCATAGCCAAAAAACAGATCTTGTTTTCTTTGTGTTAATTGATCTCTAAGACTAACCATAATCCCATAAATATCTAAAATTGTAATGCAGTTTCATTCTAGACATTTTACAGCTTTATTAAATAAATTTAATAAGTGACTACAAAAATGCAAATAAATTCGATAAATTCCGTTTAACAAAATAGTCGACTAACCGTTTCAAAATCTCGAAAAAATCAAATCATGATAAATAAAGTATTTTCGTGTACTTTATTGTTCTCATAAAGTATAGAGTACAATTACCTAAAATAACGTACAATACTTTATAATAAAGTACGGGTGGCAACCCTACCCGGCACCACCATTTTTATCCACGTTTCTGAAGTACCAGCGCTCTCTCTATATTATAAATACTCTAAGTATATCGGAAATGAGTATTAAAGAGACAATTGAGCGGAACGGAGGCTCCAAAGTGTCTGCAAGAGAGTTGTCTATTGGGCAAAGCCAGTTGTCTAGACTGAAGACGGACGACGGCCGCGTGGTATCGACGAGGGCAGAAGTATTAAGGGAGATCGAGAGGTTCTAGGGACAGCTTTACACCTCAGTTGCTGAACCTGCTGTTAGTTCGGCTGAAGACCCGAGAGCCGAGTTGATCCGACACTTTAGCGATGATATCCCGGACATCAGCCTGTGTGAGATAGAGATGGCCCTCAAACAACTTAAAAACAACAAGGCGTCGGGCCAGGACGGAATCACTTCAGAGCTTCTGAAAGCGGGCGGAACGACAATACTGAAAGTCTTTCAGAGGCTCTTCAATTCTGTTCTCCTCGAGGGGTCAACGCCGGAAGCATGGAGCAGGAGCGTGGTGGTCCTGTTCTTCAAAAAAGGTGATAACACTTTGCTGAAGAATTACAGGCCCATCTCGCTCCTGAGCCATGTCTATAAGTTGTTTTCGAGGGTCGTCACAAATCGTCTTGAACGCAGGTTTGATGACTTCCAGCCTCCCGAACAAGCCGGTTTCCGAAAAGGCTTTAGTACCGTAGACCACATCCATACGCTTCGGCAAGTTATACAAAAAGCCGAGGAATATAACTTGCCGCTTTGTTTAGCGTTTGTGGACTATGAGAAAGCCTTTGATTCGATCGAGACCTGGGCTGTGCTACAGTCTCTCCAGCGGTGCCACATCGACTATCGGTACATCGAAGTGTTGAAATGTATATACAAAAATGCCACCATGTCGGTCCGAGTACAAAATCAGAGTACGAAGGCTATTCGATCGAGTGCAAGTGCAAGCGAGTGAACTGCACGGAATAAGAAAAAGTTGGCGCTGCCACGAAGAGAAAAAAAAAAGTTGTCGCGAGCGAAGGTGTTTGGCCGACGTATGATCGTGCGCTCAATATGAAGCTGACTATTCATCGTTGCCGCAAAGGAAGAGGAAGATTGCTTTTGAAAGAAGAGGGACTTTCAGTTGAACAAGTGACGCGATGATTCTCTTGGGGAATTTATACCCAAATTTTATTAGAGAACTAGCGGTCGGGCCCGGCTCCGCTCGGGTGCATACACGTTTTAAAATGGCGGTCAAAATGTTTAATTCTGACTATCAGTTTAGAATATCGACCAATCGGACCACGAAAAACGATAAAAACTTCCTCGTATTTGCTAGAAATATCACTACTGCTTTCCTCCTATAGGTCATAGCGTGATGATATATGGCCTATGGCCTTCCTCGATAAATGGACTACTCAACACTGAAAGAATCATTCAAATCGGACCAGTAGTTCCTGAGATTAGTGCGTTCAAACATCTATGGTTCAAACAAACAAACTCTGCAGCTTTATAATATTAGTATAGATAATTAATGTATATATAATTAATTTAGAGTAGAAATAATAGTGATTTGCAAATTGTTAATCCGGAATAAAAAGAAGTTTTATCTAACAGTCTCGCGCAATCATTTAAATCCACGCGATGCATCAACTAGCGTCATTTGAGTAAATCTTAAATTATGCGCGGTTGCACACGCACCAAAAACCTATAAATTAGGCTGAGAACCTTTCAGCTTATTCTTCAGATGAATGTTACAAACCTGAAGAAAAGGCTGTGTGGTACGGGACTTAGATGAAATAAAAACATCATACACTTGGTCCAAGATATACCTGGATCCAGTGTATCGAACCATGCTGAAAAACAAAATATGATGTTTTAGGCAATAAATCAGTGCCTTATTATGTATGTATGTATCAGCCCATATACGTCCCACTGCAGGGCACGGGCCTACTCTACAATCGACAGTACGATTGAGAGTGGTTAGGCCATATAGTCCACCACGCTGGCCTAGTGCGGGTTAGCGGACTTACATACCATAGAAATTCTTATTAACTGCTATGGTATGCAGGTTTCCTCACGATGTTTTCCTTCACCGTTTTTAGTGCGTGGTGATTGACTATCAATACACACATGACTACGAAAAGTCAGAGGTGTGCCCTGGGATTTGAACCCGCGACCACCGTGAACATGTTGGCAGCCGCGTCTGGGCCGTTTACCAACAGGCCACCACGCACTTCATGCCTTATTAAACTTCGTGTAATTATTTTAGAACCAACCAAAACATCGTTCCTTGCTGGAGAAGATCTTGCGTTCAACTTTGGATGAAGGACGTACTCTTAGATGGCCCACTTCAACCGTTACTCAGACAGGTGAGTGTTAATTCTGTAATTATTAGTTCCTTACGGTCTCGAGAAGTCTGTAGGCTTTAACTTCAGTTTCCTAACACGAGACCCCTGGATTGTGCCGAATGAGTGACACAGTTCATGGTATTAGGATATTCGTATCCGCCCGGGAAGCGGCCAGATTCCACGGGGCCTTGAAGACCGCCATAGTAATTTTCGCAAGAAGTTCGCATTCCGATATCAGCCTGTTTTAAGCCAGTTTCTCTAGGGGCTTGAGTCCGGGTATGAAGTTGAACTGTGTGGGTATTTTTGGTTTGCTATCGGAGGAAGGAGTGTTGACCCGCCGGTTACGGACACCCGTAGAAACGGTTGTTCGCTGTCCGCCCGCGTACAGCAGCCCAATCGTGACTAACCAGCACGAATGTCTGCCTCACCATGCATCACATAAACTTGTATGGGTCCGTCGTGCCGACTGGTGACCGGATGTCGTGACCCGGTGGCCCATCCCGGGATGTTGGGGGGGCCTATCCGTCCGGCAGATCAATTCGCCTCCTGCCGACTCTTCCACCTCGGTGCCTTCGGTATAATAAAAATATATCAGCGATGTACCAGCGACCCTATGTCGGATCGCCTTAGACTTTAGAGGGTAGATAACTATCTGAAACTCAATGAGGTACTGGTGGAACCGGCCCTTAGTATGCTTTTATTTATTGCTATTGATGGTTATTATTCAGCCTCCATTTATAAAATTTATTTGTATTTGGATTCTAATTCCTCATCTCTTCATTATCATCATCATCATCATATCAGCCACAGGAAGTCCACTGCTGAACATAGGCCTCCCCCAAGGATCTCCACAATGACCTGTTGGAAGCGGCCTGCATCCAGTGACTTCCTGCAACCTTAGCCAGATCGTCCGTCCACCTTGTAGGCGGGCGTCCGACATTTCGCCTGCCTGTACGTGGCCTCCACTCAAGAACCTTTCGGCCCCAACGGCCATCGGTTCTACGAGCTATGTGCCCGGCCCACTGCCACTTCAACTTGCCAATATTTATAGAAATTGTAACTTTGAATGCATGAATGTCAAAGTATGCAGATTGGTAATAGTAGTGTTTATTCATTTTGTTTCAGAGCGTGACAACGATCTAAACTCGCTTCTGGACGAAGCATGTTCCGCAGAAAGCGAGGAAGAAGTTGGTAAGAACTGAGAACACAATCTCTCGCCTGTGTGATGCACGCATTCCGCAAATTTACTCATTAGTCCAAGAAACAGTTTAAGTATCAGTAGCCATATTTATTTTATGGTATTTGCAAAGACTGTTACTTTTCTAAATTGATCTTATAATCTCGGTCAAACACAGTACTTTTTAGAAACATAGAATATAGTAAATGACGACTTACTAATTGACAATATTTATTACAGAAGAAAGCATCGTGCCCACAACAAAACTTTTCACAAGACAGAAAAAAAGGAAAACTAAACGCGTCAAATTAGGTAAATATAATGTATTCAATTATTCATCTGTAACATATAAATGCAGAGAATTTTGACGTAGGCAATTATCAAAAAGAAAGTTTATTAAATAAAAAACTTAAATATATATACTTATGTATATAACTAAATATAATGTATATAACTAAATAAACTAAACGATGTCGCGGAACTGCTGCCTTTTCAAAATGCCTGAGTAGTCACACTACAAAACAGTCATACAATTTAAGAAAGAGCACATTTGTCATCGATATAAAAACAAAAGATAGGCCCTTCAGTATATTTGGAGAATCAATAAGGTGGCCGTGAAAAACGCTTTATCAATTAAATATTTCGTAACTTCGTCAAAATAAAAAATACTAAAATAAATATTACATTTACATAATGCAAGACATTTTGTCTTACCGTTAATGAGTATAACGGTGACCATATTAGTTGCGAAGGACGACTAATTTCAGTAGCGATCCAATGGAGACATACTGGAGCGTCGCGACGCACCACTTATATCGGAACACTTAGCGCGCTTTTCGCTCTGTTATGTCAATGAAATTGTCGGCGATACAGAGGACAACTTGTCCATGTATTTGGACGTCGAAGAACAATCATCCAATTATTGGAATATGGAAGACAACAGTAAGTAACGGTTTTTGAGAAACACGTGAGCTGTGTTGCCAACGCTGGCGTTGTTAAAGATCATTCAAATTCTGGTCAAAGTGACACTCTTTTATGAGTCCTAGTGTACGATATGCTGATGTGAACCGTAGTAATGTTTTTAAATTAACAGATCACGTGTTCTTCATCTAAACTAATATTACAAAGAGGAAACATTTGTATTTTTGAATGTTTGTTTCTTATGAATAAACTCAAAAACTACTTGACCATTTTTAAAAATCCTTTCACCATTCGAATGGTTGAATGAATATGGTATGAATGGCGAGATGAGCATGCCGTTCGCCTGATGGTAAGCGATACGACCGCTCATGAACAGTAGCGACACCAAACATCTTGAATTACAAAGCAATGCTTGGCATTCCACTGCGCTCGCCATCCTGAGACATAAGATGTTAAGTCTCAATATGTCCAGTAGTTACTCTGGCTACAATGCCCTTCAACCCGATACACAACAGTGCGTTTACACTGCTGTTTGACGGGAGAAATAGACACTGCGGTGGTTCCTATCCAGATGGCCTCTCACATATGAGAGACCTACCACCAGTAACTTTTTAGTTATCGATCCGATTGGTCTCAAAATCGATATCTGAGGCGTCGTTTGTTTGAATAACTTACATTCTGAGTCAGAATCGAAATTTGTAACCGTCATTTTGAACTTTTTTGTTATTGATCCGATTGATCTCGAAATCGATATCTGAGACACCCTTTGTTCTAATAACCTGCATTCAGAGTAAGAATTGAAATTTATGGCCGCCATTTTGAACATTTTTGTTAGTGATTCGATTGGTCACGAAATCGATATCTGAGACGCCCTTTTTTCGAATAAGCTAAAGCTATCTACACTAATATTATAAAGAGGAAAACTTTGTTTGTTTGTTTGGTTGTAATGAATAGGCTCAAAAACTACTGGACCGATTTTAAAAATTCTTTCACCATTCGAAAGCTACATTATCCACGAGTAACATAGACTATATTTTATTTTGGAAAAAAATAGGGTTCCGTAAGATATTTGGATTTTACGGACACAAACTGAAAAAAATCAACCAAAGAAGTTACTTATTTTGCGTACGCTGCCTAAACTACAAAAGATAGAACCATAAAATGTTATAATTAATTGTAGATCTTATAAATATCTACAAAAAAGTCCGCGACACACTATACCTATCTATGTCGAGTGAGGCACAACAACCACATTTTTATTTAAAAATCTTGAATTTTTTTTTGGACTACATTTAAACGCGTTTATTTTACTCATGCTATTAATCCTTATCAAAATAAATTATTTCATCAATAAGTACAGTTTATGTTGATAATATTTGGTCTTTGAATGATTAAAATTGGACGTTTGAAGTTGTGGTGAAATTAAAATATTACGATTTCTGCTGCACGGCCCGTTGTATAAGATATATATGGATGTTTGTGGAGAGAAGGGACATAAAGTAAAATAGAATCGAAGGTACGGGAGAGGGCTGGGATAGATCACAGATTTGTTAGGACGAAATTTAAATGCACGTTATAAAACGGGATGGATAATAAAGAGAAGGGACGGGACGGATTGGGAAGAGACTGAACAAGCGGATGAGACGGGATTGAGCCGGACAGTAGGATAGCTACGTCAAGTTTAGGCATACAAGAGTATATACGAAAAACAACATGTATTTGGTGTGGAGTGGAATCAAAAAATATATGCACCCAGGCGAAGCTGGGTCGGGCCGCTAGTATTTTATATGTATGTTTCAATATAAACGTACCTTCAAATAATAAACCGTATTAAAATTTGACTATTCATATTTCGCCCTTTGTAAGCGCATTGTAATCATATTTCGGCATTTTGGTGGTAGATATAATCCGATGTGTATGTTGTCATTTTATCTTTTGATTTCAATGAATGTCGTCGGAGTAATAATAGTTTAATAGTATCTCCGTAGAAAAATCTGGAGACATGGAATGGAATAGAATAGTGGATAAAATGGGACAGAAGAATACAAGTACGGGATTGGATAAGTAGTGTAGAGAATGGCAGTAATGTTGAGTTTACATAAAATTTGGGCGGGCGATGCCGGGTCGGGCCTCTAGTGTTTTATAACTTAATAATTTTTTTTTTTTTAGACGACGAAGTTCTACATGAGGGGTTCGTCTGTGACGTTTGCCGGTGTGAAATAAAAGGGTATGTATCGGGAAGTATAGCTTGGCAAAAAAGAGGCTGTTTTTAATGAGGGCGCTGAAATCGAATTTAGTATTAACATGGCAACTCGATAAACTATCACGGAAAATGTATAGATATTATTATAAATCACAAAACAAACAGAACCGTACGGAAATGTATAGAAATACCTGCGTATAAAATTATTCATCGAACACAATGTCATTTTTAATAGTGTTGTCGTAATTGTTTTTCTTTAATGAGAGTTATCACCGAATGGTACACTTTTTTACCAAGTTACAGTATCAGTGACAATTACTAGTGACGCGCAGCAATTTGAGTGTGTGTGCTTTGCAGGTTCCGCTACACGTGCGTGCAGTGCAGCGACCTGGACTTGTGCAGCGCGTGCGAGCTCGACAGAGCGCATCACCACCACTACGTACTGCGAGTACCCGAGCCCAGGCCTTACGTGAGTCTCACGCGCCACCAGTACACTACACACATACACATACACATATACATCACCACCACTACGTACTGCGAGTACCCGAGCCCAGGCCTTACGTGAGTCTCACGCGCCACCAGTACACTACACACATACACATACACATATACATCACCACCACTACGTACTGCGAGTACCCGAGCCCAGGCCTTACGTGAGTCTCACGCGCCACCAGTACACTACACACATACACATACACATATACATCACCACCACTACGTACTGCGAGTACCCGAGCCCAGGCCTTACGTGAGTCTCACGCGCCACCAGTACACTACACACATACACATACACATATACATCACCACCACTACGTACTGCGAGTACCCGAGCCCAGGCCTTACGTGAGTCTCACGCGCCACCAGTACACTACACACATACACATACATATATACATCACCACCACTACGTACTGCGAGTACCCGAGCCCAGGCCTTACGTGAGTCTCACGCGCCACCAGTACACTACACACATACACATACACATATACATCACCACCACTACGTACTGCGAGTACCCGAGCCCAGGCCTTACGTGAGTCTCACGCGCCACCAGTACACTACACACATACACATACATATATACATCACCACCACTACGTACTGCGAGTACCCGAGCCCAGGCCTTACGTGAGTCTCACGCGCCACCAGTACACTACACACATACACATACACATATACATCACCACCACTACGTACTGCGAGTACCCGAGCCCAGGCCTTACGTGAGTCTCACGCGCCACCAGTACACTACACACATACACATACATATATACATCACCACCACTACGTACTGCGAGTACCCGAGCCCAGGCCTTACGTGAGTCTCACGCGCCACCAGTACACTACACACATACACATACATATATACATCACCACCACTACGTACTGCGAGTACCCGAGCCCAGGCCTTACGTGAGTCTCACGCGCCACCAGTACACTACACACATACACATATACATCACCACCACTACGTACTGCGAGTACCCGAGCCCAGGCCTTACGTGAGTCTCACGCGCCACCAGTAAACTACACACATACACATATACATCACCACCACTACGTACTGCGAGTACCCGAGCCCAGGCCTTACGTGAGTCTCACGCGCCACCAGTACACTACACACATACACATACACATATACATCACCACCACTACGTACTGCGAGTACCCGAGCCCAGGCCTTACGTGAGTCTCACGCGCCACCAGTACACTACACACATACACATACACATATACATCACCACCACTACGTACTGCGAGTACCCGAGCCCAGGCCTTACGTGAGTCTCACGCGCCACCAGTACACTACACACATACACATACACATATACATCACCACCACTACGTACTGCGAGTACCCGAGCCCAGGCCTTACGTGAGTCTCACGTGCCACCAGTACACTACACACATACACATACACATATACATCACCACCACTACGTACTGCGAGTACCCGAGCCCAGGCCTTACGTGAGTCTCACGCGCCACCAGTACACTACACACATACACATACACATATACATCACCACCACTACGTACTGCGAGTACCCGAGCCCAGGCCTTACGTGAGTCTCACGCGCCACCAGTACACTACACACATACACATACACATACACATATACATCACCACCACTACGTACTGCGAGTACCCGAGCCCAGGCCTTACGTGAGTCTCACGCGCCACCAGTACACTACACACATACACATACACATATACATCACCACCACTACGTACTGCGAGTACCCGAGCCCAGGCCTTACGTGAGTCTCACGCGCCACCAGTACACTACACACATACACATACACATATACATCACCACCACTACGTACTGCGAGTACCCGAGCCCAGGCCTTACGTGAGTCTCACGCGCCACCAGTACACTACACACATACACATACACATATACATCACCACCACTACGTACTGCGAGTACCCGAGCCCAGGCCTTACGTGAGTCTCACGCGCCACCAGTACACTACACACATACACATACACATATACATCACCACCACTACGTACTGCGAGTACCCGAGCCCAGGCCTTACGTGAGTCTCACGCGCCACCAGTACACTACACACATACACATACACATATACATCACCACCACTACGTACTGCGAGTACCCGAGCCCAGGCCTTACGTGAGTCTCACGCGCCACCAGTACACTACACACATACACATACACATATACATCACCACCACTACGTACTGCGAGTACCCGAGCCCAGGCTTTACGTGAGTCTCACGCGCCACCAGTACGCTACATACAACACACACTTTTCCAATAAACAGGTAAAAGAAGAATGAATGCGCAACAGTACACTACATACGTACATATGTACATGAATTTCCTGGCTTCATCACTTTCACTTATAGAAAACCGATGTTAAGTAACGAAACTCCTCAGCCACAGGAAGTCCACCGTCGAACAAAAAATAAAATAATAATGTGAAAATATTTTGAAAAATAATTAGGTACCCTTTATTTATAGGCTATCTTGTTATATTAAATAATAATGTTATTATTGTTCCTGTTTTAGGCAGAGATACAATTTGTGCTGGCGACAATACGAAGGCACCTCCTGAAGAAACTGGATCCTATAAGTCAGCTTGAACAAGATGATGATACAATCAGGTAAGGTCCTAATTTTAAACAACTAGAATTTTTACCAAATACTCTTAGTACAAAAACAGTAGTTGTGAAAGGAAAGTATCATGGGGAAATAAAAGCAGTGAGCTTTTAGCGACTGAATTGTTTTCTCAAACAGAATCACTATGGGTCAATCAAAATAAGTAAACTCATACAATTATCATAACCACATCCTTTGCAAACCATATATATGCAAAAGTTGTATCTGTCTAGTGTCTCGCTGCAACCAAATGTAAAATACAATAAAATAATCGAATAGTGTTAAAGTTCTCCTGGGAAAGCCTGGCAATCGCGACATAGTATATCCAATCAAAAGCTGCATAGACAACCTAACCTACCAGCAGGTTGCTGAAAAAATGTTCCATCACTCACTGTTAATGAAAAGAGCAACACATGTATGTAGTAAAGAAAAAGTAAAGACAACTATAATTAAAAAGATGTTGTATGCACAAAATTCTCATAAAATCTTAGTGTTCTTACAGCGCGCTTGAGGCATGGTGAAATACTGTGTGTAATATTTATTTTTTGTTTATTTTAGCATAAAGTCTGAAATTAAATCTGAGATTGAAGATGATGAACTGAGGGAGTCAGTGGTTGCTCCTGACGATACGCGGACACTCCATTCTGTATGTATATAGAGTACAGAGTGCAGTATAGTTTTACTATATCTCACTCTCCAATATCCCTGTAATGCCCTCACCCCTCTATACAAACTTCTTGTTTCCCGTATAAAACAAACTTTAAAATGCAATTAATATTAATTAATATAATCTACAATTTGTAGTCTAAAGTTGCTATTCTCAAGTAGTTTGTTACTGTATTTACTCAAACACCAATTATTATATTTAATGCTTGCCCGACTTTAATATATTATGTCACCATGACCAAACACGAGTAATTTCTAAAATAATACTACCCTCAAATGTATAAAACTTGTATATTATGTTTAAGGTTGACGGAGACAATGCTATGGACAATATGGTCATAGACATAAAAGAAGAAACACAGAGCAATACGCGAGAAGAAAAGCGGAATGTACAGAACAGTACAGAAGTGGCATCTCTCAATGTCGCTGTACAGCAGAAGCAACAACCCTTCAGTGTGTCTTTACAGCACAAGCAACAACCTGTCAGGGTCACTGTACAGCAGCAGCAACAACCCGTCAATGCCGCTATACAGCACCAGCGACAACCCGCCAGTATCGCTGTACAGCACACGCAACAACCCGTCAGGGTCACTGTACAGCAGAAGCAACAACCAGTCAATGCCGCTGTACCGCACCAACCACAAACAGTCAATGCCGCTGTACAGCAACAACCACAACCAGTCAATGCCGCTGTACCGCATCAACCACAACCAGTCGATACCGCTGTACCGCACCAACTACAACCAGTCAATGCCGCTGTACAGCAACAATCACAACCAGCCAATGCTGCTGTACAGCACCAACCACAACCAGTCAATGCCGCTGTACAGCAACAACCACAACCAGTCAATGCCGCTGTACCGCACCAACCACAACCAGTCAATGCCGCTGTACCGCACCAACCCCAACCAGTCAATACCGCTGTACCGCACCAACCACAACCAGTCAATGCTGCAGTACAGCAACAACCACAACCAGTCAATGCCGCTGTACCGCACCAACCACAACCAGTCAATACCGCTGTACCGCACCAACCACAACCAGTCAATGCTGCAGTACAGCAACAACCACAACCGGTCAATGCCGCTGTACAGCACCAACCACAACCTGTCAGTACCGCTGTACCACACCAACCACAACCAGTCAATGCCGCTATACAGCACCAACCACAACCAGTCAATGCCTCTGTACAACAACAACCACAACCAATTAATTCCGCTGTACAGCAACAACCACAACCGGTTAATGCCGCTGTACAGCACCAACCACAACCTGTCAGTGTCGCTGTACAGCACCAGGAACAACCCGCGGTAACAAGCAGTGTACCCGCGGCTACAGGGCTTCACATATCTGCCAAAAACAACAACATTATTATAGATTTCAATGATGTACTCAAAGTGAAAAATATTGCTACAAAAGGTACCTACTCATATTGATTATCCGAAACATATTATCAGACATCAGACAGCCTCCGTGGCGCGGTTGGTTAGACGCCGCCTGTGAAACGAGAGGTCGCGGGTTCAATCCCCGCACCGAGAGAAATGTTTGTGCGGCCCACAAATATTTCTTCCGGGTCTAGATGTTTGTGAGACCGAAGTCTCTCGTAGTTCTTGATACCCACGACACAAGACTCGATCTTAGTGTGGGGTCAGGACTATATATGTGACTGTTGGGTGTTATTTATTTACTTATTTATTATGTATTGGTTAAAACCTAATGTCTATATATTTTTTATCAATTTGCTGACATTACAAAATAGGCTGCATGGTGAAATGAACCTGTCTTAATATTGAAATTAAATATTACAATGTAATTATAAATGTTTATATATGAGTTTTTTGGTATTGAAGGCTTCGATCAAATATACACTAGATACACAGTTCCCTGTAAAAGTTCTATTAAAAAGTGGCACCGACGCATGACATTTAAAAAAGTAAACAAAAAGATCACATATTCCAAATATATTAACACAAATTCCACCTTATTCCTGGAGCTTAAAGTAGCTTTTCACATAATATTGTCTAAAGTTCTGCGACGTTTTAGAAGCAACGGTCGGTGCGTGACTGAAGGCGAAAGAGTGCTTAAAGCACTGTTTTTTGGTGCCATTTTCTAAGCGCTCATGTTGTATCTAGTGTATATTTGATCGAAGATTGAAGGACATACCATTGGTATAAGTCACAGAACGGTTGAATATGTTAAGTATAAATATTTGTGCTCGCTGAGAGACTGCACTGCATATGATGGTGAAGGCAATGTTAACTAGAATGAATAATAATTATCAGTGTTACTTTGTCTTTTTTGATGTAATACATTTATGTTAACCTGCTTAATCACATATTATTTTAAATTAACTTAGGTATTTTATAGTATTTCTGATTTTGTAATTTTATATGTTTCAGCAAAGAAAATACGAATATTGCCGTTCCCAAAGACTGAGTCGAACACTCTGACACAAAAGTTGTTATCACAAAAGCCTCTATTGCGGCCCGGCAACAAGCTGATACTAGTGAAACGTCCGTCGGGAATGCTTCTGAAAGATGGACGCAAAGGTACTTTCCAACTCAGTTGTTTTACCTACCCCGCTTCAATAGTATCAGGAATCTAATTATATTTGTTAGTCAACAATGGGCGCCATTAGTATCACCTCTGCCCACTTGGGGGGTTGCTCTATAAAAACGATACGAACATCGAATGTTCGGATGTTCGACGTCCGGAGTACAACGGAGTGAGGTATAAGTTTTCCACTTCTAAAAATCAATACTATTCTCTATTATACCTACTTATCATTTTCTCCGGACTTAGTCTATGGTTATGACGTACGATTGATGATTCCAACATTTTGTGGAGTAACTAGGCACATTAGTACGGCGTCCGAACATTCGAAGTTCGTATCGTTTATATAGAGTAACCCGTAGTAGTAATAGTACGGCGTGACGTCATTCCGTATAATGCAAAATGACGTGTCACATTTATGCATTTATTCAGCCCAAAAAAAATGTGACTGCCTCGGTGGCGCAGTTGTACTATGGTACGATTACAACGCGGAGGTCTCGGGTTCGAATCCCGAGTGGGGCAAAGTTGGATTTTTTTATTTCATTTCATTTTCATTTCATTCCATTTAATTTCATTTCATTGACTGTGCGTGCATTTTAAATTAACATTTGAATAAGCTCGAAATGTTGTTCTAAATTTCCTTCCTATCCGCATAACGATAAATTAACGATTATTCAGTTAAAATCTATAATTTCTACAACTTTAATGTGAGTACGCATTTATTTGGATTTCGTTTTGTTCACAGTTCCCGTCCAGGTGCTGCCGACGTTGAAAAGTACAAGTAGCAATGCCAATAAAGAAACAGTATTATGATGTTAAATTGTTCGTTATTAAAGTACCTAATATTTAGTCCAACTTGATGTTTTTTTTTTTTCAAAAAATATTTTTGTGTAGTCCGCCAACCTGCAATATGACTTCTTGGCGCTGGCAGTAGCGCTTAGAGTTTGTTACAGCCGTGATTTGTGAAGACACAAACGCACACTTTTTATTTCATTAATCGACATTATCTATACTAATAAATATCAACAAAGTTAATAAATAAATTATGTCAATCTGGAGCTAGCTCGGGGGGGGGGGTCATGACCCCCATGACCTCCCCCCTGGATCCGCAGTTGCAGGAGCGAGAGGTAAATTAATGTTTTAGGAGTTAGGACGAACGACGTTTTTTTTGTCTTCAATGTTAGCACGGTATGCTAAATGTACTGCGCCTTTGAGTAATGGTATAACGTCTTGAAAAATAATCGTGTAAAATCCACTTCCTATGACGAATTTCGACAACCTGGTTCTCCACGCTGCATTGAAAGGCTCGGAATATAGAAATGTATTTTTATGAGATAATTGTCTATTATACAAAGTACCTGCCCTCTTATGGCCAACACACCGGGACGGAATATTAAGGGTTTTTATTTTTTTATAAAAGATAATTAAACGTATCTGGTAGAAATGCGACATAAAGTCAAATGTCTAAATTGATGCCGCGGATTTGGCCATTGGAAGGAATGCCACGGCATCGGAGGGCGTGCTAAGGGACCCACTGCGGAATATTGCGGTATGACATGGCACGTCGAAGAACGCCGAGACACGCCGCGGGGTTTAGAAGCCCAAGCGGAGGTAATCGTCTACGATTTTTTATCGTCCGAATGCATTTTTGTAAAAACAATACAATAGTTCATCTCTCATCACATTTTACTACACAGACATATTTATTAGGCAGCAGGTGTTGTCGATGCATACTTCGTGTCGCGTCACGGGATGCCGTGGCAGGCCAACGGAATACCACAGTAGATAAGCAGCTGGCCGGTGGCAAAATGCCTTGCCATGCATCCCGGTGCACGTTGGCCATAAAAGCGTACATTATCTCTCTGCACATTTTATTACATTGGATATGAAATGTATATTAGACAGGAGGCTTAACCGAGGCATACTTATCCGTCCGGGGGTATGCCGAGGGATTACTTTTAGCGTCACGTGATCACTTGGTAGGCCGACGGAATACTTCAGTATGTAAGCGACTGTTCGGTGGCATTATCCCCTGCCATTCCGTCTCGATGCGGCCTTTACTTAGCTCACGAGGATATTTAGACGGGAACATCTCTAGTTATATTTTCAGCCTTGCAGTAGCGAAACCTATTAATGTATCCCCTAAAACAAAATTAACATGCTATTTACAATTAGTTAGTCTTAATAGTAAAGATGGCGCTCTATAAAATTACTGTTTTAGCGACATAACCAGTACTATTTATTTTGCGAGTTATAGGCACTTTATTTGGGTTATTTGCCTGTACTTCTTAGTGTATTTGCCCTGCGCTTTTCTGTGACAGTTGTTTATAACCTAAAAGTGATTGCTTTGTGGTGAAGATTGTTTTTCGTTAATTTATAGACGCTATAGTGCTCTTTGTGTTATTTAGTTTACAATCACCGCAATGCCGAGACGGTGCGCATTGGGATGCCCCCCGAACAAACGTAAGTACATCGTATTTCATTAAGATAAAACACATTAGAACACACTTGATTATATATTATAATAACAAATTACTTTTTAATAAAATGTAAACCGTTGCAGTTAATAAAAGGTGTAAATAATAATTATTAATTAAAGTATATGGACTATATGGCCTAACCACTCTCAATCGTACTGTCGATTGTAGAGTAGGCCCGTGCCCTGCAGTGGGACGTATATGGGCTGATACAGATATAGAATTAAAGTATACATAATTAGACGTGTCAGTGTGTCTGTTGCCTTGAAGGCGTAGGAAGTGGTATATAAACTCAATTTTTTCAGTGTGTCATATGTTAGTTTTTCCACTATGATAGGTTTATGTGCCGACCCCGTCTGGGCAAAACATACACCAACTCACGCCCAGTTTATGTATGTATAAATATTTTTTCAGGGGGATTACTTCATGTTTTCCCAAATCCGGACAAATATCCAGAACAGCACAAAGCTTGGGTTAAAATAGTTACTGGTAGTGAAGAAAATATAGACTTTGATTACAAACAACACAGAGTGTGTGACAGGCACTTTGCTGATAACTATAGGACCCGTAGCAACCGACTTAGTATTTTAGCAGTGCCATCTCTATTTCTGCCTGGTAAGTCCAAAATCGTATTTTATTATGATTTTTATATAAGGTAAAAGCACCAATAGTAGACAATTTAAGGATAAATCAGACTTAATTCTCAAAATTCAAAAATGTTTTTCAAAAAATTAAAGTTACATTTTCTTTTACTGTTAGAGCAACATTTGCAATGTAACTATTTCATAATAATAAAATTAAGATTGCTTTATTTTATATAAAAAAAATATATTTTCTTAGGATTGCCGTAGTCACTAATAGATGACAGTATAAAAAAATCAGATGCCCCAATAATAGACATCAATTGGCACCAATAATAGACATGACTACAACATCATTTTAATATTATGTGTTATCAAAAAATTATAATTTAAAATCAAACCGAGCACAGATTGTGCTTTAGAATTAATTAAGTAACAAAATATATATAATATCTTCTTCTTTCTTTCAAGGACTTAAAAATTACATTATCATCAGGTGTTATCTTATTTTCTTCGTGGTAGTTTTCTTCACCTGTATATAAATTTATTATTATTTGTCCTATATCAATTTCTAATTAATTATCTTTCTTATTGATTTTCTTTTTCCCATCTCATCATTCTTAGTTGATCTTAATTCATCTCATCATTTTTAATTGCTCAAACCGTAATCTGAAATTAATATATACTAGTAGTGGACATCTAGTAGACTCTAATCGTTGACACTGTCTTCTTTTAATTAGCCTAGTGTACAACAAACGAAAATCAGATATGAATGTTGTGTTCACAACATAAATAAATAAAATAAACTACCAAGTTCACACATGTCATCTTTTAGATTTTGATCAATTTCTGGAACTAATAGTAGACACCACTAAAAATTTATACAAAATAAGCCAAAATAACAAGGAAATGGTCCAAATGAATCAATAATGTACTATCCATATAATACCGAAACCCGATATAGCCAAAAGTCATATAATATAAGACAAAACCATACCGTTTGAAAATCAGTTCCTTAAGAAAAACGCTAAGAATTACGCGCATAATGGCGCGAAATCACACTGTTTGTGGTCAATTAACAAAAAAATTGAAATTTACTTCTGACAGTGCAAACAAGCTTTTGGGCATGTCTCATAAATGGTACGAGGTGGCTTTAAAATTAGGAGCAATGTCATTAAAATATTTAGTTTTCTTATTAGAAAATATTTTTTCGAAAGTGTCATCTATTGGTTCAGTGTCGGGCATTGGTGCTTTTACCTTAATATTTTATCGATCTAGACCTTCGATCAAATATACACTAGATACAACATGAGCGCTTAGAAAATGGCACCAAAAAAGAGTGCTTCTAAAACGTCGCATAACTTTAGACAATATTATGTGAAAAACTACTTTAAGCTCCAGGAATAAGGTGGAATTGGTGTGAATATATTTGGAATATGTGATCTTTTTGGTTTACTTTTTTTAATGTCATGCATTGGTGCCACTTTTTAACAGAACTTTTACAGGGAACTGTGTATCTAGTGTATATTTGATCGATGATCTAGACGCTACAGATCATCTAAAATCTGTTGGCGTGGGGCGAAATTTGAAACTAGGAATTAAAAATATCTATTTAACACATTATTATCGATGTATTTTTTAATTAAAATAACAAACATGTATAATCTATCATAGTATATAGGTATGTATATTCCTATGGTATATTCAGTGTAATAAAATGTGAAGTGAGCAAAACGACTCATATTGTTTGATGGCACAGCGCTTTCGCTTTTGGCGATAGGAAATCGTGAACCTTTATCCTACGGCGAATACTAGACACGCGACAGCGACAGCTTGGCAACTAGATAAGACGACAAGCTGCGGCCAAAAATTCTCATTTAATGTTGAAACTCCGTACGCTTGGCGTCAGAGTGGCGAAATCGTAACAACAAGCTATTCGCACATCCTCTTATGTCGCCACTCGCCATTTGTGCACTAACACAGTGTATTATCTATGCACTAACACACACGACGATAGTGGTGCGACATTGCAGCGTAGCGTCAGCTCTAAGATTTAATAGCTTCTGGCTTCAGTCTCGCTGTGAGCCAGGCTCCTCAATCTTCATACATTTCAACTGGTAACACGAAATGACCGGCGTAGGAGCTCGCCTCTGCCACATCGCTAACAGATGTCGCTATTTCATAATTTTAATCTGTTAAAACAAAACGTCATGTTACGTCATTTTTATTCCTCATTCCAAAAATTACCACGGATCGCGTCGCGTCGTTTGCGCCGGTGCTGCGATTTATTTTTTGTGAATATTGGTCACTTTAATGCGTTTATCCGTTGAGTTGAGCTTAAGCTCCTCCGGTAAATTCATTCAACTGTAACAGTCTACTGCGAACGTCGTAGTTTTTACATTAAGAACTGAGATAGGACTCCTTTTGTTGTGTTTGTTTTTGGTGATTGATATTACGTCCATGGGTGATTGTGAAGTGTTTCCGAGTCACCATGACACATAGAGATGCGTGCTGTGTTCCTGGATGTATAGACGGCGAAGGTAAGTTATCTTTCCAACCTGTTTTTAACCACTTATCGAACCTCAATAACAAATGTAGCCCTACCTAACCTCTTTAAATCTTACCTCATTGCTCACTGCAACTTGGTTTATTGAATATTTTTTTATCCCCTTCAGATTCATTAAATTGAGGCACTGTATGTTGTATAAGCATTATATATTACATCTATGTGTTTGAGTTATAAAATATTAAAAACAAAGATTGATACAGGTATTGGATGTGAACTAAACATTTTAAATCCATAATATAATTAATAATAAATATTCCCTACAAATGCCATTGTAAAAATATATTCAACTAGGTAATATGATAATAATAATGTAATAAAAGAATATTCTATTAAAACGGATTTTAATCAATACTTATATGTTCTTTGTATTAAGTATATCAATTCTCCAAGAAAATAGTTTTTAATCAAGAATTCCTTCCCCAACTATAGTGCTGAAAAATTGTTCCCAAAAAATTGTTTAGAGTTCATTACAATGGGTGATATTTTGTGTATTAAGATTGTTTAACGTCAGTGTGAAGGGCTTTTTTTAATTTTAGGTACACATAAAGTTCTCCATGGATTTCCAAACCCGGAGAAAGACAGACAACGCTTTAACACTTGGTTGTATGCAATCGGTGGTGATATCTTGGCATTAGACAATCAGCACATCTACAATAACCGCCGTGTGTGCCGCTCCCATTTTGAAGAAAGATATCTTTGCTGCAACAAAAGACTCAGCAATATTGCAGTACCAACATTGAATATACAAAGTAAGTTTAAATATATTATTTTACATAAAAGCATACTCTGTTGCTTTAAGTTATGTTTAAGTTGTTTATTTATTTATTTATTTTTAATTTAATTAAAACGGCATACACCAATTACATTAATTAAATTCTTAAACCTAAGTATATCTAATATATTAAATCTAGACAAATCAACAAAATATAAACAATATTTATGAACAAAAACAAAAACAGAGTGGTAATAAAAATATACATATAAACTATAGCAACTAAGTTCACGACAAACAAAACAAAAATAATAATTAAAATCTTACTTAATATTTAACAACATGTTGTGTCACATAATGTTATTTTACAAGACATCTTATTTATTTCAGCATTCTTACCTGAAAAGGTGGATAAACCGTTTTTCAAAATGCCTCTACAAGAACACACTCTTGCTAATCTACCAATGCCATCAACATCCAAAGGTAATAGGGAATATGCACGAGGCTCCATAATAAGTCACTTTTTTTTTGTAATCTTTATTGATATAAAAATATACCTTAAAGATATTTTTTAAATTCATCAACTCTAAATCGGTAAAATAAATACTTAAAAAATTATATTTCAAATTTGCCGCGCAATTTTTTCGAAATGCTTCAAAAAGGAAAGTGACGACAGAGTACACTATCTTATAAAGTTTTAGCTTTTTGGGTGTATTGTTTTACGTTTGTTTAAGAGTTATTTTGTGTTTCCTTTATATTATTTAAAAAAATGGGTTATTTTATGAAGAAATACAGTTCCGTAGCAATTAATCAAAGAAACTTAATCCGAACACTATGTTGATGGCGTAGTGTACTCTGACGTCACAGCGAGTTCGCGCCAAAATTGCGTTTAAATGCTTCGAAACTGATAGCAGTTTTAATATTTTTTTTGTACTTTTTTGAATGATATTTTTAAAGCCTTATATTTTTTTCTGGTAATGTAATAACATACAGAATGTATTAAAAATATAAAAAAATTACATGCATATTCCCTATTGTAATAAATTTAATTTTGCTACAGCCATGTACGTATTTGTATTTAATCTTGTCATAAAAATATTATAATGCAAAGTTTATATACAATATATCTGAGTCCTAAATTAGACAAAACAAATACACAAAACACAACAACTAAACTGATGACTTGACACTGATTATTTGATCAATTTTGGGTCAATGTTAATAACTACTGAAATGATAAAACGTAGACAATAGTATCATAGTTTATGTACTTTTATTATTTTCAGATATCAAATCAAGTGCATATGTGGTACACACATTACCAACAATTGTAAAAGATGATTTACTACTTGAAAACATTGGTAAGTGTTTTTAACTTGTGTTGAAAATAGGTTTTGCATAAATAACTGTATACAATGTGCACATCCACGCTAATTATAATTAGAAAAACTGAAATGTACGCTAAGGGTTGTACCATACAGTTACAGTCCAAATACATCCCACTGCAGAGCATGGGTGCCCTCTGCAATGCAAATCACAATTAAAAGGGATTAGGCCATATAGTCCAGTATCAATACACGTGACTCTGAATAGTCAGAGGCGTGTCCTGAGATTCGAACCCGTGACCACCATGAACGTTTTGGTATCTGCGTATGATCCGTTTACCAACAGGCCACCACGCACTTCTAAAACAATATAAAATAAAAATTAAAACTACAGATAAGTTTCATGTAGCAGCATTCCTACATTTAAATGACTCTTGTAAGCAAATAATAATATTCTGTTTTATCTATTTCTAGGAAACTTGCTGGTTATTGAATCAAGTTTTTGTGATATCCTTTATTGTTTAATCCATAAGTATACTGATAAACATCATTATTCATCATAATTATTCGGAAAAAAAATTATCCTAATGCTAATATAATAAATATTAGGTACTTTTAACGGTTGCAAAATAAGAGTGGAAGAACATGAGAATCTCTTAAAAACGTTAGACTTTTTTATCTATTTGTTAACTACTTGATGGCAAGAGACCATCGTTTGATGCCATTCGATACTCTATCTGGACGGCATTTACGCTTACCACTAGATGCAGTGCAGTACATTGTGCTGTAACAGAATTTAAAAAGTATATGTATTTTATCTGACTTTACTAATCATTCTAAAAATTAAAAGCCTTTTTCCATTGCTCTTGGTTTTGGGGCAAATGATGTATGGGCACAACAATATGCTTTGTGTTTGTATATTATATGAATGAAAGTTCAGGCAGCATTGTCTGTCTTTTTAAGTGAAGTAGTAAACTAGAGAACTTGATGATTTATTGCAAAAAAAATAACTCTCCACATTTCTGACCCAGACACTGTAATAAATGAGCCATCCCCACAACCACCAATGTTGAAGAATAGACAGAAGCAAGCTTTTAGTAAGTTTTGCATGCATATCATTCCTATTTCTGTCAAAATATTTACTTACAATTATCACACTAATTTGCTATCTACTATATTATTTCTAAGCTTTAACTTCATACGCCTATGCAATTTGTAAGCACGTAGTAATAAAAATTGTAAAATGCCATAATCAGTTGATAAAATAATAATTATAACACTTTCCCTGTAAGTACTTTTTTAAATTTGTATTTACTTAGAACATTTTGTGTGAGGTGATTAATTATTTCTTCAGATACCAATAGATGATTAGCATGACACACAATAATAGCGTAAAATTTTCCACAGAGGTTCCTATTGTGACGTAGATGAGCACTAAGAAGGGATTTTTGGAAATTCAACCCCTAAGAGGGTGAAAAAGGTAAAAAACCGTTGTATAGAAAATCGAAACCGTTAAAGCCACAGTAGGCAAACTTTGCACTTTTGTAAATCAATCAAAACCAAACATAGCTGCATAATTAATTTTTCTATTATATTGGGATTAAAATAAGGGTTGAAATTTTGTAGAACCGAACTGACGCATCAACGCACAGCTGAAACTACTAAAGCTAGGACCTTGAAATTTTACACGGGGCTTCCTATCATAATGTAGAGTAGCACTAATGAAGGATTTACCGAAATTCAACCCCTAAAGGGGTAAAAAGGGTGAAATTGTGTTGTATGGAAAAACGAAACCGTTAAAGCCACAGTAGGCAAACTTTGCACTTTTGTAAATCAATCAAAAACAAACATAGCTGCATACTTTATTTTTCTAAAATTAACCCTAAAGTGGTAAGGGTTGAAATTTTGTAGAACCGAACTGTCGCATTAACGTACAGCTGAAACTACTGAAGTTAGGAACTTGAAATTTTACACGGGTCTTCCTATCATAATTTAGAGCAGCACTAATGAAGGATTTACTGAAATTCAATCCCTAAAGGAGTGAATAAGCTGAAATTGTGTTGTATGGAAAAACGAACCGTGAAAGGTACAGATTTCAAACTTGGCAGTTTAGGTAGTCAATTAAAAACAAAAATAACTTCTTACTTTTTGTCTTAAATTAGTCTCAAAGGGCTTAAAATTAGGGTTGTAATTTTGCATGCAAAATCGAAACCGCTGTTATTGGTACGAAAATTCGTATTTTAGCTACCTATTATAAACACAAGAAAACAACGGAAGATTGTGTTGGAATATGGGGCATGTGCAACTTTCATTTTAAATATCCATAAATGGGTATCGCGCAAATAATACTCAAAAGTAAATTTGTGCATAGCTCTGGGATTATACATTTTAGAGGGAGGAATTTATTATGTTTAATAGTATTTACTTATATTAGATAAATAATGACCAATTGTAAGGTTTTGGATTGTTATGTTTTAAATGGAGTTGAAGCGGGAAATCTTTGTTGATAAAGTAAGTAATATACATAGCCACATAATTTGCCCAACAGGATGCTCACTAATAAATAGTGACGTAATTCGGAGTTTTAGAATTTTTTCAGTTTTAGGGGAGAAATGAGGACGTAATTTAAAACATATTGTAAATAAGGTTAATAACGCAGACGAAGTTGCGGGCAAAAGCTAGTATAAATATATTTTATTTACAGGGAAAAAAAGCATCTGGTAAAAGAATCCATCTGTCGAATAGGGACAGATGTATAAAAAAAGTAAAAAAATTTTTTTTAGTTTAACGGTTTTATATTGCAGATAAATGTACTAAAAGCTAAATAATAATTACATACAAATTTTAAACATATGCATTGATTAAACTAAAATAAAATCGTGGGGCACGTCCAATATCACTTTTTTTTAACACGTTAACTGCCAATAAAAAGAGTATACTATTCAATGTTGTTCGATGATTAATAATTCTTGATGGAGAGTCAGAAATTATTCACCATTAATAAAACCCATTATTAAGAGTGTGTTCTAACTAAGTAATAAAAAAAACAATCGATGAAAATTTAAAAGAATAGGATATTTTTCGTTGGATTGATAGGATAATTAGGCATTGCACAACATTGACCGCGTTGGCAGGTAACATGTTAATGGCTTTCGATTGTAGATATTGGACGTGCCCCACGATTTTATTTTAGTTTAATCAATGCATATGTTTAAAATTTGTATGTAATTATTTTTTAGCGTTTAGTACATTTATCTGCAATACAAAACCGTTTAACTTAAAAAAAATTTTTACTTTTTTATTTTTACGTTTTAAATTTCATGGATACAGTCTGGGTACCAATATATATACATTGTTATATTTTCAAAATAAAGTAACTCGTAACCTACTCACTTTTTGGAAATATCTTTATTTTGATACCCATATTGATGGGATTGAAAAATACAGTATCCGTCATTTTGTAGCAGTGGCCATCGTTAATTTTGATTTTGTATAGTGCACTGAATTCTACTTGACTAGCCCTTTTATTTGATACCCATATTGATGGGATTGAAAAAAACTAAGTTGTCCGCCATCTTGTAGCGGCGGCCATCTTGGATTCACAATAATATTGAATATGGATAATTGTATTGTCACCAGAATCAAAGGCGTATACTAAATTTCAGATCAATCGGTTAACGGGAAGAGGGTTAAATTTCAATTACTAAATTTGACCCAAACAAACGGGGTGAGCTGAATAAAACCGTTTAAAAAATAAGAGCGGCGAAAATAAAAATTTGTAAACTGAAAAATAAATTAAAAAAGCAGACTGCGAGTATTAAAGCTGCTGGAAAATTAACTTCCAACCTTAGTATGCTGAATTTCCTAGAAAATTGCTCGGCCAGTGCAAAGTCACTCATAAAAATGCAATGGCGTGAAAACGCCAAAAAACAAAAAGGTCGGCGATTCACTATGCAAGGAAAGATTTTGGCTTTATCTATTTGGAAGTAGAGTCCAAAAGGTTACAAGTTATTGAGAAAAATATTTATTTTGCCGGCACCTCAAACTTTAGTTAAACTCATACAAATGAGTAACATAAGGCCGGGAGTGAAAGAAAATATATTTTTTCAATTGAAAAAAAAAAGCTGATAGTATGAAGGACCAGCAAAAACTATGCATAATTATTTTTGATGAAATGTCACTTAAACCAAGTTTAACATATCAGTCACGAAAATATAGAATAGTAGGAGTTGCCGACAACGGCAAAAAGAGAATGCCTGAATTTGCAGATCATGCTCAAGTTTTCATGCTGCGTGGGCTTATATATAATTATAAACAACCAATAGCATATACTTTCTCCCACAGTGATACAAAAGGGGCTGAACTTTGCTCACAAATAAAAGAAATAATTAAAAAAATACAAGAATGTGGGTTAATAGTGGTGGCACTAGTTTGTGACCAGGGTACTAATAATAGACAAGCCATAAAGATGTTAGTAAATGAGACCAGGGGGGTCTACTTAAGAAGTAGAAAGAAAATAAAAGAAAATATAATATTAATAAACAACCAGGAAATTATTCCTCTCTATGACCCTCATTTATTAAAAGGCATGAGGAATAATTTAATAACAAAAAATTTGGCTTACAATATGGATGGAGTGCAAAAAATTGCAAAATGGTCCCATTTACAATTATTGTACAAAGAAAACCCTGGTTATAAAGGAATTCGATTAATGCCAAAATTAACGGAGAACCATATTTACCCAGAGAAAATTAACAAAATGAAAGTGAAGTTTGCCTCTCAACTCTTTAGTCGCACAGTGGCATCAAATATGGGGTATTTGGCAGGTAATTCTTACTCATTTTACCAACGTAATCTGACATACATTAAACATTTTTTAACTTACATCAGAAGGTGTTGCTATGTTCCATTGCGCTGGCCTTGTGTGGGTTGTCGCACTTCACATAGACATTTTATCACGATGGTTTCATTGGCAGTAGACGTGCGATGTAACCATGGACATGTAACTGATTGTCCGTAGAAACATAATTCCAAAAAGTCAAAAATGTGCTTTAGGTTCTGCACCGCCAGTCGATTACCGACCATCACGCGCTATATTACAATATACTATTAATTTAAACAGCCACCGTGGTTCAATTGATTAGACGCCGACTATGAATCGAGAGGATACGGGTTCGATCTCCGCACCGAGACAAATGTTTGTGTGAACTAAAAGTATTTGTTTCGGGTCCAGACCCGACCACCCAGGTGTTTTGACTTTCTTGTAATTTCAAATACCCACGACTAGATCAATGATCTTACTATGAGAAGATCAATATATTGTTACGTGTGTAATTATATAGTATTATCTTCTTTCCAAGGAGGCCTGTGTTCCGCATAAAGATGTGAATATGAGAGACATTTATGTATAATAAGTACTATGTACTGGCATATTGCATCATTAAGCAAGGTACAGTACATACAGTCAACTGCTTTATAATTTCTCGATTATTTCCACCCGAATTTCTAATTACCAACTATCATGAGTAATGGAGTCTAATATTTTTTTTTTTATTTTTTTTCAGACAAGGGCATTTTGCCAGCCGAATGTCGGGATACAGCAGATCTGATGTATTTTTTAGATAACATTTTTGACTCTGTCAATGGAAGCAGAAACAAAAATATTTATGCCAAACCCTTACTTGGCCCTGCAAAGATTAACTCTGTCCACAATAAAATTTGGACTGAATGTATCAAAACCTTCAAAACAATGAAATTTATAAATGATAGTGGTAAAAGTGAGTCTGTACCAACTCTGGAAAATTGGGTGTGGACACTGAATGGAATAAAAGTATTGTTAAAAAAATTACATTCTGAATTTGATATATCGTCGGTGTGGTTGCGTCACCTAAATCAGGACCTCCTGGAAAATTTCTTTGGGCAAGTACGCAGTCATGGGTGTCGCAACGTGAATCCGAATTGCGATCAATTCGAATCCGCTTTCGCAACCCTTTTAATTAATAATTTAAACAGTGTACGCACTCAAGGTACAAATTGCGAGGAGGACTCTTGTGCTGCATTACACACCCTCATCGTCAGCCATGACGAGCAACCTACGTCGACCGGGTCCTTTGATTTTTAGTCCATAATAGACTTAAGTTTTATCCCAATGGACTTTAAAGAAAAGGACCCACGCACTTCCACATATGCATATGAAATGCACTGGAAAGTAAAGAATAAATAATATTTGTCATTGAATATCTACGGTCATCTTTTTGTTAAATTTTGCCAGAATGCCGCTTCGATATACACGTCCTATTTACACGGGAAAAGTTCTATGCCCCTATATATGGTTTTTGTTGTATAAGAATGTAAAAAAGTGGCATTGTGTATACATTTGCCGAGATTACAATTATCTTATTCTTACTGTGCTATTCGCATGCTTGGCATATGATTCTCTGAAAACAGGCGAGAAACTCTTATCTTTGTAAACGGGCTATTTGGCAAGATAACTTATAGTATAGTCCCTAAAATTAAGAGTGTAAATAAAATCAAATTATACTATAAAAAGAAAAATAAATGTAACAATTGTATATTTTGCTTACTAAACATCCATCACAAATCATCAATCAATTTATTTGCATTTTAATGACTGCTTTTAATTCTCTTTTTCGCAAAAACATTTCAAATACAAGACCATAGTCTGGTAAACTCTTGTTTTTGGAACCAGAAATATTGTGAATATACTTCATATCAGAAAAATGTATACACCTTGCAAGTTTATATTTTGTAAGGATTATCAGAAAATATAATTTATCAGAAAAGACTGTATAGGAATATATGTCATTTAATAGCGAATAATATGATATGTTCAAATCCTAATGTTGTTGCCCTAATATAAGAAAATATGATTAACTAGATATATTTGATTTAATTATACCGTAAAAACGGAAGAGTTTCGATTTTTCTGATGAAAAGTATAGTTTCGATGAATTCATTTACTTTAAATAGAGAAGACATTTTATGTTTGCCAATATAACATGGTTTTATGGACATTAATTAATAGTTATAAGTATTTAATTAGTGTATTTTTTTCTTAAAATTTAAATAAAAGACAAATTGTGTTATGTATCATAGTATGTATAATTACGATTATAATACTATTGTGTAAATTGTATTGCAATAAATGATTAAAATGCAAAATCGTTTTAATCAAGCATATTCATCGAAAATAATGTCAAGACGTCAGTCCATTGATAGAATTTTTTAAATTACATTTTTTATTTTATATTTAAAATGTAATTTAAAAAAAATCTATCGATGGGGTTCAGTGACCAGTAAAGCCATACTATGCACACCCAGCATTAATTGTGTAACAGCGCCATCTGCCGATATATATAAAGGTGCCCAGCGTTAATTGTGTAACAGCGCCATCTTTTACTTGTTTTGGAACTGACAACCATGTGTTTCCCATTTTGAGCATGAAGATAGACCTCTATTTCATATATAGTAATCACAGGGGTAGCCACCGTGTAACCTAGTATGAGATAGCGATATTTGTGGGAGTGTGGCCAGGTTGACACGTTTTTCCTAAGGTATCGGAAAACTGACCGCTCTTTAAAAAAATATAATTGCTAAAATATCGATATTTTAACTACTGGCACGTCCACCTGTCAATGTCAAATTTCAATTTTTATCTTTGAGTGGAACTACAGTGCACATACATGCCTGGGTCACCAGCCATCACCCAGAACTAATAAAAACACTGTATAACATAAACATAATTTAAGTAAATAGCTAGTTCTGAAAATAAAAACTATTGTAATAAAAGCTAATAACAAAATAATATCTAGTCCACCCCGTGACCACGAAATTTGTAAAGTAATCGAAACGTCGCGTGGAGGAGTTAAAAAAAGCAAAACTTAAACCAAATCCGCGATAAAATCCGTAAATAATAGTTTTATTTCAAAAACAATATCTACTTCGCAACCATATACATTTCAATACATGTAAGGAAAAAGTTAAAAAAATAAAAGATAATTAATGAGGTTTGTTTTTTAACATGTAATTTAAATCTTAAATATCTTTTGTTTTAGGGAATATCAACCATCGGACCGCTGGCCACCCTAAATAATGGAAATATTTGCCTCCAAAACTTCGATCAAATATACACTAGATACACAGTTCCCTGTAAAAGTTCTGTTAAAAAGTGGCACCGATGCATGACATTAAAAAGAGTAAACCAAAAAGATCACATATTCCAAATATATTAACGCAAATTCCACCTTATTCTTGGAGCTTAAAGTAGCTTTTCACATAACATTGTCTAAAGTTCTGCGACGTTTTGGAAGCAACGGTGGGTACGTGACTGAAGGCGAAAGAGTGCTTAAAGCACTCTTTTTTGGTGCCATTTTCTAAGCGCTCATGTTGTATCTAGTGTATATTTGATCGAAGCTCCAAAACGTCAAATTTCCTGGAGTCAAGCCGTTACGCCGATAAGGACAGGCTACAAAAGCTTGCATCTATTTCTTACATGAACGTTATGTATAAATCTCTTTCGTTTTGTGTAAAAGGGATAGAACATGTGACTCCGTCACAGGGGTAGCCACCGTGTAACCTAGTATGAGATAGCGATAATTGTGGGAGTGTCGCCAGGTTGACACGTTTTTCCTAAGGTGTTGGGAAACTTTGACCGCTCTTCAAAAAAATATAATTGCTAAAATATCGATATTTTAACTTTGAGTGGAACCAGAATGCACAAACATACCTTGATCGCCAGACATCACCCAGAACTAATAAAACACTGTTTAATATAAACATAATTTAAGTAAATAAATAGTTCAGAAAATAAAAGCTATTGTCATAAAAGCTAAATAACATAGCAATATCTAGTCCGCCCCGTGACCACGAAAGTTGTAAAGTAATCGAAACGTCGCGTGGAGAAATTAAAAAAAGCAAAACTTAAACCAAATCCGCGATAAAATCCGTAAATAATAGTTTTATTTCAAAAACAATATCTACTACGCAACCATATACAGTTCAATACATATATGGAAAAAGTTTAAAAAATAAAAGATAATTATTGAAGTATGTTTTTTAATATGTAATTTAAATCTATTAATATCTTTTGTTTTAGGGAATATCAACCGTCGTACCGCTGGCCACCCCAAATAATGTAAATATTTGCCTCCAAAACGTCAAATTTCCTGGAGTCAAGCGGTTACGCCGATAAGGACAGGTTATAAAAGCTTGTATCTCTTTCTTACATGAACGTTATGTATAAATCTCTTTCACTTTGTGTAAAAGGGATAGAACATGTGACTCCGTCTATTAGTTTCTCCGTCTACGGACTCCGTCTATTAGTTTCTCCGTCTACGATAGTAATGTACTCTGTGCTGTGAGCGCTGAGAAAGGTCGCCGTTGCAAGCCACCGTAGACGGAGAAACTAATTAAGGGAGTCGCATGTTCTATCATTTTTAACTATAACGAAAGACTTAAAGAACTATAAAAAGACTTTAAGTAAAAAAGAGATGCAATCAGGTGTCTCCTCTCCTAATCGGTGAAATCATTTGACTTCCGACGTTTTGGAAGCAAATATTTACTTATTTGGGATGGCCAATTGTTAGTCAACAATTAAAAAAAACTGATGTCACCTGATCCAATATCCTCTTAGTGTAATCCACAATTTACACTTTTAATTTTTAAATTTAATCGTTAGGTCCAATGACGTTTTACAAATAGACGCGTCATACACTAACATAATGGTACAAAAAAATGGCGCGATGCGATGAAACGCGATGAATAGACATCGCTAGTTACGTAACAATAAGTGCCGCACTGTTATTGGCTAAAGCGCGTGTGACGTAGCACCTAGCATCAAGTACGGGATGACGTGGCGAGAGTTATCAAACGTCGCCATGAGAGCGAATTTAATAATTTTATTTCATAAAAAAATAAATTTGTGTGTACTTGCGCACTAAATAAAATATTTATTTTGTTTCACAGTTTCAGAATAATTTGTACGTTATTTTAAATCAGTCTAATCTATTTTTCCGCAATTGGTTTTGAGAATACAAACAGTCAGAGAAACGTGTATCCGCGCCGCTGGTTGAAGCGTGACTGATTGCACGTGAGGCAATTACCTTCCAAACGTCTTGCCATTATAAAGCTCGGACAACGCATCTATGCTTTATAAACATCTTAGGTTAGGTCATCAAATTATTCCGATAAAATAATACAGGTTATGGATCCCATTTTTTTATTTGGAATTTCGAACGAAACGTAACATACTAAAAACGTAATATAACTCATCGTCTTCATTTGTTTTATAACCAAAATAATTATATTTATGTAATAAAATTAATGATTGAATACTTTTTTCCATTGGAAAAAATCCAAAATTTCCTAATGGCAGCCATTACATGTAATCCGTTTCGTGAATTTAAACTTCACAGTATTAGAATAAAAATAAATGTGTTTTATTTACGAGTTTATTTTATTTATTTATTACTAGCTGTGCCCGCAACTTCGTCCGCGTGGAATTTAACAAAAACCTTATTTTTCTAAAATAAAAGATTTTTTCTAAAATAAATGTAGCCTAAGTTACTCCTTATTATATCAGCTACCAGACATTTTTAGAATATTCTTAGACCAAATAACTCAAAGAAACATAATGAGCTCATCCACCCGCGTGTCATAATATCATATTTAAAGAAATAAACTCAAAATTTAAGGGTTTATTTTTTTTCTGCGGAACCCTAATTTGTTTGTTAAAATTAAAGTAGCCTATGTTACTCCCGCAAAAAATTGCTATATTTCAGTGAAAGTCCCGTCAAAATCGGTCCAGCCGTTTCAGAGATTTCCGGAACAAACAGACAGACAGACAGACAAAAATTTTTAACGATCATTTTCGCCACAGGTATCGTGTATATAACGATATGTAGTTGGCAAGTTTTTTTTATTTTCACTTTTAAACAGACACTTCAATTTTATTTATATGTATAGATTTATTCATTTTTTTATTTTTAGGAAGAATTACAGACTAATACAAATATATTTAGAACTTAAGATTATGTAACAACTAGCTGTCGGGCCCGGCTTCGCCCGGGTGCAGATAGTTTTTGAGTCCAATCCACATCAAAAACATATTATTTCGCGTGTCTACTAACTATATTTCCCGCGTGCCGTCGACTATATTTCCCTTCCGTAGGAGAGGACATCCCGTGCCAACAATTTGAATTTGAAAGAGTATTCCTGACTCATCCCACGGGAACACTACATTTTTCGGGATAAAAAGTAGCCTATGTGTTAATCCAGGGTGTCAGCTATCACTATACCAAATTTCATCAAAATCTGATGAGCCGTTTTTTCATGAAAGAGTAACAAACATCCATACATCCATACTTACAAACTTTCACCTTTATAATATTAGTAAGGATATTGCTAATAACAAGTCTCCACACATAATTAACAATTTAGCGCACCGATAAAAAAACAAAATACAAGAAAAATAAAAGTGAATAACAAATTAAATTAAAAACAATAACTATATAATAACAAAGATTGTAAAAAATAGATGAACGGTATGAACGAAAATAACACAACAGCAACAAAATTTAACAATAAAACAATATCGGTATTACCAGTATAACCACTAAAACGTCCCGACCCCCAACTTTGACATAAGACTGACATAAGATTATAATTTGTATAGAAAAATACACTAGTTTTAAAAAACGTTCTAAACTCAAAATATAATTAAAAAAGCGTTATGAAAAAAATATATACGATGCTTATATAAAGGCCCTTTAATGTAACATTGACCAAATAATCATTAGCAGTAGGAATATTTAAAAAAAAAACGGCAAATTAGTATGTTGTCTACGGGCAACGGCGAGTTGTGCGCAGGAGTTTTTAAAAATGTAACTATTGTTTTTTAACTCCCTTATTGTTCTTATACAGTTTATTAAATGAAAGGTTTACATTAATAATTATCAATTACCTAAAAATAAGCCATATTCGACGCGTGATTCGAAGTTTTATAGACATGAAAGTAAATCACGATCGTTGTTCGTCGGTTTTCATTAAATATTTCTGTATTAATTCTATGAAAAAATGATAAATAATTTGTTAGAGAGAAAAAACATATCATAAATATTAATTAGATGCCATTCGATCATTGAGAATATATCAAAATAATTCAATATTTTAATAGATTTCCAATATTCCGCTGAAATTTTTTAGCGGTCGCGCGCCATATTTTTTGAGATTAAGGTTTGCGTTACAAAGTTTTTGTTCAAACTAGAATGTGTGGTATGTTTGATGTTGGGTGTGATTGTGATATAATATGTGTGATAGAGCCAATAATATTTTGATTTCAATTTACAATATCAAAGAATTAATTCATTAATTCATTTTAAATATTTCAATTATTCTTTGTGTTCTCTAAATATACGGAATGAATGGCGCCATCAGGGACCGCAAACCGTTATGTACATTACGATAACGTATCGCCTGCGAATGATCCGAACATTCAAATGATCTACTATTAAGCCATAAACAAATTATAAGATACGGCTGCCGGACGCGGCTGAAGAGTGGTACAACATTCAAGGACGCCCGTCAGCCGCATCTTATAATTTTCATTTGGCTTTACTACCGTAGTTATTCTAATGTAAAGCTGGTAATATAATTGGATACCTGTATCAGCCCATATACGTCCCACTGCAGGGCACGGGCCTACTCTACAATCGACAATACGATTGAGAGTGGTTAGGCCATATAGTCCACCACGCTGGCCTAGTGCGGGTTGGCGGACTTACATACCATAGAAATTCTTATAAACCGCTATGGTATGCAGGTTTCCTCACGATGTTTTCCTTCACCGTTTTAGTGCGTGGTGATTGACTATCAATACACACATGACTCCGAAAAGTCAGAGGTGTGCCCTGGGATTTGAACCCGCGACCACCGTGAACATGTTGGCAGCCGCGTCTGGTCTGTTTACCAACAGGCCACCACGCAATAATCGGATACACTTATTGAACTAAAAAGAAGAATATTAATAAAATACATTTTCAATTTTAGTTCATCAATCGAAAACCAACAATGCTCGTGAGTGTTTTATTTTTTTGATTTCAGTGATAGAGTGCCTGCATAGTTTGTGTCAATTAAGCTAATAAAAAAACCGTCAGTAGTGCTAACACTTAACTTGAACTTTAGATTGAGCGGCCAGGGTGCAAATGTGGGACACCGAGGCCCAGGCAGAGGCAGAGGCCGAAATGTGATTAAACGAAATGTGTTTCTTTTGTTTTTCATTTGGCCGTAGACATAGAGTACTGACATAGATAAATATATATATAAAAAGATTTTAATAATAATGCATAAAAAGAACATTAAATCAATAAATAAAACCTTATACAAACCCATGCACAAACCAGCATGCATTTGACACACGCATACACAAGTATTTGTACACGTATACATACTCTGTAGTCAAATTGTTTCTTTTGTTTATTATAGACATAGTTGAATGTCAAACAGAAAAGTTTGTTTACTGTGGTTTTATCGAATGTCAAACAGAAAAGTTTTATTTGATGAATACTACGTGAAATACTGAGCGCTGACACAAATTGTGTAGCAGTAAGATACATTTAAATGTACACGGATTATCATTATATGCATAAAGAAAGCTCTGTAGCAGCAATCTGCAATAACATCATTCAGGTACAAAAAAATATAATTTGCTATTGCTGGTTTTTCAGTATTTACTCTTAAATATGTATTAATTGATTGTATTAATAATATTTTTTTATTTTTTATTTTGTTTTTAATGTTAACCACAACATACCTACCCTACCCTTATCCATAATGTTTAAATACTATTAAAATTTTTGGTTGTAATGCATTAAGCTATTAGTACCTTTACTTAAATAAATCTCGTCGTAATCATGGACGTAATATATAGTCGTAATAAAAGATATTTACTTATAAATCTATCATAAATTACAATTTAGTTTCTAAACAAAACACTAGAAAAAAAGAATCATAGCTGTGCATGCTTGATCGCTAAAAATCAATAAATACATTAAAAAATTAGGTATAAAAATGTTAACATTTGATAGAAATATCTCATTTAAATTCCATTTGCGTTATTACACTTAGTAGCTTGTATTTATTGGCCGCCGTATTTAATCGGCTAACACCTGTATCAGATATCGACTGAACAAGAACTTACATGGGCGGCCATCTTTCAGGCGTTTTTCACCAGTGTTGCCAACGTAGTGGATTTTCCACTAAATCTGGTGGTTTGGACCCCGTCTTGTTGTGGAAAATTGTTTTGAATGGTTAGTAGATTTTTAATGGTTTGGAAGTTGCCAAAAATTATTGAAAAGCTGATGAATTTAATATTTATTCCGTTACATTCTTGTTTTTTTTTTTATATTATGTCATACATGGCCTTAAAATATTCAAATATACTCTCGAGTCTTATGTCGTGGATATCAGAAACTACGACAGACTTTTCGGTCCCACAAACACCCAGACTCGAAACAAATACCTGTGGTTCCTGTGGTTTACACAAAATATTTGTTTCTGTGCGGGGATCGAACCCGAACAATATTATGCTAATATATTAAGAATACGCTGTGGCCTAAAATTAGCAGAAAAACGTTGCCACACTTTTTAATTTCCATCAAATGTCATAAATCAAATTGGTAGGTACCAGAAGAGCCCTGTAAATGGACAAAACAATTGTCAAATTTTACGCGTTTATCAAATTATTTTATACTAGCTGTCGGGCCCGGCTTCGCCCGGGTGCAGATAGTTTTTGAGTCCAATCCACATCAAGAACATATTATTTCGCGTGTCTACTAACTATATTTCCCGCGTGCCGTCGACTATATTTCCCTTCCGTAGGAGAGGACATCCCGTGCCAACAATTTGAATTTGAAAGAGTATTCCTGACTCATCCCACGGGAACACTACATTTTTCGGGATAAAAAGTAGCCTATGTGTTAATCCAGGGTGTCAGCTATCACTATACCAAATTTCATCAAAATCTGATGAGCCGTTTTTTCATGAAAGAGTAACAAACATCCATACATCCATACTTACAAACTTTCACCTTTATAATATAGTAAGTAAGGATATTGTTATAGTATGCGGCTATGTTTGACGCGTTTTCTATACTGATTATCCAATCCCGTACTATATTCTTCTGTCCCATTTTATCCACTTTATATTATACTAAGAAGATTTATACAAATTTTCATCCCCTATTTTATCCTCTTGGGGGTGGAATTTATCGACATCCTTTCTTAGCGGATGCCTACGTCATAGTAACTTTATGCATGCAAAGTCTTAGCCCGATTGGTTTAAAATTGACAAAGTTTCATACAAACTTTCATCCCCTTGAAGTTAGAATTAATTCAAAATCCTTTCTTAGCGAATGCCTACGACATAACATCTACCTGCATGCCAAATTTCAGCCCGATCCGTCCGGTGATTTGGGCTGTGCGTTGACAGATCACTATATCAGTCAGTGACCTTTGAATTATATATATTTTGATAAATGAATATAAATGCACTACCTTTATTTATTTCTCATGATATGCGGTCGCGACTCAGTACGACGTCACATCACGGTGTGCATCACGGCAAAGACTAAATCGAATTTACGAGCAAAATGTTTGATCCCTTGTTTAATCGTCTCAGGTCATGTTTGATGAAAACGTGAAGTTTGATAAACAGCCAGACAAATTTTATCGTTAACCTCAGGCCTATCGACCACGTCACGGTGAAGATCTGTCAGTTTCAAACGTTCCGCCATTTTTATGCGCAAATCAGCACATCGGCTCGCGTACAGCTCGCGGTTACATAAAGTTATATTTCTCGAGATTTTTGTATCAGAGGTTTATATTGTTGATTATTTTCGGTATAACAATAAGATTTACTAATTCATGGATTATATTAATCATCAATCATTACAACCAGTTTTTTTATCGGAAGGTAAACTCGAGAAAAGTGATTATTATTTTGCAATAAATAAGTGAAAACCGCTAATGTGTGACAACTAACAAAAAAATGGCTACTTCGGAAATCTAAACGCATAATTAATTGGAGTCATTTTTGTATATTGCGGAATAAAAGCAAGAAATATGTATTTGCTGATTAATTTATTCCCATAACCTTTCTACGCGACATTAATGCATGTTTTATATTTGTTTGTTATTTTATAATGATAATAAATTAATTTACCCACGTAGTGAATGGCAATTCCGCACGAATCATTCAGTAACATTCGCTCATTACCCTAGGATAAAAGAAGACAGTTTTAATACTTAACCACAAGCTATATCGTGCCTACAATAAGGTAGTTTCTTCACGATCTGTTTCAAAAAAAAAAATTGCTAAGTTTTCGTCTCACGGTTTCTGGTTTAGTGCAAAATAAATCCACGTCCAGATTTTTTGGAAGCTTTTTAAATATATTTGCACTACGCAACAGGAATGAATTTTGCCTATAATTGGTTGATGCAAAAGGTATTGATAAAAGAGGCTTCAACCGAAGCCCTGTTTGTTTCGTGCGTAATCATAGCTTTGATAATAACTGGAGACAGTCGATAGACCCGTTAGCAACATTCATAATGAAACAAATATCATTAATATTACGCCTGACTTCTAAAGGTAAAAAATTATACCTTTTACAACGATATGTGTAGTCATCGGACCATTCCAGGCATTCCAGGTATTTATTAATTCAGGTATTTTAAAAACTTCCTTTGAATTGACTCAATGCGAGAACTATAGGTCTCGTATTGAGGATTCCACACTTGTGATGCGTATTCTAGTTGACTGCGTACCAAAGAACAATATAAAATCTTATCGTAATGATTATAGGACATAATCTAAGTATAATAAATATAGACCTTCACTAACACGGGCCCTCCGGGATAACGGAGGTCCCACATTGTGCCAACAATACCTAGGCTTATGACTTCTGGGTGTGGTCTATCCACGCGACCCGTAAACGACGGTGTCGATCTTTAGTAAAGTCCGAAACGACTTCGTACTTTCAATGGAGACTCGCTTGGATCTAGCTCGGAGCGAGATCCTTGTGTGTTGGGATACCGGGACCCGCAGTAGATCCACCCATCCGTCATGGCGTAAGCCGGCTAGCGGGGGAGGCAACGTGCAACTAGAGAGGCCTGGGCCTGAGTGAGGCGCGGGCGAGGCCGGACAATGCCCTAACCCGACCACCGCTTAGGAATGTGTTATGGCTGAGTAGAAGAAGTGGCGCAAGACACTTTCAGCAACACTTTCTAAGGGCCTGGTCCGCTACCGAGCGAGTGTTAGCCACCCGCTCAGGTTCTCACCAGGTGACCGAAGCGTCTCAGTCGCGTCGTTGTGCGGGTGGGCCAGGAACCACGGTTCCGGAATTCACTTCCGTGAGGAGTTCACGCGGGAGCAACCGCCCGTCCGACGGTTGCGCGTTATGTGGGGCCAAGTTCCGGAGATGCCTCCAGTCCGAGGCGTCCGCACGCGAGAACATGGACTTAGTGAGATGACGTATAAAGCCGTCCACAAACTCAATGCGGAGATCTCTCTCGATCGTGGAATTCCTGACACGTTTGGGGACGCTAACTATTCTGCGGAGGGCCACCTATTGGACTCTCTGTCTACGTCTTTCTGTGATGGGCTGATGAGCGCATACCAGGAAGGCGCCGCGTACGTGATGCGGGGACGAATGTACGTTTTGTTCTAAGTATAATCATTGGTTAATCAATATTTAAATCGATTTTACGATTTAAAATCTCTAATAAAGTTAATTAAACCATTTATTCCATTTTTATTTTTTTCCGATAATTACACACATTCGTATGGTCAATTGATGTTTGTACTATTGAATGAATTCATTTATTTATAGTTATTACCTGTAATACACTCCATTAGTCATTAGATAAAATTAATGGTTAATTTAATGATATTGATAATATATTATTTAGTCGACAGAGAAACCTGCATTCTTCATGTTGTGTTTCTACCGTTGTTGGTACCGTTGCAACACAATAAGCCAACCAGACAGGGAACTAGAATCGAATTTGAGGTAGGGCTCATTGGTTACAGATAGGGCAGAAGTAATAACTTTTTTTATCATAATTAATCTGCTTCGAAGCACGGGCTCCTAAATCAATCACCATGTATATCACTGACCTCTAGGTCAGTGATGTGATGGTCAACACAATTTGTTTTTATCTCAAACGATAAACAAACTATTCAATTATAATAATGTTTCTTAGTTTTTGGTTTTTTTAAGGTAGGGCATTGGGATTTCAAGGCATTGCCCCACAATGCCCACCCTAGCTACGGCCGTGCAACTAGAGCAGTATCGGCAGGGAAATACCTTGTACCAATTAGAGATGATTAATATAATAAATAGCAATTAATTTCACGTTATTTTTTAAATTAGTCGTAGTCATTATAATATTAAGAAAATAAAGCGACTATATAATTATAATTTAAATTACTTGAAATTAGGTAGAAATATTTTATCGGGTAATTAAAGCTACAGCACCATCTATTGTTGAATATATCTGTCAACTCGTCAACTCAACGTGTCAACGGAAATTTTAAATAGTACAGTAAAATTACCAATAGATGTCGCTTTTAAGGAAATAAATTGTAAGCTATACGTTATTATGAGTTATGATTGGTCCGTTTTAGTTCATAATTTAATTTAATGCAAATGATTGGTTAAAATTATTATAGTATTATAGCTTTGAAACAAGATTCGCTAATAATGAGAATTATCGTGAAATAGGAATTATGCAATTGGTAATTATAATTTAATATCAATAGCGTTGTTAAATTTGTACTAATTGCTATAATTTGAATCAGTTGCACTCCATACTGTCGACGGGTGCGTGCGTCGCGTCGTGTGATTTTTAATATATTGCGCGGTGAAAGTTTTTGAAAAGAAAGTTTTTGTATGCATGCCTATTATTACATTAATTGTAGATGATTAATTAAAGTGTTTATTTATATAAATTAATATTTAAAATATTTAATTTTTATTCTTTTACAATACAAAAACTTTTTTCAGTTTCGGTCCGGGGTTTGAACCTGCGGCCTCTGTTTTCATACTCTACTTTTAGTACCTTTAGCCTGTCGGTTATTATAGTATTTGCGATATTAGCTGACAGCCTCTGTGGCGTAGTTGGTTGACGCCGGCTGTGAAATGTGAGACCGCGGGTTCAATCGCCGCACCGCAACAAATGTTTTTGTGAACCACAGGTATTTGTTTCAAGTCTGGGTGTTTATGAGTCCGAAAAGTCTCTCGTGGTTCCTGATACCCACGACAAAGACTCGATCTTAGTGTGGGGTCAAGACTATGTATGTGACTAATGGGCGTATTTATTATTTCTTAACTAGCTGTCGGGCCCGGCTTCGCCCGGGTGCAGATAGTTTTTGAGTCCAATCCACATCAAGAACATATTATTTCGCGTGTCTACTAACTATATTTCCCGCGTGCCGTCGACTATATTTCCCTTCCGTAGGAGAGGACATCCCGTGCCAACAATTTGAATTTGAAAGAGTAGAAAATATGTATATTTGGTTTCCTGACTCATCCCACGGGAACACTACATTTTTCGGGATAAAAAGTAGCCTATGTGTTAATCCAGGGTGTCAGCTATCACTATACCAAATTTCATCAAAATTGGTTTCCTGATTCATCCCACGGGAACACTACATTTTTCGGGATAAAAAGTAGCCTATGTGTTAATCCAGGGTGTCAGCTATCACTATACCAAATTTCATCAAAATCTGATGAGCCGTTTTTTCATGAAAGAGTAACAAACATCCATACATCCATACTTACAAACTTTCACCTTTATAATATTAGTAAGGATAAAAAATAAAAAAGTAATAAAAAAAATGGATAAATCTTCGTTTTTGAACTTCGATAACTTTATCTAGACATTTTAATATACTAACTAAGATTAAATTGGGCTTTTGATGTACTAATTGTATTCATTAAAATTCTAAAAAATAATGTATATTGAAATTGGAGTTGGATATTTTGAGGAAATACACATAAAATACATATTACTTAATGTAATGTTGTTGTTTTATTAATTTATTTCTGTACCGTTATTTTTACCAATCATTTGTATTTTACCTCATACAAGGGTGTGTAACCGAACAATATTATCTTATGATTAAATAAATTAAAAACGCCATCTAGTCAAATTACGGTTAACAACGTTATTTTTTATTAATAAACCGAGTTTATCAGTCGAATATTGATTGAAGTGAAATAACGACTATGGCGGACGACAGATGGCGCTGAAACTATTTAAACATTATATAAAATTTTACAACTCTAGATGTATATACGTGGCGTACTCATGCATATTATGACGATAACAACTTTTATAACTTTTAGAATCGTTATATCTCAGAAACGGTGGCTCGTAAGAAAAAAAGTATTGATACATTTTTCATAAATAATTTTATGATCTACAATTTTTGTTTGAGGTACTTTTATGATAAAACTTACCGTTTTGCTGAAAATCGCGAAAAACTCATTTTTTTTACCTTTAACCTTGAATTAAATTTTTTCCTTACAGGGGAATGATGGGGAACTTCCAGACATTGTTTATAATTATGTTTTGAACAACTTCACAGAAATTCAGCTTGTTGGGACTTTATGTAACTTCGAATGTCTAAATTGACCGGACTAGTAAGCGATTACCATACTTGGTAAACGGTCTGCCTTCCGAAATCGCGGCAACGATTAACAAAAAAAAAACAATCTAATATTAAAGCTATCAAAAAGTATTTTCTATAACCTTATAATTAGGCACTCGCAATATATTAACGGTCTTACTAATAAACATTTATGCAAGCTGTATAACTGTGTTATAGTGTAATCATTACTAATAAACGATGTATAGGGATTTTTACCTTATACGCCCGTTATAACAGCTGTATAAGTGTATGCCATTTTATACAATCCTTATTCAGTCGGTTGACCTTGTTTAGAGTGCATATAACCTAAAAAATTTAACTGATTGTCAGTTTTCATCTCGCGACGTGTTTTAATTTAGTGTTAAATATGGATTTTTTGCATTATTTCGATTATTTTGATATACTTGAGTTGGACGATGAGGAACGGCCAAGAAAGAGAAAAGCTTGCAAAATACGCTTCGATCACTTTTTTCTGGAAGAAGATGAATTTAAAAGGAAATTTTACAGGTTTACTAAATGTTAAGTCAAAGAAGTGGTGGACTTGATTTGAAAAGATATAGAATAGACAAAGAAGGGTGGTGGTGAAGAAAGATATAACAAAAGAAATAGAGATTTCGGTTTTTGTTGAATGGATTTAGCGTGTCTTTGAAGAGTGTAAAAACATAGTTGCACTTGCTGTACTGTACAATATTGCAATGAAAATGGCAGAAAATGCGGAATTCTCCAAATGTTTCAGACTCAACCACCAATTCATCAACAACAGAGACAGGCATTACTGGTGGTAGGTCTCTCATATGTTAGAGTGGGTGGGTACCACCGCAATGTCTATTTCTCCCGTCAAACAGCAGTGTAAACGCACTGTTGTGTTTCGGGTTGAAGGGCATTGTAGCCAGAGTAACTACTGGACATACTGAGACTTAACATCTTATGTCTCAGGATGGCGAGCGCAGTGGAATGCCAAGCATTGCTTTGTAATTCAAGGTGTTGTTTGGTTTTGCTACTGTTCATGAGCGGTCGTATCGCTTACCATCAGGCGAACGGCATGCTCGTCTCGCCATTCATAGCAATAAAAAAAAAAAAAAAGGCAGCAGACTATACTACTGGACAAACTGCAAGACAGTTGTTTATAAGAACATATTTTTAACAAATATGTCATTAAAATAAAAGAACAAGTTTTTACTGAGAACTTATTTTATTTATTTGAGATTCAAGCAAAATATTATGCAATTTAAAATTTCTTAGTAGAAGCTCATGTTCGGCTCGTGCCCACTCATAGGTTTCTGACATATGTTTAATTTTTTTTCTAAGGAATGCCAATTAGTAGCACGCTTCCTCTTCTTTGCTAAGATACAAACATCTCCTTTTTCCATTTTTCCAATAATAAAATTAATGCATACGAATCAAAGATATGAAATACAACGGTTTGTTTTTATAGGTGTACCAGAATCTCATGGCATAAAATTTAAAAAAAAAACAATGATTTTTATGTGGCAATACCATCGACGAACAGCTGATTCAAAACTTGAGTTATGTCATTCGATGTGAATATTTTAAGATTTCTATCCTTTCTTAGCGAAAAGGTACAAATTAGTTCTACAATCACAAGTGCGACACATTGTTTACAAGGTTTATTGCTAGATCCGTGAATAATTTGGTCAAATTTAAACAAAATCGTCGATTTTAAAATCGACGTCGTTTTAACAAGTAAGTTGGAGTGAATAGTTTTGATACTTCATTTTTTTTTGGTTAGTGTTAGATATGTTTTTGTGTTTTATCGTATATTGATATAATTTTTTGAAACTAAACAGTAATGCATTAAATACCTATTTACAGGAGTTTCCAGAGATATTAGATAAGGAACGGTTTATTATTATTCCTTTATCTTCATCGTCTTCATCAGAAGATTTACAGGAAAAGTATTTAGAAGTAAGCTCTGACTAAAGTGTTAATGAAATAAAGAAGACTGGAAATAAAATTATACGTTTTTATTATACAATCTTGCATCTTTCGTATTACATTTATCGAATCTAATAATTATTTAAATAAAACCGACTCATAATCAAACTACTTACAATTTGGAAATTGAAAGTTATTTGATTAAGTGAGAACTAACAAGAAGAGAGAATTAAAACGAAACTGGTGGGTCGGTACCACTATTTTTATCTACGTTTTGAAAGTACCAGCGCTCCATCTATATTATAAATACTCGTAAGACTCGTATGTATGTTACAATTTAAAACTGAAAAAAATCTTATTTGCCTATTTTAATTGGCTATTAATCTAAAAGTACAATTTTGAAGTAATTATAATGTTTAAATAACCTTTATATTTTTACTTAAAACATTATGTAATTTATTCAAAAAGTTGAACTAAAAAAACAATGTCAATTTGAAATAAAAAATAATTACAATTATTGAAAGTATCAAAATATGTTCATCCAATTACCCCAGTGTTGCAATGCGTAAATTCAAATTTCCCAAAATGCCATGAGATTCTGGTAGACCTATAACTTTTTACATTTCTTGCGGAAAATGACAGTTGACGTTTAAACGCGCGTTCAAAACATGTTCTCTAATTTTCGAGGACAATTTACAGAATGGAAAATGTTAAATAAACAATTTTGATACACTGAAAATATTTTTTGATTAAAAGGAATTGTTGTTTCCCTATTTTTCAAGCCATTGGTAAATAAAATCATGTAAATATTAAAGAAAAAATAGAAAAATAAGTAAGTGGCGTATGCAACGTTTTAAGGTTTCGGAACGCTTCCCAAAATGTTACCAGTATTTAGTGTCATAACAATTAAATAGTTATACAGGGCCTATACACTGTTTATTAGTAAAGTATTGTATAAGTAACTATTCACGCCCTATCTATTGAATAAGTATATAAACGTTAAACAATTGTGTAATATATTTTTATTAGTAAGACTGTAAGTATGTAAAACACTACTAGAGACCACACTAGAGACTAATTGTAATTTTTTTTTGTTATTTTGTCATAAATATATTAAATAAATTAAAAAAAAAATCTGGCAACCCTGACTCTAATGTCACTATCAAATTCAAAACTTCCCACCCCCTGACCCCAGCTGATTTAGTATTTACTTTTTTGGGCTAAAAACAAAGTCGACTGTTTAATAAGTGTGATTTTCATCCATCAAATTGACCATTACATTCACTTATCGTTTACCGGGCTCTTGATCAAGTTTTGTTTCCTGCTGTTTGTATATAATGCCTAAGAAAAGTGAACTGAAATGCTATTTTAAGTGTGTTCTTGATGGTAAGTTTGAGTCTAATAGTTGTATTTATTATGATGTGCTACTTTAAACTGTTGCATTGGTTAAATGTCGAATTACTGTTTCGAAGTACAATGTTACTTTTTTTGATTTTTTGAACTACATTATGTTAACAGTAACAAACATAACTATTGGATTTGCATAATTTATTTTAATTTATCAAAACAATACTACGTGTGCCTTCTATGGCCGTATTCTGACACTACTTTAGCCATTCAGTAAGTAGAAAAGAACCTATCCCATACTTATATACAAAGTGCCGAGATACAACAAAATAAAATCATAGCTTTAACAATTATCAAGTCTTTTTAAAGCTGTGATTTTATTTTGAATTATCAATGCTTCGGAAATTTTAATTATGAAAATTAACAAATAAAAATACAAAATATAGCTCTGAAATTTTTGTCAAACAAAAGAAGCACAATAATTTGTGAATAATGATTGGAATTTATAATTTGGCAGGTTCATTACACAGATTTCCGAAATGGAAGTATCAATATGAGGAAAGATTCAATTCTTGGAAGTCGGTATTAAATAGTGAAACACAAGAAAAAGGCAATAAATTTATCTACCAAAATGTGCGATTATGCCACAAGCATTTTGAAGAATGTTTTCGATTGCCTAGTCACCGACTTACTCAAAATGCAGTTCCTACATTGCACTTATGTGAGTAAAAAAGTTTGTCTTTTAGTGTGTAGCCGGGAAACAAGCAAGTGACTTTGACTTGTAATGGTTTTAATTTCCTAAAAACATATTGAAGGTGAAATACCAATACATCCTGTCATTTTCCAACACATCTATTTATGACTATACCTCTTATCTAACGAATACTTACTACAGTATCATAAAATACATGAATACAATATAACATATAAAGCCTACATTATTACTATTTTCCATTAATAAATATATTATTAATTTTTTAATACAACAAAAAATTACTTTTTTCAATTTGTGTAAATTTATGCCTTTGTCAGTTAGGTGTTGCTTTCACTTCGCCGTCGATATTGTAATACACACCTTAAATAAGGACATATAATTGGTAACCTCCAATCCTCGCATATGTGTTTATTATCTGTTCTCACATATCATGAATGACAGTATTCTCTCCATCCCCTTACATTTTCTTTTGTTCTCCGCCATTTTTGTTTATTCAGATCAGCTGTCAAACATAAATGGCGAATAACCTCGCCCGCGCATTGCAAAGCTACACTAACTGCTAAAATAAAATTTAAGTAACTATTCTACTCACTACCTAAAGCTGAAAAAATGTTTAATCATTGTTGTGTTGACAATTGCAAAAGTTTGCGAAAAGACATACACATGTATAGATTTCCGAATCGCGAAACTAATTGCCGGAAGTGGTTGGAATGCATTGATTCGGAGAAATTACGAAATTTGAGTGTTAAAGATTTGAGTGAGAAGTATTTTGTGTGTCAAAATCATTTTGAAAAAAGGTTTTTCACCGAGACCCTCCAGAGGTCTCGTCTTCGTTCCTATGCGTATCCAACGATATTCAGCTATAGAAGGCCGATAAATATTCCCGATGATATTGGTAAATATTATTATAATTTTGACTTTATTTCCAGTAAAGGCCAGCTCAGACCGGGGCGGAATGGCAAGGGATTTTTTTTACCAAAGGATATTCAAACTTATCTGGTTGGAATACGATATAAATTCCGTCGTTTTAAATTGATGTCGCGGCATTAACAAATGCCTTTAGATGCCACAATATTGAATAATGAATATCCTTTGGTAAAAAAATTAATCCCTTGCCATTCCGCCCCGTTCTTCGATCTCTAAGCTACAATTTCCAAATCAAATTTTTAAAACGTTTGTAAGCTTTTCATATATAAGTAGTATAAAATAGTCCACCGGATACAAAGTGCCTGCCTTTACTATTGTAATATATTATGCTAAGCCACTGCGATACTAACATTCGATCCCCCTATATTGACTTCATCGCATAATGGTCTGCGCACACCGGGACGGAATGGCAAGGGATTTTGTTTTACAAAGATATATTCAAAGGTATCTGGTGGAAATCCGATATAAATTCCAATATTTTAAATTGATGCCGTGGCTTCGAAAGGGTTTTCTTGAGTCGGCCTTGGAGAGCGCGCCAAGGGATCCACGGCCACGGGATACCGCGGCGCACTGCGGTGGCAGAATTAGAAATTACAAATATAAGCAAAAATATCTGTATACCGAATTGTTTGGATTTATTTTTCATAATTTAAACAACGAGCATCTAAACTCGTAATCAAGTAACGCAATAATGCCGTGAAGGTAAGTCAGCTACATCTACGCATCATCTACGTCCCTTACAGCTTTAGTTCACTTTTTCCGTTTTGTCGCTAGTGTCTCGTGTTTTCGTTTATCTGTGACCTTTGTTTTGACAGTTGTGTACATTTTGCTTATGTCAGTCACAATTTGGAAAAATCGAAACAGTTTTTGCTTCTTGAGTTGAGATATTGAATTAGGTGTCTCCTCGCTATTAAGCTTGAGTCGAGTTCCGAGCTACGCTTTGCTCTTCGAACGAGATTTCGCGTGCTGTGTACAGTGCAAACTTGTGTCTGAACTTTTCGTTATGGTGATGCATAAATGCTGTGTTGATGGTTGCACTGCAACCAGTGATACCCACCAGCTATTTTGTATACCCAAAAACGATAATTTAAGAACTTTGTGGCTTTCATTCTTAGTGCCTACGAATCCGCTTCTCGGTGAACTAAGTAAAAATCAACTTATATCTAAGAGAGTTTGTTCTAAACATTTTGATAAACACCAATTTGACGGGGAAGGACGCCGCCTTCGGTATTCTTACCCCTGTTTATTCTCTGAGTTAGAAATAGCACTTGGTGAACCTCGTAGTTCACACAGTAAGTGTAATTTATCTATTTTATTCTTCAACAAGCATACGTGAAAACTGCATGTACACTATATTCTGCAGTATGTATATTTATATTAAATCTATGATTACCATATTTCACAAAGTTATATTTGGGAATGGGATAGGATGACAAAAAGTAATTGCATATATTTATTGCTGCTGTAGCAATACCATTTAAATATCTGATTTTAGCTTTCAAACTCGCTTGCGTCGTTTCGGTGTGGTAAGCACACTACACACAGTTGGTCTGGCGACACAGAAATAACGATAAGTAAAATCCACATAACATTTATATGTGTAGGGGCATCTTTCGGAACCCTCTAAGCTAGTCATCAGCCGCACCATGTAATATTTCTTCACATAAACCATTGGTTAGTTCTTTTGAATAATATTAGTTGCCAAGTAAAATCACCCAGTATTTTCCATTGATTACACAAGTGAAAACAAATTATTGAGTAACTATGTGCTGATTAAGTAAATTACATAAGAAATTTTTTAAATAATCCACTGCCCAGAAGAGTCATTATTATTTTCTTATAAAATATGTAGATATTTTAACCATCAAGTATATATGCTAATTGGCATAGAATGCGGTCAGTAAAGTACTAATAGATCAGTGTTACCTTGAGTTTAAAGTTTAAGTGCATGGTGGCCTGTTGGTAAACGGACCAGTCGCGGGAGTAATGTGTGTACCTTTGATAACAGTCAATCCCCATGTACAACAGTGAAGGAAAACATCATAAGGAGACCTATATAGCTGTATGTATTTCTGAAAACTCTCACTAGGCCATTGTGATGGAATATATGGCCTACCCATGCTCCTCTTACTCATGATTGCAAAGGAGGGCCGTGCCCTGCAGTGGGACGAATATAGGCTTATACAGGCATTGTAGAAATCACTTTATTGTATACGCATTTAATCAAGTTTATGTATTAGTTTGTTTTGATGATCCAAAGGAGGAAAAACTTAGTAGAATTACGAGAACAGTAGTGTCTGTCTTTTTCCTAATGTTGATCTTTGATACTAATTGGTACTGTTGACCTGGTGCTACCAACAGTTAAGCTGGCCTTCCACCAGATTCAGCATATAATACCACCAAGAATCTCAAAACCATTAAATTTTAATTCTAAATTTAAATAATAATAATTTTGTTAAGGAGGATCGAAAATAACTATATACATTTTTAATATAATTTTACTAAAATGACATCAAAAGAATGATTTGGTGGAAATTCGAAAGTGTCGCAACATTTCCCAGTTAATTTTAGGCCACAGTGCATTCCAAATATTACAGGCTTAATATACACAATATAATTTATTTGGATATTTTATTGCTTATATTATAATTAAATCATTTCTAAATAATAATAAAAAAGTATGTATTTCATTCCAAAGCTTGCACGTGCTGCAGATTTAAATTAACTGGGAAACGTTGCGATAATTTCGAATTTCGGTCCAAAATCCAAAAACCAAAATGATGGTGCTACATCTAAGTAATTACTTTAATCATGTCATTTTATTAAAATAATATAAAAAACGTAAAATATATTAATTTAGAATTAAAATTTAATGGTTCTCTTTTAAGGAATATCAAATTCCTGCATATTTTCATGGTGGATTTCTGGTGGTTTTGTATGTTGAATCTGGTGAAAAACCAGCTTCACTGTTGGCAACACTGGTACTGAAATGTTGAGCTACAAAATAAAAAAAAAAAACATGTTGAGCTGTGATGTTGAGCAACAACAAATGTCAAATATTGTCTTGCTGTCATCACATGTCGCAAAGAGTACATGTCGCTTATGTTTTGTCGAAGTTGTATTTCTGTTGGTTGAAAGATATTAGCAGGAATTTGCTTATGCAAAATGGTGAATACATGTTGTGTAAAATATTGTAGGAGTGAGGCATATGCCGGTTGTGGAATTTCGTTTTTTGGGTGAGTTTTGACTTTCATTTACAACATTCTACATTCATACATTCTATTCCGCGGATTCGATCCCCGCACCGAGAGAAATGTTTGTGCGGACCACAAATATTTCTTTCGGGTCTGGGTGTTTGTGAGACCGAAAAGTCTCTCGTAGATCCTGATACCCACGACATAAGACTCGATCTTAGTGTGGGGTTAGGATTCTATGTATGTGACTGTTGGGTGTTATTAATTATTATTTATTTATTCTGGAGAAAGGTGACAATAATATTGTCATAGCAATGATTAATGAATAGTATTAAAAAAAGCCATCCCTGCAATCCTTGGAGACATTTTTTTATTCATAATAAAATGTAGTACATAGTTTAATGTCAAAACTATAAATATCAAATTGAGTTACTGAAAAAGTTTTTATATTGCATTTAAACTTGTTTTTTTTTGCATTGATTTAAAAACTAAGCATAGGCCCTTCAGTACATTTGGAGTATCAATAAGATGGCTGTAAAAATTGCACTATTTAATTTTTTCTATGTTGAAATAAAAATACTACAATAAATATAAAATTTTCTTAATGGACAATGGAGATTGACATTTTGTCAACACATCAAAACATTCAAAGTTATAAAACGGTGTGTATCCTGCCACACTTGCGCAAAGTTGGGTTGTTTGTCAATCATATTGTCAAAAGCATACTTGAATTTATTTACTTAATTTTTTTACTGACATTACACTAAATACATAGAATTTAGAATAATGGCTATCGCTACCTGCGGTTTATTCCAGCCAACCTTTGGATGGACTAGATTAATTTAATGAATAATTAAGTGGTGGAGATGCACTGGAGTGTAGTTTTCTGGCATAAATGTTGCGGCGCCATTTATGTCGAGAACACATAACACTCTCTTCGCCCAGTCCATTCAATTATGTAAATGTTTTTATCATCCATGGTGTAAGCTCGGCTGTTCATCAGATGTATTATAATCTATTGTGATTGTTGCAGTTTTCCAAGAAATGAGAATATTCGTCGAAAGTGGTTTGAAGTTGTGCCATTTAAGACTGTTTATACAAAAAATAGTTTGGTTTGTAGCCATCACTTCAGGCCTGAGGATTTAACATTAAAAATATTTAAAGGATCATTAAAACTTAACGCTGTGCCATCAATATTTCCATTTATGGTTTCAGGTATATTCATTATATTGTATATTTCCATAGCCTAGTGAGTCTGGAATGCAAAATTCAAAATAAATAGTAGCCAAAACAATGCTATCTTATATGTGCACATGATAGTCGTATCTGTGAATGCTATTTCTTGACATTTGGAAATGAAATTGTATACATTTATATGGATGTACCAGTAGAAAGAGAGACTGCCCACCATAGCAGTTGTACTCTTCGAAATGCTTTGAAGTACGTACATGTACAATCTCAGATAATAAAGTTTGACAGTAAATAGGTGATGCTCATAGAAAATGGTTCGAACCATAGAAAATGTAAATGCATATATACAAGGTGTAACAATAGTGTGATCGAAAACGAAGCCCTGTGGCAGTACTAGTGATTTTAGACACAATACCACACTGACGGAAATCTATATACATATAAATAAAATTGAAGTGTCTGTTTGTAAAGTAAAAATTAAAGAAAAAGTCCCACTACATATTGTTATATACACGATACCTATAACGAAAATGATCTTAGATTTTTTTGTCTGTCTGTCTGTCTGTCTGCCTGTTTGTTTCGGTTACTCTCTGAAATGGCTGGACTGATTTTGACGAGACTTTTATTGTCAGGTAGCTGATATAATAAGGAGTAACTTAGGCTACATATATTTTAGAAAAATAAAGTTTTTGTGAAATTCCACGCGAACGAAGTCGCGGGTACAGCTAGTGTTCAATAAAATTAAGCCTGGTCTTAGGGTCGCTAGATGAAATTAACAGCTGCTTCGCCTTATTCCATGCCTTTCCATTACGGAACCAATCATGGGGCATACTTTTCATAGGCAAAATTGTATGTTTATTCAAATATAGTACCTGTAGTTTGCAAAAACAAAACAATTTTGTTTAAAATAAATTGTAATATGCTTTTTGATCGTACGATCAGGCAGTATGGCCACATTTTAAAGTACACTTTATTTTATATTATTTTGTATCCACAAAATTATACTGTACTGTACTGTATCAGCCCATATACGTCCCACTGCAGGGCAAGAGCCACCTCTACAATCGAGAGTGGTTAGGCCATATAGTCCAACACGCTGGTCTAATGCGGGTTGGCGGACTTTACATACCATAAAAAATCTTATAAATCGCTATTGTATATAAGGTTTTCTCATGATGTTTTCCTTCACCGTTTTAGTCTGTGGTGATTGACTATTAATGCACACATATCTCCGAAAGGTCAGAGGAGTGCCATCGGATTCGATCCCGTGACCGCCATGAACATATTATATTTGTTTGTTGGTTATATAATAATATGAAAATATGTATCTTTCAAATTAAGCTTAAATATTTTTCAAATATTATTTGTAGAACTCCAAATTTTGCCACATGCCAATAAAAGATTTATTATTTCAATGCTAGAATCAAGGAATTATTACGACCACTTCAAAAGCGTTCCGAAGAGTAAAGAGCGTGACTGTTAGTGCTCCGTTGGGTAATTTCGAAACTGCCTGGTTGGGTCGTCTGTACCGTTCACTTTGCCACTGCGTCCCGTCCAGGTTAAGCGAAAAGTCTGACATTAGTCGTCTGCAGATTGGTATGGTACTGACACGGTTCTACCGTACGTACACAGGAGTTTTGCCTGAATCTTGGTGAAAGGCCAATATGCAGCCGATCTCGAAAAGTCGTAATCTGTCAAACTTTTCCAATTACCGTCTAAACGCTATCAGCTCAGTGATATTAGCTCATTGAGCAGATCCTTAACGCTCAATAGGGATGTTGAGTCATGTTACAAATTGGCGTAAATTTATTTTTTACACATTACATTTTATTAAAACTTAATATATAAATTATATATTTTAAAAACCTAATTTAACCTAATTGTTAATAAATTTAAAAATATATTTCAGAATATTTTAAAGTACTACTTCTGTATCTTTATAACATGGATTATTATTTATTGTTTATATTATGCACGTAAATAAACTGTTATAAAATAACAATTATTAAAATAAATTATTGAAAACTATTAAGCGGACCTGTGCAGGAACTTACACATAATATGTTATGACAGCGCGTATTATGGGCATGGGATGCAAATGGATGCATGGATGAATGCAGATGGCAAAGTGATGCCACTTAGTAGCGTACATCTTATTAAATTTACTCTCTCTATTATCTCTTTATTAAATTTACTGTTATTATTATTATATTATTTTCAGATAACTCTAACCGAGATGCTAACAGTCTTAAAAGTAACCACATGGATCACACCTACAGTAAATTGGAAACTGGTAAGTAGCTTCCAATGATAAATTTGATTTTATTATTAAAAATGCGAAACAAAATTACATATGTTGTTTTCCGCATTCTTAACAACGCATTGATATGAATATGAATAAATTGATATTACAGCTTTAAGTACTGGTAAAAATTGAAGTCCAAGTGGTATGGAATGAAATGAAATGATTATAAATAAAATGTTGAATGTGGCTTCCAAAATATTCAACTATGAATTTATATTAACGGGGTTAAGGGTTCTTGAAATATCGAATTTAAGACCAATCGGACCAATAAGTAAAAAGTTAACGCGACGGCGCGGTGGCCACGCTTTTCCATTGTGACTAAGAATTTAGATTATCAGGTCAGAGTCCTTCGATCCATCGATTTTGAGAGCCAACAGATCAATGAAAAAAAAACACTACGTTTTTTATTTTATTATTCAGTGATATTTTTAATTTTACCATAAATAACATTTACGTTATATAATATGAATATATTTATAAACTATTTTTTTATCTGACGTAAAACACGTGCATAAAGAATATCAAATAATTTTAATAAAAAAAAACTGTATTAATAACTGTATTAATATGAAAAAAAATATGTAGAAAATTAAACCGACTTCGAAATTGTAATAAAAAGAGATAGATAAAATTAATCTTTTAATAGATCTAAAATACGTAAATAGGCCAACAATTTTTTGAGGTCAGTGCCAACTTGACGAAATTATTGAAAATACGAAATTGATCTTACGAAATATGCGAGTAAAAAGGCGGGGCACAGCTCATCTCAAGCATTTACATCTAAACAATAATCGAATTTCAGAATTCGATTGTCGCAATCAATTTTTATGGGTAAAGATTTTTTTCTTTAACTAATTTATAATGCTCGCTCCACAAATTGAATTCATAGAGCTATCTGTGAATTCAATTTGTGGAGCTATATGAGAGACCTACCACCAGTAAAATAAAAGAAACATCGTTGTCTTAGCTTAAAACATCGATGTCTTAGTTTAAAACATCGATGTTCATTTTCCTTCTTCATACTGTTGCGACGTGTCGCGTCGAGCCGGTGTGCGCGCGCATCGTAACAATTTAACTCTCATATGTTTCCAAATGTCCCAATATGTTTAAGTATAAATTCAATAAATGTTGTAATTTGAATATACATCATAATCATGCAACTAACATTAACGAATAGGAATCGATAAATATAATCGATAATTTAAGACTTAATAACGATTATACACTACGCGCATGTCCCTAATGTAACCTGTCAAAGTAACCATTTAGTAAATGTGTTTTACTTCCCGTCACCACAAATCTGTTTACAATATCGAAATCTGTATAAGTTGAATGATTTTATTAAGCTTTCGTAATAAATAGTGCAATATGTCCAATGTATGCTGTATCGTGGGTTGTGGAAGCAGACGGAAAGACGTGAACTTATACAGACTTCCGCGCAGGGAGATACTACTTCATAAGTGGTTGCAGTGCATCAAATGCGAAAGACTGAGGAGTTTAAAGCGGGAAGTACTTCGCAATCAGCATGTGTGTCAGAAACACTTCGAGAAGAGATTTATTGCGAGCACTGTTTTAAGGCCTCGTATCAGTGGCGGTGCTTACCCGACGTTGTTTACTGAGAGTGAAATTGAAAGTGGCATTCCCATAACAAAATACTCTGATCTCAAAAGTAAGAATATGATTCAAGCAATAAATATAATAATGAAGTAACTTTCAAAACTTGCAGCTTTTAGTTGCATAATATTTTTTGTTATAAAATATTTTAGGTAATCATAAAGAAAATAGTTGTTCTAGCAAAGGCAGGCACAATGATCATACATATTATAAGAAAAAAGCTGCAGAGAAAAGTATTAGCTTCAATACTGGTAAGCCAAGTATATTATTTTCTGTTAGCCTCTGTTGCACAGTTGATTAGAAATTTGATGTTGATTGTGAGCTTTGGGTTGTATAACTGCACCAAGACAAATGTTTGCGAGACCAACAAATATTTTGCTTGGTCTGGATGGCTGTGAGACTGCAAAATCATAGTTTCTGATACCCATGACACAAGATTTAATTTATGTTAATGTGGAGTGAGAACTATGTACATATTATGTGACTGTTAGTTTTATTAATTTACTTTTAAACTTTTTATTAGATACATCTTAGTTTTTATTAATAATTACAGAAATATGCAACTGCGCAATGGTGGAATGCTAAGCATTGCTTTGTAATTCATGGTGTTGTTTGATTTTGATACTGTCCATGAGCGGTTGGCTCACATACCATCAGGCGAATGGCATGCTCGCCATTGCAATAACAAAAAGTCTCCTCATACATTAAACTCTCAAAATCTCTGAGTTTATTAAAGTATGAGTATAATAAATGAGTAGTTGAATTAATGCTTTAAAATGGCAGAATAAGGGAAGATGACATAACACTAAATTTAACTTGCGGCATTGTTAATATCAAGAAATAGAATAGGTAAATGTAAAAGAAAAAACAGGTTAGGTTAGGTTAGGTTAGGAAAAATCCTATTTAAAAAAATATAAAACCAGAATAAGGACTAAATGCAAACAATTTGAGTGTTCCCTTAGGTTATTTTTGTATTGTTCCCTTTTTCACTTTCTGTTGTGTAACATAAAATAATATCTTGAATGCATACCTGGTACTTATTAATAAAATAAACATCTGGCAATTAACATTTTCCTACCAAATAGAACTATTTCTAGGTAGGTATTATAAATACTGGGTGTATCAAAACTGCTACCGAAAACGAAGCCGGGTGGTAGTTTTAGTGACTACGAACACAATGCAACAAAAATTTTCGAAATTTTTTTTAAATGATTTTTTAAATATCGTAATTTTTGGGTAGTGAATAAGTAGTTTTTGCTAAAATAATTAATTTAAACCCTTTTATACCTTAGAGTCCTTATAAATGAAAGGGTATATACTATTATTTTACGAAAAGAATGAATTTACTATCCAAATACGAAAAAAGAAAAAATTACAAAAAAAAAATTGTCTCTTTTTTTGCAACATTTACTGTTGCAATGTGTCTGAAGTCACTAAAACCCGGCTTCGTCTTCGGTAGCAGTCTTGAGATACCCTGTATATAGTAGTTATGTAAGTATATTAAACAGATAATTTACTTCATAGCATCTTCACTTTACTGTCAAATTAGCAAATATATTTCATTCCATACCAAATTGGCTAATACAATTGTCCAGATAATGCATATTTACAAAATTTGTACCCTTCAATTTATTTAAAAGGATAAATTGATATTTATATTCCTTATTTTTTGTAACAGGAGGTTTGCAGAGACATACAATGTCTGCTTCTAACAAGGACAATTTAGGTAAGCATTACTTTACTCTACATTTTAACATTAGTCTATTCAATGATTCAATTTAACTAACTTTATTTGTTTATTTGTTACTCAATTAGTACTTCTTTATGTACGTCGATTATATATAGGTTTGTTTTTAAATGACTGCATATTTTTTTATCATACTCAAGAAAATAATACTGATTAATGCTCAGTGGAAAATATTCTTTAATAAGTTATTTATTTGCATTTCAAAATATCCTGATGAATGGTCAAATTATACTCATCATTACTACAAACACTAATGAAAATAAACCTGTATATAAGTGTTGTACAACTAGGGATAATTATTTCGAGTATGTCGATATAATTTACTTATCATCAGCAAACCGAAACACCTTGTAACTTTATGTTTTGTAAGGATTATCAGAAAATGTGTATAAATTTAATTTGAATTTAGAACATCAACATAGGGTTAGGATTATTTTTTCTGAAGATAAGTATGTTCTGATACTCTGCCGCGACTCATAATGCTTCTTATTGTGCTATAGAACCTGATGATGAAGCGGACAATATCAGCGGAACGGACGATGACCCTTTGTCAGAGAGTCATGCAGATGAATCTAATGGTATGTATCGAAGATTGCAAACTGTTAACAATGGCATAATAAAGGCAAGCGCAGATCGGGACGGCATGGCATGGTAAGGAATTCATGATTTTACCAAAAGATATTCGAACTTATGCGGTGGGAATAAAACAAAAATTCCATTGTTTTAAATTTATGCCGTGGCATCAAAAGGCATATCTCGATTTTCTCGAAAAAATTAAATCCCTTGCCATGCCTTGCCGTCCCGGTCTCCGCTGGCCCTTGTTCCTTTACTAAGTTCTACATACCCTTATTCCACTTTTACGTGAATTTTTACCCCGCACAGTTTGGTTTATTACCATAAATTTTATAAATTTACAAATTATTTACATTCATTCACTTTATTTGTACTAGAGAAGACATTTAGGTATAAATATGTAGTAGAGGGTTCTGAAGTGGAATGTCTAATGCTATTTCTATCAGTTGTACATAGTCGCTACATTCCTTATCACACATTTTTGCCTACTGCAGTATACATAATGTCATAATTGAACAGTAATTACAGAAGAACCGATCGTCCCCGAAAAAGCTTATTCATGGGAGAAGAAAAAGGACGCTGTGCCCATACAAGCAGGTAATTTGATAGCTCGGTTATAATACATTTTTTTGCATTGTCCCTTCATCAAATTTACACTAGATTGTATGGTCCAAAACATAATAAATCTCAATTTAAAGGAATAAGGTTTATTGTTACGTGAAGTTGATTATAATTTCAGACTTTGCTACATCTTATAGTTCGAAATGCAAAATGATTTTGTTGCGGACCCTGTATCTGGTATATGTTTGATCGAAGCATTACCCATATGAAAGATATAAACTTACAAATGTATTAGTTGCTTTTTGTCATATTAATGGTTCCCAAAGATTAATTCGTACCTAAAATATTTTTTTGAAATAGAATTTTATGTTTTTCAAGTACGTTAATTACCCATCAGATACAGATAAATACTCGCAATCGATTCGCCATTTCGTTGTTAAAAGTTAAAATTCCAAAGTGATATTGTTTTCTGAATTTTAGCATTCCAAACAAATCTTTATTATACTGTTTTACATATCTTCTCCGTAAAATGATCTTATTACAATTTAGACATTATTCTATAGCATGAAAGACTATCATTCAATTACAACGGACATTGCGAAAGTACTTTTTTTTTTGTTTTTACAGACATTGTTGAGGATGATGAAGACAATTTGTCAATGTACTGCGACGATGGAGCGTCTCCACCACACTACAAGGAACTGCAAGGTAAGTGACCAACGAATACTTAACTCCAAAATGTTACGTATAAGCAAGTGGGGAACCAGCTTTGACGCCAGGGGTAGTCATATATTTCTTGTCAGAACACTGGGTGCGATTACAATCTCCCTGGATCCGCCCTTGTTTATAAGGTGGACAAAGAAATTGAACTGGCAAAGCAAAAAGTTGATTTATTCCAATCATTTTCTGTTAGCTGTCTGGACACTTATACCATTTAGACGAATGTGGTCCTTGTCTTGTTGGCTGTTTGATTGGAAAGAGTCGGGGTTAACTCGTTACTCGTAAGTGTTACCAAGAATCGAAGTTCCAAAATACATAATATACCTTTATTAATGTTAGGATATTTGGAACACAGCCTCCGTGGCGCAGTTGGTTAGACGCCGCATGTGAAACGAGAGGCCGCGGGTTCGATCCCCGCACCGAGAGAAATGTTTGTGTGGCCCACAAATATTTCTTCCGGGTCTGGGTGTTTGTGAGACCGAAAAGTCTCTCGTAGTTCCTGATACCCACGACACAAGACTCGATCTTAGTGTGGGGTCAGGACTATGTATGTGACTGTTGGCTGCTATTTTTTTTTTTTCGGACCGGCTGTGTGAAACTGTACAAACGTAGTTCCAATAGCTGATCGCTATAAACTAACGGCCGTTCTCTATATCCTGTCTATCTTTAACAAAAGGTAAAAATAGCTACCATTACCATGGCGGTACAATTATACCTTTTATAAAACAAAGATAGACATATATATTTATCTTACCTAGCTTTCTATAAATATATGAACCGCATCTATACCTCTCTATCTTTGTTAAACGAAACATAAAATGTATCGAAATATCTAATGAAATCTCTTGTTATAGATAGATAGATTATGGAGAACGGCTGTAAGCCATCGATCGACCACACGTTTCAAACAGATTTGGTACGAAACTCGTATCGGGTCGTAATAAAACTAGCGAAGTGGTGTAATCATTTTTCAAATCAGTGAGTCAATATTACACAATACACGGTCTGCTTCTGAACATTTTTTCTTTTTCCAGATGACCCGACTTTACACCAGGGTTACCATTGCAATGTATGCAACGGTGAAATTAGAGGGTATGTATCGCAGGGTAGTATATTTTTTTCTGTAGTTTGTAGCTGTATGAGTATGTATGTAATATGTATGTGTATGCGTGCGTGCAGGTTCCGCTACACATGTGTGCAGTGCAATGATTTCGACTTGTGCAGCGCGTGCGAGACCAACAAGGCGCATCACCACCACTACGTACTGCGAGTACCCGAGCCCAGGCCTTACGTGAGTCTCACGCGCCACCAGTACACTACACACATACACATACACATATACATCACCACCACTACGTACTGCGAGTACCCGAGCCCAGGCCTTACGTGAGTCTCACGCGCCACCAGTACACTACACACATACACATACACATATACATCACCACCACTACGTACTGCGAGTACCCGAGCCCAGGCCTTACGTGAGTCTCACGCGCCACCAGTACACTACACACATACACATACACATATACATCACCACCACTACGTACTGCGAGTACCCGAGCCCAGGCCTTACGTGAGTCTCACGCGCCACCAGTACACTACACACATACACATACACATATACATCACCACCACTACGTACTGCGAGTACCCGAGCCCAGGCCTTACGTGAGTCTCACGCGCCACCAGTACACTACACACATACACATACACATATACATCACCACCACTACGTACTGCGAGTACCCGAGCCCAGGCCTTACGTGAGTCTCACGCGCCACCAGTACACTACACACATACACATACACATATACATCACCACCACTACGTACTGCGAGTACCCGAGCCCAGGCCTTACGTGAGTCTCACGCGCCACCAGTACACTACACACATACACATACACATATACATCACCACCACTACGTACTGCGAGTACCCGAGCCCAGGCCTTACGTGAGTCTCACGCGCCACCAGTACACTACACACATACACATACACATATACATCACCACCACTACGTACTGCGAGTACCCGAGCCCAGGCCTTACGTGAGTCTCACGCGCCACCAGTACACTACACACATACACATACACATATACATCACCACCACTACGTACTGCGAGTACCCGAGCCCAGGCCTTACGTGAGTCTCACGCGCCACCAGTACACTACACACATACACATACACATATACATCACCACCACTACGTACTGCGAGTACCCGAGCCCAGGCCTTACGTGAGTCTCACGCGCCACCAGTACACTACACACATACACATACACATATACATCACCACCACTACGTACTGCGAGTACCCGAGCCCAGGCCTTACGTGAGTCTCACGCGCCACCAGTACACTACACACATACATATACACATATACATCACCACCACTACGTACTGCGAGTACCCGAGCCCAGGCCTTACGTGAGTCTCACGCGCCACCAGTACACTACACACATACACATACACATCACCACTACATAGTCTGACCTTTTTACATTACTTTCAACCATACACTGCAAATAGACGAACTAAGCTACTAATGCCAGGCAGCTTAGTCATCTGTTTCACAGTATTGTGCTTGTAGTTTCTAATATATTCAACAAGGTTCACATTACAGGTTGAAATTCAATCGATCCTGGGCAGGATACGACGGCATCTGATGCAGAAAATGGACCCCATAGGAGATCCTGATCAGGATGTTGATGATGTAGTTAGGTAGGCGTTATTTTTACATATTCATGAATTGATATTATTGTTTCTCTACTTGTTTTAGACATCTAATTATGTTTGCAATACACGGGAACACTACATTGTTTGAGGATAAAAATAGCCTATGCTTTGGTTCAGGATATTAGCTATCTCTATACTAAATTTCAACAAAACACCGTGCTCATACCACGGGAATACTACAGTTTTTCGGGATAAAAAGTAGGCTGTATGTTAATCCAGGGTATCAGCTACCTTCACATCAAATTTCATCAAATCTGGTCCAGCCGTTTGCGCATGAATAAGTCACAAAAATACAAAATTTCGCTTTTATAATATTAGTAGGAAGTAAGATGATTCTAGAATCATGGCGCAAATGAAAAAAATAGTTTATAATATGATTCTTCATTTGAGTTTTGGATTATTGAGATTTAACCATTTTAGAAATACTCTCCGTTCTCTTTGGACTGAAAAAACAAATATGTATAATTAAGTATAATTCTTATCTTATTGTTTCAGTATAAAGTCGGAAGTGAAATCTGAAGACGAGGACGAAGAACCAATGAAAGAAACAACTAAAGAAGTCGCAGACAATGAAATACAACCAGAAGCAGCACAATTAGTGAGTATCCCAGTATCTTTGTTCATTTGATGAACTTTAGTTGTTTTCTCGAAATTGTGAATTCTTTGTTACGAGTTTGCTAATGAAAGATTAATGTATTTATTTTGTTTTTTTTTTATGAATGTAATCTTGCTTAAAGAAATAAATAATGAAAATAAAATTAGGATACACATCAGTTTTCTTGTTATACAGACTGAGTTTTAAAATAAGTAAATATTGGTTTTGCAGGAAAATGTGGCCAATGAAATTGAGTTAGACACTGTGGAAATAGACAATAGTGTAACATCAAAACATAGTGTAGTGCACATCAAGGAAATACCTACTCCGAGTGAACCAAAAGCTGTGAGCAGAGAGAAGCAATGGACGCCCACCCCGGGCCAGAGGAAACTGCTGGTCAAACTAGAAGACTTCATGAATATGCCAAATGGTATATTACACTTGTAAATTATTTGTTACATAATAGTACTCGCTATATTCAATGTTATAAAAGAAAAAAAAACAAATGTGTTAGACATTAGACAGCCTCCATGGCGCAGTTGGTTAGACAGCTGTGAAACGTGAGGCCACGGGTTCGATCCCTGCATCGAGACAAATATTTGTGTGATCCACAGGTATCACCAAAAACTCCTAGTTTCTGATACCCACGACACAAGGCTCTATCTTGTGACAGGTCAGGTCTATATATATACTGGGTGGAATCGCTTATCGTCACGAAAAAAATTGTGCATGGCAAGTACATGATTTAGAACACTTTGGCATACTTATTTTAATTTTTTTTATGTTTTTGTTTATGTAGTGTAAAATTAATTTATCACTACTAGTTACTAATTTAAAATAAGTTATTCATAAAACAACGTTGTTTAGAGAAAGATGACATAAATGAAAAAATCTTCATAAATACACATTATTGTTACCCTACTTTATACAATATTAATTCGAGTAGAAACTTCTAAATCTAAGTAATAAAATCCTTTGATCGCGCCGCCCTCACCGCTGCGCCGCCGCAAGCGCAAGTACAAAGCGAGCCGCCGCGCCGCGCCGCCCGCTCCCGCACCGCCGACACCTTCCAGGGATCTTACCACTTCCTCAATCCTCAGTCGAGCGAAATTCGGTACCGAGTGACGTTGTATGAAATTATTTTGGTTATTGGTTAGTTTCTTGCGGTCAAAATGAGTGATTACACGAACAGTGAGTATGCGACAATAATGACATGCTATGTTCGATCCAATGAAAACTTGGGTCATGCAAGAAAATGTATGCAGATCCAGAACATCTGCAGTCTTTGCGTAGGAATGGTATCATGAATGATGAATCCACGAGTTCCCAGCACAAGAACTATTTTAACGACTTATCCGGGGCTACTCGATAATGGTAAGTTCAGACTTTCTAATCATGCAAGAATCCGTGACCTTCGACAGCGAAGTCGTCCATTCTCGACTTTATTAAAACGTTTAAATAAAAACATATGCAGCTTTTTCTAAGGTAGTAGGTACGTTATGAAAATAATAATGTAAATCTTAACAACTTAGCAACAACTACATTTACTTAAATGATCCTAACACACTAAAATTCTAAATAAATCAAAATGTTATATGGTAATATTTAGAGTAATAATACCGATAAATAGGCGCAAAGTAATTTCAAGGTCGATGCGCGACAGTCAGCTGTTGTGTGGCGTGACCCATACACTCGCGCGCCTGAGTATTGACATGTCGTTGCACTTTTAAGTGTAGGGTGATTTAGATAATATGTGTTTTGGGGACATCTTGTACTGATGTTGTTTATGGGGTAGTTTGTAGTTTTTAATGATAAATCTCGTATATAACGTTAATATCACATACACAATACACTATTAAATTTTCCGGACGATAAGCGATTCCACCCAGTATATGACTGTTAGGTGTGGTTATTTATGGCACATATTAAAGCTAGAAGAAGGCTTGTTCACTATGATATCTTCGCAAATCCTTTGGGCAGGACTATATTCAGCAATAGACTTATAGTTCCTAAAAATAATTATATGTTGCTAACATAATATATAACAACTTATATGATTAAGCCATCTCACTTTACTTCTTTGTATCAATTTCAGCTAAAAGAATATGTCTGATGCGCGTCCCGAGTACGCAGAGTGAAAAGCGACAGGATGGCTGTCACACGAGTCAGAACAAGCCACAGAGCACAGACTCAAAGCTACACCCGCCGGAACCTCCGGACCCCTTGAATATCACACAGAACGGTGGGTTTACTATAGTCAAATTATATTTATTTTCGACAGACTATAGAGTAGATGATTAGACGCTGACTGTGAAAGAGACAAGTATAGTGTGGCCTTATTCACAATGTGTGTCAATTTGCAAGAAAGTATTTCTGGCCAAAAGATACTTTTATACTTCATTATTTATCCTCTAACACAGTGGCACAGACATAAATTACCGAGACATTAATAAAGGTTAGCGAGTAAAAGTCTATGATTCCACTGAAGTGACGATGAGCAGACATAAGCAGAGGCGTGTAAGAATCGACTAATCATTATAGACATGGCTATCATAGAGGTGATGTACCTATGATTAGGCAAGTTCTACAATTTTTCGCTCTGTGCCGCTTTTCTCCGCTTCAAAATACGGTTCACACCATGCAAAGAAATTCTCAGGAAATAATAGTAAACACAATAGTCCACCTGTACCGCTTTATTATGGAGTGATAATTTATAATTCGTATCGTTTGTTACAGCGTCGACTAAGCTGTCCCTCAGCGTGTATAAAAGACGATTTCCCCTAGATGACAGATGAAATGAAGTCGGTCGTCTGTACTGTGTTGTTGGCAATTATGGAAATGAAACAAATAAAAATATTTTAAACACTACTAAATTGTTTTATTTTTTACTAAACTCAAAATTATTTTATAAAAAAAATGCAAAATTGTATCACTTTTGCCTAATAATGGATCGGAATGGCCTCAAATTCTCTGAATTGAGGGCATAATATTCTTGGAGAAGGATATGTGACTGCGGGTAGATATTATATGATATCGGTTAGTCATCGCACTGTGGGTAGAACTCTTTAACTTGTTTTATACTAAATCTATGCTTTAACTACAGTAACCTCCATTCTTTGTTGCCGCAGTACTTTTGTGCTGAGGAATATTTTACATATTGATGACAAAGTTAAACGAAACCTCCTTCCTTGCTCTGTCGCCCTAGTACTTTTTGTGCTCTGAGAAATATTTTACATATTGATGACAAAGGTTAACGAAACCTCCTTCCTTGCTCTGTCGCCCTAGTACTTTTTGTGCTCTGAGAAATATTTCGCATATTGGTGACACAAGTTAAACAAAACCTCCTGCCTTGTTCTGTCGCCCTAGTACTTTTTGTGCTCTGAGAAATGTTGCGCATATTGATGACAAGTTAAACAAAACCTCCTGCCTTGTTCTGTCGCCCTAGTACTTTTTGTGCTCTGAGAAATGTTGCGCATATTGATAACATAAGTTAAACAAAACCTCCTTCCTTGCTCTGTCGCCCTAGTACTTTTTGTGCTCTGAGAAATGTTGCGCATATTGATGACATAAGTTAAACAAAACCTCCTGCCTTGTTCTGTCGCCCTAGTACTTTTTGTGCTCTGAGAAATGTTTCGCATATTGATGACATAAGTTAAACAAAACCTCCTGCCTTGTTCTGTCGCCCTAGTACTTTTTGTGCTTTGAGAAATGTTGCGCATATTGATGACATAAGTTAAAAAAAACCTCCTGCCTTGTTCTGTCACCCTAGCACTTTTTGTAGCTTGTTGAGCTCTGTGAAACATATAAAGATGACATAAGGTAAACGAAACCTCCTTAGTTGCTCTGTCGCCCTAGTACTTTTTGTGCTCCAAAAAATTATTTACACATTGGATACGAAACCTACTTCATTCATTGTTTTGGGTTATTTACAAAACCCCCAATTGTATTTTTTTCTGATATTGTATTTTCCATGTACCTACAGCGATCAGCTACATTTTTACTAGCTTCCTTTTTTTACCTAATAGTGCCGAAATGGCGGTCGACTCGGTCATCCAAAGTTTCATGGCTACCCACACAAAAAATAATAAAACACATTTATATTTTCTAGCAATACATTTTATTGTAGAAAATTGAATGAGAATCAATATTATTAAATTATTAATATGTACAATTCAAAGCGCGAGCCGGTTTCTTGTTTTACAACCTCAGGTGATGTGCGTCGCGGGGTTTGTTCTCTCGTCGCTCAGTTGTTGTCTCTGTAGGATCACTGTCAACAAAAAACAATTATAGAAGAAAATATCTGTGATACATCGTTATATTTTTAACAGACTTTAAAAAAAGAGATTAAGACGGCGATCTTCCTGCTCCGGTGGTAAAGACCGCCAAGACCAACATCAATACAAGTAATCACGCATCATCATCATCATCATATCAGCCCACATTAACCCACTGCTGGACATAGGCCTCTTCTTCATTACACCACTTCTCCCGGTCCTGTGTTTGTCTTATCCACCGTTTCCCTTGAAACCTAACGATGTCATCCATCCATCTGGCGGGTGGCGCATAGTAAGAATTAATTGTAACAACCAGTAAGATTTTTTTATTGATATTTATGAATGGTGAGACGAGCGTGCCATTCGCCTGAAGGGGTAAGCGATACGCCTGCTCATGAACAGTAGCAGAACCAAACAGCAGCTTGAATTATAAAGAAATATTTGGCATTCCACTGCGCCCGCCATTCTGAGACATGAGATGTAAAGTCTCAATATGTTCAGTAGTTACTCTGACTACAATATCCTTCAAACCGAAACACAACAGTGCATTTACACTGGTGTTTGGCGGGAGAAATAGACATTGCGATGCTACTCTCACATATGAGAGACCAGTGAAAGTGTGCAGAAACTGAAAGTACTCGTAGTTCCTAATCAGTCGATATTCTACTTAGATGCACTGCACTTACTATCAGGCGTCAGTGTGTTTACCATGCTAGCATAAAAATAAACTTTATAGGCACCTTGAGGGAAATTTACAGGGAATTCGTGGATTATATGGCCTAACTACTCTCAATCGTACTCTCGATTGTAGAGGAGGCCCTTGCCTTGCAGTGGGACATATGGGCTGATGTTGACAATATAATAATTGATGTCGCAATTGCAATACAGATTAACTACCAACTCGTGGGAACATTATTATCGCTAGTGAGGACAAACTGACCTCTCAGCTGTTGGTCCGGAGGTCGCGTCACTCTTCTGCGCAGTATGATCGGGCGCGGACGTGATGAAGTGCCCACACGATCTGCTACGGTCTTCGCTTCAATTAAGTTACCGGCCACTACTCGCAATTCTTGGTCTGTGGCACAGAAAATTATACATAATACCATGTATTTGACAAATCGCATCTTTAGAATTAAAGAGACATAACTAAAAAAAATCTCATTTTTGGGAAACGTTCTTTAAAGATCTGTAACATAAGAAATGTTGTACTTAAGGAAGATACATCGAGAAGACCAAAGTATACATATTTCTGTCTTTCACGCGTCAATAGGTCCTTATTTAAGGGTCGATGGAGATAGTCATTTTAAGCCAATATATTAAGATTAAAAGCCAAAATCTATTTTAGGTCAGTTTAATTCTAAAGGTGCGAAATGTAACACCAATAAAAATTTCGCGGCAATGCGTGGAATCCCAGAATTTCCGAATTTTCGGACGCCGTGAGTACAGTGTCACTAATGTGCCTAGATACTTCACAAAATGCTAGAATCCTCTATCGTACGACGTAACCTTAGACTAAGTTCGGAGAAAATGATAAGTGTCATTGATATTTAGAAGTGGAAAACTTATATGTTACTTCGGACGTCGAACATCCGAACCTTCGAAGCTAGTACCGTTTAATAGAACAACCCCCCTGATTGGAAGACGCCGTTTTGACGCGAATTTCATTCCACCTATAGCAGTAGTTCTTAACCTATTAGATACGCCTTTTAGGAGCCAGCTGAAAATCAGTGCTGTTGTAAAACAGCGTATACTGAGCTGGTATCCATTCTTCACGCATATTACAACAAATACCAGAATGGGCCTGTTAACTGTTATCTTATTCTTAACTTACTTGTAATTTTATTTTGTTGTATTGTGTGTGTGGAAGAAATAAATGGTTTAAATACGAGGGACCATTTCAAAAAAAGCTGTCTAGTCATTGACTACCCTGTTGGTTGTATGTTAACACAGTACAGAAAAGTGAAAGAAAATAGAAGTAAAGCCACAATTCCATGGTTTTAGGCGAAATGTTATTGAAATTGTGTAAGTTACGCCTGTACAAAGTTGAAAAGTATGAAACGTCAAACGGTACCTGTTAGTTTAGTTGGATAGTACCGGACCACTGGTCAAGAACCACAGATCTATAGAAAGCGAGGAATCGCCCAAAAACGATACCTGGTATTTAGGACAGGCCAGAGGTTACTCTAGTCAAAAACGAAGTCTGAATGTTCGTACATAAAATTGTACGAATGTGCATAGCTACTCCGCTAAAATAAATCCTCTATCGTACGTCGTCACCATAAGTATCATAGAGAATAGAAAATAATACTAATAGATTTTTAGAAGTGAGAACATACAACATTGATACAACCGAGCGACTTTTCTTTAAACTGCATATACTAGGCACCATTTTCAAGCTCTGTACTAAAAATCAATTAAATAGGAACAATAGTTTAGTCATAAATGATTTTTTAAGTTTTTGCCCTCTTTGAACACGCTGTGGCTTTTCTAACAGCTGATTACGTCCAACGCATAGGTCATTCACCTTAAAACGACAAATCTTACTAAAATCTATGCGCTGTTGCCGCTCTGACACAAGTCACATAAATTCGATTCGATCTCTGCACCGAGAGCTGTGACCGAGAGAAATGTTTGTGCGGCTCACAAATATTTCTTCCGGGTCTGGGTGTTTGTGAGACCGAAAAGTCTCTCGTAGTTCCTGATACCCACGACACAAGACCCGATCTTAGTGTGGGGTCAGGACTATGTATGTGACTATTGGGTGTTATTTATTTATTTATTTATTTTTGTAAGGAAACTACATACATCATATTCTCGAGGAATCCCATCTTCAGAATGAATACCTGTATAAATAAGTACTGTGAATATCACAAAAGTACAAAAAAGTAAAAACTACCCTCAACCGACGAGAATGCATGAAGACGTTGATGAAAGTGGATGAAGCGAAAGTAGTATGTCAGGATCGAGCAAAGTGGCGGTCTATAGTTTCTGCCTACCCCTATGGGGTACATGCGTGACGATTATGTATGTATGTGAATATCACTAACTTTTTCCCGCCAGTTGCACGAGGATACTGGTAGAAGCCGAGTCGCTAGTTGTAGCCGTGGGTTTCTCTATAGTTCTCTTTCGAACTTGTTTCCTCTGTCGCATTGTATTAGTTTCATTCGAAGGTCCTCTCCTCTCTTGTATAGGCTCCTCTGGTGTAGACGTATTTAAATCCTGGAATATAACATACCAATAGACAAAAATATTATCAAAATTGTATCAAGATCTCACTCACAAAAATATTACTTTATTCACAACAGATTTTGTATAATAATTTCAATTTACCGACTAGTACAAAATATAAAGTTAATAATTTTGCCTACTTTATGCAAATAAATTCTGAATGTGAGTACTTGAAGTATAAACAAATATACTACTGTACTAAGGACTGTGAAATATGCGCATTCCACTTATACTAAATTAATATGATTTTGTGTAGATGAAAGAAATGATAGAAGTTAATTGGTTGAATATAATTGAAATTGTTTTGAAGAACATTGTAGCTAGAGCAACTACTGGACATATTTTGAGCCTCAACATCTTATGTCACAGGATGGCGAGCGCAGTGAAATACCAAGCATTGCTTTTTAATTCATGGTGTTGTTTGATTTTGCTACTGTCCATGAGCGGTTGTATCACTTACCATCAGGCGAACGGCAAGCTCGTCTCATCATTCATCGCAATAAAAAAAATATCTTAGTATAGGTTTCTTAAAGAAAAACTGGTATGTACGTTACCGAAATAGTATGTAGACAAATTAAACAACAAAGAAGATTCAAAGAATCATTTAATTAAATAATCTCGATAATTAATTAAACCTCAGTCTATAGTTATAATATCATCTAATTCTTAAACCAAATTTATTTACATTTGTGGATTTCAAACCCCTTTAATTATAATATCGTAAATTGGCAATCCACTTGGCATACGCATAAAGTGGTAGTTTTATTCTAGTAGCAAAACTCAGAGATCGTACTTTACACAATTACCTTACTTAAATGTTATGACATGATATGGCACATATGTAATCCCCTATTTTATTTCCATATATTTAAAAATATCCATCAAAGAGAATTATAAATCAATCTAGATTTTATTTGTAGGACCTAACTGCCGCTGACATATTAAAGCGGAGATTATGACTGAAAAACTGGAAATGCATCAAATATTCACAAAACATACTTCGAATAGACGCAAATGGATGATGTAAGCTTAGCAAGTTCTCTGAATAAATCATCTGTACAGACGGTAGCCCAAATTGGATTTTATCTATACTTAATATTATAAAGCTGCAAAGTTTGTTTGTTTGAACGCGCTAATCTCTGGAACTACTAGTCCGATTTGAATGATTCTTTCAGTGTTGGGTAGTCCATTTATCGAGGAAGGCTATAGGCTATATATCATCACGCTATGACCTATAGGAGGAAAACAGTAGTGATATTTCTAGAAATACGAGGAAATTTTGTTTGTTTTTCGTGGTCCGATTGGTCGATATTCTAAACTGATAGAATTAAACATTTTGACCGCCATTTTAAAACGTGTATGCACCCGGACGGAGCCGGGCCCGACCGCTAGTTTGTAGATAATATTGTTTATGTCATCAAGTTACAGAGGACACGTCTAATATGATTATTACACTGTTCCTTAATTACGAAGTCTCTTCCTTCCTCTCCTTGAGTGGCCTCTATATGGCTTGTTGTCTGTTAAACTTTCAATCTTGAACGGCGATGTTGCCCGGGTGACTACCTTATTCCGTGTTTGAGTAGCCTTGCTCCTGAATTTACTCCTCTTGAAATATACTTGTATCCACTTGTCTGCAGTCTTAGAAATTTTTGGCTCCGTAATTATCCTGTTAGTAGCACCTGAAATAATAAAAAACGTGTGTTTTAGACAACACGACGAAGTAATACTTATTTAGCTCCGTCTATGTATTACCTGACCCTAACACACTTTACACTTGTGTTGCGACCACATGCATGCATGCCTACGGGGGATACTTTATAATCCGACACGAATTTCGAACGTTCGATGACCAAAGTAAGAAATAAGATTTGCACTTCTAAAAATCTATGCTATACTATATAACCACTTTTTTACTCTATACGTACTATTTTTTTATTTTTTGTATTTTTAATATGTTGATTTGTTGATATATTCTTTTGTCACTATACACCCTAGACTGCCCTTTCACTCTCCTGTCTCTAATCTCCATCCAAAGGTTGCCTGGAAGAGATTGCCTAGTGCAATAAGGCCGCCGATTGTACTTATTTTAAATATTGTTTTAATTTCTGTATATTTTTTTCTGGTGTACAATAAAGTTGAATAATAAATAAATATATATTTTTTTATTTGGTACTCGGTATTAAGGTTTTAAATAAAATAAAACTAAGATTATAAATATACCTATTCCATGGGGTACCCCATCACAATCTTGTATCATCAACTTCCTTTGTTTTTCAAGAATGTACAATTCTTGAGCATTAAGCCTGCCCCAATCAGGATGGCAATCGAATTTAGACGGAACACATCCACTTTTCATACGGATTTGTGACACCGAACCCATTATATGGTATTGCATGTAATTCTTCATGTCATTTGGTAACTGAAATTATAATTAAAAGAATATAAGAATATTGGAAACAGATAAAAGACTAAATATGAATAACTTATTTAAAATTTCAAAAAATAAACCCCAAAATCAAAACATAGTCCTGACCCCACAATAAGTCACAGATTGTATCGTAGGTATCAGTAACTATGAGACTTATAAAATTATATGAAATAAATAAAATAACAATGATTAACATGACTTACATCAAAATGATCTTGACAGAAATGCAAAGTACTAATCCGGTTTACGGTGGTGGGGTCCCTCCGTGCGAGTTTCAACCAGTTGTCTCGTACACTTTTCCTCGTTGGTACATTGATGAATAATTTTTTAGGAGTTTTTACCGTCGTGTTGAGACACAGAGGCACGGCACAACACTTGTAGCTAGCACTTTTGTTTGCATCCACAGAACACTATGGAAAACAAACGAAACAGTATTTTACTTTGAAATGTTATACAGACTGCTACCGAAAACGAAGCCGGGTGGTAGTTTTAGCGACTTCAGACACAACGCAACTAAAACATTTGCAAAAAAGCGACGAATTTATTTTGTTACATTTTTCCTATCGTCCTATTTGGGTTATATAAACAAATAGTTTTGTCTAAAATAATAATTTACATCCTTTAATTTTTAAGTCGCTATGGCACGCAAAAATTATATAATTATGTAATCAAAAACTATGCATTTACCAACGTAACACAACGATATAAAAAAAAATCACAAAATAAAATTATCGCGTTTCTTGGCGAAATTTTTAGCAGCATTGTGTCTGGAGTCATAAAAAAATTAAAACTACCTCAATAATATTCTATATGACTTGTTTATACCATAGTTACGTCACAATGTGGCGCAATGACGTACAGTGCCGATAGTTAAATAGTTTTTTAAAAAGCGAAACGTTTGTGAATGTAATTCATTATATTATTAATTTTGACAATAAAAAAATCTACAACATTTTTCATTTCTTTTTTTACATAAAATTAATTATGTAAGTAGGTACTTAAAGACCAAAGTTTGTGGGTATTTAAATTAAATGAGAAATAATGTCTTGGCAAATAACTATAGCGTCGTTTATATAACAATACCACTCAAGGCAAAATTGTAAAGTTTTCAAGAGAGACTCAAAACTCATGAAATGCTGCAAAACCTATAGTAAATAAAATCTTTTATAAATCACTTTCCACTTGTGTCTTTCTGAAAACTTTGATCTTTTAAACCACGCAAAAATGTGGTGCTTTTTTAAAAGGAAATTTACACTTAATATACAGTTTTTTTTTAATGAATGGCGAGACGAGCTTGCCATTAGCCTGATGGTACGTTTACCAGCGACACATCTTATTGAATAAAAACCAAACACCATTTATTACAAGACAATGCTTGACAGTCCACTATAAAATATTTTTATTTTTCTGTAAATATGTTTCCAGTGTGAAAGTCAACAAAATCACCCAGGTATACCTGAGTGCGGCCGCTAGTTTAAAATATATACTTACGGTATCCTGTTCTGTTTGCGGGACTCTGGCGTTTATAATTTTGTCCATTTCCTCCGGTTTGTCCTCTTCTTCAACCAATTCGCCGGGCAGTATACTCTCCTCAGTGGTTTCTTCAATTTTTACACTGAAAATAAGGATAATTTATAATATTAATATTGTGTAGGTGAGCCATTTCTATATCAATAACGGAATTGACAAATCAGATAAGTAGATTTTATCTCCATGGGAAATTGAAAACAATTTTTACGCATTTTATAGAATTAGTTCAATTTTAATGGGCAACATCCGCGTCTAGAAACCCCACGGGAGATATAAATTAAATTGTGGTAACTATGTATATTAGAAATGAATTAAACTTGAATTTTATAAAAAGAATAGGAATTTATAATTTTACAAGTTAATTAGATGATGTATAAAACAAAACTAAGTTTAATCACTACATAGTATAAAACAAAGTCGCTTACTCTATCCCTATGTCCATTTGTATGCTTAAATCTTTAAAACTACGCAACGGATTTTGATGCGGTTTTTTAATAGATAGAGTGATTCAAGAGGAAGGTTTATATGTAAAATACGTACATATTATTGTACAGAAATCTATTTGTACCCGGGCGAAGCTGGGCCGGGCCGCTAGTATAATCTAAAGTATAAAACGATACACCATACATACATTATTGTTTCAGGTTCCGGGTCTTTTATTGGATCTAGATCTTTCAACAGGTGTAATCGTATCACTGTCAACACGGCTTCCAATTCCTCCTGAAATTCACATACACATTTAAAAACATACATTACTGGTGGTAAGTCTTATACTCGTATATGTGAGAGGCCGCCTGGATAGGTACCACCGCAATAGATATTTCTCCCGCCAAACAGCACAGTTGTGTTGGTGTTTGAAGGAAATTGTAGTCAGTAGTAACTACTGGAATTGAGACTTAACATCTTATGTCTCAGGATGGCATGGGCATCACATGGGGGTAAACTAAGGGATGAAATATTGAACTTTTTAGTTATTGATCCAATTGGTCTCAAAATCGATACCTAAGTAACCCTTTGTTTAAATAATCTAAATTCATAGTCGGAATCGGAAATGTTGTCAAACAGCAGTGTAAATGCACTGTTGTGTTTCGGATTGAAAGGCATTGTAGCCAGACTACTGGACATATTGAGACTTAACAGGGGAATACCAAGCATTGCTTTGTAATTCAATGTGTTTGGTTTTGCTACTGTCCATGAGTAGTCGTATCTTACCATCAGGCGACAGGCATCAGGCAATTCAAAGCAATAAAAAAAAAAAGTGGGAATTTTTATTAAAATGAAAATAATTTATTGAATCCATTAAAAGGTTCAACATCATTTAGATTTAGTAATTTTTTGATCTAACACCCGGTTCGGAAAGCGATTTTCACTATAGAAGAACAGGCAAGAACTCTAGTGTTGCTCTTTTCAAAACTAGTTTATAATGAAGTGATTATTGCAAAAGTTATAAGTTGGTTTAAATCAGAGCAATTAATTATTATTTGTTTTACAATAAATCTTTTTAATATATTTGATATTATGAGATAGTAATGGGAATTATTGCTATTTTAAATTAACATCACCACCTTGTTATTAAGCCTTAACATGCTCTATATTTCAGCTATTGCTAATTGCCACCCTCAGAATTTGTAAACAAAGAAGCTGATATATTAAAACCATTTTTCAAATTTAAAATTGCACACACATAATTAACAGTCCAGTTTCTTCTTTAAACGGGTTGGTAAAAAACTCACTTCTTCATAGATTACACGAAATCTTTTAAAAGTATTAGCCGATCGGTTTTGTGAATCATAATAGCAAATCGCAAAATTTCGCTTTATATAATTTGTGAAATGTTATTATCGACTTCACTTGCTATTTGTGATTGCTATTGCTATTTATTCCTACACTATTATGAGATGTTTATGTTATATTATAGTCACCATCAGTCGATTATCAGATATACTACCGTTTATGCAGGATGAGTGGTTGACCGGAGGACACTGAGTATTCCATGTGTTATCGTCCTTGTCAACGATTACTAGTGCAAAGTCGACCGCTATCCCGGTAAGTATACGTAAATATGTTATTACTCACGTTTGGCGTGGGATGCGGTACTCGCAGTACATAGTGGTGGTGATGGGCCTTATTGATCTCACACGAACTGCACAAGTCGAAGTCGCTGCACTGCACACAAGTGTAGCGGAACCTGCACACACACAATATATCTGTATACACTACAGAATTGATAGCTAATTATATCGGTATCATTTTGTTGATATAGATATATTCGATCTTAGAAAAAACATATTAAAAAAAGAAATTATGCATGTTCTGATGACAAACACAAATTAATAAAATGTATACCTGCTTCACTTTGAAAAAAAGTGCGTGGTGGCCTGTTGGTAAACGGACCAGACGCGGCTGCCAACATGTTCACGGTGGTCGCGGGTTCAAATCCCAGGGCACACCTCTGACTTTTCGGAGTCATGTGTGTATTGATAGTCAATCACCACGCACTAAAACGGTGAAGGAAAACATCGTGAGGAAACCTGCATACCATAGCGGTTCATGAAAATTTCTATGGTATGTAAGTCCGCCAACCCGCACTAGGCCAGCGTGGTGGACTATATGGCCTAACCACTCTCAATCGTACTTTCGATTGTAGAGTAGGCCCGTGCCCTGCAGTGGGACGTATATGGGCTGATACAGATACAGATACCTGCTTCATACACTTCTGTACCACTGTTTTGTATTGCAATCTGTGAAAACGTAGTGGAATGTGCAATGATAAATATATTTATTTTTCTTAGTTTGTAAGTCAGATTGTACATTTGTTTGTTTTCCAAATAAATAAAATAAAATCATCCCATTGAGCACGAGACCACAGAATATTAACATAAGTCAAGCTTGTGTATATACTTCACTCTTGTTGCTACACTCACACTACGCTCGGCGTTCGCGCCAGGGGCCCTACTATATTCATCCGAACGAACGAACGAACGAACGAATGAACGAAGTTCGAAACTTCGGATAATCGCAGTTTATATATGATACGAATGTACCTACATATACTTATGGTCGTAATTGACTTATGGTTTCGATGTACGTTATACAACTTCGAACTTTTACAGAGTACATACATTCGTATCGTATATAAACTTCGATCGTCCGAAGTATCGAACTTCGTTCGTTCGTTCGTTCGGATGAATATAGTAGGGCCCAACTTCGTTCGTTCGGATGAATATAGTAGGGCCCCTGGGCTGTTAACTCTGGCTTATGCTTATGTAGTAATAACACTCGTATCGTTTAATTGATTGTTGAGAATAAACCGTTATAGTGCGTGGTCATTGCCTATCAATACACACAAGACTCCGAAACGTCAGAAATCCTATCAAAAATATTGATACAAAACGGAAAAATTTTCATTCCTCCGTTTTCGTGTGCCCTTGGATTCAAAACGACACTTTTACTAAAGTCACTTTATTAAACTAAGTTCTAATAGCATTCAAATACAGGAGTTGGAGCAGGTATGAGGGCGAGATAATACTTTTTTTTTATTGATTGTAGTACTGAATGTTACATACCCGGTTATTTCCTCGTTGCATACGTTACATTGCAATATGTGGTACAAATTCTCTTCTGAAATACAATATTAAATCAATGTTAGACAAACAATAACTGTAAAAGGCCTAAGGACGTATTCTCGAAAAGGTAGTACTTTGTATGACTTGTAGGTCTCTCATATGTAAGAAGCCGCCTGGGTAGGAAACGCCGCAATGTCTATTTCTCCAACCAAACAGCAATGTATATGCACTGTAGTATTCCGATTTGAAGGATATTGTAGCCAGAGTAACTACTGGACGTATTGAGACTTAACATCCAATGTCTCAGGATGGCGAGCGCAGTGGAATACTTCATAGTGCTGTTTGGTTTTGTTACTGTCCATAAGCGTTTGTATCTTACTATCAGGCGAATAAAAATATATTAGTATAGATTATGAAGTACCTTTGGTTTTCACTACATCTGACTCGGCAGTGGACGTAGCGTAGTCTTCATACATCGACATGTCCTCCATATCTTCGTACAGATTTTCTGTAAAAGAAATTTGTAAATAAATAAATACATGCGAAATATTACTATCAAGTATCAACTTATTTAGAAGAATACAATTAAATGTAGAAGAATAAAAATAGTCAGTGTCTTGTTTACAAATTCTGAGGGGGCAATTAGCAGTAGCAGAAATATAGAGCATGCTAAGTCTTCATAAATAACAGTTTGCTGATGTTAATTTGAAATAGCAATACCTCTAATTACTACATTAATTAGTAAAGGAACCTACCTGTTTTAATTTCGAAGTCTTCAACAGGGCTCGCTGACAAAGTGTCAGACCTTGAGTCCGGCCGCTCTTCTAAAACAACATAATTTATCAATCATTATTAACTCCTATAACCATTTAACCAACGAGTCCTCGGAATAAAATCCTAACTGCATAATTTGGATAGATTTTCCTAGTTTTTCTAGCATAGGTATATACATATATTCCGATAATCGATTATTTATTTTGTTTAAGATTCCGTACAAGGATTTAAAAAACGTGTAAACTAACCTGCAATGTCTTCATTTTTCGAAGCCTTTGGGTCCACATCCGTCTTCTGTGTTGTTGCTATAACAAAAAAACATAAAGGTTCAACTTCGCTCTAAATAAGAACATATTTTTCTTAATATATTATATTAAACAAATCGTTTGGTAGTTGGTACATTATATCCATTGAATAAAAAAATACACCCAACAGTCACATACATAGGTTTGAGCCGACCGACTCGACCCGGATGTCAAACTATGAGACTTTTCGGTTCTCGGAAGCACTAACGTCCGAAAAAAATGGCCTGTTTGCAAAGGACCAAACGCGGCTGCTAATATATTCACAATGGTTGCGGGTTTAAGCCCCAGGGCACTTTTCGGCGTCGTAAGTATATTGATAGTCAATCACCACGCACTTTAACGGCAAAGGAAAACATCATGAAAAAACCTGTACATCACAGTAATATGTGAAAATTTATGTGGATTGATAAGTCCGCTAGCCCACACTTTGCCCACATGGTTGACTATTTGACCTAACCCTCTCAATCGTACTCTCACTTGTAGAGGAGGCCTGTGGCCTGCAGTGGGACATATATGGGCTGAACATATAATAAAACAAAACAACAAAATATGTTTTTATTAAGTTTAGCTATATTTTGCTTGTTCTCGTTATGAAATCTTCCGTGGTTAGAAATAGGGTGTATATATTTCCTCCCTGGGTTGACAAATCTTACCAATTTTTTGTTTAATTCGTCTTCTCAATAGCACGGCAGTAACAGAGTTAAAACATAATCTCTTGCCATTATTCATGTGAAGGAGGTAATTGTATTCCTTCATCCATATCTGAAGACTTGCCGTCAAGTAGTAAACTCAAAACCATTTTTAATATGGAAATGTACCATTCTTGCACCAATTAAATTTCCATCTGTCTTCTCATGAAATCCTGAACAATACATATATTCTAATTTATGGTCAAGAGAATCATCAAGTCCTTAATGATTTTAGTAGCTGAGGAATTATTTGCTTCATAGCTCATACATGCACAAATAACAGTTTTATATACATATTTCAATTGTATTTTTTCAATCCTGGTTCATTAAAGTAATGCAAATGAGTAGATAAATATTAATGATTGTATACTACTTTAATAATGCACATACATGTATTAACCTTAAATAGCGACCATTACAATTTGAAAAAACTACATACATTGGTATGGAATATGACAATAAGTAGTTCAAAAGGGGGATTAACAATGATACATCAACGGGCTGTTGGTGCATACTTTACTTTTTTATTCACAGATATCAATGAGTACCGACCTTCATATTGACTGACAACATCAATGTTTGAATTTTTGCTTTGTTGAAATGTAGCAGCTTTCATTTCTTCTTTACATTCCTTTATAGATCCGAGCCTTCGCCTTTTTGTAGCAATTGGTTGACAGATATCAGTAGAAGTTGGGCTGGATCTTGTCGATTGGCTAGCAAACTTTGTAGGTAAACAACCTGGTCTCATCCTTATTTTTGCTACTGTACCCATTGTTGTATATTCTACATAATTTTCCATGTCATTTTGAAGCTTAAATTCAATTTATTTTAAGCAATTAGTGACTTAAATTTGCCCAGTTAACAAACAACAACAAATAAATATTTGATACTTTAGTTTTGCAACTTAACCAAAAATAAAACATCTTTACATCGATATTTTTATTTGCAGTTCATCATAACTTACATCAAAGTGATCTTCACAGAAATGAGTCGTACTTGTTGTTGTCAGTGATGCCGGATCTCTTCCGACAAGTGTTAACCATTGCCGCCTTACATTTGCTTTTTTTGGCACGTATATGAAAAGTTTTTGTGGCGTATTGATTGACGTATTTTTGCACGTTGGCACGGCACAGTATTTGTTCCACGAATTCATTTTAACGGCTTATTAAAAAACGAATCGTAACAATTTACACAAATACAGTACACTTTGACACTTGACATAACGCGGCCGCGAGGTTTGTTGTTGACCAATCGATGACGTAGTACTCACGTGACAACAATGTTTCCAGCAGATAAGCTGGCTTTCCACCAGATTCAACATACAAAACCACCAGAAATCCACTAACAAAATATGCAGAAATCTCAAAACCATTAAATTCTAAATTAAAATAATAATAATAAATTTGTTAAAGAGGATCGAAAATCAATCTAGTCATTTTTTTTATATAATTTCAATAAAATGTCATCATCAAAAGAATCATTTGGGTAGGACCTTTATTTTGTTTTATTTTCTTCAAATAATTATGTATTATTATATTATTAAATATTATTTTCTACCAATTTAATATTTGACATTTGATTTATTTATTTTAATTTAATTAAAACGGCATACACCAATTACATTATTGATGAAAATTCGAAATTTTAACAACGTTTCCCAGTTCATTTTCGGCTACAGCATATTCTTAATATAGCCTATAACATAATATTATGTATTTAGATATTTCATTGCTTTTATTGTAACTAAATAAAATGTATGACATCATTTTCGAATAAAAATAACAAGTATGTATCGGAATTAATAGTGGATTCTTTCATAATTTCAATAATTTTCGGCAACTTCCAAACCACAAAAAACATGCACTAACCACTAAGCCATTTTTGACCACCAGGTCCAAACTACCAGATTTAGTGGAAAATCCACTAAGTTGGCAACACTGCGTAACAGTTCGGGGCGTTTTAATTTGAATAAATATTAAATTAATTTTATAGATTTAAAATTAGCAAAAAAGCTTTCATAAAAATTCTCAGAAACTTGGGACTAATCAATAACACGTATATATTTTTTTTTAATCACTGAGTTTTGATTTAACATGTGAAATTCATTAAAGTTCCTTATTACTTATTCAATGTGTATTTTTATATTGGAAAATGTTTTTTATTATCATACTTGTGATTTTATTAATTTTATTCCTAATAATTTTCATCTCAACATGCTTGAATCCTCTGCCGACTACTACAACATACATACTCATACATATTGTAGTAAGTAGTTACTTAAATAGTACCTACCTGTTGCCATTTTAACATTTTGCACAGCCATTGCAGTTGGTTTCGTGTGGGACGGGCCTGCTTCTGTCAACACTTTCAGCACATGTGCGTGTTGACATTCTTTTATCAGATGGGTTTTCAGTCTATTGATGAATGACAGTTTAGAAGCACTAGTTTTCGACCCTATCTGGAAACCTTCCTGGCAATAAAATTTTGTTGGGACAACACCGGCCCGTAACAATATTTTTTGGCTGTATCCCATACCATATTGATAAAAATTTGCCATATCTTTCTCAAGCTGTAAAAAAAATGTTTGATTTGTTATTTTAAACCTGTGTTTAACTATTAACTCCCCTATAAACATTAAACATGCCGTAACAATAATTTGTTGTCTGGATGGTGAAGGTTGATAGTGGTATTAAATTGTAAGGACAGATATCTAGACGATGGTTCCTTCTTCACGCAAAAGCTATTGATCAGATTTTACATAAACTTAAATAAAAAAATAATAATATTCAAGTATCAAATTTAATTTTTCTAAGTAGCTTTCTAATATTGGTGTCAGAGATATTTTTAAAATTTGCCGCTATTTTTTAAGGATCAAAATTCGACAGCCAGACAATAACCTTAAATAAGTTACAAAAAATATAAATACATTCTATAGTTAAAAATGCTTACTTACATTGAAGTGATCCTCGCAGAAAAAAATAACTGACTTACTCTTTATTTTATTAGGATCTCGGCGTGCTAGTTGTAGCCATGTCTTTCGCACTTTTTCATTTTTTGGTACTGTTAGGAACAGCTTATGCGGCGTCTTTATAGTTGTGTTTGTACAATTTGGTACTGCACACCATTTGTAATTCATCGTTTCTTTTAACTACAATTAAATTGTTTTCTATCAACAGAACACTTGTTATTCAATGTGAGTTAACGAATTCAAACGAATGTTTACAGACAGGTGACGTCGCTTGAGTGAATGGACGCCATCGGCCATATTGCCAAAACCAGCGATTTGACAGTTAAAGGGCACGTTCCACTTAGCGTTCACGACGATGCTCAAAATAATAATTTAGTTTTCCACACGACGATCACGATGGTTGAGGTCACGGTGAAACGTCACTAATGACGTCATGACATACGTTCGCGACAACCCATGTCAAGGTGTGGGCCGTAGTGAGCGTTGAGAAAATTTACGGAATTTCCAAATTTCAACGCAACAAATATGGCGACTGTGAAAACATTATTTGATACGGAGATATATTTTGGTAGAAGTGAATGTTTCTGCAGCGGATGCGCAACGTCAATTCATAGTTTAGATAAAAAACAATGTTTTGCGACACAAATCAAAAGGCTCAATCATACAAATTATTTTTCTCCATATAACATAGCATCTTAAATAAAAGGAACACAATTACATTTTAAATTCACTATTTCATATTTCAGGAAATTCATAATAGAATTATTGTGATTCTAACTGATCTAATTTTTTTTATGGTCTTCTTTTTTTTTGAGATGGTATGTTTAATGTAAAAAAATCGTTAAGATCGAGCTTTATGATTGATTTCTTGAAATTATGGTTGTTATTTTTTATCATATGGCAAGCTTCATTCCCGCTTCAGACATGTGATATCAAAAATCTTTAAAATTCAAATGCAGCTTGAATTCTTTTCAAAATCGAAATGTTAGTTATTTCTTCAGTTAAATTGTCTATCTTAAATATTTTAGGATTTTCCATGTGGCATCGGTGTGGGACGTCCTATACTTATGTTAAGATCACCAGTTTATTTTTTGTATTCTTCAATCGCAGTATGAAGTAAATTTAGTTTGTGGTGATATTGCTGATAAATAGCACTCTATTAATTATAGACGGTGTTTAACAAATATACACTATCAGATTGTTCCTTAATGGTAAACAGTATTTTAGAAAGTTGCTGTAAGGTGAATGGTGAAGGTTCCTTGAAATATGTACCACAAACCTGATGTTGTTACCTAATGTTAGAATAATAATTACAAAAATCAGATAACTAATTATTAGAAAAAATCTATAACTTTGAGTATATCAGTAATTAATCTTTTTACATAACTAAAATTTGTTTTTTTATAATTAAAATAATAAAACTGCGACAAACAAATTACATACATTTTAAAATAATACATTCTAATAAATAAGTCAACATTTATACCTGAACTACCAGATGCAATTTCTTCAGAATGTAAATATTCTGAAACCATACTAGTTTCTCCAACTTTTTTATTACATTCTTGAACAATCATCTTGCGTTTCTTAGTCATAAAAGGTTGCTCTATTGTATCAGATGTTTGTATTGTCCTGTCTGGTTGGCATAGAAACTTTTTAGGAATACATCCTGGTTTCATACGAACTTGTGATACTGATCCCATTATATGATATTTCATATAATTTTCCATATCATTTGGCAACTGAAAAGGCAAACATAATTCACTAAAATTATTGTTTAGAACATTGATGAGAATAATGACCAGGAGCAAAACAAACATAACCTCATTACATTAGTTATGGGATTGTATCAACATATCTTTCATATTATGTCAACCAAAGAATATGTATAAAACCTATCATAGTACATACTCACATCAAAGTGATCTTCACAGAAATATAGCGACGAATTGGTGACCACGTCCTTCGGGTTTCGCCGAGCGAGTGTTAACCACTTATCTCTTATTAATTTCTTGTTTGGAACATAAACAAACAATTTTTTGGGTGTTGATATTGTTGTATTTTTACACAGAGGGACCGCACACCACTTATAAACTTTGGAATTCATTTTAATCACACGGATTACGTTTTGTTTTGTTTACTTTCTTCGCTGCGTATAGACTTAGACACAATGACTGATGAAATGTTTACCTAGTCGTGATGTCATACCAGATGCCATGACACGGTCTACCAGCTTTTTTGGTGCACCATTGAAAAAATATTAGAAAAATGGCTTAAAATCATTAGTTAATTCTTGAAATAAGGTCAGGGTGGCATATTCCGTCTATGGGGCATTAACCATCTACTATCCGATTCAAATAGGAATAGGACTGACCTGACGCCATATTGGCTCATTATAGTGTTGAGCTGTGGTGTTGAGTAGGACATAGAAGAAGCAGTACATTTGTCCGGTATATGATGTCAAAATGTAAGAGCGGCTCAAGTTTTTATAGTGTACTACTTCATATTTGGTGTCCCGGTACCTACTGGCTTAGTCAAGAAGCTTATACCCAAATGGAGATTGCATTCCGTATAAAACACTGAAGCACAAAAAGTTGACCTTAAATGAAGTCGCTGTTGTCTGCTATCCTTTTCTTTAGAGTGACAATGAATGAACATGAGTTTTTGTTCACTTTTATATACGGAATCACAGAGTACATTTTATAAACTGAATATGGAATGCAGTCTCCATTTGGGTACAAGTTTCTTGGGCTTGGTACAAAAATGAGGCAACTCTTACAAACTCTTTTCCAAGTCATGTCCTACTCAACACTAGCTCATTACAGCTGTCAAATCGCACAATTTCGGTAGGGTGAACAAAATAAGATTTTTTAAAATAATATTTTTGTTGAATAAAAATATTTTTAATATTTAATATTTCATAAAAAAAATAATGAATAATTAATGTCGTCCTATAGTTTTCTGCCGAATTATTTCCCATGAAATAAATAAAAAATGAAAAGGGTGTATTTTTTTTAAACTATTTATGACTAAACATTCTTGTTTATTTTTCCATATAACATATTGTAATTGTTTCAATTTATTTAGCTAATTTATGTTCAGGAATAGGACAATGTGAAAAAAAAGTAATTGATGCGTAAATATTTTTTTGTTGCTATCCATATTCCATATGTTTCGTGTGATATTTGACAGCGAGAGGTCATTGACGTTCTTATTCTTATTTGAAACGCATTAAACTTTCAATTAAATACATTGATTTAAAAACTTTTACCTCAATTATTAAATACAAGAAAAGCATATCATAAGCTTTATCATAGAAACAAATATTTGTGTAAACCACATGTAGTATTTGTTTCGGGTCTGGGTGTATGTGTGTCCGAAAAGTTTCTCGTAGTTCCTGATACCCACAACACAAGGCTCGATCTTAATGTGGGCCGTGGGGTCACTATGACTTTGTATGTGACTGTTGGGTGTATATAACATTAAAACAAAATTATGTCAATCATATCGCGTAACGTCATTAATCGCGCCGCGCGCGCGCGTGCGCTTTAACAAAAGTTTAAAGCTTTAAGTTGTTTACTATCAGTAATTTAGCATATAGCATTTCCATAGTTATAATTTATTGAGTTGTGAACAATGCTGATAATAGATATTACCTTGTTCAGTAATTGCATTTGAAGATTCGTCAGGATTTGTAGATTCCTCCATTATTGAACCTAAAAAAAAAATAGTCAATTAATTTACAAAAAAATACATTATATATTTAACAATTTATATTTTTGATAATTAATTGATGTTTATCAAATTAACAGTCATATTAATTAGTAATAACTAGCTTTAATGGAATTATAAACATTGACCGATAGTTAGAATAAAAAACTGAGTATCGTGTATATTGGACATTGTTTTTACAAAAAGACACTTAAATTTTATTTATATGTATGTAAAGATTCGAAAGTTTGATACAGAGAAAGATTAGACAGCAAGAAAGGATATAGGCATAAAGAAAAATTTGTATTCCCACGGAAAAGCGCGATATAGACGAGTTTAGAACTTAAAGAATTCAACATCTAGTGATATATATATTTATTTATTTTATTATTCACTATCCGGTATCCGGCCGGATAGTGCGCTACTATCCGGTATCCGGCCGGATAGTGAAAATAGGCCGGATAGGCCGGATACCGGATAGTTACCGGATATCCGTTTCATCTCTACAAAATATTCTATACGATTACGTTTTTGTACTGCAGATCTCTGAGGTTTATCTTCCTTTTCCTGTTGGCATTTGAATTTGTGTGGAACTGTACCCTGTTTTAGTTTAATTCTTCCCCCGACCAATTTATATTTAGTATAGTTCTCCATATCATTTTCAATCTAAAACAAGAAAAAAATTTATTAGCCACCCACACAGTCGACGCGAGTAGAGCAGTAGGCACAGTCTAGTATAGATTACAACTTGTATAGAAAACAAAGGATAACGCAAAACAGTTGCATTGTTCTCAAGATATTATAATATGTACTATCAGGGTTGCCAAACGTACGAGATTCCTCGTACAAATACGAGATTTGTGGATTGCCGTACGAGGTACGAGGACATGTACGATATGTACGAGATTTTGATCATTTTCTTTTTTTGTTTTTTTAATATGTAGTTCCATTGCTACATTTACGTAACGATTGTCATTAGTAGCTGTCCCATCTACCACTGCACTGTTGACATTTTGTTATTACTGCTTTAAGCCAAGTCGGATAAAACTTTACCAAATTTGCGCAAAAGGGCATCCATGAGCCCAGGTATCAAGGCAACCCCGGCCGCTATTGTTTTAAGTAGACTACGGCCGCAACCCAGCGATTGACCGGCATAAAAAAAGCGACCGTTAGGATCAGGAGAGAAAGCGACCAGATGTGAGTACCAGACACGACAAAAATGGACCTTAGAGTAGACTTGCGTACCCACGCCAAATAGTGTCTTTTATAGCACTGTCAAAATTTCCCAATGGATATTTAGCCTTAACAGCAAAGGCTATAGTTGAAAATAGACATGCCGTTGACCGTACGAGGTTTGAAAGTCAAAATACGAGATTTTTAGCTGCATATGTACGAGGGACAGTTGGCAACCCTGTGTACTATGTAAAAACATAACGGAAAGTTTTGACACCAAAGGTTTTGTACCTCTGACCAAATTTTATGTTTATAGGTATTAAATAAATGTAAACTACAAAAGATTATAACGGTAATGTCTTAGGTATTCACGATCACTGTCTGTATAATGAAACTATTTTTAACCGGATTAATCGCGTACTATGTGTTTCAAATAAGAATAGGAACGTCAATGACCTTAAGTTGTCAAATATCACACGAAAAGTATGGTTAGCAACAAAAAATTATTTACGCATAAATTATATTTTTTTTCACATAGTCAAATTCTTGAACATAAATTAACTAAATAAATTGAAACAATTGCGAAATGTTATATGGACACATAAACAAGAATGTTTAGTCGTAAATAGCTTAAAAAACTATATTTTTTTATTTACTTCATATGCAATTATTAGCCAGAAAGTAACTATAACACGACATTATTCATTCATTAATTTTTTTACGAATTATTAAATATTAAAAATATTATTTTTATTCAACAAAAACATTATTTTAAGAAATCTTGTTTTGCTCACCTTACCTAAATTGTGCGATTTGACAGCTACTACGAACCAATATGGCGCAGGGTCAGTCCTATTCTTAGTTGAATCTCATAGTACTTATTGATTTAACATTTTTCCTGCCAATGTAAAATCAATATAAACACGGAATTAATCGCTTAGAAATTGTTTCATTATAAGATGAAAATAATTAGGTATTATTACTTATATTTATGTACCTACCTAAAATATGATCACTATACTTACGTCAAAATGGTCTTCACAACAATAAACTGTACTTTTATCTCCAAATGAAACTAACCTCTTCATAGCCTTTATCCATATTTTTCGCATTTTAACGTCCTTTGGAACTATAAAAAACAACTTTTCTGGCGAATTGGTAGTTGTGTTTGTGCATTTAGGCACTACACATGATTTCCTAGTATTTGGATTGGACATTGTTAAAAGTCTTTAGGTATAAACGTAATATTATAGTACTCTGTGGGTATAAATTCAACAGCACGGGCGCGCGACCACGAGCGGACTGAGTGAGCCAGTGAGCGTGTTGTGCTATGACGTCACACCGTAACCGGCAGCCTGGGTCGTACGGTTACAACTTGTTTTACTTCTAAATCGGAAACTAATTGACATATCGAAGTAATTCTTTCACTAGTATTTTTTATTTTTGCCAGAGAATATGGAGTGCTAATAATCAAAATTAGTTAACATTCATTACTTACTTTTTTTAGAAATTCACTGGAATTAGAATTAAAATAAATCCTTTGATTTTGCTGATCACTTTAATATTAAAGTTATCACTTTAATATTATATATATATATATGATGTCACTATTGAGTGTTGTAAATAAATAAGGGTGCAACAGAAAAACAGTCAAGTCTAGTGGTGGGAGTAAGTCCGCTTAAATTTTCATACATACTAATGTACTCTGTGGCTTAAACAACATGCTGCTGGAAAAAGTTCTCTTTGTTCAAATCAACTGTGGTAGGGGCAAGAAAAAGATGGTGCGTAATGGAAAAACGTTATGCATAACCGAAAAATGTGACAGTATTTTTTTTCTCCACGCCGATAAAGAAGTTTCATTTAAAAAATAATGGATAGGTACCTGAACTTTCAGAGGTTTCTAAAGATTTTGAAGGTTTCCTATCAATTTCTAAACTATTTTCTGTTTTTTCTATTATTAATTTACTTTGTTTCTTGAGAACAAATTGCCCTTCTGTAGTGGTAGAAGCTTGTTTTCTTCTATCTAGTTGGCATTCAAATCTTGTGGGCACACATCCTGACTTCATGCGCACTTTCGAAACTGAGCCCATTATATGATACTCCATATAATTTTCCATGTCATTTGGTAACTGGAACAAGAACAAAGTTTTTAAGTACATTTAAACATCCATTGGCATAATATCTAAAGAAAATGAGAGAAACCTAGCCTCAAAATGTATGAAAAGTGTTGGCAGTGTATTAGTAATTTGGATTACACAAAGTTTTCTGAACACATAAAACTTTATGGACATTGTAAATAAAGTAAATACTTACCTACATCAAAATGGTCTTCACAGTAATATATTACCGAATTTAGAGATACAGATGCTGTATCTCGCCTTGCCTTTTTAAGCCACATATTTCTAACATTTTTATTCATTGAAATGTTAATAAATAACTTTTTCGGAGTTTTTATTGATGTATTCTTACATTGTGGAACTGAACACCATCGATAAACATTAGGATTCATAATTATGAATCAAATTTGATCAAATTAATGAAATAAACACAACACAATCCACATGTAAACATAGAACTGCCAAGTTTTACAAAACTTTGACGTCACTCTTTTTTTTTTTTTTTTTTTTGTGGCAATTGTTGAAAACATTATGCCAATGTCAAGTGACGTCACTCTTGCTAGAAATAAAATGCTGAGTGACGTTTATTCGAAAAAGTAAAGAAATGGGTTACGAATTACATCTATACATATAAATAAATTGAAGTGTCTGTTTGTAAAGTGAAAATTAAAAAGAAATCCAACTACGTATCGTTATATACACGATACCTATAACGAAAATGACCTTAGAATTTTTTTTGTCTGTCTGTCTGTCTGTTTGTTCCGGCTAATCTCTGAAACGGCTGGACCGATTTTGACGGGACTTTCACAGAAAGATAGCTATTTTTTGGGGAAGTAACATAGGCTACTTTAATTTTGAAAAACAAATTAGGATTCCGCAGAAAAAAATAAACCCTTAAATTTTGAGGTTGTTTTTCTAAAGGTATTATGACTCATTATGTTTCTTTGATTTATTTGGTCTAAAAAAAACTAAAAATGTCAGGTAGCTGATATAATAATATTTTTAGTCGTCTGTGATAAGGAGTAACTTAGGCTACATTTATTTTAGAAAAATTCTTTTATTTTAGAAACATGAAGTTTTTGTTAAATTCCACGCGGACGAAGTCGCGGGTACAGCTAGTTTCTAATATTTTTTGTATTTAAAAAGAAATAATATTGTAGTTATTAGAAAAGCGTATAATATTATTTTCCAAGTTTGTAGCATTGTAAATAAATAAAAATTAAATAAGGATAATTACAAAATCTTTTACCGTGGAATGGAAAGTGTCAAAAACGTCATCATCACAATTAATGTGTGATTGTAATGTGAGTAGTGTTTATTTTCTCTACAACACAATTTAATTTATCAACTGGGTTAAAGTAAACATAAACAAGTGGTTTTCTCATGGTTTTCTAGTTGCAAATTGCAATATTTATGTAATTATTTGGTGTTGTGGTTAGTGCAACTGGGTCGTAATAATTATTAGTTGAATTGTTATTTATTAAAATACCACGCGATGGCTACTATCACCAAACGCAAGAGAGGATGTAATTACACACATTATGAAAGAAAAGCTTTGCTAGATATTTTAAACAGGTAAATATTTTTTTTTGCACAAATTTTGGTCATTAATAAAATTAATCGAGTATTTGCACATTTAAGATACATCAGTACCATTGAGAACAAGGCCACTAATGGGGTTGCCCTGAGGGAGAAGCAGAAAGCTTGGGTGGCGATTGCCGAGGAATTCAATACTATTGCCACAAGCGGTCCTAGAACTTGGGCGCAACTACGCCACCTATATGAGAACCTGAAGCAACGGGATAAAAAAGGCCCCATGAAAATTGTTAGTATAATTGGTACTTTGTTAAAAATTATAATTTTAAAACTTAAAAAATGTTTAAAAAAAATTCTTGTTACAAAGCGTGCGGTGTTTACAACAATTACTTATCCTACAACACCCTACGCTTAATAGCAAGAAAATGTATTTTACTCCATTTTCTTTCGAATCTTAAACATATTATTAATAATTTTTTAGTTTTTACCTGGACCTTTTATGCAAGCGTGTTTTGTTAGTTTTTTAAACTATAATTTAATTGCTTGCACTAAAAAAATGATCTACGGCTGCCTTATGAAAGAAGGATAGCTGCACGAAAATTACCAACTTATATTTTTTTTATTTTTTTTACGGTTGTGGATAAGATAATGTCATATACTTTTTAAATTATTGCATTGTCATCGGTCCTGGATAAGTATGCAAAGTTTAAATTAAATCTGATCATTCAAAGTAGGGTAGTAGTAGTAGTACATACATACATACAAACATACAGGTGAAGCTAATAAAAACGTGTTAGGAACTTAAGCCCAGCATTCTATGAACTGTAACCGTTTCAATGAAATAAATTTTAAAGAACAAAGAGGTTCTGACAGTATTTATGTCTTAGTTATAGGAAGTTATTAGATGCTTTGTTATTAGAAAATTCTTTGGACTTCAGTTCAGCAGCTTTGTAAATTTTTACTCTCCAATTCATTCATTGTCTTGTCTTTAGGGTTACATGGGGGAGATTTCAAGTTAGATTTATGTAATGCATATTTTTTACCTTCACCTTTATGCTCAATATAGGTATATAGAGAGATAGAGAAAGAATATAGAGCCAACAGAGGAACAGCAGCTAAGAGGCAGATCACCTGCCAGATGGTTCAATTATATTGTGAGTTGCAGGAAAGCAGTGGATTTGCTTGGCACGGGGTAGAGACGTGCGGAGTGCAAATGGAGAGGCCTATACCTAGCAGTGGGTTGATATAGATATATGTGTTCAAAATATTCATCATTGCAAAACAATCTTAATATCTCTTGATTGACTATTTATAGAATGGATAATAACTGGCAGTTGGGCCTGGCTTCACCTAGGTGCAGATAGTTTTTGAGTCTAGTTGACATTAACAATATATTATTTCGTGTACAAGCTGTTTTCCCGTCCAGTTCTGGTATATTCCAGTTCATTCTGTCCCATCACAAAGCATGCAATCCTGTCCACTCCTGTCCAAATATATACATTTGGGTGGTGGTTACTGGACCAGAAGCAACTGGCAACATATTCACGGTGGTGGCTGGTTCAAATCCCAGAGCACACATCTGACATTTCACTCATGTGTGAATTGATAGTCAATCATTACACACTATAATGCCGAACAAAACACCATCATGAGGAAACCTGTATACCATTATGATTTATAAGACTTTCTGTGGTAAAATTCGCCAACACGCATTAGTTCAGCATGGTTGGCTATGTGGCCTAACCACTCTCAATTGTACTCTTGATTGTAGAGGAGGCCCGTGCCCTGCAGTCATCTGTATCAGCCCATATATATCCCATATATGGGCTGATACAGATGTACATTTGAATTCCTTGCTCAAGGCTCACCCCATTGGTTACCTACATTTTTTTGAGATAAAAAGTTACCTTGTGTCCAGGGTGAGCTACCCCTTTACCAAATTTTATGAAAATCGGTTTAGCCGTTTTTGCGTGAAAGAGTAACAAACATATCTCGATACCTAAAAACTTACGCAATTTTAATATCAGTATGGATGAATTGGGATAACTGTATGTAATTTTCACGGCTTGCATTCAAAATGAGTGTACTGCAATTACTCCTCGCCGAAGTGGCAAATACTCTTTTCTTTTTCTTTTCATTTATTTTTCATTTCTTTAACAAACACTTGCCTCCGTCTCTATGCACTTTAGGTCTACACCTTAAGGTTGGCTGGTAGAAAACGCCCTTAGGCATTAAGTCCGCTTGTACTAATTAGTGTTTAAATATTTTTTCTCATTACAGCGAGATGAGACAAGCAGCACGGATTCAGAAATACCGAAACGGATCAAACTAGTTCCACGTACAGAAGTTCCACCTCCAATTTCAAATAGAGTTGAATCGTCGCAGAGGCAATTAAACAACATCATGAGCGGAATATCAAGGATAGAGCATGTGACATCACAAGTGCCTGAAAGAGAAGATGAGTTTGATTTGTTCGGACGTTCAATTGTGCTACAAATGAGAAAGTTGCCGGAACACGCCGGGTTGCAGCTCATGCAGAAGATACAAGCAATGGTTACAGACATGAGATTATTGTATTCACAAAACTATGTGCAGGATCTTAAATCAGAACCGGATTATGAGACTGATAATGATTAACTGATTATACATAAGACAAAGTATTTCTATACGCGCCGTAGACAGGCGAGCTTATGGACAAATGGTAAGCCCATGGACCACTGCAATTCTAGAAAGGAAACTTAATCTGGTTGGTTTTAAGTGTGGTGGAAACTTTTTATGATCCTCGGATGAAAGACAAGAAGAATACTCCGAAAACGCAGACGCAGTGAGTTTGTACGTGATAAAAGTGAATGGCAAGAATGGATTGTTTCTAGATTACATCAGTCTACTGTGAATGTGGACGTTATGGTGGTATAATTTCAAACAGTTCTTTTGAGAACTCATAGAATGGCTGTAACTATTAGCCGCTTTGCCAAATCTGATGTAAAAGCATTGAGGATCTAAAAATCATCTCAGCATCCATTTAGTGTAAGATTTTAGGTTTAGTTTGGATATATGTACTTCTGTATATGTATTGGAAATAAATAAAATACGTTAATAGTCAGTTCGTATGTATTTTATAATGAAGTTCGATTTATGTTAGTTTCATTATTAAAATTAGTTAGCACAGACTGCGATTTAACTAGAACTTCGCATTACCTCGAGTTTTAACAATAATTTATACACTATTTAATAGTTTACAAACAACCGTACTTGAAATATGTATATCGTTCCCAATAACGAACGCGATCGCAACACTTGAACATAGATGAATTGAAGCATTTTTAGTCATTCCTGTTTCAACTGTTTGAAAAAAAATTCAAATTGTGTTTTTTTTTACAAAGGTATACCTACAGAGTTGCCACATTAAAAAACATGTTAAACTGTCCTTAAAGACAATCGAAATTTATAATGCAGGTAATGACAAAAAATCATATTTAAAATCAGTAACATTTTCAATCGGTTTTGTCATTGAAAAGAGTTTATTCCACAGTGAGACAGCATCAAAATCGAGACAGTCTAAGGAAAATCGTGAAAGCTGGCCAATCTGGCTATAAATCGTGAATTATGCAATTTGGAAGTCAATAAGAATATTGCTAACAAAATGCATATTGTTCAATCTGCTTGCAAATTGATTATAGTCGGATGATTTGTCCAGGGTTATTCTCGACTGACATATACTTCGATAGCCTCCGTGGCACAGTTGGTTAGACGCTGGCTGTAAAACAAGAGGCGGCGGGTTCGATCCCCGCACCGAGAAAAGTTTGTATGGCCATAAGTGTTTCGGGACCCAATAGTCTCGTAGTTTCAGATTTGCAAGTCGCGATCTTAGTGTGGGGTTTATATTATGAATGACTGTTGGTTCTATTTATTTACTTACGAGTAATAATTATTTATATGCAAGTGTCGCGTTCGTCTCTGGGAACTTAATCACACGACAATTATTATCTCAAATACCTCGACCTTGTTCGGTTAGTAAACGTTATTTAATACATTAAGTTTTATATCTACATCTGGAGGTGTATTATCAAATAAATATGTAATAAATTAAATATCGTCCGCCAACCCGCACTAGGCCAGCGTGGTGGACTTTACGGCCTAACCCCTTTCAATCGTACTCTCGATTGTATAAGGTCCGTGCCCTGCAGTGGGACCGTATATGGACATGAAATTATATATCGCATATTATTCACATTTGATGTGCAGTTGTCACCAACGGCGAATGGTTGTATAATAATATAATACCCTAAGTACACCTTGTATTTTATCTTTTTGATTATTTTGCTATAAATACTTTTAAGTCTATAATTCGCTGGTGGTGGCAATGTGCTTTTCCAAGATTAGGCAGTGGGCTGCTAAGAATTGTGAGTGTTGCCATTAATTAAAATTAATAAACGATCTTGGATGATATTTAAGGTGCAATAAACTGACCAATCGGATGAAACAATTTGCATCATTCCATATTTAATTTGTTTTGATTGGTTTGTTTTTCGTATAGGTTCTTGATTTTATTTCCAGATCGTTTATCAATTTCGCCTGCAATACATTATAATTATGTATATCAAAGTTAATGCTAACATTTTGTTCAAAATAAATGTGCCATTGTGTGGAGAATGCCTGCATCAGCCAGATGTAAAGATAAACTAGGGACTAAATCATGTTATAATTCAGGCTTACATACATACATAAATTCACGCCTTTTTCCCAGAAGGGGTAGACAGAGGTGCCAGGACACCCACATTTTTTTGTATGAGTTTACAGTTCAAAAATGTTATCAGTTACACTAGCTTAGATATTAGCCCAATGCATGATGTAGTTCTCTAGTGATGTAAATGAAACTAGTGGCACCTCTACCTATGTACTGGTGAATACGGTAGCGCTCCTATAATAGTGAAAATTAAATTAATTATTGAACTATTAATTAGCGATAAATTCCTTTGATAACCCAAAGTATGTTTAGCTATCCTTTTAAAACGAGTTTGAGTGGAATTAAATAACCCTAAACTATTTATTTTTACTTTTCTACACATACATACATAAACTCTCGCTTTTTCCCAGAAGGGGTAGACAGAGGTGCCAGGGCACACACATTTCGCCTTGTATGTCTCGTCCCACGATATGATAGGTGGCGAGCCTATCGCCATATCGGGCACAAATTCCTGACTCAATAATAATATAATTCATGCTTGCCATAAATAATAAAAATATTCGCAAAATAACAAATAGAAATTGCTTAAAAATAATATGTTACAAAAGTTTCACAATGTGTGGCTACCCTCACTAGGTACACATATTTTATCTCATTTTGAGTGTCAATGACCTTTACAGGTGCATGTATGCGTAAAAATATTTCAGAGGATAATTACGATATTAAGTTACAATGTTTTGTAGATTTTAGGATCGAGAATAATCTCAATTCCACCCTTAAATAAGTCCCTAATTTAGACTTACACCTCGTATATGTTAAGAATTTATTTAAAAGAATAATTCAATAACCATGTTCTATGCCTATAGTCAAACTTAAAACATACATTGAAAACAAAATGACCTGGCATTCTCCATTTATTACAATTTCATTTCATTTCACATGAATATATCTTGAGTTATTTCCGTTATGATCCTTTATTACAACTGATTAACATATTTCATGTAGGTACATACCATTAATTGTCATGTTCATCGCATGTAGTATTAAAATGACCAAAATTAAAACGAGTCTTATATTAATATACTTTATAAAAACAAAACACAGTGTTTTAACTTTTATGTCAAAATAGTTTTGAAAATTTTATTTTTCCATTTTGTAGCTTTAATACTGAATAACTTAATATTGATTAGTTTTGTAATCTGAAGTGCCTTAATTGTAAATAAAACAATAAATACTAATTTTGCCTTTGCAAACTGGATCATACATAAAATTGTGCATTTAATGTATCACAAAACGCGATTTTTTTACTTTAAAAAATAAATAACAAAAAAAACAGTCTTGATTTGTTATAAAAAAACTGCGATATTAATCTAAAATATAAAACGCTATGACAATCTTCGTAACAAGATGTTCTTAATATATTCCGCGCTACACTAAAACAATAGCAACACATAGACAGTCTTAGATATTAGAAGAAAGTAAATTTATAAGCTACATTACACTCACTTTATTTTGAGATCATAGTATTTTTATTATTGTTTTAAAACAATTTTACATTGCGTAGTGCAGTACAGTGTTACAAATAACCAAAGGAAACAAATGTAAATGATTAACTTACGGTAATTGTCAATTCAATGTTAAAGTTAAACTTTTGAGGTCATTTTCATTTATTAACCATATTTTCATAATTGTTGAATAATCTTTAACATTCTTTAGAGAAAAAGGTGGATTGTAATACATAAACGTTACGCCTGTATCCCATGGGATAGGCAAAAACTATGGATCACCACTTTACATGATACTGACATGCTATTTGCTCTTCGCCCATTTTCATTAATCTCTTCATGCATTTATTGTACTAGAAAGTTCTGCAATTATTGCGAACTTTTGTTCAGTGAAAAAACAGCTATAATACATTTTAAAATGTCCAATTTTATTATCATTTTCGTAGAGTTTAAAATGATGGCGCAAAATTGTATTGACAATAACACATAATCAAAATGTATAAAAATAAATAAACAAAATGAATACTTAAAACAATATCACAGGTTTATAAAATAATGTGTAAAGGAATATCCTTAAACTTAACAATCTTATAATAATTATCACAGAGTAAAACAATACTGAACGAATAAATTATTGTGGAATCACAATTTGTTAAAATAAACTTGGTAAAGTAATAAAAAAATGATTTAGTTCGTTTTGGCACATATACTTTCAATATATTATATTTTTCTTTTGGCATTTTAAAATCACTTCTTTTAATAAACAGAAAAAATATTCTCTTAAGATATTTTTCCCAGTCATAGCCGGTATATTCAAACTAAATTATAAAATGATTAATTTCGTAAAGAAACATATTGTACTTAATAAAATCAGTTTCACTGAAAGGCTTACAGCAAATAAATGGTTAAACCGTAAACATGTTTTTAATAAATAATCTCATAATTAAAGAAAAGTTTTCACTCCTGGCTAAGCCGAAAACAATTAAGTTTTCTTCAATAGAAATGATTTTTATAACATCGCTTTGATGTGGAATAAACTGTATTTTTTTGAGATTCTGTACCTCATAATCTGAAATAAATGTTATAACAATAATTTCCGCCAAATTCGTGTTTTTATATTACGATCTCTAAACAATTTTATATTTATAAATTTCAGTGAATACTCATTACCTACGCCAATATATTTTCGAATTGGCAAACGAGTTTCCTAAATATATCTTAGTAAATTTATTTGTACTGTTTAAATAAGTTACAAGTAGGGTTCCGCAGATTGAAAACTATTAAAAAATCAGGACATCAGGATCAAAATGAGGAGGCCCTAATGCCTTATGTTTGGTTTTAAAATACTGTAAAAATGATTAGTTCTATTTTTATTTTATTATTCCATTTTGTATACAATCTTAGAATTTTTTACTGCAATGAATGGTACGACGATATGACCAATCACACAGTAGCAATACCAAATATTGTTTGGTACTATAAATTACAAAGCAACACTTGGCAATCCACAGCGCTCGCCATCCTGAGACATAAGATGTTAAGTCCCAATCTGTCCAGTGGCTACTCTGGCTATAATGTCCTTTCAAACGGTACACAACAGTGCATTTACACTTCTGTTTAATGCGAGAAATAGACGTTGCGTTTGTACCTAATCAGTTGGCATCTCACATATGGGAGACCTACCACCAGTAAAAGTTAGATACGTCAAATTAAATGTAGTTCGCGCGTATACAGTCCTGAGTTCAAAATGTATTTTTCGCGGATTGTAACTCATTTAAATCGTACAATACCATATTTTATAGCATACTTGAGAAGGCGAGAACTTGAGTAAACCAATATTTAAACAGTCTTTTAAATAAATCTAAGTTTATGAGAGCATTGAAACGAAACTGTCGAACTGAACACAGGTTTTAGAATATAAAATCAAGAGCACTGAGCAATGACAATCTCTCGTTTTGTTGTGAAACTTGTAGAGACAAATGTGTAGAGTTTTGAAAAACATTTATTTTAGTAATTTTGAGTTATATGTTAATCAGACAGTATAATTATTGTTAATCACATACATTTTTGGTGATGTAACAAAATTGGAATGTCTATCACTAATAATTTAAATAATTTAGCTTCATTATAACCGAAATTTTTTTGCTCATACCAAAAATATGTTTTCCAAACAAACTTGTCTGTAGAAGGTTCACTGTATTCTAGCGTTGACACACTCTCGTCCCAAGCATACCATATATTACAATATCTACAAGGAAGCCAAGCTCTGTATTCATAGAACGATAAAAAACGCGACAACTATCATCCACCTATGTGTAAAAGCTATTAATCAAACTACCGGCAAAATTGTAAAATTACTAATCATTTTAACCATTTAATTAATTGGCCCATTTAGTTTTATCTTACACTAAATAGTTTTTGGCACGTGTATAAAGTTTTGGCACGTTTCACAACACTGTCACTGGCAGATGTGAACTGAGCTGAGCTTTACTGTTACACAATTTTAGGAAGGTAGGGTAGTTTCATGTTCCTAAGAATGTAGTAAGAATGTGAAGTGTGAAGGGTAGTTTTTCACCCAGATTGCTATATAAGCTAGGTAGCTTTTAGGTTGGAAAACTGGTGGTCAGTATACCTTTTTCGACAAGCTCAGTTTGGAGGCAGTAGATAATATTTTAATAATTCAAAGAGTTGTGTGTCCTATTTCTGTCAACAAATTCGGCAGATTTCTTTCTCATGTTTAACTGACTGGATTGCCAAATTCTTTCAGTAAGACATTTTGAACTGTAACAATTGTCTTAAATAAATCGCATTACAAAATGAGAATAATACTGAATCGTAACAGTAAAGACAGCTCAGCATAGACAACACATCTATATACTAGCTCGGTGCGGAGGCAATGTGAAAGTCAGCGTGTCATTAATGAAGTACTGCTCCTGATCATCTTCATCGGGCAGATAATATCCATAACTGCCATCATTGGACACCTGATCAGCCCCATAATGCTTCGGCAGTTCACAAGTAAACTCCTCCCAATTCTTGTCAATAGATTTTCTCCGTTTAGCGTACAGTATCGTACCATCAAAAGCGTATTCCTCGTCAAAATGCAACACTGCATCGTCATAGAAATAGTTTTCCACCCTCCTATTATTAGTGTTTCTTGCTATATTCTTCATTAGCTTCTTCTTAGCATAGCTAGACTTTTCAGAATCATAGTCATCGACCAACGGATCGTTGGACCGGTTCTCAGACCGTATATTCATGGAGTAGAGCGAGGAGCTGTGAGGACTGGTCTCCACTCTGGTGCTGATGCTGTGTCTATACGGATTAAGGTACTGCTCGTTGTTGTTACACCTCATCTCGTACATCATCATGCCTCGTCTCAACTGCTCCCGTCTCTTGGCCACTATTTCCCTGAAGTCCTCAGGGTCTATTTGAAAGTCGTTGGTCTTGGCGTTCATGTACAGGTATCCTGAGGCTGAGTTGAGTCGTAGGGATTGCGAGCGGCTCTTCGACGAGGCTTTCTCGATGTACCGCGGGATGCCGCCCAACTCTCGGTAGTGTTTGGACTTTATCTGCCTGATGTTTGTTGGTGGCACTGGTGATAGTGGATCGCGGTATGGTATTGATCTGGAAGGGAATAGCTTTAGTCATTAAACTGAATAGATCGGGTCGTTTGATCGGCCTTGCTTGAATTGATGGTTAAATGCTGCTGGAACGGATGAGACAAAGAAAAGGGAAGGGGTAAAGGAAATAGCTGAGTAAAGACAAGACAGAAGCAGTAAAAAGTGAGGGAGTCTAAAATGCAGTAGAACAATAGAGGTACACGATATAAAAGATGAAAGAGGTAATGAGAGTAGAAGGAACAGGATTATTGTTAGAGGTAGAAGACGGGTAGAGCGAGAAGTGATAAGATGTGGAAAGAGAAGAGGAAGGTAGCGAAGTGCCGAAGGTAGAATCTAGAGATGAACATTTTAGAAGCAGAGGAAAAGTAGAAAATGAAAGGGTAGATGAATAAGAACTAGAAGGAGTAGGTATAGCAAGACGAATGGAAGGAGATAAACTAAAAATTGCAGATGAACAATAATAAATATTGTTAATACAGTATTATTATAAATTGCTATTATTATGAGGGGAGAAAGAACACAAAAAGGAAGAGAAAATAATAATTACCTGTTAGGTCCAAAGCAATTGCAGGAACAGCTGCATACACTAGGCGCGTAGTCGTCATCCGTGTACAGCGGGACGAGTGACGTGTCTCCTGGGAAAATAATAGATATCGACTTAGTTAATATATTTCATGTAGTGCTCTAGCATATTTTTTTTAGTTTCAATAAATTATTACAATGACAGGTCTTTGTTGAGGTATGGAATCCTAATTGAGTTGATTGGTATAAGATTGAGATATGAAGTCCAGAGATACCCTTCGAGGGTCACCAATTGTAATTAATCTCTTTATCTCTCTCTCTCTCTCTTCAGCCACAGGAAGTTCATCGCTGAACAATTTATTGATACAATAGGATAATTACAGTCTATTTTTCATAGAATGTAATAATTTCAAGCTTCACACACTGTCATCCTGAGTATTCGAATTTTTAGTATGAAATATTCAGTTAAGAGCCAAGCAAATATACAATACGAGTGCGGATGGAAGAGTCGGTAGGGGTTGACCTTGCCGAACTTGTGCGATTCAAATCAGTGATACCCACAACAATGGGCAGGTCAAAAGTACCCGAAACCGACGGAAATGCTTGAAGAGGTTGATGTAAGTGGATGAAGCGAAAGTAATATGTCAGGATCGAGCAAAGTGGCGGTCTATAATCTCTGCCTAACTTTATGGAATAAAGGCGTGATAATTCTGTATGAATATAAATATTATAAGAAGTATGCATAGTACGCGACAGGTCAAGATGGAAATCAAGGAATGAAGTTTATTAAACTTGATTTAATGATTTTTACGCTTATATCATTTCGATGAAAAAATAAATATCGATAACTACTTGGACCGTGTACTACATCACTAGTAAATTGTGAGGTATGGCTCACCCATGGAGATGTGCCTGGGGTCCGCCGGCAGCCTGGTGCCGCGCGACACGCCGCGCAGCACGTCGCCGTCCGCCGTGATCACGTCGCCCTCCAGCCGCACCGCCACCTGCTGCGCCTGCACGCACAACATATTACATCAGATCATATTCTGTATACGGGCCATTCATCATCCTGCCTACACTGTTCTCCAATGCTGGAGATAGGCCTTCTATAACACAACATTCTGGGTACACTCTGTATAACGGACATTCATCATCAGATCCAGAGAGGAGATCATGACACCCCAAGGCTGGCTCCATATTGGCAGAATTCATTTATTATCTTGTTGATAAAATTTATAATCACAAATAATTCTTTGTATGTCAATAAATAAAGTAAAAAAGTGTGTTTGTGTTCACAAATCACGGCTGTAATAATCTTTAAAAAATCGGAAATCAGATCCAGAGTTTTGAAAAGAACTATATGACCCTGCCCTGACGTTAAATCTGGATCCGCCCTTGAATTCATCAGCTTAAACTATTGTCTACTGCTGAGCATAAACCTCTTCAAAATTGGGTCATTTTACCCTGTCTTCGGCTTGTCACATCCACCATGTGCCAGCGACCTTTCGCAAATCGTCACTCCACCTGGTTGGTGGGCATCCTACAGTACGCTTGCCAAAACGCAGTCTCCACTCAAGAAGGGAAAGACTCAATAAGAGGCATTAAAAATGCTACCTATGTAATAAGAAAAAACAGTTGGAAGGGTTCCCTGGTTTATAGCAGAAACTTATTACTTTGAAGTGCCTTTTATTAAAATGCTTGTTATTTATATTAAGTTTTATAAGCATCAAAGAAAATACATAAAATTTGAAAAAAAAAAAAATTTACAAATTAAAAAAGCTCCTAGTTTAGCTATTCAATATTCCCATCATTGCAACCACAGTAGAACGTATGCAATAATCACAGCATAAAAGATTTCTTTATAATAAATGTCTCTCCATCCAAGAGTAGAAAAGAAAAAAAATGGAATAGGGCATTTACACAATGGCTGAGGCTGGGCTTCGTCTACCAACTCCAAGCTATCAACTACGATAAGCCAAGGGCCAGCCGAGCCAAACACTCCGTTTACACGCTTGCGTTGGTGGAGGCTGGCTGAGATTGGCCAAGCGTGTAAATGCAGAATAATACATACCTGTTCTGCTTGTTGTTGGTCTCTCTTCTCGTCCTCAGTGTTCATGGTGACAAACCGCAGCACCAACAAGTTGAGACACGCCGCCACTATCGCCAGCCCGAACAGAATGAAGATCAGCGCGAACATCACGTATGACGGCTTACGGTTTAACGCGTTGTCTTTCTGTAGGGCCACCATGTCGCCGAACCCTGGACAATAAACAAACACATGAGTCTTAGAAACGAGGGTATGACAACAAACAAACACATTCACTGGTGGTAGGTCTCTCATATGTGAGAGGCCATCTGGGTGGGTACCACCGCAATGTCTATTTTTCCCGTCAAACAGCAATGTAAATACACTGTTGTGTTTAGGATTGAAGGGCATTGTAGCCAGAGAAACTACTGGATATATTGTGACTTAGCATCTTATGTCTCAGGATGGCGAGCGCAGTGGAATAATAAGCATTGTTTTGTAATTCAAGGTGTTGTTTGGTTTTGCTACTGTTCATGAGCGTTCGTATCGCTTACCATCAGGCGAATGGCATGGTAGTCTCGACATTCATTGCAATAAAAAAAGTTATACCACGCTGGTCACTATTAGATCTCTCTAAGCTCACCATCAAACGCATTGTGGTGGCTGTTTCTTGCCACTATAACAAGAATACTTTCATAATCCACATCTCAACAACAAATACATGACATTAACAAAATATTTGGTACTACAGGGGAGCCAACTATTATTAAAAAGAAGAAGAACAAGAATACGTAAATCTGTCTACCCACCAATAGTAGTGAGCGTGATGAAGCAGTAGTAGACGCTGTCGAAGTAGCTCCATCCCTCGAACGTGGAGAAGGCGGCCGCCCCGCCCGCGATGGTGAGCGACGACAGAGTGGTCACCACGCAGATCAGGTCCACCTCCGTAGCGATGGTCTGCTTGCACTTCATCACGCGCTTTATCGACTTTATTATCACGCTGGGGATAAAACACATCGAGAAAATAAACACTACGTTATCACAATACATTACACTAGAATAGAGATGTTGACAAAGAGGAATGCTCTTTCATGATGTCGATAAAAAATATCGTTGATAACGATACTGCTTAAAATTAGTAACCCTTTTTACAACAGCAAAAAACAGTCTATTTTTTTCCAAATTCCAATACTTGATTGACTATGATTTCAATTATTATTCCTACTTTAGACTTTTCCGGGTACATTTTCGGAAATAAATATAAAGTAGTTAGCGAAAGAATAATTTTCGGATGTGGACTGAAGTCAAAAAGTAGCTGAAAGTCGCTAGATGGAAGGCCGGGGCGCTAGTAGTAAATATAGTCCAATGGAGGGTAGTTGCTCATTTATATGGTCACTGAGATAATCAGTTCATGTTTAGTCTCGTCCATGTCTCGTCTACGCTTTCGGTCGCATGCGTGTGCTGTGCGTATTACTTCGATAGTTTCGTAAAACTGGTGGTAGGTCTCTCATATGTGAGAGGCCATCTGGGTGGGTACCACCGCAGTGTCTATTTCTCCCGTCAAACAGCAGTGTAAACGCACTGTTGTGTTTCGGGTTGAAGGGCATTGTAGCCAGAGTAACTACTGGACATATTGAGACTTAACATCTTATGTCTCAGGATGGCGAGCGCAGTGGAATGCCAAGCATTGCTTTGTAATTCAAGGTGTTGTTTGGTTTTGCTACTGTTCATGAGCGGTCGTATCGCTTACCATCAGGCGAACGGCATGCTCGTCTCGCCATTCAAAGCAATAAAAAAAAAAAAAAAAAAAAAAAAAAAAAAAACATGTGCTAGTTGTGTTTGGTGCTACAATAGACCATTGTTCTTGTCAGTACCGACTATCCGGCTTTCGGAGAAATATTGGTGAGTAATTGAAATTGTTTTAAATAAATAATTATTGTATATTAATATTTGTAAATGAAATTGTACATTTCTTGTGTAATACTTTAATTAGAATGACAAGTCAAAAGTCACAATGTCTAATACTATTTTTCAGTGGCTGTAGTGGCCAGAGACATAACAGTTTCCTCCCCATTAAATTTACCATTTGCACTTAATAATCAGGATTGAGAGCGTAAGTCGAGGATCTGGTCCACGTGGCGTTTGTGAATTTCTCCACTCTCCGCTGTTATTAAGTAATGCAGCCGGCCCAGGACTTTTGTGATCCTGCCGAATTCCCATTTGTTGGGACTTGTGTAGTTCCTAAACTGCACGGCACGTCCAATGACGAATTGTTTGGTTACAGCAGAATGTGATCTCGCCGTCTGACTCGCTGTCTTCCCTCTGAAGTAAACGTGTAAAGCGGTGCGTACTTCTCTGCCGAACATTAGCTCGTACGGGCTCTTTCCACTGCTGACGCTAGGAGTTCTTAGCAGATGGTTTTTAATGTCCCGTAACTGCTCATGTATCGTACCAGGCCCGGCACTGACTGCACGTAATGCCTTTTTAATCGTCTGAACGAATCTCTCAGCTTGTCCGTTAGTGGCTGGATGGTAGCCAGAGACATAACAATAATAAATACACCTAACCCTCACATACTTACATAGTCGTGACCCCACACTAAGATCGAGTCTTGTGTCGTGGGTATCAGGAACTACGAGAGACTTTTCGGTCTCACAAACACCCGAAACCGAAACAAATACCTATAGTTCACACAAATATTTGTTTCGGTGCGGGGATCGAACCCGCGACCTCTCCTTTCACAGATGGCCTTTAACCAACTACGCCACGTGTGTGTTTCGTTAAGTTACTTATTTATTATACATTGGTCTATCAGTTTCAGTGAGTCATTTCGCTTTTAGTTTAATAATTTTGTTGTTTTATTGTTTAACTAGGAGCACCTTTTAACTATGATTAATGTTTAAAGGTCAAGCTGTTCATTATGGTTTCCAATTTGAAAGAATTCTACCAGCAGTGAATGTATACCAAAAGTGATGATATCGAGCAAATATTTGATTATAATATTGTAATTTAACGGGCTTGTTTATAGACAGCTTTCAATTTATTTGAAGTGTCAATTTATAAGAAGATCTTTGGTCAACCCTAATTACATAAGCTACCGGCAAATGCTAGTACATACACACACAATAGTCACGCGTGTATCCTTTAAGAGTAGGCAGAAACTAAGTTAAGCTAGTTATGGTTTAAGTGTTACCTGCTAAGCCTATTGACTCGTTCGCCGATGCTCTGGAACATGATGAGGCCGAGCGGGATGCCCACGATGGCGTAGAACATCGTGAACAACTTGCCGCCGATCGTAGCCGGCGTTGAGTGACCGTATCCTAAGAACAACATTAATTTAAGATGCAAGTCATAGTATTCGGACACATGGTGCGTAGAACCGATGGCCGTTGGAACCGAAAGGTTCCAGAGTGGAGGCCACATACAGGCAAGCGAAATGTCGGACACTCGCATACAAGGAGGACGGAAAACCTGGCTAAAGTTGCAGGAAGTCGCTGGATGCCGCTTCCAACAGGTCACTGTGGAGATGCTTGGGGGAGGCCTATGTGCAGCAGTAGACTTCCTGTTGCTGAGATGATGATGATGATGATGAAAAGTCATAGTCCACCACACTGGCTGGGTGCGCGTTGGCATACTTCATAGATAATAATAAAAAACTATATCCCTATCTTAAGGAAAATTATAGTTTTGGACGATCTTATTTTTTCGCTGTTAAAACATGGGTAAAGCCTGCTTCATATAGTTTTTTGATTACTACATACTACGTACGAAGGCTATCACTATGAAATAGTACTTACCTATAGTAGTTAGAACCGTGGTGGCGTAGTAGAAGGCGCCGGTGAACTTCCATTGCTGGCCCGCTTTGTGCGGCTCTGACTTTAGTACCACCGTCTCCATCACGCGAAAGTCCTCCTCAGATATGTTGTATTTCCTTATTATCATGCTCTCGATCGCTGCAACACATACGTGTTTAGTAAAAGCATTTGTTTTTAGGATTTTGTTCGGGAAGTTAGAACATGTAAAAATAAACCTAATTCACAATATAATCTGTAAATAATAGTTTTCATTCTGAACCTTTTTTCCTTGTAATGAATGGCGAGTCTGAATCTCAAGAATCTGTCGAAGAACTGTTGGGGTAAACGTGTTGTTGAGTGGAGACCGCGTCTTTGCAAGCGTAGTGTAGGACGTCCTCTAGCTAGGTGAGGTGACGATTTGTGAAAGGTCGCTGGCAGATGCTGGATGCGACAAGCCGAAGATAGGGTGAAATGGCGCAATTTTGAAGAGGCCTATGTCCAACAATGGACAGCAAAAGGCTGATGATGATGATGATGATGATGAATGGCGAGACGAACATGCCATACGCCTGATGGTAAACGATACGACCTTTCATGTACAGTAGCAAAATCAAACAACACCGTGAATGACAAAGTAATGCTTCGCATGCCGCTGCGCTCGCTATCCTGAGACTTAACGATGTTAAGTCTCAATATGACCAGTAGTGAGTAGTTACTATGGCTGTCCTAAAAAGAAAATACGTGACTCTCATAATACGATTCCTACCTTGTCTGTCTGACTGTCTTTCTGTCAAGAACGCGTGGACCTATCAAGTTGGAATTTATCATATTTATATTATTAGACTTATACGCCAGGCTAGGTATTTTTTTACGTAAACAAACGAACATTCGGTTCACCTAATGGTATTACCTACTTATTACCCCTGAATCGTACTGGTGGATAGTTCGTAGTTTTAGCGCTGCAATAAGTGGTTATTAACAGCCTACATGGCCTAGATATACAAGACCGAGGCTGTGGAACTCAAGACCCTAGGTTCGACCCCCGAATCGAGACAAATATACTCCTGATCGAAAAGTACACAAATGTTTCGAGCGTGGATGTCGTGAGAACGAAAAATCTTTCGTATTTACTGTTATCCGTAATAATTTGTATTTTAATGTGAAGTCAAGAGGATGTGTGTGTCTATTGGGTGTTTAATAGAATTTCTATAATAATATAGACAATTATTATGGAAATATAGATAAAGTAATATGTATTGAGTTTTCATAAAAGTGATACCACTGGCTACATTATCAATAAACCAATTTAATATCATTTCAATTAATGTCATTCTGTATTTGTATGGCGCAGAGGAGAATATGTCAGTGGCAAAAAGTGGCCATGGGATTAAATCCCAGATTAGGACAAAGGTTTGAATGGTCAACAAATGTTTGTATTGGGTCTGTGTGTAGTCTAGGTGGACTTGTACCTATGACAACACATCTAAGTGTGATGACCATGTTTTTGAGAGCTTCCGTGGCGAAAGTTAAAGGCCGGCTGTGAAACGAGACGCCGCGAGTTCGATTCCCGCACCAAGACAAATGTTTGTTTGTGCGGACCACAAGTTTGGGCCCGGTCTGGGTGTTTGTGATACTGTCTCTTGTAGTTTCTGATACCCATACCAATGACACAAGACTTCATTGATGTTAATGTGGGGTCAGGATTATGTATGTGATAGTTGGGTGAATTTATTTATTATATTTTGGCTGAATATCTTTTTAACATAATTCAACACACAGCAGCATGCAGCCTACAATGTGTCACATTGATTGTTCATAATAATAATAATTTAACTATATTAGATACTGTAGTTATTAAGTATAATATATTTAATAACATAAAATTAAATTATTTTCAAATATAGTTTTGGATCCCAAGAACAAAATTATCTCTGCCTTGTTATGATATATTTTACATAATAATTTTATTTTGAAAAGTATATTGGTTAAATAGCAATTTTGTTCATGGGACCTGCTTAAAAAATATATTTACCTTGTAAAACTTCAAATCTGTTCCTCTCAGTAGTTGACTCAAGGGCGTCAAACACAGCAGCACCAACTAGCAAGTATGTGAATGTGCACACAATTAACGATAGAGTGCGAACATTTTGCTTCTTCATCACTGCCGAGTGTCACCCGGCCTTAGGGCGGAGGGCCCAGTGCAACACACTCCGCCGTGTATCACTCACTCATGCAACCACACTCATTTATCCTGGTTACATATCTAAGTGACCATTTTACATGTATTTCCTTTATTTTTATCTTCGACACATCTCTTCTCACTTGCTCTCAATGCCTCTCAGCTACATAAGATGATATGGTTGAAAATTTCAAATTTAGAATATTATTTTCCCCATTGAAGTGCATCATTTAATCACAACCTGCAGTGTGTTCTACATTCAAAAATTCAAAAAACGTGGAATTACTTTTTTTTTTATAAATTAAACACTATGGGTAAATTGATCCCCTTTTAAAAGGAAGTTGGGTTTAAATGGTCTTAGTTATTTTTCGTGTCGTTTATCCATTGTTTTTGTCAAATCTGCAATGGAAAAACATTACAATGAATTGACAGTGATAAAATCCTTTTATAGATTTCATTATTTCCTCAAATGTTGCGGATAACTTAAGAATTCGCAATCGTAATTCTTAACAAAGACTCACCATTCGTGAAATGTAAAAGGTCACGGATACATCCCTCTGTAATTTGTTTCACAGTTTAGTGTCGCGAACGGCATTTATAAATATTTAATTATCTGCAAAGCTGTATCCTAAAAATAACATGGTGCTTTAGTCCGCATTCACGTCCATAGGTCAACGCACACAGTATCGTAACTGGGTCAAATGTTACGGCTAATATTTTTAATGCAATTTGCAACTAACCACTCCGCACACCAATCCTTCATATAACAATTATTCATATTATATTACGCTAAGGGCCGATTTAGGGATGTTTTTATCTAAATTTCTTTATGCGGTAATTTCTATCGTCACTCCACCTAGTTTGCTTCCCATCTGTACACAACACGCGCATTGTTTTACACATCACGGTCACAATTTTATTTTATCATCTTAACAAATTAAGTGCTCCAATTATTGGCATATTGGTAATTTAATAAAATAATAATAAAAAAAATTGGCAAAACGTTTTCTGCTGCACTTCCTTGACCTGGTTTGTATGGCCAGATTAAAAAAATAATGTAAACTACAGGGTTCACCTGTTTTGGGTTGCCATTACTTCGGTCTCATTTATCGTGTAAACAATTTTATTAATGTAGTGTCATGCATTTTAGGATTTTATGCTCCTAAAGATGTGGGATTGTATGCGTAAATAATAATTGCAGTATATTTAAACCTGACTAATAATAAAATCTGTTTGCACCACCCCTCTTACTACCTTCGTTGACAAATAAGTTCTTCAAAAGACTACTAGATGGCGCTTAGTAGGATTGTTTATTTCGCTTAATTATTTATTATGTATTATGAGAATGTGCGTTCATTAGTTTTGCAGGACTTACAATGCTTTTCAAAAGCTCAGGACTTTCAACGGCTTCTAATATATTCTTCTCATCTTTTGAAAGTCATCGTAGTGCAGTCCTGTGCCGCTCCGCTCCGTTGATACCAGCCTATTGTCGTAGGGCTAAGGAGATCCGGTCCGTTCTTGATGTCCTAAGTGGCAGTCCAGTAGCTCTTTACCTTAATGTTTCTCCTTCGAAATACAGTTAGTATATTATGAAGATGAATGTTATTGTTATAGCATCTCTTTATTGTCCTAAAACAGATCTTCTATAGTAGACTTCTGTCTACGATATAGCTTCTGGACTAGCTACAGCGAGATTTTCCCACATAAATCTTTATTCTAGAATCTAGAAAGTATACCTGTATTGACCTGTATCTATTCAATTCAATATTTCAAATTCAGCTCAATCTCTTGTCACCCATTTTGCTGTGCAGTGAAGTAGACAATTATAATTTTTCCAACTTCTATTTTTTTTTCTACCTGATTAATTTTCTATGCGGGTTAAAGACAGGTTAATGTCCTAGAGAGTATGCGAGCTCCAGAGCTCGGTGCCAATTCTTTGCGTATTGCTGTTGATCCTGGCTGACAGGAGTTGCAATGGTGGTATTTGGGCAGGAACATCCTTTGTACGAGACCTGTACCTATACGATTTCTGAAAAAGCGATTGTAAAAGAATGCTAAGTATCAGTTTAATGTAGCAGACATTCATACTACTCGTATAACAAGGCGATACTCTGTTCATAGAAAAAAATAATTCATAAATTAATTAACGATCTTAATTCCTACCTGATGAATGTGTCTATGTAGGTACTCCACAAAATCTTCAAATACTCTATCGTACCTGCGTCGTGACTATAGACTAGGTTCGTAGCGACTGATAATTATCACAGAGGATCGCATTTTTTTTAGAATTGGAAACTTATAGCTTCGGATGTCAAAAGTTCGAACATTCGAACTTCGTTTTGGATCATAGAGTAACCCCCTAGGATCGTTTATTAATTGAACCGCAAGTCATCCACCCTACAACAAGTATGTCTCAGATGCAGCGCAGAAACATAAAGCCACAATTCCATCGATTATTGTCAGAATTATTGGATTCATGTCACAGCTTTCTCTATATCCGTCGCCATTTCTAAATAATCAGAGATATTTGGACAAATAGCTAAAGGGCTGAATGCAGCATCGGATCACGGCGTTGGCGCGTGCTGGTTGCAATCAGGCCGTGAAGCGAAAGCTGTTCTAGGGCCCGCTTTCACATCCACACGGAGCTGCAATTCACATTTTGGTGTGACTATTAATAATGAATGTCTTAAATTGCTTTACGCGGGAATGACCGCCATGTTGGATTCACGGCCATCTTGAAATGTCAAGGTTATTGTATCGATTTATTTTTTATGCTATAGAAATCGATTACGATTGTGTATTTTATGGTTGCAAAACGAAAAATAATCTACTATTTATATATTTGGAGATTATTTAGTTTATAAAAACAACATTATCTCATGGTTTTTCCATAGATCGATAAACCACAATACTTATCGACCATTTCCTTCCTGCAGTATTGCAATGAAGATTCACTGTAAAGAAACCCTGAATATTTACAAGTTATAAATTAGCATAACATACCTAATTCTGACTCAAAATTAATTTGATATAAAAATATATTGATCCGTAGCACAAATACGGGATCAACGAAATAAGTACCTACAGATCATCAGGCTTTTGTAGTTCTTGACATATCTAAGGACGTCTATATTTCAGGAGTATATGAGACATGAGTGTATATTATGTTATTTACGGTCGAAATTAATAAACTATTTTCATCTCTACTACTACTACTACTACTACTACTACTACTACTACTACTACTACTAAAAAAACTACTAAAATAACAATTTTATTAGCTATTAGCACATCTATAGATGACTGATTTCTAAATAGCGTATTAGAATACTACATAATAACAAGTCCAGAAATGATAAAGTAAAAAACTGTTTTGTACGATATACTTATATTTTAATTTTAATTCTGTATCAGCCCATATATGTCCCACTGCAGGGCACGGGCCTACTCTACAATCGACAGTACGATTGAGAGTGGTATTATTTTAATTATTTCTTCTATAACGTACACACACCAAACAAAACAATTGTCGCTTGGTATATTAATTATAATAGGTACAATAGGCGGCCTCATTGCACTAGTCAAACTCTTACAAGCAACCTGTGGATAGAGATAAGAGAAAGGACAGAGAAACTTATTTTGTAGCATTTTGTCTGTTTATCTACTATGTAGAGTATATTTACAAAGTTAACAACATTATTAAACCAACTGAAAAATATATTATGGTAGTGCATATCTTAATTTCTATGTTTATAATTAACTTCGATACAAAATTATTCTCAGTAATATGTTTCAGACGAGATTCTTTCTATGTTATTTATTTTATTTATGAAATCGATACACCATCGGCGCACCATCTGTAAAGTAGCACATGCATATATACATTTTTAAATATGTGTACGGACAATTTTGGCAATACTACAGCATTTTTCCTGAACCCACACCCGAATGATATGTTTAATAGCACATTTTTGTGATGTAGGATTCGAACTAAGAACTTCCGTTTCACAGCCAGCATCATAACTAAAAGCAACAAAAACTTTTTCAATATATTAACATCACGATTTAAACTCGTAAACATTTTTTAAATTATTTATATTTGTGTGAGCCTTAGTCACTTTATGGCTATAAATTAATTAAAAAATAATAAAATAATTTATTCAGCACATTTATTTTATTTGTTTATTCTTTACTGCACAAAAGAAAAAAAAAGCAAATTATATTACAAATAAAAATAAATAGTTAATTAATAAAAACATTGTTCATCCGCTCTAGATATTAACAGCTCTCGTCATATCCTAGATTGCTAGTATTGAGATGCAGTAATGCAGCGGGGGGAGGGGAAGGGGAGAGGGGAAGGGGAGAGGGGGAGGGGGGAGGCACCTAGACCTTTCTCTCAAGTTCTGGGTCACGTTTATGCAAGTGGCGTGTTATGCGCACTGCACAATGTAGATAATATGGCGGCTTCGAACTATCTGTGTAATGGTTTGAGGGTTACTTTACAGTTATAAGCTTGTCTATGATTAATACATTTTACAAGAGATAAATGCATGTTTTATTAAATTAAAACTGCGGTAGGAATAGAGATGTCAAGATGGTTTCTGCAGATTTACCTTTCTTTCTTCTTAATATTAGACGCTAAAACTTTAAAATCCAGGTTTTATAACAGTATTTTTTTTACATCAGTCCGTTTGTAATAAAACGGTATCTCTCGTCCTCTTTAAAAAGGTTCTGTAAGCTACAGGAAATGCGTTTTGCGCAATGCAGCACAGAAAGAGTGTAGACGATTCGTATTTGGAAGAAAAAGTACACTAAATGAAAAAAGAAAGAAATACATTTATAGTAAATGTATTTTATGTATATAATCCGAATAGTATTTATAGTATAGAGGGACCGCTGGTACTTCAAAAACTTAGATAAAATGGTGGTGATATTTGACAGGTTGTCCAACATACATGAATTACTTGGAAAAGTAAAAATGACTGCCTCAGTGGCGTCGTTGTACTGCGGTACGGTTACAAAACTCAGGTCTCGGGTTCGAATCCCAGGTCGGACAAAGTGATATTGGATTTTTCAATTCATTAACAGCCTGGAGTCAAGGAATTTATACCCGATATGGCGATAGGCTCGCCCTCTAGCACATCTTGTGACGAAACATACAAGGCGAAATGTGTGTGCCCTGGCACCTCTGCCTACCCCTTCTGGGAAAATAGGCGAGAATTTAATATTTATGTATGTATGTGTAGAAAAGTAAAAATAAATAGTTTAGGGCTATTAATTCCGTTCAAACTCGTTTTAAAAGGATATCTAACCATACTTTCGGTTATCAAAGGAATTTATAGCAAATTAATAGTTAAATAATTAATTTTTATTTTCACTTTTATAGGAGCGCTGCCGTATTCACCAGTACATACATATGTAGAGGTGCCACTAGTTTCATTCGTATCACACTAGAGAACTACACCATGCCTTGGGCTAATTCCGAAATCGCGACAACGATTAACAAAAAAAAAATATCTAATATTAAAGCTATCAAAAAGTATTTTCTATAACCTTATAATTAGGCACTCGCAACTCGCAATATATTAAGTATGTAAAACACTACTATGTACTCACAGTCAAACCAAGTAATTGGTTTTGTGAGACTAATTGTAATTTTTTTGTTATTTTGTTTTAAATATCATAAATAAATTTAAAAAAAATTATCTAAGCCAGTGTAACTGATTACATTTTTGAACTGTAAACTCATACAATATGATTTGCCCAACTTGGGATTTGAACCCAAAACCTTATACCAGGCGTATATTTCACTGCAATAATAATTAGAATCTAATTTTAAACGGGACACGATTGATATAACTGGTACTTATACATATGTATTACTAGCGATCCGGCCCGGCTGCAAGTACTTTCTGAAGAACACTATATATTCTCGGGACAAGAAGTACCCAAGTTGTTATTCGGGGCGTGAGCTACCTCCATACCGTTTCATCCAAATTGGTCCATTAGTTTGAGCGTGAAGAGGTAACAAACACACTAACTTTCGCATTTATAATATTAGTAGAATTAACAGCTGCACTGAGAGACATTTAATATCAATTAAATTATTACTTAGTGGAAATTTTACGAAGACAATCTATACTAAGGAACAATTTAATTAACATTAAATGCAGAGACATTTAATGTTAGTGCGGCCGTAATATAGGTTATAAGTATAGGTTTTGTGACCGCCTGATAGAATAAAATAGCAGATTTTACCTTGAGCCCAATTGGTATCTAGGTATTAGTGGTTCTGTATCTGTACTCGCTCATATACGTCCTATTGCAGGGCATGGGCCTCCTGTATAATCGAGAGTACGATTGAGAGTGGTTGGCCATATAGTCCACCACGTTTGTTAATGCGGGTAGGCGGACTTTTATATAATATAGTAATTCTTATAAATTGTTATGGTATTCATACGGTTTCCTCAAAGTTTTAGTGTGTGGTGATTGACTATCAATACACACATGACTCCGAAATGTCAGAGGTGTGCATGTGTTACGGTGGTCCGATAAATTAATGTCTATATTACTTAAATTGTCTGTATTATAAATTATTGTAATTGGTACGACCGTAATTACTAAATAATAATAATTACGACTGCTTCGATGGCGCAGTTTTGCTACGGCACGATTACAACGCTGAAATCTCGGGTTCGACTCGCAAGTTAGCCAATTTTTCTACACATTATCAAACTCAGGAGTCAGGCGTTTGTACCCGATATGGCTTACACGTGGAACGAAGCACACGAGGCGAAGACAGAAGTGTGGGTGTCCTAGTCGTAACTCGTACCTATGTCTATCCCTTTTGGGAAAAAGGGTTGTGTGTGTGTGTGTGTTACTACTGGAAAAAGCGTATATAAGTATGCTCTACTTAACATTATGGGACGTTACATTAAAAATGCTCTCTTGCTATTTTGTACAGTCATACAGAAATGTATGACCAATCATACATTTCTGTAATTAAGTGCTGAAAATATTTGGATAAACATAATTTTACTATAAGTCCCTTATATTTAATATTAATAGTGTTCATGCATGTAATAAATCTATCTATCTTTATTTCTTGGTAAAACACTCTGCCTGGTAACGATCTCTGCATCTCCCAAAGGTTGTTTTTTTTCAATGAACGACTAATGCTAAGCGATATGACGCTCTTGGACAATAGCAAAACCAAACAACACCATGATATTGATTAGTAGAAAATGCCATTAAGTCCACCTGTAAAATTATTAAGTAAATACATAAATAATATACATAATAAGTTCTAGCAAAACGCTTTTCGTGTAATCAAATTTCACACAAGGTAGACTAACCCTGCTTGTGAATTCAGACTCGGCATTTGCTATAGGGATACCCAAAATATTTTGTGTCTACATTTTTAGAAAAAATAAGTTTTTAATTCTTTATACTTATTTTGGCGCCAATAATTAATATGTAGAGGTGCCATCTGCGCTGCACAGTTCGCTGACCTTAATTTCACCCCATGATGTAATGGCGCGAGAATATCGCCATACAATGAGAAGGTCAAAGAATTTCGCATCGACCTGTGGAAAGCCCCCTCCTACCACTACCAGCATGTTTATTATGTTGTCGCTGAGTCAAATCAAATCGAAATACTATTCTAGATAATATGCAAGTACTTATTTGACAGCCTCCGTGGCGCAGTTGGTTAGACGCCGTCTGTGAAACATGAGGAAAGGAGAGAAATATTAGTGTGATCCACAGATATTTGTGTCGAGTTTGGGTGCTTGTGAGACCGAAAAGTCTGTCGTAGTTCCTGATACCCACGATACAAGACTTAATTGATCTTAATGTGGGGTCAGGACTATGTATGTGACTGTTGGGTGTATTTATTTATTTATTAGGCAAATTTAGATATTTTTGGAATCCTCAGAAATTTCAGTATCTCTATGTTTGTGTGAACAAGACATTAATACCTGCGATCTACATATTTATTTCACACTTTAAATAATTCCAGAGACAGTATTTTTACGTCATTATTTTATTTGTTAATTCTGTTCTCAAAATACTTTGGCAACCCTATCTCAGTTGAGTATATCTATGCACTTGTAAGGGCAGACGTACCTACGTAAGTTGGAGTAAAAGCAATCGATGGTAGGGTCAAGGCACGAAGACTAGACGGCGGAAACAGTCGCGCCCTTTCACCGCCGCCGGGAGTCCAGACACCGCGCCATTTCGCACTTTAAATGTTTACTGTATTGTGACGTCATAAGTCATTAATGTGAGCTTTTTGTAAATATGACAGTATATTACAACGTCATTCATGAATAACGTTGCACGTTACAAATGTTTATGACCATATTGCGATACCATTTGTCATTAATGTTGGCTAAATTAATGTGTATTAGAATATTACATATCATTAATATTTGCTGTTTAATATTTTTACGGTACTTAACTGTGTATTATGATGTCATATGTCATTAGTGCTGTTTATTACATGCTTGCGGTTATATTTAATTTCGGAAGAGGTATTTTTTATGTGAAAATAGAATGTATGTTAATGAGTATACAAATTAGTTGGAAAATTTTGTAACGGTGCAAATAACTATAATACTTTATAATTCGATATTGATGATTTTTTCATAATTAACAAAGACAATGAACAGCATGAATAAACAATTAAAATCAAAAGGGCTGAAATTTATTTCCATTAAATTTCGCAATTTCGATTGATCAAGACATGATAAAAAAAATGAGACAGAAGTCGTGCGAAAAGTTCACGCACTTTTTTTATCGGTGACATGTCAAGGCATTATGGTATGGTTCCTTTTTATTTAGGTCACTGACCGGTAAATCATGCCAGCTGTCATGTCATGTTTCGCGCCAAATTACTCGACGAGCTGGATGCTTCAAATCACGGCTCATTTTTACCGACTTCCTATAGAATATCCGGTCTTTGTACGGATTGTGACCAACAGTTTATTTCTTTACAAAGTCTAACAATACGCCTGATGGTAAACGAAGTGTAATCCAGATACAGCATCAACGAGTGTTAGATGTTAATATATCACCGGTACATACAATTAAGCCGGTCTCATTGTATCCGGATTCGCAAAGGAGGAACACGAAACGGGTAACATTTACGTGTGCCACTATGACAGGTGCTTGTCCACTATGTACGATGGTCGCTGTGCAGGCGGATTCGAATATTTTGCCACCGGCATAAATAACGGCTATTTTATATCAAGTTTTTTACCATAGTGAATCAGAGACGAATTTTTTAATACTTAGTAAAAGTTTATAAATTCAAACCTTACTGCATAATACCTGTAACAAAAAGCGATTAATATCGGATCTGTAGTTTTACAGAAAGACGAGGAATTATAAACATACCTACATAAAAAACGCATATTATAATAAATGCTTATTATACTTTTCTCTATCTTAAAATAATCTGAAATCTGAATCGTAGAAATATAATAATTGCCTAATAGAGACGCATGCTCTTTGTCTACATTTATATTGCTTAGAACCTGCAACGTATTTTCATAGCAAAAAGCTTGGTCGATCTGTCTAGACTTAGGATTCGTCTAGTTATAGTTGGACTTTCTCACAGAGGCAAAACTTTTAAGGGTATTATTATTTTAAATACTTAGTTTTACTGTCTGTTATAAAACTTGCAAGGCTGTAAGTTAACAATTATTTTGTCACAATTTTTTTTCTAAAATAATAAATCTAGTGGTGGACTGTGAATCAGTATTTTGGGATTATTATATTAACAATTGTATAGGTGACTTAACCTATTAATCAAATACACAACGTATTTGAATATTTTAAAACATTACCTGTGTAGTGTATAACGTTATATTAACTTTTAACATTATTTCGTCTCGCGCCGACATTGACATTCGCTTTAGGGGTCATATTGTAAATGATCGGAAATGGACGCCAAAAACGACGTAGAATCGATAAATAATTACAAAAGTATTAATAGGCGGTCAAATCGTTCCGTTTACTAACACGTCAAACGTGTCTGTGCCCATTTCACCTAGCGAAACACCTTTCTTTACTCACACATGTATGTTGTGTGCACATAACAACGTCTTCACGTACTTTGAATTCCGTTGCACACACACTTTTTGTCTGTTAGTGTCTGTGTGTGCGCCTGAGTGTGTTTGAGTGTTTGTCTGTGTGCTGTTGCGTTTACGCACGCAATGCCAATGCCAGTTACGCGTCGGAAAGTCGGTTGTAAAACTTTTACGGTAATATTACATGAGCGGAAAAAATTGTTCGCAAACGTAGGAAATTATGTTTCTTTTTATAATGAATAAAGAAATGTGTAACACGCTCGTAATGTCAGGAACTGCGTTGCGGAACTTGGATTAGTTCAATTTGTTGCAATTGACAGAATTTAGATTCCTGCATTTTTAATCGATCATTTTTAATTAAGTCTTTACTTTCAACTGTGTCAAATTGAACCATCATAGAAGATACTGTATTTCGGTAAATACCGAAAAAATATTATTTAATTAATTTTAATTACAAGTCCGATAGTGGGTACTGGGTAGTACGTTCTATAGCGATAATAGCAGTTCAAAATAATTGAAGAATATAATTTAGGGAATGAAATAAATATTGTAATGTTATGCCTACACTTTGTATCAAGGAAATATCTTCAACATATTTTGCTCTTTTTTTTTAATACCTGTAAACCCCTGTAGGTTTTATATTTTTAACATAAAAGAAGGCGGATAGAGGTAAACATAAATGCGAGAAAAAAAAAGCAAATTTTTAAACCTCTACGATAGCATAAGGAAAACACTTCGTCTGGACAACTCAGTATAGTTTTTGGCATAATGTTTGCATTGTTTTCGTGTAGGTCATTGTAAGGGCGTAGACAACATTATGCTTCTACTAAAATTGATTTAACAACATTCTAATGATTTATTATACGATTAAGTTAAGATATATAACATCAATTATAGTTAGTTGATGGGCTAGAAAAGGGCATCAAATTGTTTATGTTATTATATCTTGTCTAAGGCTCATAAGATTTTTAAATAACATTTTTTTCAATTTTACAGTAAATTTAAAATATTATCTCCCTAATTTAAGTTATGGTAATCTTATGCGTACTAATATTTTAACGCATTTGTCGCTAATTAATACTAAGCGGTGATCTACAATAACGATTATAACAAACGATTGGCTAGTATCGATTATATTTGCAATACTTTATGTTATGTGTAGGCTGTTTGGAGTGAACGGTTGCCAGTAATTTTAATTATTACAATCTAATTACAATTTGTACGATCGAGTGACTCTGTTGTATTAATAGCTGCCTATTACGTGCCACTGTCCCAGTAATAGTTTTTATTCCTATGTTAGTATTTTTTTCTGTAGAATGTAGACAAGTATTCCGTGGAAAGGAACGCGACTTATTGTTAGGTCTGAATATGAGCTGATGGAGTACTCTTGAAAAAGAAAAAAAGAGGATTGTTTTGTCTCCTCACATCGTCTCGTGCGGCTGAGGTTACGATTTTCGGTTTGCAAACATATATGTTTGTGGTTTCATCCACCTCAGTCCGATCTACGTGATTCTTTCATATGTTTTTGCCCTCTAACAGCGTTTGTTGTCCCTCCCGCATATTGGTTGCGGGTTCGAATCTTAGGGGCACAACTTTGACCTTACTTAGATATGTGTGTCAATGACCTCTGACTTTGACAGTGGAGAAAAACATCTTGAGGTAACATACTATAGAACAAACTGTACAATAATATGACGTTTAGCTCTACCACAATAGACTATGGCTAAGCCCTCTCAATTATAGAAGAGGCTATAGCCCTAAGAATACTATAGACTGATTTATTTAATTATTAACAGTTACAAGTATTTCCAAGTAAAAGAGCGCAGGTCCCTCGCGGCGAGCCGTCTCGTCTCGGCTGGTGTAAAATAATTTATCAATTACGGCGCTGTCTAGACCGTAGGAAGGCGCAGACTGCAGTGAAAGCTGCAGCGTTTACTGCATTCTGTGTATCGCGACCTGGGTGTTTTGATACTTTTGAAAAAGGAAATAATAAAATAAAAATATAGTGTGGTATATGTGATGACTGTTTATTGAGATTAGGGACTACTTGTAGAGTGTTTTTGAACGAAATAAAAAGTATATCATTTAAATTCAAGTATATTTTTCGTATGCAATTAAATTATTATGTTAATAATATGGAATTGCATTAAATCTTCGCACAATTCACAATTCTAGTTGGAGAGATTAAAAATTATGGAGCGAAATGACAAGTACCAGCTTTCAATCAATGAAAGAACAATTAAAATCGGGTCACCAAGTACAGGAATTTAGAGAGTAGAGTAGATTGTAGAGTAGGCCCGTGCCCTGCAGTGGGACGTATATGGGCTGATACATACATACATACAAGTACAGGAAGCAAAAAAGAAAAAAGAAAAAAAAAAACCCAGTCGAATTGAGAACCTCCTTCTTTTTTGAAGTCAGTAAAATAAATTGACGAGCAAAGCTCTTTCCTATAATATAAGCATCTATTGTCTAATCCTTGTCCAACGATGGGATAAAAAAATATATTCAAGTATCAAGACTGGCAGGCGGCATCTAACACACTAGAGTCGAGATCTGAAACCAGGGAAAGTTGCACACACTGGGTGTTTACTGACAGATCACCGTTAAACTAAACCTGTACTGTTCGCGTTAATTAAACATTGTACCATTTTATAATTCGACTTGTCAAAATTCAGCAGACAGTACTGCAATTAGTCTTTTATTCGCTAAGTGCGAGCTTTTATAACTACGCCCCAAATCTACCAAATTTAATTTCTGGTCAATTTGGCGCCCCACCTGGGACTGCATTCTGTGTTTGTTTTTTCAATTTGCGAACTGTCTCGCTCTCACACCCACCGTTGTAACTCCTGTAAGCCAGGATCAACAGTGGCACGCATTGTAATAACTAGCATTGAAGCCCGAAGAGTCTCCGGGATTGTCTAACTTGTCTTGTTGAGTTGGAAATTGTTTTTGTTCAACATGGTATCCTCTTGCATCCTTGTTTACCTAGGGGTTGGTAGACAGGGTATGCCGTATACAACCTTCAGCACAATTAAGGGGCTCCCGGATCTTACGAGGAGTATCAAAGCCCCTTTATCGCGTTGTTAAATTAGCACTATTCGAGGTGAAAAAATATAATTCATCACCCATCTCTCTAGTGTCTGCGATATTACAGTGATATAAGTTTATTACATTGATATCTTGAAAAACTAACATTTAGTGTGTAAGTGCGCCCTTTGCCTAGGTACCGCTCATGCCACCCTAGTTATGGCTAGTTGTAGAGCTTTATGCTTGGTGGCTCGTATATTGGTAACGTACCACTTTGTGTTGTTAACGGTGTTCACGGGTTCATATACTAGTGCACTCCTCTGGATTTTCGGAGTTATATGTATATTGACATTAAATCACCATTATAATGGTGAAGGAAAACATAGTGAGGAAACTAGGCGAGGCTGGTGGACTATAATCCCTCTCTATCTCGATTGTAAAGGAGGCTCTTACTGGTCTCTCATATGTGAGAGGTCGCCTGGGTAGGTACTACCGCAATGTATTTTTCTCCCGCCAAAAATCAGTCTAAATGCACTGTTGTGTTTCGGTTTGAAGGACATTGTATCCAGAGTAACGACGGGACATGTTGAGACTTAACATCATGTCTCAGGATGGCGAGCGCAGTGAAATGCCAAGAATTGCTTTGGAATTCAAGGTGTTGCTAGGTATTGATACTGTTCATCGTTCTTATTGATCGTGCCCTGCAATAGGACGTATATGGGCTGATACGGTACAGAGAGCTAGTGGTAGGAAATTCGTAGTCTCTGGATTGAGATCTCCATACACAGCAGTTAAGGACCCATCATACTGAAACACGTGTGTTGCGTTTTGAGTGCATGCCATAAAAGTACTGTTTACGTCATGGGCAAAGATCACAAGCGTAACAAACAGGAAATTTCCATATTCTTTAATTAAAGTGTGTTATTCGAAAATCATTATATCATTAACGCTGTGGTTGCCTCGTTAAGTGTTAAAAAATTCTGGGAATAGGATTGCAAATTATAGTTAGCTACAAGGAAATTGTAAGAGGAATATACTCGCTCATGTTGATATAGGACATAAATTGCGTATTATGTAGTTCTGAAATACCTATAGCGCCACTGTGTCAGACAAGTTACTAACCGCAGTAGTTATTTTATTTTACTGGAATAATAATTTAATAAAATGCAATACTTTAGTTTAGTGCAGATGAGATGGCGCCTATATCTGTATGAATAAATTATTATATATTATTATAATAAATTATTCATGACAACCAGAGGTAGTAAGAACTTACTGACACGGGAAGAATATAAAAATATCTATTAAAATAAAAGTAACACCTTAATGTAAGGCGACACCTTAGCAGGCAATTGAATTAAAATTAAAGTAAGAAAAACTCAACAGAAATACATAATAATTAGTGTAAGTAGTTAAAATTCTTAGAAATAATTATAAGAAAATAATAAAAAAAAAATGTGCGAGGGACAAAGAAAATCAAGATGTGGTCAGAATTATATTTTAGGCAAAGAATAAACTCTTCTTTAAAAAAATAGCCACTTTGTAAAATTATTGCGCAATGTATCTTCTATGTATGTGGTCGGTTGTAGGCACGTGCATTTTTTCACCCACGAACCATAAACTAAACGGGCCAAATGTCATAACGGTACAGTTTAGCATCACAAAATGTAATCGCCGCTAAACTGGACCGCGGTACCAACCGTACACAATAAAAATGTAAAAGAACAATGGCAGCTGGCAGCCTGATGAAAGAAAAAAAAAACTGTGTTCCAAATTCAAATAATTTCCCACCACACGTAACGTTACGCGGGCGGGCATCGAGCGCAGGCCGTTATATGCGCGGCAGTGACCCACATTGACTTAACTACATTTTCGCCGGGCTCGTTTGCTAACCTTATTGTTTTTTACATACAGTACGAATACATTGACGGTTGTGTTCATACTTTCTCTTCTCTCACTCTAGTTCAACCTTCAATGGATGTTGAACATAATAGTACAATATTTATTTTCATCTTCAAATGGTGAAGGCATGTAGCCGGTGTAAGTTTGCCGCGCTTTCTGATTTTGAGACGAGAAATTATCTGCGCCCGCCATTTCAAAGTCACGTACCTACTTATCGGTTGTTACGTAGGATGTAGCCAGTGGCGTAACTATCCCATCGGGGGCCCGTGGCAAATTCCATCTAAGGGGCCCTTCGTAAATGTAAAAAAAAAATTGTCGTTGTAATTTTGTTTTTATGAATAACCAAGTAAAGTTCGCAAGTACACGTAGCAATACTATTATAATAATTGTAAACATTTTTGACATATTATTATCATAGGGAAGGGAAAAATAAATGTGTGAAGGTATTAAATATCGTTTTCGATCAGCTTCTTGTTTAGCTTTTTGTTCAGCAAAAGTGTCAATAACGTTATGATGCGAGCCAAAGTTTTTTTTTTAATGTATAGAAATAGCCTTTCTGGTCCTCTCTAGAAAGATAGAAGATAAAACATCGGCCTTCTAACTTTCAGAGCTATGTCGGTCATCATTGTGTCCTGGCGGATTTTATTTCTTATGAGATTTTGATTTTCAGAGAGACTCCGAGCATAACTGTTGCCATAAGCCGTCGAGGGACTTTAACCTTTTGGATTAGTCCCACTATCAATGGCCAAGTCTTGGCTCTATACGTCATTACAGGGAACATGTTAAATTTTGCGTTGTTAATTGCAAGGCATAAAAATTGTTAACGATTCTTCAAAAACAACTAAATGATATTTAAGTTGATTTATTATACGCACAGGGTTATTAAATATACTACGAATTATGTTTAATATCTAGTTATGTTACCCTGTCACACCCCTACCATAGTAAATGTTAACGCATGATCGACCAACACAGCTTGCGTTGGCATTTTAAGAAAGGATGTTATGTCTAGATAAAACATTAGCATTAAGCATTATAGGATAGATACGATTTGTATTTTTGTTATAAGAGTTCAATATAAGAGAGCATCTCACTCTGCTCACACCTATTCACTTAGTTTTAATTTTAATTTTTAAAAACATAAAGTACGTTCCCTCAAACTTGACTGGCGCAGCCGGTAGGATCTGCTTATAAAGGTGCCACCGTTTTCGTATATATTCGAGCCTAAAAATCTGTTCGATCGCGATCGCGGCACGCACGAGGCGGATCCTCGAACCAAATAAATTCGTCAAGGAATCGTCCTGGAACGTGATGACGCTGGCGGGTTGGTGAGTAAGCCTTTTTCACCTTCCTTACCCTGTTATTTAGTGTTTTGTTATATCGGAATATTCATTTTTCGTATAACTGTTGTCTGGTTTCCCATATAACTTTGTGTGACCGTTCTATTAGTATTAATTAGTGATTTAAGTTGAAAAGAATATTAATGCATAAAAAGTGATATATAAAATAAATAAAGTGTTAACGTTTTGAAGTAATTTCATAATTAATTCGCATATTTCTGTGAGTAATTAATAATATAATTTTAGTCGAACTCATATTAGATATTTGTGTTTTGTGTTAAGTATTATAAAGTATTTAATTGTAAAATGGAAAATTCAGGTGAAACAGTTCCGCAAAAAGTGGAACAAATAATTCTTATTCCAAATGAAATGTTAAAACTTATCCCATTATTTGGTGGTGATCAAAGACAATTAAATTTGTTTCTTCGCAAATGTGAATACGTAATTAATAAATACCAAGGGAGTCCGGCGCAAAATATATACGTTATGCATTCCATTACGAGTCGATTGGTAGACAATGCAGCTGCCCTTATCAGTGAGCGCGATGATATTAATACGTGGATTGATTTCAAGGAATTATTAGTACAACATTTTGGTGACGCTAGGACTGAGGAATGTATCGCTATTGAATTAGAATCTTTGAAACTAAAACAGAATGAAAGTTATTTAGAGTTTTGTAACCGAATTCAGTCAGTTAGATCATTATTGATTTCAAAATTGAATCAATCACCAGATCAGTTAGACACACCGAGTAAAATTAATATTTATAACAATAAATGTCTGAAAGTTTTCTTGAACAATTTGCCGATTGATATGTTACGAGTTGTGAGATTAAGTAAACCACGCACTTTGGAACAAGCACTTAGTATCGTTATAGAAGAGGTTAACTTTTTTGAACAGTACTCAGCTCAGAATAAATTACAGAATTCTCACATTTGTAAACCACAGTTGCAGTCTAGCCCCACACAATTTAAGTTTGGTGTTCAAAATTCACAAAACTTAGGTTTTAAACCCCAATTTACCCCTAATAAATTTAATATCAGTATGCCACAACAAAAGACGACAGCTTCCTTGCAACAGAGACCATTAGCTCAACAGGCGATCGGTTATCGCCCGCAGTTTGGCTTTACCCCACAGCTGGGATATCGACCTCAATTTGGTTACCGTCCCCCATCTGGTTATCGTCCCCAATTTGGCTATCGCCCACAGTTAGGATATAGACCCCCTTTCAATCAGTCTAATAATATTATGAAACCTCAGCAATTTGGTATGAATTCACAACCCTTTGGATATAAGCCTAACTTTAATAATAACAATCAGAATACCGATGTTTCAATGAGAACGGCTCCACTTTATAGAAAAGAAGGTTTTAAATTAAATGAATTAGAATTCAATGACGAAAATAACTACAGTGAATATTATCCTGCAGATTATGAATATAATTACAGTAATTCCCAAGTGGAAGATAGTTGTGAATATTACATAGGTAATGAAAACTTTGAACCACTTTCTAAAAACGCTGACCAAGTAAATGAAACCGATATTACTGAAATTCCTGAAACTACTGAACAGATGGAAAATTTTCATCTAAGCCCTTTAGAAAAAACCAAGAAGTGATAGAAATTAATTGTGACCCTAATTTGAAATTGCCGTATGTTTACATTCCCGAAATAGACTCTAAATTTATGATAGACACCGGAAGTATGAGATCCTTTTTAAAACCAGATAAAGCGTATGCATATTTTTATAGTGAAATCCGTAATGAACCATTTAAGGTGATTAGCACCCACGCATCTAGCTCTCACGGCGAAGTCGTGGAGATACCTTTATTTCCGACATTTAATAGTAACTTTCTTCAAAAGTTTTATTTATATAATGTTGATTCACGTTATGATGGTGTTATTGGTGATGACCTGTTAACGAAAGTTGGAGCAGTTATCGATCTAAAACATAACGTTTTAAGAACAAATTCAACCACTATTCCCATAGTTAATCATTGTCGTAAAATTCATGAATTTATATTACAACCGCGTACTGAACATCGTCTTAAATTACCTACAGATTTATATTCAGGTGAAGGAATTTTAGAGTATAAAGAATTCAGTAAAGAAATAAGAATGCCAAGTGCAATTGTGAAGTGTGAAAGAGGATATGCATCCACTATAGTTCAGAATGCTTCAGATAAGGAATGGAAGTTGACAATAGATAAACCTTTTAATGTAATGAGTTTTGATAGTAGTACAGAATGGAAGGTTAATAATATGTATGTTGGAAGAAAGATAGAGATAGATAGTATGTTAGAGGAAAATTTAAAAAATAAATTACGTTTAGATCATATGAATGAGGAGGAAAGAAAGAAAATATATGGATTATGCAAGGAATATAAAGATATATTTTATTGTGAGGACTTTCCGCTAACTTTTACCAATCAGGTTAAACATTCTATTCGAACTAAAAACGAAGATCCCATCTATATTAAGCCATATAGGCAACCTCCTGCTCAAGCCGCTGAAATTAAAGCTCAAGTAGATTCACTTTTGAAAAATAATGTAATACAGGAGTCATTTTCACCATGGAGTGCACCTGTTCACCTAGTGCCAAAAAAAATAGACGCTACAGGTAAGCCCAAGTATCGAATGGTGATTGACTATAGACGACTCAACGAAATTACGACTGATGACAAGTACCCCTTACCTAACATTACCGACCTTTTTGACAAACTAGGAAAGAGCATATACTTTACCACATTAGACTTAGCATCAGGATATCATCAGATCGAAGTCAAGGAGGAGGACCGACAAAAAACCGCTTTTAGTACTCAATTCGGACATTTTGAATTTCTTAGGATGCCGTTTGGACTTAAAACGGCACCGGCAACCTTTCAAAGAGCCATGGACAGTATCTTAAGAGGACTGCAAGGTATACATTGCCTTGTTTACCTAGATGACATTATTATATTCTCGACTAGTTTAGATGAACATATACAAAAACTAAGAGCCGTATTTGAAAGACTGAGACAGACAAATTTGAAAATACAGTTGGACAAATCAGAATTTCTCAGAAAAGAGGTGCTTTACCTAGGGCATACTATAACAAAAGATGGACTTCGACCTAACAATGATAAAATTAAAACTGTACTTGACTTTCCCCTGCCGAAAACAACTACTGAAATTAAGAGTTTTCTTGGACTGGTAGGCTATTACAGACGATTTATAAAGGACTTTGCTAAAATTACTCAACCCCTCACAAATTGTTTAAAGAAACGTAACAAAATAGTAATTGACCAAAAATACATAGACTCATTTCAAAAATGTAAAGAACTATTAACTACTGTACCGCTTTTGCAATATCCTGACTTTAATAAACCTTTCATATTGACAACTGACGCATCAAATGTAGCCCTTGGAGCAGTGCTATCACAAGGTCTCATTGGTAATGACAAACCCGTTGCTTACGCTAGTAGAGCGCTCAGTGAAACTGAGAGTAGATATAGTACAATAGAACGTGAACTTTTAGCTATTATCTGGGCGGTAAAGCATTTCAGACCATATCTTTACGGACGTCGATTTACGATTTACACAGACCATAGACCCCTTGCCTGGCTTTACTCATTAAAGGAACCTAATAGTAAATTGACAAGATGGCGACTTAGACTTCAGGAATATGACTTTGAAATACTTTACAAAAACGGAAAACAAAATACTAACGCAGACGCACTTTCACGTATCAAAATTAACGCATTAAATTCGGATGACGAGACTGACTCTATGGCAGTTAATGTTGACAAAAAAGAAAAGGACTTAACATCATATTTGAACGATTTGACTGAACAAATTACTAGAATAGCTAGGGAACAACCCCCCAACAATACTGATGTAATTTCAATTTCAGATAGTTCAAAGACTATCAGCATTTCTGACTCAGCTACTAGATCAATTGTCTCTTTAGACCCCTACCCCGTAGGATCTGATAATAGTAGTACCGACACCGTTCACTCAGCAGAAGATTTAGAATCAAAAGGTATCCCTATTTTAAACGAGGCAGTAGACACTAAGCCCAATCAGATTTTAATTCATCAATGGTTTAGAAATGAAATTCAAGTTAAAGATATTTCAAACAATAAACAAAAAATATTAGAAGTCTTTATACCGATTAATAATTTGGAACTAATAAAACAATTTTTAAAAGAATACATAAAACCTAAAATAAAATACTTTATATATTTTGAGCATCCCCAACACAGATCAGATTTTTCCCGGACTATAATTAGTTTGTTTAAACAAGGTATGATAGATATATATGAATGTACAGAGCGCGTGATAAATGTGGAAGATGAAAAAGAACAAAAGGCAGTAGTACTTAAACACCACGAAGGCAAGACATGTCACAGAGGTATTAAAGAAACGATATTAAGAATAAAACGAAATTATTATTGGCCAAATATGCAGGAAATAGTAGCAGCTGTTATTAATGATTGTGAATTGTGTAAAAGGATGAAGTATGACAGAAACCCTCTTAAACCCACTCTACAATTAACTCAAACACAAGATGCCCCCTTTCAAGAACTTTTCATAGACATATTTAGTATAGATGGCAAGCATTACTTAACCGTTGTAGACGCTTTTAGCAAATTGGCCCAAGCTTTTGAAATAAGTAACAGATCAACATGCGAAGTTGTTAGAGCCCTTATCAAATATTTTTCATTCTATGGTATTCCAAAAAAAATTAGCAGTGATCCTGGAACAGAATTTAATAATGAGTTAATGCGTGAATTAGCTTCACTTTATAAAATACAGTTGCATATTTGTACAACATATAATCCAAATTCAACTGGCATAGTGGAAAGATTTCACTCTACACTTATTGAAATTTACAGGCTAGCCAAATATGAACAAAAATGTACTGATGCCGCTTCTATTATGACATATTGTATTATGGCATATAATAATACTATACATTCCGCGACAGGTTTAACTCCGTTTGAAATAGTGTTTAGTCATACTGACTCTAGTAAAATTTTTGATGGTGATTTTGAAAAAGCCTATATGCAACAGTTACTTAAAGATCACGTAAAACGTTCTAAATTTCTCTATAAACATATATCAGAAAAGATGCTTAAAAATAAAGAAAAGATAATTAGCAAGGGTAAAGATAAAGATAAAATAGATTTAGATTCAGAACAAGTAGTTTTTACAAAAGATATTAATACAAGGAAAAGCAAGGATAAGCCCCGCTATAGAAAAGCTGTTGTTAGTGGTGATATAGAGCGCAACATAGTACCCGTTCAGATAAGAAATAGACAAACTAAAGTTCCTTTAAGAAATGTTAAACGTCCTCCGCAGGTGCTGCCTGGCAGTAGCGACGATGATAACCCTCAACCAGGGCCTTCAGTTAGAAAAAGTTGAAAGAAACCCAGGTATATTACCTATCAAATTAGGACAAGCTTTTAAGCGAAAGGATAGTTGGACAATTATCAAGGTAATTGATACAAGCGGTATAGAACTAATATTGAGATATAATGTAATTAAGTATCAGCAATTCATTAATATTATAAATACAAACTCTATTTTTGCAAACGACTCTATTGGATTAAGAAAACAAGTTGATAAATTATGTAATGAAACTGTTGAAAAATTCGAACAACTTATGCCTAATGTACGTGTTAAAAGAGGCCTAATTAACCCTCTTGGTTCTGTCATTAAATTTGTAACAGGAAATTTAGATTCGGAAGACGCAAAAAGATACGACTCCTTAATTACACAATTAAATAATCATCAGAGTCTAACTAACCAAAAGGTTACTATTTTGTCAAAAATTTTAAGTGATTTTATTAATACTACTGAAACAATACACAGTAATACAAAGATTTTGGAAAATAAGATAATTGAAATAGAAAAACTAGCAAAGAAAATTGTTACAAAAGATATGAATATGGTTAACTTTATCCACGTACTTGTTACATTTAATATTTTCACTGATAACTTCAGAACTCTATATATAATCTTAAATGAACTTGAAACCGCTCTAGCATTAAGCAAAGTCTCAGTTCTCCATCAATGTATTATAAATTCAACTGAATTCTTATCAATATTACATACTATAAATGACACTGATAATTTAATGTATGAACCAACAGTCAATAATATTGTTAAAATCGAAAAGTCGGTTACTGTAAGAGCCTATGTAAAGAGAAACCAGATAACATTCATTTTAGATATCCCTCTCACAGATAATGTTATATACAATTATTTTAAACTTTATTCTTTTCCTATTTTTAATATTTCTTATAACAAAACACTCGCCATTGTTCCCAAATACCCTTATCTCCTGGTGAAAGGGCTAAAATACCTATCCGCCGCGCACTCCTGCGAGCTGATTGACGACGGCGAGTATCTCTGCACCGACGACGACATCGTCCCCTACTCCGAAGAAACCTGTGTAGAACAGTTGATGAAAATGAGCGAAAATCTTACCAACTGTATAGTTCACCCCGTTGACATAGAGGATAAGAAAATACAGAGAGTCAAATACAACACCTGGCTCATCTACCTGAAAACCTCTACAGTAATAACTGAAAAATGTGGTGACGAAATCTCACACTCCTCGCTTCGTGGTTCATACATCCTGAAAATGGAGGAAAACTGTGAAATAACACTGGACGACGTTCATATTGTACATCATAGAATATACAGCGATAAGATACAATATCGACTGAAACCCCTGATTACGTTGCCTGTACTTCAGACACCAGCTGTAGCTGAAAACGTCTCACTGGACATGCGTGAGGCCAACTTCGACGACCTGAAACATCTCGCGTACATGCTGAAAGTGAAATCCCAAAATAGTGTTAGTGAAAATGATGAAAATCAAAGTTCGGTAAAAGTGAATTCAGTGAGTTTAGCATCCTTATTGCTGTACGTGATAGTTATAATTTGTGTTTTAGGTTATTTTCTGTATAAGTCTAGAATAAGATTATGTTCATTCACGCGAAATTACCGGAATCAAGAATCTTCAGGTAATTCCGCTCTTGGTGAGGGAGGAGTTATGTTACCCTGTCACACCCCTACCATAGTAAATGTTAACGCATGATCGACCAACACAGCTTGCGTTGGCATTTTAAGAAAGGATGTTATGTCTAGATAAAACATTAGCATTAAGCATTATAGGATAGATACGATTTGTATTTTTGTTATAAGAGTTCAATATAAGAGAGCATCTCACTCTGCTCACACCTATTCACTTAGTTTTAATTTTAATTTTTAAAAACATAAAGTACGTTCCCTCAAACTTGACTATCTGGCAAATTGTTTATTATTCTTAATTTGGTAATTTATGTTGGATTCTCCTCTGCTTACGCTCTGTCGAGCATGAGTATGAGGCCCTGTCAGGCTAGGACCCTGCCGGCTTGGGGGCCCCTTAGGTCGGGGGCCCGTGGCATTTTGCGCACTATGCCACCCTATTGTTACGCCACTGGATGTAGCAATTTATTATGTGGTTTTATTTAGTATTATTGCCATTATTGGATTTAATATGGCCATCGGCATCTTGTTACGTAGAGTTAATATAGTCTATTCATTTAGAGGGTTTGTTGCGGTTAAATAAATTTTATGTTCTATAGTTATTATGATTAAATGACCTCATCTGTTCATTGTTATTATTGCCTCAAGCCGTAGTATAAGTAGACGGATAATTCTTAGTTTAGATTTATAGTTAGACAAATATGACTTTTATTATTTTCAAAATTACGGTAAATTCAAAAATATATTCCAGCTTTCGGTACAATCATTACAATAAATTGGAATATGTTTTATATTTTCTAAGGGAATATTATTAGTATTTCTTGATGATAGAAAATGTTCCAACCCTGTAGTTAGTAAGATATCTCATTAACCTACTACGGAGATATTATCTTAACGCTATGATAAACCAACGATACATAACTGTTCACTAGTGTTCTAGGCTTTTATACGGAGAAAATTATTTGTGTCAACTAGATAACACTTTAATGGACAACACTTGATACTAGTTTTAAGCTCAATTTCCAATCGTATGTATAAACAGTAATTCAATGTAATAAACGAACCTAATGCAATGTTTAATATATAATTAAAGTTAATAATGCTGGTATTACTGTAACACTAGTAAGATACCAGCCATGATATTGGTTGAATGAAAAAGAAGATTTTTTTACCAATTATTAAAAAAATAAAGATTTTGAATTTGGAACAGTTGAAATGCTAGCTTGTCTATGGTACAATTTATCACCTGTCACTGATCCATAAAATACCGCCATTTATCTCTTATTCATGTGTCAATTTTGCATGTTAAAGCAAAATACAGTGAATACATACGCTATGTTTGTTTATAAAATAGTCGCGTTGAGTCATGTGTCGAAAGCGCTTTCTACATAATTTTCATTGACAATAACCCAAAAACCCAGTTGTGCGCCGGTTACATGCAGCACCGTTAGTCCTTTGCGTTACATTATGTGCGTAAATATGGTAATATTGTGTCATGGTGCGATGGGTAACGCTTGGTAAATAACATGGGTTGATGTTACATTCTTGTTAAATTTATTTATAGGCTGTATGTTTTCGGGTCTTTGCTTGTAAATATAAATATAAAAAGTATTAGATTTGGTTAAGGTAAGATAATATCCTTTGTACCATCCACGTACCATCATAAAAAAATACCTTTATTTTAAACTTAGATACCTATAACTAAAAATAATTTCATACCATGCTCTATTGATATTATCATTGATTTGTAGAAATGGAGAAGATTTACGCAGTAGATTTATCAATTATCTATTGTCATTTTACTGACACAAGAATAGGCTACAGCTTAAGTTCTGTACGATCTGTAATCTGAAAATCAACTGTTGAATAAAGACTTCCTAATGATTCTCACACCGATATGCAAGCCCCTACGACTACCTAGTACCTAGTACTCCTCCTACTACTACCTAGCTGTCTAATTGCATGCTATCAATATAACACGCTCAACATCACCTTCAAGAAGTCTATCTTCTCGGCTCTCGAAGCCGGTCGAAAACAAACTTTCTTCGGCATGCCGTTAGCCGCTAAGTGTGACGCGTCCCAAAAACTCGCTCCAGTTAATGTCCGCTCGGATCCGTGCAAGATGGCGGCCAACGTTTCTTTACACGCTAGATCTTATCGTTGTTATGATTCTTAAATAATACCATGTTTCTGCGGTGCGGTTTTTATAATTTTGTTACGGTTTCTGTTAGAAATGTGTGGATTAAGATGAGAAATTTTAGATTATTTTACTGAAAATGGACAAACGATCGGGTGGAGCATGATCGATGTTGGCTGCTTTTCAAAATTCACTACCTATATGTTTTTGAACATCGACAGGGAACATTCTGTCGCTCTACATCAGTAGATCTTCATTTTATAGTTGTATGGTAAAGATGATAACTCTTAAAACTCCACCATCGTTATATTTTAAGAGGAGCTATTACGAAAACACAAATGTAAAAAGACAATTACAATACAACGTAACTTAAATACGGTAACTAGGAACATCACAGTTCTTAGCCATGATAGAATTTAATGGTGATTATCCAATCTGTCTGACATCAACCATTCAGGGAAAATGCAGATCAGTCTACAACACTGTTTTGTATAGTGGTAAACTTCATAAACCCTTGAAATTCTTGTGAAGAACTCTTTTTACGTTTCAATTTCATAGAATTCTTTCTGATGTTTGCCTTCATCGTCATTGCAAGAGATAATTAAGCATGAATGAACTTGAAACTTGAAAAAATTGGGGGTGGGTTTTTTGTTTTTTATACATGAATACATAAACCCACTCTTTTTCCCAGAAGGGGTAGACAGAATTGCTAAGAGGACGCTCATCTTTTCTCTCTGTGTTTCATTTCACGATGTCATAAGGAATGAGTATATTGTCATCATCATTACAGTCCGTTGCAGTCCACTGCTGGACATAGGTCTCTCCCAAGGAACGCCACAGAGCTTGGTCTCCTGCTTTATGCATCCTGACGATGCCGGCCCTCTCTCTCAAAAGATTTAAAAGACTTAAGTTGTATGCGACAATACGTATGTATGTACATTTAATATATGGACGTTACAATGTAACAATGTAGTTTGTGCAGTCGAGGCGCAAAGAAAGTTCCGTCGCAATTATCTGTCGGTGTAACTTGTTTGGTTATTAATTTATAACTGACTGCAATTTATGCACGGACCTACAGACTTATGTAAACATGGATATCTTTACGTTTATCTGTAAGGCTTGGACAGAAATATTATTGGTATACTGTGAATTTCTAGATGTGTTTGTAGATTCGAAAATCTGGGTTTCTTGAGAAAATATACGTTTCAGAAAGATTCACTGGTGGTAGGTCTCTCATATGTGAGAGGCCATCTGGGTGGGTACCACCGCAGTGTCTATTTCTCCCGTCAAACAGCAGTGCAAACGCACTGTTGTGTTTCGGGTTGAAGGCCATTGTAGCCAGAGTAACTACTGGACATATTGAGACTTAACATCTTATGTCTCAGGATGGCGAGCGCAGTGGAATGCCAAGCATTGCTTTGTAATTCAAGGTATTGTTTGGTTTTGCTACTGTTCATGAGCGGTCGTATCGCTTACCATCAGGCGAACGGCATGCTCGTCTCGCCATTCAAGGCAATAAAAAAAAAAAAGATTAGTGTTAAGCAGAACATCGGATAAATAGGTGAATGCATATTTTGCTAATTAACAAAAAAAAAAAGATGGTGTAAATGATGAAATCTGCTCTTTACCTAATATTGGAAAACATTTTGAATGAGATAAAGGCAGGTGGCGGAGGCCGAAAATAAGATTAAAAAAAATACCTTTTTTGCTACATATATGCAAAATCATTTTGACAAACTAGGCTTCAATTAGAGATGATAAACCATACCGGAAAACAAATTGATTTCTTTTAGAATACTCTTAGTTTAAAAACGATGACTAAAACGTTTGAAGTTGCTGTACCTGATCATAACTCTTCAATCTTCATTTATTCATGTGTTATTGACCAACATTTTCTTTAATTCATGGAATTTGGTGGATCGGTACAGAATAAAGGGAATCATACCTAAATGGTAATTATGTAAGAGTTTTGTAATATAATTAACACAATTTTTAATATTGTGTTCTCAAAACATCGTAGCGCTTATTACTGTTACAGACAAAAATACCAATAAACTTTCTTTCCACATTTCCAATAGGTTAAAATTCACACCGTTAATGACGCAACTGATAAAGATTACGATGATTATGCGCACAATTATGAGAGTTTCGGAGCGTGCCAATTACCAAGCGATTATTCAAAGGAGAAAATACAGTTTCCCCCATGCACAGAGCACAGGGGAAATGCAATTTTCTTATGCAACCGCCTTTAATGCGATGCAACCGGCACAAAACCAACCTTTCTAATATTACACACATGCAGTTCGCTTGCTTTCTTCGACATACTCTTGAGTAAAATGGACGACAAAAAAATCCAGTGCTTTCTTTTTCAATGTCGGCGGGAAAGAAGGACAGCTATACGATTTGTCAGCGTTAAAAGAAGATGGATGTACTGTGCGTATTGCGTTTAAATTTCGAAGCGTAGTGTACGTCAAATTTCCCGCCAAAAGACTTTGACAGTTCCCCGATCGAAATAAAGTCGTTTATTTATTTGAAAATGTCGGCGCAGTGTTCCGCCGTTTTGAAGTCGCGGAACGATTCGCGTGCGGTGATATGTGGGGCAATCGAAAGCCTTTCTCCGCGCGGTTGTTAGGTATTTTATTCCGTTAGTTTTTTTTGTGGCAGACATTACAGCAATATGGCGGGTGGCATCATTTTTTCGCTTTGTCACGTTAGATCATTCTTGTTAGACGCTGTTCGAAAGCTGTGTTCTGCTTCTCGGAACGGAGTCGCATAACTGTAACTCACTGTGGAGAATGATGTAACTGATAGCTGATCTATTATATCCATGGAAATATCCATCCAATTAAATTTAATACTAATTATACATTACTCACAAAAGCAACAAAAAACATGATTTACATTATTTTACATTTTTCTACAGCTGACAACAAAAAACGTCAACCCTAACCTAACAGATTAAAAAAGATACCTTATCGATTTTATCGATTAGAAAGGTTATATCGATTGTTGTGTTCCTTTTTCAAAGTGTAATTAAAAATGCAATTACATCGCGTCAGATGGGCCGTCGGCTAGTCTCTTGTTACGGCCGGTTGGCGTTTAATTGCATAATTTGCATAGTGTGTGCAGCGGAGTCTCAGTGGCACTTTCTCTCGCTAACGGGACGTGGATGTGGGACATCCGCCAGCTCTAGTTGTTCCCGCGTGCCTTTGTGATTTGAACGCCGCTTGTGCAGGCTTGTTGCAACAGATTAACTGAACTGCCTCATTATTTGGCTTCAAGTCGAGCTAGCTTGTCAATGAAATACATAAATGTGTGTTTATAATGGATAACTGTCAATTAAGGCTTGTAATATAAAAATTATGAATAATAAAGATATTTTATGATTTTTTGTGATTACCAATGTTACAACAAATTGTATTAACTGCATTTAATTTAATATACTTGTGATGTTAATACAGTGGACCCCCGGTAGTCCGACAAAAATTTTGCAGGGCAGTGTCGGACTATCGAATTTGTCGGATTATAGAGTACTGCCTAAGATCCCCTATAGTCCGTTTTTTTTTTACAAAAGTGTACCTTGTAATCCGACTAATTACAGACTCACTGATAAGATTCTTTATATGTATTATATATATGTACTCTGAAGTACAAATCATGCTTCATTATGTATATCAAATTTAGTAAATGTAGCACCGCTATCCTCTCGCATGTAGTCAATTCCAACCTAAGCCATCAGAATCAAAACGCGTCGAGCACAATAATGATGATGCGTACAAGTTGTAACTTGTTCAGTCATGTATTAGCGAATATTATCAAAAATTAATATTCAATAATAAATAATAGATCATGTCGGATTATAGGGGGTGCCGGATTAGACAGGGGCCGGATTACCGGGGGTCCACTGTAGTTAACTTGAGCAAAAATAAAGAAAAGTTTTCTTAAAAGCGGTGACATTCCTAATTAACGATGACATTTTAGGGTAACGACATGTAGGATTAAAATAAAATTTCGGGCTTTATAAATAAATTTGATTTAGATATTAATTTAACAAGATTAACGCCAATAACACTTTTTTCTTGATTGCATAATTACAAATAATATAAAATTAAAGGTTATGTCATTCATTAACAATTTATTAAAGATTCATATTTTAACTATACTTATCAATTATGACATAACATCCCAACAATTTATTATTTTAATTAACATTTAAATTACGATTTATGTATAACGCGAATTGTTTATGGTATTAATTTGATAATAATTGTATTCGCACATGATTCATACAGTGTATTTGTGTTCATATTCTATTTGTAGAACAAAAAGCCTAAGGCTATGAGAGGAAAGAGGCACATGACGTCATAAGTGATGATGTCAAATGACATGCTTTGGGAACCATTACCGTTAATTACAAATGGCTATTGAGGACAGTAGATAAGAGGCATCATTAATTTTATTCATAGTCATTTCATTAATTCTAAGAGAATTATTGATGATTTAAAATGAAGACAAATTTGAAGAGTTCTAGAGGTTTATTTTCTAATAATTTTAGGTTTCTTTAAAGAGATGCTATAAAAATCTAGGTCGCTACATTCAAAGATTTTAAGTAGGTTTATCTTAATCTAACATCAATACAAATTTGTTTAACTTCCGATTTAATTAATGAAATAAATATACATAATTGAATCTTCATTACAAAATTTGTTTCTTGTATAAGCAACAGAAACAATAAGTTATTTTTAAATAAGGCCAACATCCTAATTATATAATAACAGTGTCCAAAGTATAGGGTTTGAATCTACTACTCTTGTTTCGTAATAACCTCCTTGTTGTAATTCATTAAGAAAGTCCATGGTTCAACACAGGTATCCAACAGCAGATTAACACCGACTTGTTAAAGCAAAGTGTACGCAGCGATATCTAGCTGCATTTGTCGCCAGTCTTTCTATAACGAGTACTGAATATTCCAGATTATTCTAATATGTAGTACCTGGAAATAAAGCATCAAGTGCTACACGGCGATGCAAACAGAGTTTATCAGCTCGTCCATCTAGATCTCTTCTTTTAGGAAGTACGGACTATTCTAGATCATGATCTTAAATATACATGCATATATGGCATCATGGAATAATTAATGCATCCATCATTGCACGCTACATAGCAATGCAAGGAAAGTTTTCTAGTATCTCCCTCTACCATCCTCCTTCTCTAACCTGCACAGAACATTCTAGATCTACGATGACGATGGAATAAAGCGTTAATCGCTGCACGCTGAATATCGGTGCAAGGAAAGTTTACTAGCGCCTCCCTCTACCGTCTTCTAAGCTGCACAGAACATTCTAGATCTATGTAGACGGAATAAAGCGTAAATCGCTGCACATCGGTACAAGGAAAATTTACTAGCGCCTCCCTCTACCGTCTTCTAAGCTGCACAGAACATTCTAGATCTTCGTTGACGGAATAAAGCGTCAATCGCTGCAAGCTGCACGGTGCAAGGAAAGTGTCACAGCGCAGAGCACACACGTAACCTGACGACAGCGCTGACCTCCTTGCGGACACCTTTCGCTGTACTTTCACCACGCGCCCTACTTCGCTCTGACCGTGAACTTAACTTTGGCAGTGAACAATAAGTGTGAATTTCGGATGGGAAACAGATTGTGAGGTTGTTTTGGTGTTTGGTACATTGGCTTGCACCTCATTGTAGTTAGAACGACCTGTGATTTAGTGATGATTAGCCTAAAGAAGGAGAAGATTATTATAATTAATGTATTAAGATCAGTAGCTTAAAAGTAGGTTTACAAATATTATGATATTTCAAATACATAATATGTTTTAAGTTTTAGTAAAAATACTTTCCGTTGATTATTTAACTTATTTGTTGCTTATACGGTATGTTTTTGTGACTCTAAAAACAATTCAAAAGGAGAATGCCCATTTTACTATGAAACTCAGTATCGGTGCGAAGATGTTTGTCCTTCGATGAAACCTACTTTTTCGTGTAGGGAAAAAATATGTTTTCAATAAATATAAACTTAAATGCTAGGCCCAGAGTTCTTGGAGAAATGAACTTTAAGACCAATAAAAATATTTTATTGAATTTGGCTCTGTGAACAAAATTACAACATATTGGTCTCCCACAAAGTGGCCAGGAGACACAATAATGGTCGCAAGAAGTCCCTGGATACATGCCGCAACAGGTCCTTATAGGATTTTTTCAAATTCCTATTTTCAGCAGATAAATCTGCTAAACATATTGAGAACGAATCCTCCTTACGTGTACCTATAACCACACCGTACGCTATCCGAACAGCTATGAATATCAAAATCAAAACGCCCGTTTTATTACGTGATATATTATTTAAATATGCTAAGCGGAGATAATTGATCCCGTGTAATACCGTTCAGTGCGAACAGCGTTTGAAATAGGAACGGTAAATCACGACGCATCATGTCATCGTGATACCGTTGCGCGGCACACATCTCATGCGAATTATGTGCTAATGTCGTATTACTGGTGATTAATAGATGCTGATTAGTATTGTGGCTCAGTGAAAGATATGCGATATGCTATATTAAAATTTTTAAATACACCCAACAGTCACATACATAGCCCTGATCCAACACTAAGATCGAGTGTTATATTTATAAATAATAAATAAATATACCCAACAGTCACAAGTATTGTCCAACACTAAGATCGTGTCTTGTGTCGTGGGGATTTGGAACTACGAGAAACTTTTCGGTCTCACAAACACCCAGACTTGAAACAAATACCTGGGGATCACACAAATATTTGTCTCGGTGCGGAGATTGAACCCGCGGCCTCTCGTTTCACAGCCGGCGTCTAACCAACAGCCCAACGGAGGCTGTTAATTACTCAATCTGTTTTTACAATATACAGAGAAATCATAAATTACACAATAGTATTAGCACAAGCAGACTTCTGATATTAATCATTTATGTTAGTATTTATTTAAATTAGTCAATACGTGCGATTACATATAGACCTATCATTACACTTGTTTTAAATTCGAATTAAAATCTTAAATTCGTTATTTTGGTACCAAAGAAAGAATCAGTGCCGCGCGATTTGATAGCAATATGATACATTTGATAGCGCTCTCTCCCCCTTTACCCACAGAAAATGGAAGTCTGAACTAAGTATTTTCTAACCAAGTCCTTCCCTAAATATTCGCAAATGGAAATTAATGAAATGAAATGCCAAACCAAGATCAGTCCAGCTGGGTCCAGTTTCTATCCAAGTATCTCGAAATCTAAATCAATGTACATATTGACTTAGTATTACCCAAAATTGTTACAACTTACGATATCCCATGATAATATGGGTGCCCTGGCACCTTTGCCTACTCTTTCTGGGAAAAAGGCGTGAGTTTATGTATGTATGTATATACGTTATCCCTCATATCATAGAATTTTCACCACTTAAAGTATCTCAGCATATCTTCGTATATTTTATATCTTGTACTGCGCGCATTCTCTATCAGTGTTTGTGAGAATGCGGTGCGGGGAAGTGTTCAGTTATTTTCACCACTTTTCCCGGCCACTTTCATCGTTCTTATTGTGTCGGCCTGTTGGAAAACTCAACGCACGAGCTCATATCACATATTTGGCATTTTTATATATTTTCTCACGAACTTATCGGCTTTGTAATGTTAGATGCAATGTGATATGTCAGACTATTATGTAAGGTTATAAAAAGTAAATTACTTACTATTATTGAGATTATGTCTGAATTGTATAATAGTATTACATGTATTTTATTAAATAAGTAATATGTTGTAAGTATATAAATATTTTATTTTTTGCTGTTTGTTATCCTCACGAATTAATTAATATGTTGTATAAATTATAACACACTCTGTTATCTAAGTTTAAAAAGTTATTAAAAATTAATATTCATTTAGTTATAATATATTATTCATTTAGTTACAATATTTTAAGACTATGGCTTAATACTTATGTAATGTATATCTCTTCAGCCAGAGGATGTCCACAGAACATAGGCTACTCCGACGATCTCCACATCGACCTGTAGCAGCAATGAAACGTACAGTAAGTAGAATTACATTTAATTATATCATTACTTTTCAATAAATAAATACACCCAACAGTCACATACATAGTCCTGACCCCACACTAAGATCAAGTCTTATGGCATGGGTATCAGGAACTAAGAGAGACTTGTTGGTCCCACAAACACCTAGATCCGAAATAAACACCTCTGGTTCACACAAATATTTGTTTCGGTGCGGGGATCGATCCCGCGACCTCCCGTTTCACAGCCGGCGTCTAACCAACTGCGCCACGGATTTGAACCCGCGACCACCGTGAACATGTTGGCAGCCGCGTCTGGTCTGTTTACCAACAGGCCACCACGCACTTATCTACCATTACCCACCTATTAATCCAGCCTTTATTCGCCTAACTTTGAGCCCGGCTCTACAAGTAATTACATACCGTAGTAATTTTAAAATCTAAGTATGCAATATGCATTTTTAAATAAGCAAGTTTCCCTACACTATTTACATCACCCTTAAAGCCGAAAGCTTATTTGATCGGCAACACATACATGACTCTAAATAGTAACCTAAGTGAGGTGTGAGTTGTGACCTGTGACCCGAGCTCGCTACTATACAGGGTATGGACTCAGGGTCAAGACTGCGACCAAAAATGAATCCGGGTGGTAGTTTTAGTCACTAAAACACAATGTAATTAATTTTTTTCTTTTATATTTTTTTCCTGTGGTCGTGTTTGGATGATACATACATAGTTTTTTCTAAAGTGATAAAGTACACTTTTTTAATTTTAAAGACGCTATGGTACGCAAGTGTCAAAATTTTTATTTTAGCATAAAATATGGATTTTTTTTTCGGTTCTACCACCCGCGGTCCCAGTCTTGATACATCCTGTACACATACATCCTACAAATACAAACACACAAAAAGTCTAAGAAACTATTAAACAAATAGTACATACAAATCTGAAATCATCTTTATAAATGCCTTAGGTCTTATTCCAAAGGTTGCTAGGTGCATCCGCGACCACAGCTAGCTCCAGTATAGTATAGTATATAGCGGGTACTATGTAGTATGTATATGCGTCGGTACCGTTATGCGGCTAGTCTGCGCCATAGACGTACGTTCGAGGTCGCTTTCCCATTTCACCAGCCGACATTGCAGGGCTGTCAAAGAAATTGTACGTTTTATATTATATTGCATTGATTGTAGTGCTGTGGAAATTCGAGGATACTTCTAGACTTATTGTGGCGAAAGAAGAAGAATAAATAGTGATTTTTGGTTTGAGTAATTTTATATTTTGCTTTAGATAGCATTTTGTTTCTAGTACAGTGATGAGTTTGCCGTATTTTTACCTTTATTCAACAATAATAATCCGTATACAGGTGTCCTAGATTTTTACAGTCACGTCAATTTTCGAAACTCTTAAAAAAACTACAGGGCAATTCTTTTCAATTCTTGACTTTTATTTAATACCTCCCTAGCAATGTGATCTATGGCCTTTGTTTATGGTAGTATGTTGGTAGCCCTGCGCGTGCAACAGCGTCAAACATCGCGGCCACCTCATTTACTAAATGCTCGTCTCGATATGCCAAGTGTGATTGAGTCGATAGTAATACGTTATGTACTAGAAAGTCAATTCATTAGTAAATATACTATAATTCGTCTGTACAACCATTTGTTTTTATTGTCTCTGGCAGACGCCACCGTCTGGCGTCCATTTTGATTTCAATTTGTATGTAAATTAGTTGTAATTATTTTTATCATGGTTGCAATTTTCGGAAGATTCTAATTTGATAAATAGGTGGTATTTATGTTTTTTTGTACTTTTTATCATAATTTAGTGTGCGATTTTCTGTTATTAAGCTTTTTATAATTGACATTAACATTTTCTTCGTGTAAAATCATTATTCTTTAGCGAAACGTAAACAAACATAATATGCAATTAAGTAATTTTATGTTTGGAAGATATCTAAATTGAAATCGTATCTTTAACTTCGTAACTTTAGTTTTTAAAATATGAGGAAAGGAAAACTTTGCCGGACATGTTTGTCCAAGAAGAGTCTGGAAAACTTGGCAAGGAATGGCAAAAGTTCTGAATACACCAGGAAACTATACAAAAATATCCAGTCTGCAGTGTATTGTTATGACGCGAGGAGTTGCGTTTAATGAAAAGACATGTAGGTACGATATTTTCTTACAGGTAATTCGAATTAATAATAATTATTGATTTATTTATTCACTTGAGAAAGTGAATATTAAGAGACAAGGCGACATTATTGCTAATACCGAAAGACAAATATAGGCCGTGCATTTGCTCTATCTATATCACCAGTTTTAATCAGAGTTTTAAATATCATAACTATATTATAATCTCAATTATAATAAACAGTTGTTAAATCCATAGAAAGCAGTGTTTTATATGTAGCTTAATGATGTCTGAAGTCATCAGCAAAATTAAAAATATTTTTATTTTTTAGGAATAAATAAATTATGGGGCTGCCCCCATATTTTGTGTTGTAACATTGAAACTTTTATGGTAAAAAAATCTACATATTTAAAAAGCATAAAATACATTATCCATGTTCTCAGTTTGTTATAAAAAGAATAATTTGTCTTTCCATCAATAATGGGCAACAAACAACCACATATACAACCTCAATCATCCACCTCTATGGTTAAAAAAATAATTCCAGTTTTTAAATTCAAAAAAAGAATAACCTTTCAAACATAACCTATTTCGCGGCGTGTGTGTCGTGTGCGCGCGCTTTTCGCATTGACATTAGGCGTTGGTTGGCGGCGCGGGTCGTCGGCCTCACTTTCACTGCGCGTCCGGAGCGCGCCACACCCCCGCTTTCCTGTTGCGTAACCCGGGGAAGTCGCTTCGCATACCTACGCATCGATCATCGGAATCAATGTGATTAAACTTAGGTATTAGATATTTGATGGGGACTAAATGATATAATATTGAATTGGTTTTCTGAACTCAGATTTTTCAGGACGTTATTTTTCTTTTTGCCTCCAAAATAAATTAAAAAACATAATTCGGTACCGTCTTGTCTCTAATATGTTTGATTTTTTAACATGTAGAATTATGTCTTTTGTAATATTTTGTTAAGATAATAAGTTGTCAAATCCTAAGCTTTTTGACCTGCTCAGTAGATTGCTCAGGCTGCCTCGGTGGCGTAGTTAAACTAAGATTAAGTCACAGGTTTGAATCTCGGGTTGGGTGAAGTGATAGTGGATTTTCAAATTTATTATCATCGTAAGGTAAAAAGTGGGTGTACTCGTTACTACCTCTGCCCCTCCCCCCCTTCTGGGCAAAAGGCGTGAGTTTACATATGCACGTAATCTTTTTCACCATCTGCCTGATTCCATGAAACAGTGCGTCACCACGGATGCTACACACGTCAATCAGTATAATTACGCAACAGGCGAGGAAGTAAAGAAAGCGGCATTCAACAGGCGTATTATGTGCGGCATTATGTGCATCGTTATTGTGTTGTGACGTAAGGTGAAATGCGAGGAAATGTTTATGTAACGCGGGCCTTGAACCTCGGAACTGACAGACGGAACTTCACTAGGAACAGCGAGTTGTGTGGTTTCGTAATACTTGATTGATAATTATTTATACTGGTAATGATGTTTGAGTATGACGCTTTTTATAAGTAGCCCTGATAGAGACCAGAGAGATAGAATAATGTCGGTTGGTGTCATTTAGGCGTCCTACTTATGATGATTTTAAAACAATGAGAGTATTCGTACCTTAAAGGCCGGCAAGGGATCTCTATGCCCTATGATTTTCAGATCTTCATGTGCGGTGGTAATAACTTACCATTAGGTAAATTTATAATGTATGTATAAAGAAATTGGTACATAGCCTGCACCCGGAACGCATTTTCGAGCGTGGCATTAACCATTGTTTTGCGTTTGTGCATTTGCCACAAAAATATCATAGGTATGCGTAAACTGCTAACCTAGACTAAAACAGCGTGGCAGCATTGTTTTGTAAAATAGAACAAAATTTTCTAACATTTGTATTTACTCATACAAATTCAAGGTAATATGAAAGTATTATATAAGTGAATTAAAAAATAAAATAAAAAAGATGTCGGAATTGTTATTATCGCCCTCGGTGCCGAAACCTGGATTTGAACCAGGGACCGCAAGATCACAAGGACCTTATGCTTTACCAGACTGAGCTATTTCGGCGGTAGTAAGGCTGTGGAAATTATCGTTCCCTTTCAGCGCGAAGTATAATTTTCCCGATATTAAGTTATCATTCACCGGGTCTCAGTTACAATGGCGACTAATTCTAACGTATCAAATTGTTTGAGGAAAAATATCTTACACATAAAAAAATATAAAGTTTTGATTTTTATCATGCTATTATTACCCACACATTTTAATGGGATAAGTTACATACATACATAAACTCACGCCTTTTTATCCCAGAAGAGTTAGGCAGAGATGCCAGGATACCCACATTTCGCCTTGTATGTTCCGTCCCACGATGTGATAGGGAGCGAGCCTATCGCCATATCGGGAACAAATTCCTCACTTCGAGCTGATAATGAATACAAAAATCCAATATCAATTTGCCCAGCTCGGGATTAGAACCCGAGACCTCAGCTTTGTTACCGTACAGTAGTACAACTACGCCACCGAGGCTGTCTGTGGTTTAATTTTTATCAATAAAATTAAAATTATCATATCATTTTCAGAAATGTTAAGTCTATACTTCATTTGCAAATATTACGACCCTCGTAATAAATCAAATCTTTCAAATTTCACTTCAATAACAAAAAGACAACATTTACATTAGCCAACTTGTTGCTCTCCATACAGCTACCGTTTGCGCTCTTTGCGCTTGCCGGGACCCTTCTAATCAGCTTCCAAATCTTGCTGTAAGTGGCAGCGGAGAAGGTGGTGAAGGCGAGGTGCTTCCTCGTGGGTTGGGAGGCCGAGACGGGTGGCCACAGGGGCATATTTATTTGAAGTGCCTGAGCCCGAATCGGAAGAGAAGGCCGACTCCCTCATAACAAAAATAAGGGAAGCTCTCCGCGGGTCGGAGGAGGACGTTCGCGTCACCCGACCCGTCAAAACCGCGAAACTGCGGGTCTCGGGGCTGGACGCTTCAGCCACCCCCGAGGCAGTCGCAGCGGCCCACGCTGGGCTAGTGCGGGATGGCTGATATTGCACGTACAATTGAGAGGGTTTGGGCCATATAGTCCCCCACGCTGGGCTAGTGCAGGTTGGCTGATATTCGAAGTAAGATTGAGAAGGGTTGGGCCATATAGTTCCCTGCGCTGGGCTAGTGCGGGTTGGCTGATATCTGCTGGAACCAAAAGGCAACTAAACAAATCCAAAAGGTGAAGTATATTGAATGAACGTTAGACTATGATGATGCAGCGAGCGTCCCCTCGGTTCAGTTCAAGGCCCGGTTACGCGGCGGTTGCGTCAGCGGTCGACGCCCGCGCCGCGCCGGCCGACGTGTCGCGCGCTTTTCTATGTCCTTGAGTCTTGACGGGTGACGCGTATGTTGCGGATTTTTAGCCTTCAGAAAGAGGAGGTTCTTGATTTGAATCTTTTTTTTTCAATGGTTTAAGTTTGGCAAAGATGAAACGGTATGACTTGGAAGTGATGGGAAGTGCAGAATAATTCAAATAGAATATTTACCGGTGGGGATGTTCATATCTCGTTGGTTTTAACAATTACACCAGCCTGGTTGAGCCTGGATGTCCATCCTAACTGTCACCTCGTATATGGTAGTCGTCCTAAACATCGTATATGTGGGTTACTATTCTACTATTAGATGAATATAGATCCAGCAATAGTTTTGCGCGGGGCGGTTACGCGGACGTAATTCGGGGCGCCCTTCGCCCTGGGAAGTCGGGTGCTGCCCACAATGCGTGTGAGGGCTATCGAGGGGTTTTTAGTCAGTATGCTGGCGTAGGTATTGCTAGGGATCCAGATTGGTCACAATATCCGAGTTTGTTCCGGGCTGGAAGGTCCGAGACACTAACATACCCCTTTCGGCCTCCCGCGGGGTATCGAAAGAGGAGCTTTTCCTTTTGATTAGAAAAAATAGGTGAATACAGGTGACCTGCCAGTTCTAGGGCTTTGGCAAATTCACTCGTTTAACACGGCGGAAATCTGATCCTTTTTAAGTTTAGACGTCCTAGAACTTTTGCCACGCTATGTGAACATATAAATAAACCCAACAGGCATACACATAGTCCTATCTCTTTTTTAAGATGCAAGACTACATTACACTGCGCTCGCCACCCTGAGACATAAGATGTTAATTCTCAATATGTCCAGTAGTTACTCTGGCTACAATATCCTTCAAACCAATGCATTTACACTGCTGTTTGGTGGAAGAAATAGCCATTGTCGTTTATTTAATAAAATATCGCTACACGCCAAAAGAAAATAGATGATCTGTGCATTTTGTTGCTACCTAATATAAACTACATATACCACAGAAGCTATTAATTAATTATTTAATTATTGATGAAACGGCTACGCTACTATTTACTACAGTGGTTCGTGAAAGGCTGCGTCGCCTCGTCGTCAGCAGCATGCTAAACAGCTTGTGAATCACTCTACGCCTTGGTTCAAACACGTGAGTGAATGAACTCATTCTAATATTTTATTGTGGAATTTACTTTCATAAAGGGAATTTTGGAAGGACTAGTTGTATGCTTTTACTTCAGGTGCGCTGTTTGCTTGATGAAATACAGAAATTTAGCTTTTGTTAAAAATAGACTTTGTCTCTGTCTGTGCAAAAATCATCTCGGCTAGTTATTTCTATATTTCTTATAGCAATTTAGAGTAATTTAGTTATCTTGATTTTTTCTACATTTTTTTGGTTCTAATTTCATTAACCTAACGATATTGAAATATAATTAATTTTCTTTATAAAAGACATTGAAATTGTATTTGCCGCTATCATGTTTTAAAAAAAAATATATTGCAAACACTCCAAGCCCCCAAGAGCTCCAAAAGCAAAATATTTAACATTTCAATGTCAACACAACCGCCCAAAAACCGGTTAAAACCCGTAAATGTTTCCAACATCCCATAAAACACATACGTAGGTCCAATCGACCCTGGCAACCGTTACCCGTAGAAAGTGAGAAAGCACGGGCCACGCACTAAACGTATCACATTACGTCATCACGGCGCGGGGCGGCGGCGGCAGGGGGGGGGGTCCGTCGGGTCGATGACACCACGTACTGTTACGTAGTTGTATACGCCACGTACTACAGTTTGCATATCTATGTATATTGTTTTTTGTGTATGAATCACATGTCTAGGGTTGTGTTGGTGGTGAACTCCCAGGTTCAATTCCTTTTTTTTTATTTCACTCAGCAGTCATAGTCCTGAATGAGTTAAGATACAAGTTCTGTAGTGCGTCAGAAACTAGGAGAGACTTTATGTCATAAAGGCTTTAAATGCTTTGAAAATTGTTAATGATTATTTCGGAATTTGAATTGCGGGAAATGAACCTGAAACCGCTCGTTTCATAGCCGATGTCTACAGCTTATTGTAAACGTCCAAATCTTATGGGCTTTAGTAGTTCCAATCTCCACGAGTACAGTCGTAAAGGCTTTTACCAGAATTTGTATGATATTAGAAGTCTGGCAATTCGTCTTAGATCAGGCCTAAACCTGCTCATACGGTTTCTCTATTTTAAAGGAGTCTTGTGACCAGTAGGCGTATATAGGTTCATTTTATATAATAAAATAAAATAAAGCTAAATATTTTTCTCTGTATCAGCCCATATACGTCCCACTGCAGGGCATGGGCCTACTCTACAATCGACAGTACGATATAGTCCATCACGCTGGCCTAGTGCGGGTTGGCAAATAATTTTAATCTTATATTAAATAAATTCTAGTATAACCATAGCCAATGCATGTTTATTATTTTACAATATTACGATTTGTTTGTACAAATGTGGAATAAACTCCATAACAGACTGTTTACCCTGTACATAATACGTGATTTAAATACATACTTTATTACATGCAAAATTAAATTATACAAACTAGCGGCTCGTCCCAGCTTTGTCTGGGTGCAGATGTTTTTTGAGTCCACTCCACACCATATGTTACTTTTCTTACAAACTGGGGCACCATGTATATGTATTATAAATATAAATCTACCCCTTGGATTATTATTCATTCAATAATTCAACAGCCTTCGTGGCGCAGTCGGTTAATAAAATGTTTGTGCGGCTCACAAATATTTCTTTCGGGTCTGGGTGTTTTAGAGACTGAAAAATCTCTAGTAGTTCCTGATATCCACGACACAAGACTCGATCTTAGTGTGGGCTCAGGACTATGTATGTAACTGTTGGGTGTTATTAATTTATTTAATGAATCCGCATCAAAATACGTTGCGTTTTAAAGATCTAAGCATATATAGAGACAGAAAGACGGGCAGCGCCTTTGTTTTATATTATGTAGTGATATTATTGGTTCACAATAACCAGTATTGCGAACAGATTTGTTTGCCCCATTGTCTGTAAATGTATTTATTATATTATTTCTTATGGCATCATTTATTTTATATAACATAGTATTGTTATTAATAATATTGCTGTCTGATTTTATATTTACTATAGTATTATTACGAATAAGCTCAAACTATTGGCCATAATTGTATAGCTTGACAACAAAAGAGTCTGTTTTTAACGAGGGCGCTAAGATTGAATTTAATATTAATATGGCAACCCGATATACTACGACGGAAAATGATGAATTTAGATACATGCTATTTTTATTTATTGTTGTTAATTATCTCTTTGTCTACCTTAAATCACAATACCAACAAAAACCGTACGAAAATGTATATAAGTATCTACTCGTATGTGTAAAATTATTCAATGAAAACGATTACATTTTTAATAGTGTTGCTATTATTTTTCTTTAATGTCAATTGTCACCGCATCATGCTCTTTTTACCAAGCTATAACTCCTGAATTGACACCGAGCACCGAAGTTCGCCGAGTCTCTTGGGAACACTGCAATGCCATTAACCCGTAAAATAATGAATAACAAAGATGGACGCTATGTCTGCCTAAAAATTATAAAGCCAATGACCCATGCTTGTGAATTATTTGTTTGAATCTTTACCTCTAACTTATTAACTCTGATGTCATATACTCCTCAATGTTTAAAAGGGTTGTATGTATATAAAAGGGCTTTTATCATCATCATCTCAGCCGCAGGAAGTCCACTGCTGAACATAGGCCTCTCCCAAGGATCTCCACATTGACCTGCTGAAAGCGGCTTGCCTCCAGCGACTTTCTGCAACCTTAGCCAAGGCTTTAATTGACATATTTTGGGGTTTAACCAATTTACTCCTGCTCACGATAGATCCTGCAAACCAATGGTAAAACGGCTAGTGACCAACCGGTAACAAAAAAATCATCGCACAGATAACCTAGTCAATTGACAGGACATCAGCGTTGTGGGCTTTCCTAGGACGGCGGAGAGCAAAGAACTTGAGTCTCACACCGAGTAATGGCACTGGAAGGTTTTGTCTTTAGTCTTTTGTACTCACATCCTTAATAAATTGTAAGAAATACTAAACATAAAATTCCTCTTCTTCATCAGCCACAGAAGTCCACTGTTTAACCTTTGTATTTTCATAGTGATCTGCGTAGAGCGCTCGGCATCCAGGTTATTCTTGCAGTTCTTAAATAATAGATAGATATTATGTTAAATATGATATTATGTATGTATATATAATATATTCTTGTAATATTTATTACTTTACACCTGTTTTGCGCCTACTTTTATTTCTCTGCACCACCCAAAGGTTGACTGGGAGAGAATGCCTCAGGCATTAAGTCGGCCATTATACTTTGCACATAAATCATTAATAAATAAATAAATATTACACCTATTTTACGAAAATTCCGAAAAAACTGGTTTGTAAAAAACTGTGTCAAGGAACTCAGGGTCAATATACGTGGAAAAGTTCAAATTTCTATAGATTAGCGTTATGCAAACTGTGGCCCTGACGGAATCGAACGTCGACCCGCGCGCCGGTCGATAACCCATTACTTCAACGTACCTGCTTTAAATTCCGTATACTTTCGTTTTGATACCGAATTTCATGTAATGTTATGCAACTATTGTAATAGGTAGATAAATACTGGCTTTTGTTTTTAATTTTGTTTTTGGCATTTATTTCCCCTCTACGATATTACCAATAATATTCCAACATAAACGTTTTCATGTAAAATGTTTTTTTTTTTTTTTATTGTGGCCCGACATAGTGGCGGCATTGCACCTGCTGGTAAGCGCAAATGCCGCCCAGGCAGAGTATCCATTGGCATCGGATGGCAGTCCCATGCCAATGGAAACAATTATGCCGGCCTGCTAAGGTGCCTCTTCACACCACGGCGGAAGGACCCAGGATTGTAGGAAGGAGGGAACACGTGAGATGGCAAACAATTCCACAGCCTGACGGTGCGGCACAAAAAAGAATTAGAGAACCGTTTGGTTCGCGCCGGGATGGTTTGGACCGACAAGCTGTGGCTTCGCAAGCCAGCCCGCGTGGTTCTGGTAAGGAATGGAGAGGAGGGGATCAAGTTGAACAATTCCTCAGAGCACTCCCCGTGATACAGGCGGTAGAACACGCTTAGAGAGGCGACATCCCACTATATGTTGCTAAAATGAGACCTTATGACTTGCACTGTCAAAGAGTTATCAGAACTCATGTAGTGCGAAGCTTCTTACTCTCTATGCCCTAACTTTACAAGGCCTAACCTCGCAAACTCTATAACTATATCTAAAAGATTTTCAAATTAATATACAGTATGCATTGTAGAGTGCATATAAATGTCAAAACAAATATTGTGTATGCCTGTTATTGGCACGTATACTTATATTAGACCAATTGTTACATTTACTTTAAGAGTATTAGTATACTGTGCTGTTGGTGTACCAAATATAATAAAATTAAAGAATACACTAATTAGCTAGGCACAGGTAGAGCACTGTGGAAATCCTAGACTTAAACTCACGTCTCATTACACAAACACAACTTAGGTCCTCAATCCATGATACTGGGTTAGTGCGGACTGGGGGATTGGAATCGCGAACTATCCCGGCAGCCGACCGCTTCGTTTCTGACAAGCCACCGTGCATTCATATTCGTAATTGCTGATCTTTAAAAGCAAATCAAATTCTGATAAGTTTACAATTTGAAGATAATATATTTTTTATGAAGTGTAGTATATTACTCAAGTACGACGCAAAATGCAGTTATACATAATTAGCGCTAAATATATCAGTTTTGTTAAGGAAAATCGGTTATGGCTGCAATTCTCAGGAATGGTAAAAATCAAACAAATTCCCTGTAATTAATTAAAACTTATCGTGCATACTAAATAAAGGTAAAGTATTTACCGCAAACTATGCTGCATTCATTGACTTCCCTATTTGACTATTGACTTCCCTATTATTTGCCTATTATAATATTTAGATTAGCGAAATAAAATATAGATGTCCAATTAATAGGAAAACTGATATTAACAGGATATTTATTAAAAGGAAATTCAAAAAATACGCGTAAGAATACGTTCTATCATTAATAATATATTCAACCTAATATTTCATTTAGATTATTGGGTGACATACAAGGCTGTACGATCCTTCGACTTTTGCCTATTTTTTGCTAATAAAAAAATAAAAAGAAGGCGGCAAATGAAATTGCTCTTATTTTTTCAGTGTTATCTATTAGTACGATATCCGTCCGTTTATAATTCCGGGCGCGCGGCACTTTCGCGCCGCCGCGTTGTGCATGCTACGCGCGCGCCCTGTTTAGTGAAACTACGAAAACTGTTTGCGCACTTTCTGACCGGATACGGATGCGGCGAAAAAATTATTTAACACAAACATTACCTAAGCAATGACGTGAAAAATGCCCGGGTTGACGAACTTTGGTTCGGGTGTAGCTGTTTATTTTTATTTAATATTAACATGTCTTTGGGGTTTTAGTCAAATGTTTGTACGTTTGTCAATATTCCTTAAATCTGATTGGAGGTTTTGCCTTGGTAGAAGACATCGGTTGACCTTTTTTACCTAACTTACTTGTAGAACCTAGTGTTTACAGTTTACCCCAAATTATTATCGCATCTATTATGTAGATGGAGGCAAACAGATATAGTCGATGTTACATTAAAAATAGTATTTATTTATGTTTTATATACACTATATAAAGAATTAATGCCTAAGGCATTCTCTGCCTGCCTTTGGATGGTGCAGAGAGAAAACAAAGCAGTTAAGTAGTAGGATTGATCTTATACCCTAGCTCAAAGACAGGTAAACTATCTGCGACATTAACACATAACAGTATAAGTGAGTATAAACTGCATTGTAACATACGTGATACGACAGGAAGTGTTTGCGCAACACATTGCCGGTGTTATTACCGAGCCTTGAACCTGGAAAATGCGGCGCGCGGAACATGCCGGTTCACATTTATAAACATTCATTAGTGATGTAATCTAGGGATATGACTATACGCACGGATCAACGGCCGTTCTCTATAACATATCTATCTTTAAAAAGATATTTCATTTGATATTTCGATCCATTTTATGTTGCAGTAAACAAAAATAGAGCGGTTTGGATATGGTATATATATCTATTTATAGATAGCTAGGTAAGATACAGCTAAAACAGTGAAGGAAAACATCGTGAGGAAACCTGCATACCATAGCGGTTTATAAGAATTTATATGGTATGTATGTCCGCCAACCCGCACTGGGCCAGCGTGGTGGACTATATGGCCTAACCACTCTCAATCGTACTGTCGATTGTAGAGTAGGCCCTTGCCCTGCAGTGGGACGTATATGGGCTGATACAGATACAGATAGGTAAGATAAATACATATATATACGAAATACGATTTAGAAAGAAACACACATATATATGTATTCTTTCTTTAACAAAGCGTAGAATTGTACCGATATAGTAATGGTAGCTATTATAACCTTTTGTTAAGGATAGATAGGATATAGATAATGGCCGTAAGACTACCTTTGAAAAGAGTCTTAAATCCGTCTTAGTAACCCATAACTTGATGGTAGGTCTCTTATATCTGAGAGGCGGTCGAGTAGGTGTCACCGCAATGTCTATTTCTCCCGCCAAACCGCAGTGTAAATGCACTGCTATGATCCGTTTTGAAGGACATTGTAGTCCGAGTAACTATTGGAAATATAGATACTTAACATATTATGTCTCAGGATGGCGAGAGCTGTGGAATGCCAAGCATTGTTTTGTAATAAAAGGTGCTGTTTGGTCTTGCTACTATTTTTAAGGATCGTATCGCTTTCCATCAGGCGAATGGCATGCTCGTCTCGCAGTTCATAGAATTAAAAAAAAACAGTAATCCACTTCCTACGTAGTCGTAAATATCGAGTTGCAAATTTCGTCTGTGTTGAGTGCAATGCAATGTGCGTTGGTATAATTTTGTCGTCCTACGAGAGATATATGTGACAATGGTTTTTCACAAGTGGATATTTTTGGACTAAACTCTATTTCAAACTAAGGGATTTTGATGATATGGAATTTAAAAATATACAATTCTTTTTCAAAATTTATTCGGATTTTGAAAATTTAAGATAAATTCATCAATAAGGTTAATAAGGTTTAATAAGTTTTTTTGGTCTAACTAGACTTTTGGGTTTGTGTCGGATTATTTATTACGATGGCTCTTTCCAGGATTTGAACAGTATTTATTCTTTACTTTTTATTATTCCTTTCTATTCTTAATTATAAATTCGTTATTTCTTTAATATTGTTTTTACGTCACAGTTATACTGTTTCAGCAAAACATGACTGGCAAAAACTTTTCCTGTCTCCGGCAAACTTGTCATAACCCACTTCCTCCGCAAATTCCTAAGAAAGACTTTGCACCCAACATTAATTTTCCAAACGGAATAAAACCATTATAAAATAATTATTCGTCAATACGAAAACATTCCGCGTCGAAATTATTCCATGACTCATGTGGCGCGATCCCTCGGGTTAGGGAAACACGAATGACGTCATAATTGTGACGTCATCGGCCTCGGCAGAGATCGAATGTTGCACGTCACGTAGCGAATTTCGCAATGATTTGTATATTTACATAATTTGATTATGTTTATTACAAATTGAGTCATAATTTTTAATTATGTTTATCGTGATTCAATATTACGACGGAGTCTGAAGGTAAACCGTTTTAAATATGGGGTTTGAAACGTACCTCTTTGGTCCCAACTCTTTTAAATTCTTTAATTAATTACGTGGTGAGTTCAAGAGAGCTTGGTGATTCCTAGAAAACTGCCCATTTTTTAGCAATCGGTATAAAATGCGTGGTATTGATCGTAGCTTATCGGAGTAGAAGTTTTTAAAAGTGGTAGAGCCACGCTCTCCGGTCCGCTATTTATGTGTCTGGAGCGGTACAGGAGAACGACGTGAAGCGACAGCTTTGCTGTTGAATTTCGTTAGTGCAGATAATTTTATTTTGTTATTAAGCTTTAAGCTTTTTGTAGGTTTGTTACATTCATTTCGATAACATTAAAAAAATACAAATGTAAACATATACAATTACAGTTAACGATTTATATATGGCCTTATTCATAGATAGTTTTAAAACGTAATAAATAAATAAACAAATGAATAACACCCAACAGTCACATACACAGTCTTGACCCCACACTAAGATCGAGTCTTGTGTCGTGGGTATCAGGAACTACGAGAGACTTTTCGGTCTCACAAACACCCAGACCCGGAAGAAATATTTGTGGGCCGCACAAACATTTCTCTCGGTGCGGGGATCGAACCCGCGGCCTTTCTTTTCACTGGCGGCGTATAACCAACTGCGCCACGGAGGCTGTCAATAACTTTAAATTTAGTCAGAGCGGAGAAGGCAAAACATTCGATAGCTAAAATAGGTTTTATAACTGTCTATGAATAAGGCCGTCACTAAAATATTGTAAAGAATAATGCCCATTCATAGATAACAATATAGTAGATCCCGATACCGCTTAAAATTTATTACAGCATTTATGGTTTCTCCTTAAACATTTTTGTGTTTTACCACGAGCGACAGCTTTATATAAATAAAGTAATTATCATCATATTTGACATTTTGTTCATAGAGCTGAAGGCAAACAAAATATTTTTATTGGACTTAATTTCTCCAAAAACCTGGGTCGCACTATGCACTAAACATGTTTATATGTATGGAAAAATACCATACACAAAAAAGTCGGTTCCATCGAGGGACAAAAATCTTCGCACCGATTCTGTATCAGCCCATATACGTCCCACTGCAGGGCACGGGCCTACTCTACAATCGATAGTATGATTGAGAGTGGTTAGGCCATATAGTCCACCACGCTGGCCTAGTGCAGGTTGGCGGACTTACATACCATAGAAATTCTTAAAAATCGCTATGGTATGCAGGTTTCCTCACGATGTTTTCCTTCACTGTTTTAGTGCGTGGTGATTGACTATCAATACACACATGACTCCGAAAAGCCAGAGGTGTGCCCTGGGATTTGAACCCGCGACCACCGTGAACAGCCGCGTCCGGTCCGTTTACCAACAGGCCACCACGCACTTTCACGATTCTAAGTTTCATTTTTAAATGGGCATTCTCCTTTATTAAACTAAGCAGGTAAACTCACGGGTATAAGTTAGTTATCTAATTAATGCATAATAAAGGGTTGTAAATATCTGCGTCATGCTCGTGCCGCGCTATCCATGTTTATGTTCAAGGAAGAGTATTTGCGTCATACACGTGTTTCGGGTTTTTTGCATTATGATTAATGTAATGACCAACTTTACGGTTTACCTCAGTGTTTTCTTCAGTTTTAAGGTCCCTCAATATACCACAAATACCTTAGAGGAAACTTTATACAATTTTTTTAATTCTTTTAATCAACAATTGGGAAAAAACTTTTTAGAAGGAAAATGACTAGTAAGAATAGATATCTTTTGAATTTTTTGTGTTATGTGTTACTGACTAGAAGGTCTTTGAGGATTTTGCTCTATTTTGAGGTTACCTATAGTTATTGATGAATGATCTACGCAAATATAAACTCTCCGAAAAAATGTCTACATATTCAGGAAGTCTTATGCTGATCAGCCTTCTGGAAGGACATAGCGATTTGAAGTGGCCTGTATCTAGCCACTTCTTGGAATTTTATTTAGGTCATCTATCCTTCCATTCACCTTGATGGTGGTCCGACGCTGCGCCTGCCAGATAACCTTTCAGTTTCTTCTTTCTCCTTGCGTATTCTTCTCAATTCAAAGGGTTGTGACATCCTTACACCAGCTTCCATTATATGATGTCACGCCATCGATTTCGACTGCAACCTGTATGATTTCGTATACCGACGTCAAGTGTGGTGACAATCTGATCGGACCATCGTACTGGGTTGCGTCCAAGTGCTCTTTTACCCTCCACCTTTCGGTTTCCTTCTCTCTGCAGTCATTTAAGCATGACTGAGAATCATGGTCATCATTGGATGCATTTAGAGTGGATTATTTGTCCTCTCGTGGAGGACACGTAATTTATCGGCGAGTATAAGCTGATTCAATAATTTTCTCATTGGTAGCATTGCTTTCAACCCTTTTGCTGAGATAATGAAGTGTAAAAGAATAGTATTTCTTTTATTCATTTTGTATTATTGAAACTTCAATTATCACTGCAACTCACAATCTGCCTTTGATTTGACCGGTTCCTGTTCATTGCTTCTTCCACTAGTTTGTGGAATCTGGTGGGAGTCGAGTCCTTAATCTGGTCTGTCCATCGGGTTAGCATTCCTGAAGAACGTTTGCCTTCGTCGTTGCCAACAATGATAATTCTTTCTAAATTCTCATCACCTTTCCGTACAATGTGTCTGAATTATGCAAGGATACGGTTTTCAGGTTAATCAGTCTTTAATTTTTTTGGGTTATGTACCCTTCCCACTGCGACTTCCACATACTAGAATCTGTCTAATATCCACGTGTACGGAACCTCTAAATCTTCCGCCCCTTCACTCTTGACCTTTTTATAATAAACATGTCTGCGGTATTAGCATTACTGAGAAATGTAATTTTATTACTTGTAATGCATTGATTGAACTCTAAAGAAACCACGTATTTGTCATGTCTTGTGTGAATGAGGAAACACATGTAACAGTAATATTCCTACCCGAGAATCAAACCAGCGTCACTTGGGGAGTGTCTTCTAGTTCTTCAAACTCTAATAAATAACAATTTTAAGAATTAACGCAGCCTAAACAGATGATTTAGAAGTTGCAGGAAATCGATGGATGCACACCGCTTCCAACAGGTCGATATGGAGTTCCTTAGGTGAGGTCTATGTTCAGCAGTGGACTTCCTGTGGCTGAATAGAGATATATAATGTGGGTCGCTCGGATTGCGGCCACCGTACGCGATGGTCAAAACAAAAGAAAGAAAAATAAAGTATGTCTATATCTTAATAAAAAAATACACCCACTAGACATATACATAGTCCTAGCCCCACATTAAGATCGAGATTGTTTCTTGGGTATCAGGAACTACGAAATACTTCGGCCGCACAAACACCTAGACTCCAAACAAATATCTGTGGATCACACAAATATTTGTCTCGGTGCAAAAATCCAAATTTAAATATTCTTTATTCAAATAGTCTTTCATAAGATCATTTAAATCGTTAATTTCTGCTATTTCTTTCTGCTGGTGCGAGGATCAAACCCGCGGCCCCATGTTTCATAGCTGGTTTTCTAACCAACTGTCCCACGGATGTATATCTATAATTGACTAAATGAACGCATTAAATTAAACCTAAGTTGTGAATTCTGTTATTATTATTGTGAATACTCTTTATCACACTGGTTTTGGAAGGTGCAAATTCTCTAACTCGTTCTTCTCTAGTTAAAACCACTTTTTGTACGTATAATAAAGAAAAAAATATTACTCTGAATGATTTGTAACCTATTATGGATTCTGTCTGTCTGTCTGTATCAGCCCATATACGTCCCACTGCAGGGCACGGGCCTACTCTACAATCGACAGTATGATTGAGAGTGGTTAGGCCATATAGTCCACCACGCTGGCCTAGTGCGGGTTGGCGGACTTACATACCATAGAAATTCTTAAAAATCGCTATGGTATGCAGGTTTCCTCACGATGTTTTCCTTCACCGTTTTAGTGCGTGGTGATTGACTATCAATACACACATGACTCCGAAAAGTCAGAGGTGTGCCCTGGGATTTGAACCCGCGACCACCGTGAACATGTTGGCAGCCGCATCCGGTCCGTTTACCAACAGGCCACCACGCACTTATTATGGATTAAATTAATAAAATATTTTATGCATTTATCATTACAATTTCCCGAATGGTTGATGTCAGATTGCTGGTGGGAAATACATTAACTCAAATATTTTAACGTATGAATTTTCTACAAACACCAGTTGTAGTAAACACTGCCTACGGGAATAGCATGATATAATTTTATTCACTAATTCCTAATATGGAGTTTATAATTTACAATACGTGACGTAATCTATAGCGTAATACATTGTTCTTTCATTGTAATAAGTTTGTAGGCATTACCTTGGAAATGTTAAGTTAAATAAAGTGCAATGAACCGTTGATATATCTAAAGTATTTGGTTGTTTTGACGTTGGCTACGAAACAAGAGGCCACGGGTTCGATCCCCGCACAAAGCCAAATACGTGTCTACAGGTATTTCAGTCAAATTCATTGCTGAACCTTCTGCAAGAATTTCCAAAGTCCGATGATCACTTTGGTCCCTTAAAAGGTCTAGGTCGATAAATCATATGAATTGTTCAAATATTTTCAGAATTACACACTCGTATTAACAGCGTCCTGGAGCGACCAACAGTTATATTGTTAAGTAATATATTAATTAATATATTAAGTCAATTGCTATTCTTTCACACTATTTTAGTTTTAAGTGGGCTATTTTCACACTTTCTTTCCTTTTTTCTGGATTATATACAGATAATGATATTGAGATAGTTGGGGCCATATTCTTTCAGATTAGCCTTTCATGGATGGATTCGTCTACCATAGAATTTCTTGTAAAAAATCTTCCTCACGATGTTTTCTTTCACCGTTAAACAGCTTGGAGATTAACTATTATCAATTCGATACACTTCAAATAAAGCATGAATAATTCAAAAACAAAGTGCTGTGTTAATAGACTATTAAGTAAAACTAATATGCATAAATAAACTGCTATTTTATTGAAGCTGTTTTGAAAGTCAAATTGTTAGCGCGATGTCAAAATAATTTCAGGTTATTGACTGCTGTTAGAAATTACTTTATGCCTATTGTAATTTGTTTAGATTATTAGGAAATTATTGGCCAGCAAAAATTAAAATATTAACGCCTGCAACCCTGAGGGGTAGACATAAGTAAACTAATGATATTAGTTAGATCGACATTTAACGGAGATTGTCCGTCCAAAGATACGGTCGGGGGCGAGATTCGATAATCTCTCGATTCGATAATGGGACTGTCTCATTCAACTCGTACGAGATTTCTCAAAGGTTTGAAATCAGCTCATAAGAGGTTGCTGTCAAATGTCAAGTAACAGAAAAAGGAAGTGTATTGCACCCTATGACGTCATCACTAATACAGTACGGGAGTTTGAGTGAGATAGTTTTCTTTTAGTTATCATTAAAATACTAAATTTTAATGCTGTTTCATGTTAAAACCCATTTTGACACTGTTTCGATATAAATGTTTTAGTGTATAGACATCAGCTCTTATGTACAAATAATAAAACAATAATTATATAAAATTGAACATAGAATACTACCGTAAATATATAGTTTAATGATATCAATACCTCCTCCAATTTTAGAGTAAGCTTATATATTTTACCTGGTTTACAAGCTGAACAATTTATTCTGTGAATTTTTTACGCTTCAAATTAACTTAACGTTGCTAAATTGGTATTTTAATTAAATAGGTGTAAAATTCCGCGTCCAGGGATACCCTTATGTTTCCCATAAACGATATGAGGCTAATTTGAATACCGTAGGTACTTATTAATAGTGGGAAGCTGTTGTTTACCGATTATTTAGTTTGTTCGCAGAAGTATTAGTATTGAGAATGGATCGTGGAGGAAAATGGTGTATGGTTAATATTTCATTGTTATTAACGGTTCATAATCCATTTTGATAGTAAAGGAATTTAAAATTAGTCATTCATTATTTTTAAAGGAAAAAGTAACAAGAGGCTTTTTTTTTAATTGCAATAAATGGTGAGACGAGCATGTCGTTCGCCTGATGGTAAGCGATACGACTGCTCATGAACAGTAGCAAAATCAAACAACACCTTGAATAACAAAGCAATGCTTGGCATTCCACTACGCTCGCCATCCTGAGACATAAGATGTTAAGTATCAATATGTCCAGTAGTTACTCTGGCTACAATGCCCTTCAATCCGAAACACAACAGTGCATTTACACAGCTGTTTGACGGGAGAAATAGACATTGCGGTGGTACCCACCCAGATGGCCTCTCAAATATGAAAGACCTACCACCAGTCAACCAGGCTAACAAAATATGAGTTACAACTGATGCATATTTGAGGTAATAATTATTCATGTGACCATGTATGTGGCCGCTGGGTGTATTTATTTATTTAATTTAAGAGAAGAATGATTTTTATTATTTTGAGAACTTTGAACAGCAATATTTGTTATATATATGTACAATACTTATGTGAGTATGTATATATAATAATATGTATTTATATATTTTCATTTCATTTGTCTTTATTTTACACTGCCCTTTCTTTTTTCCTACTCATATATCCATCCTATGGTTGTCTGGCAGAAATTGCCTTAGATAAGACCGCCATTTGTAATTTGTTGTTTTATATTGTCCATAAATGTTATTCCTTTTTACTGTGTACAATAAAGAATTAAATAAATGTTAAATAAATATTGTAGATAGCCTGTAGACATCTTTGTTGCATAAGTTAGTAGTGTGATCACTCATGGGTGTACTTTGATGTATGATTTATTGTTTAGTAGAAGGGGGGGGGGGAGGGGAGTGAGTAGCTCATTATCAAGTCTATTTCAGTCGTGATAGGTGAATGAATTTTCATATACTCAAGGTTGTTTAGGAACGTTTATTGGAAGCATCAAAATAGTTTCATTGAACTTAAAAGATTTATTTTAATAGTATTTTGCTTTACAATTAACACAATTACCGTAGTTACAAATTATTTATTTATTTATTATGTGATAATTTATTAATTAATAGTAAACAATTATTATTGTTAAACTATGCCACATATAGTAATGTTTTACTATAGAATTACTTTAATTCCAAATTCTACATTACTCATAAAAATTGAGTAAACTATGGAAATATTTTTGGGGCGGACATGAACGTGGAAAATAAAGCTCCTGAGGCGTTATTGAAACAAATTAAAAGGGATCAGCAGCTGCGTATTATTATTAATTTCAAGGGATAGTCCATGGAATAAAAGTATTTATTACGGATTTGGTTTATTTATTTATATTTTCACATTTAATTTTTACATTTTAACTTCCCGGTGACGTTTCTACCACTTTACAGCTTTCGTGAGAGAGGTATTAGTCATCCGCTCAGTGACTGATACAATATAACCCTTATTTTACAAAAATTTAATTAAAAAGCATTGATTTAAAAACTAAGGATAGGCTTAAGCGCTTTTAACTTTCAAAAACTAGAGCTGCATTGGAGCGCGCGCACCACTTACGTCGGAAAACTACGTGCTTTCCGCCCTGTGTATATTTATGTCCATATTAAATTCGATCGCTGGATGCAGGCCGCTTCCAACAGGTCGATGTGGAGATCCTTGGTGGAGGCCTATGTTCAGCAGTGGACTTCCTGATGATTAAATTCGATCCCATAAAGTTTATTCCCAAAAATCCCCGTGATATAAGGAGGAAAGAAGTCTAAAACTTGTCATACATTATGAATCGCGGCGGTGGCGGCGTGAGTCACGGGTTGCGTAACGAGTCACCGAACCCGCGACCTTCGGCCCACGTGCTCAACGCGCGTATTTTCGAGCCGTGGCCCGTGATCGCTGTTTTGTTTTCTCATTGACACGTGATGTGATGTGATCATAATGGAATTGGAATTCCAGATGTTTGTTATGGAATGGGATTTTATGTGCTACGATGAAGTATGAAATATTAAGAAGTGCATGACATATTTATTTAAAAGTAGTAAAAGTCGTTTTTAGTGTAGTTTTGATTTTATTTATTCTTTATTGTACCTACATGATTCAATATAATATACAGAAATAAATAATAATAAAAAAGTGCAAATGGCGGTCTTATCAATCTAGGCAATGATTTACAGACAACCATGGGATGGATTAGACAAGAAGAAAGAGACCTGCCCTCTTTCACAGCTGTTTAAAAAGAAACCCAAGGATTTGGGAGTTAAATTCAGGATTACCTACTAATATATTTTTGGGTTTCAACAAATTCTGATCTAATATATATTTAAAACTTGTAAGCAGTACATACTTATATTTCATTAGTTAAACTATTAGTTCCAGGCAAAATAAGTTGTATGACGACAGGTATTTTTAAATTATATGAATCATCATATTTTTAATTCATTAATCATTCATCGGTTCGTTTTAAACTGAACTTTCACGACGCTACAAACTTGTATAATGAGCTTTCCTCTGTGGAATTTCCGGACCGATACAGAACCTTCAGAGCAGAGTATAGTTATTGCATAGTCACAATTAACATTTTATTCCCTACAATCTGTTCACAAAAAATGTAGCGAATGCTATGGGTATTACATATCCAGTGTTCTAACTGAAAATTTTAAGATACATCTTCACGCAGAAAAGTATAATAGCACCTTTCATAACATATCCTAGAATCAAGGGCCCTATGCTAGAATAAAAACAGTTCTTGAACAAAATTGGGAATTTTCTACTGGATACATTCAGTATGAGCCCATATACGTCCCGCTGCAGGGCACGGGCCTACTCTACAATCGACAGTACGATTGAGAGTGGTTAGGCCATATAGTCCACCACGCTGGCCTAGTGCGGGTTGGCGGACTAACATACCAAATAAATTCTTATAAATCGCTATGGTATGCAGGTTTCCTCACGATATTTTCCTTCACCGTTTTTAGTGCGTGGTGATAGACTATCAATATACACATGACTCCGAAAAGTCAGAGGTGTGCCCTGGGATTTGAGCCCGCGACCACCGTGAACATGTTGGCAGCTGCATCTGGTCTGTTTACCAACAGGCCACCACGTACTTTTACATTTATACATTCATATAATAAAAAGTTTACGGTAAACATCTAAAATGTTAAGTTAGTGTTAGTTGTGATAAAATAACATTTCATCTGGAACTAAGAGTCTCACAAACACCCAGACCCGAAACAAATACCTGTGGTTCACAAGTATTTGTGGTGCGGGGATCGAATCTGCGGCTTCAAGTTTCAATACCGGCGTCAAATCAACTGCGTCATGGAGGCTGTCAATATACTGAAGATATAAAAACAGTAAGTTATAATGATATGTTATTGTAATAGGCAAAACAAAGGTGTTCGACCGCGGTGTCAAAGAACTCTTCTAATAACACAGCGTAATAACATTCAAACAGCATCAGTTTGTACAGGTGCTGGCGTAGTTGCATGGTTTTCAGTAGGGCAAATGAAAATATCTGGTATAGTTGAATGGATAACAGTAGGTCAACTTAGTATTGTTTTTGAAAGCGTTTGGCAGATGGTTATGTCGACTGTGAAACGAGATTCCAGGTTTTTAATCCCGGCACAGAGTGAAATGTTTATTACTTTACAAATATTTACTGGTAGGTCTCTCATATGTAAGAGGGAATCTACCCAGATTCCCTACCTACCTACCCAGGTGTAACCGCAATGTTTATTTCTCTCGACAAATTACAGTATAAATGCACTGTTTTGTTCCGGTTTCAAGAATATTGTAGCCAAAGTAACTACTGGTCATATTAACTTCTTATGTCTGAGGATGGCGAGCGTTTCAGGTTGTTTGGTTTTGCTACCGTCCATGAGCGGTCGTATCACTTACCATCAGGTGAATACCTAAAATTGGTGTTAGAACTATGTATACGACGTTTGTGTTTAGTTATTTTTTGAAGTGATCATAAGCAGTTTATTTTTTAAGATTGGCAGAGTTTTGCTATACCTAGTTAATGCTGGAATAGCAATGGCTCGTTAAAGTGATTGGTGGTACCAACAGTCACATGCATAGTCCTGACCCCATATGAGGATCTAGTCTTATGTTGTGGGTATCAGGTACTACGAGAGACTTTTCGGTTTCACAAACACCCAGCCGGTGCAAATTCCAGGGCACCTTTCTGACTTTTTGGAGTCATGTATGTATGGATAGTCAATCACCACGCCCGAAAACGGTGAAGGAAAAATCGTGAGGAAACCTGCATACCATAGCGATTTGAATGAATTTCTATGTGGTATGTAAAGTCTGCTAACCCGCACTAGGCCAGCATGGTGGACTATATGGCCTAACCACTCTCAATCGTATTTTCGATTGTAGAGGAGGCCCGTGTCCTGCAGTGGGACATATATGAGCTTATACGAAGTGCAACAGTAAAAACATTGTCATGAGTCAATATGACGTGTTTTGTATCATGTACAGCAATTTACTGGCAGAAACCAGTTGAATGGATGACAAATCCCAGGTTTCCTGTAAATTGCGCAATGTTTACTCCAGAAAAAAGCCTGGAAAAGGGGCGTTCTACCTACAGGATACCAAAAAACATGACTGCGGTCGATGTGTAACACTTGTTTATGTTACAATGAAAACTGTCTGCGTGAACTCAGGTGTTTGTTTTCCTCAATGTTTACTTTTATGAGAAGAGTTGTTGCGGTCTATGTCGATTAATAAAGGAAACAATATTGCATAATTTTTAATTTACTGACATTTTTAAAAGGAAAATTAGTGTGGGAATGCGCGCGATGTCATTTTCCTTGTAGATACAGTTTGCAAGGTTCGTTTAAGTGTTGTTTTATCAATCATGATTGTATAACTATCTTCGAAATGTATGTGGTCGCGATATCTAAAAGATAAAAATACAGGAAATTTTCATCACTACAAGCATTGGAAAAAAAAGTGGCAGTTTCTCAATGGTAAAAGTGTTCCTACTCTATTTTATTACCCCACATTGATTGAAGATTAAGCCCATGCTCTGCAGTGAGGCGTATATGGGCTGAAACAGTACAGTAGGAGCTTAGCAGAGAACTCGGTGGGAAGCGATCACCGTCCCTCATGGACCTTCGCAATGGCAGTGGAATTTTAGAGGCTTTCCCGCCCACACATTGCAACTCCTGCAAGCCAGGATCAACAGCATACAAAAAATGGCACCGAGCTTCTGAGCTCGCCGAGTTTCTTAGGGACACTAGCTTGTCTTTAATCTGCATCGAAATTAATCAGAAAAGAAGGAGATAACGTAGAAATGGACAACAAACTACTGGACATATTGAAACTTAACATCTTATGTCTCAGGATAGTGAGCGCAGTGTAAAGCCAAGCATTGCTTCGTAATTCATGTTGTTTTTTGGTTCTGCTACTGTCCATGAGCGGTCGTATCGTTTACCATCAAGCAAATTGCATGCTTGTATCGCCACTCATTGCAATAAAAAAGGATGTTTTTATTGGAATTTAATCGAGACATGATCCTAAAACGATTCACAGCTCATCTGCTCTATCTCTTCTAAATTCCATACATTTAATGAAGAATGATTAATATTAAGCTCGTATTTGATCTAATTGGTTGAAGTTCAAAGGGGTGGTGGGGTGAGCGACCTGGAGGCAGGGTCACGTCTGTCTAGGGACGTTGCACTGTTCCCAAATATTTAGTTTAATCTTTTTTAGATATTTGCTTATATCATGAGTGGAATGTGTTTAATACTATATCTAAAATTAATATTTACGCCATCTATTGTTCCAATATAGAAATTGATATAGACTTTTTCCCACCAAACAGCAGTGTAAATGCACTGTTGGGCACAGCTGAAGGTTATTGTGTCCTTCAATCCGAAACAGACAGAATAACTACTGGACATATTGATACTTAACACCTCATGTCTCAGAGCGGCGAGCGCAGTGTAATGCCGAGCATTGCTTTGTGATTCAAGGTGTTGTTTGCTACTGTTTATGAGCGGTCGTATCGCTTACCATCAGGAGACCAGCATGCACGTCTTGCAATATAAAAAAATGAAAACAACTTTATTGTGACAACTATTTGACAATTCAAATAAATTAATTCGATTTAACATTTGAGTCCCGGTTCTTCGTTATAGAATGCGTGATATAATATTAAAGTATTCGTATTCCATGAGAGAATCACATATGTACTTACTTCATGGTAAAAACGTGTCATATTGACCCGAGTGGGTTTTCTGGCTGGCATTAGTATGTCTTTTGAAGGTTAATCGGTCAAGATGAAAAAAAAAACAAGTAAATACATCATAAGAATATCACTTTATGTAATACACGTGTACGCAAAAAACACCTCAGGCATTAAGTCCGCCTACTTATTGTTCTGTATAATATGAATCTAAATATATATAATTATGTTAAACCTATTTAAATGTTAAATAAAAATACAATTTTATTAAGCCACATATTCTCAGAATCGAACCCGCACGCGCAGTGCTTCCACCGCGCCCACCGTTGACAATGGCGTTACGTAATCACCGAGCTATCTAATGTTTTATTTTGATTCGGGTTCACTGATCCGAGATGGGCGGGGTGAATGACCGCGCGTACACTAGTAATAGGAAAAATTTGCGCGGCGCAAAGTTCATCAAGTGTTTGTGGAAGGGGACATGAAAGGGAGTGTGGGGGTAAAGTGGGGTTGGGATTGCCTTGTATTGTTTTATACCCACGACTATGTGGGATGATAATACTACTTTTAATATCCCGTATTGCAAATCAGTATGTGGGACATACATATAGTGGGATTCTGTTTTTGAAGAAGTTTCCAATAATTAAATGTTTCGATAGAAAGAAAACACCAATATGGGTGTAATTTCACGCCAAGACGGAGATTAGATGTTGGACTGTTATATTACTAGCATTAAGCCTTAATTGATTCTATTGCTCGAGAAAGGTTTGTTCCAACCCCTTTATTATAAAAAACAGCTAATCAATCACATAAATGTAAATTAGTTAAATCAATTTAAGAGGAGATAAAACATCCATTAAGTTTTGCTATTCATAATGGATTCTTTTATTAATTAATTAATATTGCCACTTCGCAGAAATAAGTGATTTCATTCGCTTGACAGTTATATCAGACGTTTAGCTAACAGACATTTCGCCATTTTTCGGCTTAAAATTTTCTCAGACAAGGGATTCGGCCATGTAAAAGTTAATGAGTTGTTAAATACATAGTTGATTAGTGTATTAGTGTGTAATAGGGAATATGCACGAGACTCCAAAATAAGTCAAATATTTTTTGTTGTAATCTTTATTGATATAGAAATATATCAATAAGATATTTTTTTAAATTCATCAACTCTAAATCGGTAAAAAAAATACTTAAAAAATGACATTTCAAAATTGCCGCGCAATTTTTTCGAAACGTTTGATAAGGAAAGTGACGACAGAGTACACTATCTTATGAAGTTTTAGCTTGTTGGGTGTATTGTTTTACGTTTGTTTAAGAGTTATTTTGTGTTTTCGTTGTATTATAAAAAAAAATGGATTATTTTGTGACGAAATACAGTTATGTAGCAATTAATAAAAGAAGCTTAATCCAAATACTACGTTGCTGACATAGTAGACTCTGACGTCACAGCGAGGTCGCGCCATAATGGCGTTTAAATGCTTCGAAACTGATAGCAGTTTTTATTATTTTTTTGTATTTTTTTGATTGATATTTATAAAGCCTTATATTTTTTTCTGGTAATGTAATAACATACAGAATCGATTAAAAATATAAAAAAATGGCATGCATATTCCCTATTAGTTTTTATATATAAACAGCGTTTAAAAACTGCGTTAAGTCCTCATGGATGAGGGGGCATATCTATCCACTGTTTTTTCACAGTCATTAGTCAATAGAGATAAATGCTTTCAGAAATATTACAAATCGTATCCTAACAAAGAACTTAAGTTATTTTGGGAATTAATCAATAATATATATACACATTAAAACAAAAAATATTTTTCCAAATCAGTTCATGCGTCTTAGAGTGACACACAAAAAAGCCGAAAAATTGAGAACCTCCTCCCATTTTGAAGTCGGTTAAAATATAACTAAGATTTTAGCAACAGACAAACATCTTCTGGGTACATACGTAAATATCGCCAGAGTGAATACGTGTTATTCAACTTTGTTCTCAAAATAAAATACATTTTGGAACAGAAGAAATGTACGTTTAAATATATATCTTGCGCGCATTTCTAAATTCGCGTAATCTATGCTTTTGTAAAAATTACCGCATATCGGGGTCATTGGCCCACTTTATCTATCGCTTTGGGAAAGCCACGTGGTCTCGTATCACGAAAGGTCAAATACATTACGGTTTTCTAAGTATTCTTTACTTATAAATTATTTTAATAATTCGATGGCATGGAAAATGAGTAATAAAACACAATTAAAAAAAGAAAATTAGACTAACATGGTCGATACGGAACCCTTTTTGGTGCAACAACGTACTCGCGTAGCTTTAAAAAAAATAACTAATGTTATTTACACTGTCCGAACAAAATTCAAAATAAAACTGTTGCAAAAAAGAAAATAATACCAAACCAAGCTTTTTTATTTTAAAAAAATACTAGAAAATTATTGCCACGAAAGGTTTAATTCACTATGATTTAAAGAGTTCGTAATTTTGGCTAACTGACCTTGTGCAGGAATTCTTTTCTAGGTTGATGCTATTCATCATAAATGACATAATGGCAACATTCATTTCAAAATACGCATTACTATTAATTTATTCTGAATATTTCACGTTATATATGCAAATATTTATTCTATAAGCATTAACGCAATAAATTCCTCTCGTACATGTGTTTTTTAACGACACGTTTACATGAAATGCAATGAAAATGAAAGCTACAATGTTGAATTAAAAAAAAATAGAACATTAAATTTAATTTCTGTTAGAAAACAGTAAAATTAGAATAATTAAAACAAAATCGATATGCCAACGACATTGACTCGTCACCGAAAACCGTCTAATCACAGAGTCAATTTGCGAGCTGTAAATTAAAAAGTTACATGTATCCTATTTGCCCTCATTTGAGTACATTCCATTTTCGCACGCACACACGCAACTTTTCGCCCTGTCGGTACACGAATGTGTGTGTGTGCGAGTAGTGTACGTACACTGACGGAGCGTCGCGACGTTGTGTGTGTGTGTGCGCAATACTGAGGGTCGTCGACCGGCGAATTTTCGGCGGTACGAAATAGGTGGGTATTGCACAATTTAGCGTAGTCCGATAGACCAATGTAAATTGACCTGTGGAAATTTCCCGGGGCATGTACTGTTGAGGTCAATCTATATTGGTGCATTTTTTAAGACTCGTTAAATATCTTAAGTACTTATTGACGTCATAATAGCGTTGTGTAATGTGGGACTAACCTCGGCTAAGTGTCACGTCCAATATTATAACAAAATTGTTAGATCATTTTGTAAGAATTATTTCAGACAAAGTTCACAGGAATTACAGCTTTCTTACGCGTTTTATCAAAAGCGTAGCAATTTTCCTTCTTCATGCCACTCCTAAACTATTAAAGGATGTCAAGGTTTATCGTCAATCGATCAAATGATCAAGCGTTCTCAAAATCAATAAATTCATTCTCAATATGAATTTAAATTACAGTCACACACGGCGCTGAGCCTTCAAATACATACTGTGATTACTCGTATTATGATGTAAAGAAAAATATATTATTCAAAATAAATATTTGTTTAGGTACTGTACTGTACCAGCCCATATACATATGTACGTCCCACTGCAAGGCACGAGCCTCTTCTACAATCGAGAATACGATAGAGAGTGGTTAAGCCGTATAGTCATTTGTCTAGATAATTGGTACCAAGGATGAACAACTTCTTACTAGCTTAGCTCAACAATTAGCTTCTAACCTATCAAGCTACATGCACTTTTATATATATTTGGTATAATTCATGATTTATCTCAAAATGTGTGTGATGTAACGAGTAGCTCTAATTTTAGCATTATAATGTCGCTATGTAAACCTCTTATCAAGAAAGATTACGGCAGTTAAGGTGCTCGACCTCTGTTTAAAGAAATTTATTTAATTAGTGAAAATATTACAAGGAAAATATATGAAACGAGCGTTATGGATACACTGGGATAATGTGTTGCCGACTCATCAAATCAGGAAGGTAGCAGGAAGGGAAAAGGGTGGGAAGAGTAAAGGGGTGTTGGGCATCTGGTAATATCATTCACCGAACGAATATGACAGCTAAGCTGTCGCTTAATGTTGATTTCCTGTGAAACAGTGGTACGACCCCGGACGAGCCTGCCCATTCATGCTGCGTCACTTCCAAAGAGGCCACTTACCACTTCTCTATTAATAAGATGGCTAAGAGAACAATGATGTTGGCCTATTAAGATTTGGAGGGCATATACCATAGATCTTCTTATTAAGATGAATCTAGTAGGCAGGTTTTCTATAAAAAAATGACTATTATTGTGCCTGATAATACTAACATATTTCTGAAAACCAGAGGTGCCTTGGGCTCGAATCTCTAATTTCTGTATTGCCAATCTTACAATGTTTAAAATTCAAGCCGCCAATACTAGAGTTTCAAGTACCAGTGTCTACACAATATAGGCAAAATATTCATGTTTCGTAATGTGAAATATTAGTAAATATTAGATATAGCGCGGTTACTAAAGCGACAGTCTCGAGTCAAGGTCCGTTTGCAACAGTTTGTTTCGCAAAACGCAACGGAACGCAACACGTTGCGTCAAATGTTATATGAAAATAAATCACTCTTGTACTACATTACTGGATTTGCAATGTTTAGTATTAATAGATTTTATACGTTTCTGTTGGCCGGTAGTTTTGTAAATTGTATTTTGGTGTATTCTATCAACTAGGTTTTGATAATATAATTGAGTTTTTCGATATCATTTTAAGATTGTATACGTATAAAAATACACAAAACGACTCCGAAAAGTCAGAGGTGTGCCCTGGGATTTGATTGATTTGCTAAAATTGGAGCATTAAAAACCCTCCTTTTTGTTTCTCCCATCCTTCTTGCATGCACATTTAAGAACAAGAACGCAAGTGAAATAATATACATACTATTTTGTTTTCTGTAGACGCCGACCAACCGACGTATTAGATAATATAGATAATGCTTTGTTTAAATAAATTATTAATAGATACATATCAATGAAGTAATTGTCCGTGTATAAGATTACTCGATAAAAGTAAATTAGGACGCTCCGGTTATTTATTTGGAATATTTTTGTGATAGCATTCAAAATGACAGTGATAACGCTTATCATACTGAATAGATAATGTAAATGGCACAAATTGATATTTTTTTTCCTTTTGCATGTTTAATAATACGCCTCATCACGTAGTGATAGCATGTATGTCATGAACTAAGAGGTCATGGGTTCAATTACTCGGTCTTTGTTCTTTTTGCATAGTTTCAGTAAATAAGGATCGGTTTGCCAGATAGCGAATATCGCCGCCCTTGGAAATATATGGAACAAGAATTTTAGGGCTATTGAAATGAGACGAAAAAAAAATGTTAAAAAAACGATAAGTGGCAACCCCAGCGAATGAAATACGACAACAAAGCTTAGCTTAGCTTTGAGGCTATTTTATCACTTCGATTGAGTAATTCCTACAGTAGCCCAAGGTAAATGTAATTTTATACGATTTACAAATACGATTTTTATACTGGTGGTAGGTCTCTCTGTGAGAGACCGCCTGTGTAGGTACCACCGCAATGTCTATTTCTCCCGCCATACATTAGTGTAAATGCACTGCAAAAATATATACATAATATGGAAATATATATTTTTAATTTTTATTCATGAATGATAGTTTCGGTGGCGTAGTTGTTTACAAGTCGGATTTAAATGAGAGGCCGCTGGTTCTATTCCAGTATTGACATGAATTTGAATATCAACTATTTTTTTAATGGCCTGTGAGACTTAGCACCTCGAAGTTTGACACCAACCATTCTAATGTGGAGTGAGGACTATGTATGTGACTATTTGGTGTATTTATTTCTTTAAATGGCTATGCAAAGGTATAAATAACGTTTTATACAAGTATATGAGTGTTTGTTTTATAGTGAAGAAGGACGAACTATTTTTAAAGCTTTCAAGGCGATGTGAGTGAACCGAGGCTGTAAAATCACATGCATGTTTTATCTCAGCACTGAGATTTTAGTATGTACAACAAATGTTGTATTCGGGTTAATCGATTCTCAGGTTGAAATTTTTGTGGGAATATTTAGATACATTGTAGGAACTAAAATAGTCTGGAAGAAATAGTAAGAAAAATATTTTTAGTTTTAAATATGGAAAGATTAATATCGAACCCGCGACCTCCCGTTTACATTCACATATTGATCTTACTCATCAAGCTCTTTGATCATAACACATAACCATAAACCCTCAGTACACACTTGAATTTAATTTCGTATTCACTATTTATATCATTAATAGTATTTATGGAATACGCGTGGGCTTAAGGCCATTGTCGGGCACTACTAGCCGTTCTATGGCGGGTAATGGCCACCTTGCTATTTGTAGGCCACCCACACGCTTTCAGAATATCGCAGTCTTCATCCGCATACCGCGGAAGACCTAAATAGGTCAGTAGTATAAAAATCAACAGCAAATCATTTTAACTGACTCTATAAAAGAAATTTCTAGAAAAATCGAAATGTGCGTAGGTGTGTGAACGAAACGTTGCCCCCAATAAAGACCAGTATAAGAAGACCTCTGGAAAATTATTCGCGCGCCCTACGTTTCTTAGATTTAGGGTCGTGCGGGAGGAGTGCGCGGGTCATTATGGTTGGTCGATAGGGCATTTTCCTTAGAGAAAAACGCCCGAAAATATTGCTGGTCGTTGAACTGCAGGCAAGGTCGACGTAGCAAGGTCAGCGGCCGACGAGTCGTCGCCCCGCCGTCGACCAAAACACTACATTGATTGAGGGAAAAAAATGGCGTCCGATGTCGCTTTAATATTGGTGTTGCGTCATTGTGATTTGTGGGTTTAGACTGCACGATTATTTTTAAAAGCTAATTGTCTGTGTGCACGATCTTTGTCCAGAAAAATATTTTTACGTCTAAAACAAACAAAAGTTTTTTATAATGTTTGTTCACTGACTTCTGAAAATGCATTTACTGACCTAGGCTTTTTCACAAGCTTAAGACAAATTTTCGACCAGTAATTTGAACACAAGAAATCATAAATTAAATTTAAAAAAAATTAAGTTACATATTACGTCTTATTAATTTGAAATGGTTATAAAATTAATTCATATGTTTATTTAAAATATTATAAATAACATTTAAATTAACACCATTACAAGAATAATAATAATTTATTTTAAATTTATGTTAAACAGTTGCAGCCAAATATTTACATTGTATGTAAATATAGATGACATGAAATTGAATATCATATATATGTTTATACATTTTAACGCAAAATTAATAAACAATACAATATTGTTTCTGTAGTTTGAGGCAAAATAAAAAAAATGAGCACATGTTGTGTATGCTTCGTATGAGGTTAAATAAATAAATTAATTGTCAAATTACAAGTAATAATTATGGTTCTGTACAATGGTTTCTTAGTTTACGAGAATTTTAAACATTGAAATTAAAATATTTTTACGGGTTCTATTGCGGATTAATTTAATTAAATCTTTGTTTTACTTCTCGATACGTTACACTAATAATTTTGATGAAAATAACGATTTATCCAAATAGTTTTGTTGTGCTTTCGTGTTTAGTTGCAGTCATTGTCCTGGGTTTATCAATCTTCGGAAAATTTGTACCATAAGATATCTTAAAACGTTTTATTTTTTACATAGTAAGATTGAATAAGATTGTTTCGCTTTATTTTTATTTGTACATGCAGAAAATATTAAGCTTATTTTAAATGCTTGTTTTTTTTTCTTTTCTTATTAGTGTTGTAGGCAATTAAATAGCCCTTATGACAAGTCTGTTTTACAAAATAATTTAATGGATACATTACAGCCTCCGTGGCGTAGTTGGTTGGACAACGGCTGTGAAAAGAAAGGCCACGGGTTTTGTGTGGCCCACAAGTATTAAGTAAGTAGTTTCGGTGTATGTGAGACCGAAAAGTCACTCGTAGTTTCTGATTTACACAATTCAAGACTAGACCTTAGTGTGGGTTCAAGACTATGTATGTGACTGTTGTGTGTATTTATTGATTATTTTATTAACACTTGGTATCTTGATGATAGTCCCATAATATATAACGAACATAATGAGGTCAAAAGTTTGATACATAGAAGGTGAGTACATTATTAGTTTTCCCGACCTATGCAAAAAAAAATCTTAACAGCTCATTTATTTTCTGCCAAAACCAAGCCAACAAAATCCAATTCTCAATAAACCTGTAAATAGATTATTGAGTTTAATATCGGTAAAGTAACACAGATTCTAATCTGAGTGATCCATCAATGAAGTCAGCGAATGCCACACAGCTATTTTCGGCTCCGACGATCTGTTCTCAAGAATAGGATTTTGAACTTTCGCGATGTGCGTAGGAACGCTGTACAGATAATCACTTAAATTTCATTATAGGCGAAATTCTCTATTTTTAGAAATTCGTGCTAGGGTGGGACAACTGTATTAGCCCGATTTAATTTATTTCCAACTCCTATTAATTTAACCTTGTGGTTGATTTCGTTGCGGGTTAAAGACATTCCCGGAGACTCACTGAGCTTCAATGCTCGGTGTCATTACAATGCGTGCTTCTGCTGATCCTGGCTTACAAGAGTTACAATGGTGGGTGTGAGGGCGGGACAGTCTCCATACGTCCCACTGCAGGGCACGAGCATCCTCTACAATCTAAAATACAATTGAAAAGAGTTAAACCATATAGTCCACCACGCTGGCCTTGTCCGTGTTGACGGACTTTACACACCATAGAAATTTTACAAATCGCTATGATATGCAGGTTTCCTCGCGATGTTTTCCTTCACCGGTATAGTGCGTGGTTATTGACTATCTACGTATGTATACGAATATTCTACCAGGTATAGAGCCTTCGGAAATCTCAGTCACCAACTGACACTACAACTGTACTGTTACGTCACATTATTTTCCTTGAGACATGGCAGCCTAGTCAAATCGACCCATTGGTGCTACAACTTTATTGAACTACAACTCAGAATATCACATATATAGTCCTGACCCCACGCTACGATCTAGGAACTAAGAGAGACTTTTTCCCACAAACCCAGACAAATGAAAAAAAAATTGATTATACCAACCCAACATATATACCTTAGGCACATGAATAGGCTGAAAGCATAGTATTATCTCTTTCAAAGGCACATCAATTTGTAGTTCATAAATATATACTCAATAAAGATAATGTATGGCAAATTAAACTGCCATAATGTCTATTACTAACAAATGACACAATAAGTATCACGTGACTTCAGCGCAGATGACGTCACAAATTATTCATTACTCAACGTTTATGGAATCAAAGTCATTTAACGTAAGGACAATGAACTTACACCTAAATAATGTCACATGGGTGCTGTAATTCATTCGCCATTATGTTGAGGAAAATATGAAAATACTTGCACGTAATTATTTATTTCGTATTTCTTTACTCTGGTGATTCAAATTTGGAACTCGAAATTCAAATTCAACTAATGAGAAATTATAAACAAGCAACATTTTTAAATTTAAATCTCGAACATCTAAATTCAAACAGAAAAGCAAAACCTTTTTAGTAAGTAATAAAATCCAATTTGTTTCTTTTTTATTTAATTACAGTGATACAGCTTATTAAGCCTGTTTGAATGACACTAAATATTATAAAAATAATAAACATTAAATGAAAACATGGCTAATTTAACCAACATCCCTCAGCTCAATTGCTAAATGACTTAAAGTAATATCATAGTCTGAAATCTGTAGCGCAATGAACCGCAGGGTTCATCGGCACATTTGAAGTTTTGTAATAAACCGATATATTTCAGTTACAGCCGCCTAATGCCTCGCGTTTTTCATTCGGACATTGACCTCCAAAAATTGTGCTATTCGGGGATTGAACCCGGAACGGTTGGTAACTAGGCCTATTTACTATAATAAGCCTAACGTGATGTGCAAACGTTAGTTCAGTTAGTAGGTTTATGTGTATAAATATTTATGGAAGAAAACGCCAATTTTAACAATGTCTGAATACTTTTTTGAGGATGGTTTTACGGCTCTTTTGTGGAGCAAGTTTTATAAGTTGCCATGTGTTTTTGTTTGTGTAAGCATTTATAACTCAGCAATTAAGTATTTTTGCGCTAAAGCACGGTTCCTGAACATTTAGATAAATATTTCTACGCTTTTCATATTATAATTCCTCAATGGATATTCTGGATATTAGTCTTTCTCATCGTTCATTTTTTTTTTTAGTATTACCATCTTATGTATATCTTATGTGCTCCTGTGCATTACGTGGCTAAACGCTGGTTGAGAGTAAGCCCGCAGATTTTTTTTCATAATAACATTTTTTGTTAATTTTTCGTTTTCGAAACAAGTGGTTATCCGATCCACAAGTATATAAAGAAATACTCCTAATAGTCAAACACTAATATAGAGTCATATGTGGTATTAGGACTATGAGATACTTTTTGGTTTTACAAACACCCAGACCCGAAACAAATATTTGTGGATCACACAAATATTTGTCTCAGTGCGGGGATCGAACCCGTGGTCTCACGTTTCGCAACCGGCGTCTAACCAACTGCTCCACGGAGGCTGTCAATAAATTATATGTTACTTGTAATGGTTTTCCTTGTCCTCTAGTCGTATCAGTTATGGGTTTGTAAGATCGAAAAATCTGTCGCATTTTATAATACGACATAACACAAAAAACTTAGCGTGGGGTCAGAAATATGACTATCGAGTGTATTTTCTCAGCCAGGTGTCTATCTAACGCTATTCTCCGCTGTTTTCGCGAGGTTGAACGTCCATCCGGCGTGTTACTGAACTGTACGACCCAGTTTTGTTTTATTACATACGCAAATATGTACGGTTATGATGGATTACTAATATACACGTGATCACTCGCACGCGGACTAGTTTTTGAATTCTAAAGAATTAAGGAATTGAACTTTGTGCAGGAAATAGAAGTCCGCGAATTGACTGTGTCCGCACATATTTGTTTGAGGAAAAATTAATTCGCATTTTGGGATTCGCATGTTGGTAATGAATTCATGATAACATCAAATTATTCATAATAATATAAGTCCATGTACGTTTTTAGGAAATGTTTAGACTTTAGGTACCCCTCCACGATTACCATGTGGAGTGGCTTCTATATAATTAAAATCTTGTTAAGAGTTGTCAAATATACTTTTCCTCAAAATGTTTTCTTTGAAACGATTTCCTTGATATAAAGAAGGTTAGTAGTACTTTATGACAAATAAGGCACATGCTTATTGCATACCTAAGTGAATATAAAAGCAGGAGTTTTACGCAGAAATTCTTCGTATTATAATATGGGATTAAAAAATTTGGTTATTAATAATATTTTTCCAGATGGTAATTTTTAAATTAAATTTAGAATTGACTATCTAACCAGTCAATCCTTAATTTTCTACATCACATATCTGCGAGCTATTCTATCAAATATATTTATAAGCTATGAAATAACATTCAAATTAATGGCGCAGTTAGATTTTTTCGATACATTACGTGTCGTGCGGCATGACATCACTGAGTTGAAAACCCTACCGCCGAACTTCTGTCTAATTTAGGCAGTTCAGTCCGCCATTTTGTTTCTTACTAATTGATTGATTTTTTGATTGCCGGCTTATTGCTGTGACCTTATTTTGTTATTGTTTCAATATAAATAAGTGATTGTTTTTGTTTTTAAATTGTTTTAACGGCTTTGATTGTTCATGTTGTGGGTGTCTGATGTAAGCAAGGATGTAAGCGTCGGATGACATTTATTAACAACTTTGACATTCTTCCCCTAGTGAGGAAAAATTATCATTGAACAAAATACAAAGCAATTTTTATCTCCTAATAACAATTTAAATCACGCTGAGAATATGGATTATGGCTATTTCTCCTGCAAAACAGCACTGTGTGTTTCGATTTGAAGGACATTGCAGCCAGAGTAAGTACTGGACATATTGAGACTTAACACTTAAGTCTCAGGATCATGAGCGCGGTGGAACGCCATTTATTTGTATTTATTTGTAGTTGTAATTCATGGTGTTGTTTAGTTTTGCTATAGTCCATGAGTAATCGTATTAGGCGAATGCCATGCTCGTCTCGCCAATCACGACAATAAAAAAATTAGTGAAAATGCAATGTCCAGTAGCATTAAAACCACCTTTCATCAAGTTGATTAGAGGATTTCAAATTATAGTATATTATCCTCTTAAGAGGCTAACAATTTCTAACGATTTACATCGGGTCATTTATCTTTATGGTAAAACATGAAATAATGTGGCAGCCGTTTTTTGAGATCTACTTGAGATTTTTTGTACCTATCGTCCGTCATCACTTTAATAACGTTATAAGACTCCGTGGTGCAGTTGGTTAGTGGACGGTGAAATAAGAGGCTTCGGTTTCGATTCCTGCACAGAGACAAATGTTTGTCTAAAGTCTGCGTGTTTGTGAGTCCGAAAAGACTCTCTTAGTTCCTGACACCCACGACACAAAACTCGATTTTAGTGTGAGGTCAGTACTAGTGACTGTTGGGTGTACCTGTACCTGTATCAGCCCATATACGTCCCACTGCAGGGCACGGGCCTACTCTACAATCGAGAGTACGATTGAGAGTGGTTAGGCCATATAGTCCACCACGCTGGCCTAGTGCGGGTTGGCGGACTTACATTACTATTGGGTGTATTTATTTTTATTCTATCAATTTCAAGTAAGTTTATTTTATTATTTTCAAAGTATTGTTTACTATAAAATAGTGATTTGTAACAGGAAAAATAAATTCAAAAGTGCATGGCGTTATCGCTATCGGAGATCGGTTCTGTACAAACATATTCAGTAGATCTTGGCAGAGATAACTTGGAACTGTGGGATATGAGAGATCAACTTACAATGGTTGGACAAGTCAGTTGCATTGTAGACATCTGCCCTTTAAACACAAAATGGATGTTAAAAAATCTTTGTGTAGTAAAATAAAGGTATTGAGAATTGGATTTAAGGTTTGATATAGCGGCAAAAATATATATGCCAAAATATAAAAGAAAAATAGCAATTTTATTAAAACTAAATTCATAAATACACTCAATAGTAGTTTTGAAATGTATGCAAAGGGTATACTCAAAGGCAAATTTTGGGTTTTAGAAGCCTCGAGATTTTTTTCGCTCTCATCAAACTCAAACTCAAAAATAGTTGATCTTTGTAGCGACTACAAACAGTAATAATTTTGTAGTAAGTAACTACAGTTGGTAATATCCTAAAAACAGTGCGTTACCACGACCTCGCCGCCACAGCGCGGTCACCGCCCGGGAAAGCGGCCGGAAACGAGTGGAAAGCGAGTGACGTCATACAGTTAGCTCATTGATAGTGATGGGTTGATTGTAGTGTAATGGTGCTTTTTTGTATAATTATAAATATAATTTTACTGCTGGTAGGTCTCTCATATGTCATAAGCCTGGGTAGGTACCACCGCAATGCACCGCCAAACAGCAGTGTAAACTGTTGTGTTTCAATAAGAACATTGTAGCCAGAGTAACTACTGGACATATGGAGACTTAACGTCTTATGTCTCAGGATGGCGAGTGCAGTGGAATGCTATTGCTTTGTAATTCAAGGTGTTGTTTTTGCCACTGTTCATGAGCGGTCGTATCGCTTACCATCAGGCGAACGACACGCTCGTCTCACCATTCAATTTAAAAAAAAACATCCTTATTCATACACACTTATAAACCTATTTTAGCTATCGAACGTTTTGTCTCCTTCGCTCAAACTAAATTCAAAAGTCATTTGAAAGAGACATCTGTCGATATCTAAAATAAGTTTATAAATTGTCTGTGAATAAAGTTGATATAGTTCTGATCCCACTTTATGATACAAATCTTGTGTTGATAGTATCATACATACATAAAGTCACGCCTTTTTCCCAGAAGGGGTAGGCAGAGGTGCCAGGACACCAACATAGATCCATGGTGGATAGATAGATGGATAGTATCATAAATAAGAGATTTATTGGTCACATAACACTCACCCGAAATAAATATTAGTGAATCGTATAAACATTTGTCGGGTACAGGAACCGAACCTGTAGCCTCTCAACACACGGCGCCACGGGTGCTGTCATATAGGATGTTAATCTTGCAATTTAAATAAGGCATAAGATATAATTACGTTGAAATAGGATGACAATAGGCCAAACCCTGACAAATCTTGGTATGGAAATAAATTAACATTATTTAATGTAATATCTGGAACCTAAAGTTAATAAGCAATTTCTACTAATAAGTTTGAGTTGGAAATCCCCTGACACACCTCTTTTCGGAGTCATGTGTGTATTGATAGTCAATCACCACGCACTAAAACGGTGAAGGAAAACATCGTGAGGAAACCTGCATACCATAGCGGTTTATAAGAATTTCTATGGTATGTAAGTCCGCCAACCCGCACTAAGCCAGCGTGGTGGACTATATGGCCTAACCACTCTCAATCGTACTGTCGATTGTAGAGTAGGCCCGTGCCCTGCAGTGGGACGTATATGGGCTGATACAGACAGAATCCCCTACATTTTGTATGCACTTGCTTATCTCTGCAAAATAATATTTTCACAGTCGATAGCCCAATTCCTTAGGAAGATTGCAAGGTTGTTTTCATGTATTTTATTTCTATTTATTTTTATTTTAACCTTTCAAATCAGTACAGTTTTAAACAATGCTATTTCCTTGATTTGGTTTTTCCATAAATGCTTTATGGAACAATAGGTCTGAACCACACAATAGATTAGTAACTTGTTGCAGAAATGTCACCGCTTAGTGGTTATAGGGCAAAATGATGTAATAATCAATAATAGTCTTAAGTCCACAATATATTTAATTAAAATACTAGGGGCCCGACCCAGCTTCGCCCGAGTACAAATAGATTTCTTTACAATAATATGTATGTATTATACATATAAACCTTCCTCTTGAATCAATCTATCTATTAAAAAACAGCATCAAAATCCGTTGCGTAGTTTTAAAGATTTAAGCATACAAAGGGACATAGGGACAGAGAAAGCGACTTTGTTTTAAACTATGTAGTGATAAAAGCTAATTATAAATGTAACGGTAATTAATATAATTACCATCAGTTAACAAAAGATTTTTAATTTATAATACGTAGGATAAAGTACAAATTGTAAAATAAAGTTCGCTAACCCGAACTAGATCAACGTGGTGGACTAAAGTCAAATCCTTCTCAATCGTAGAGCAGGCCCGTGCTCTGCAATGGATGTGTATTATGATTTTTCTCCCGCCAAACAGCAATGTATATGCACTGTTGTGTTTTGGTTTGAAGCACATTGTAGATAGAGTAACTACTGGACATCTTGAGACTTAATCTTATGTCTCAAGATGACGTGCGCAGTGAAATGCCAAGCATTGCTTTGTAACTGGCTTTGCTACTGTCCATGAGCCATCGTATAGTTTACTACCAGGCGTATGGCATGCTCGTGTCGCCAGTCATCGCAATAAAATAAGATATATTTCACATCGCAATTAATAAAATTAATCGTATTTCAGGCAAATATTGTCTGCTTAATTAGAATATAATTAATGAGATGACTTTCATTCAACATTGTCAGGGTAAAGACATCTCTATCTGGGGTCAGTTACGCAACAACCCTGGCACCCGTTGCCATGGCAACCGCGTCGAGGTGCCTAACCCTGGGGTCAACGACTCCGCGTAACACTTTCCTCCCAAATTGAAGTTGTTGAACCCTATGCCAAATCTATGTTTTACATTACGCGTATTTATGGCGATTGTTGTTACAATATTAATCACGACTATATTACAAATGGGTAGGCAGACAATATGGATCTTCATGTTGCTAAATTCTGATATTATTTTTGCACCGTTCACTTTTGTACTCATCTTGTTGCATTTTTGTCAATTTCAAAGTACTTATTTGTACTAAATTGTAATAAATTCACCTAATACATATTTAGATGATTTTGATCCCACGATAAGATAATTATGTGTAAAGGGTACTTGAAAATATGAAGCACTTGTGGACATCACATCACCCAAACTTCCCGCCCGTACACTCACTACTGTCTACACTCTACACGTAGACTCAGAATCACAACAAATTCTTGTTGATTGTATCCGATATCCGATCTTATATTCGACAGCCTTCGTTGCGCAGTTAACTAAACGCCGACTGTGAAACGAGAGGCTACGGGTTCGATCCCCGCACCGAGACAAATGTTTGTGAGGCCCGCTAGTATTTGTCTCGGGTATGTTTGTGAGACCGAAAAGTCTCTCATGGTTCCTGACACCCATGACACATGAGACTGTTGGGGGTATTTATTTATTATTTTATAAATGTTTTTGTTGGTATAGGAATCGAATTTACGGACTCTTCTCACTACACCCTGAAAACAAGAAATAACAAATACATATCGAAATAACGAGTTAATTCAAAGAAACTGTATGATAAAAAATGTATAGTAGGTATGTTATTCATGTCATTGAGATTTTTAAAACATTTTTTTTTATTGCTATGAATGGTGAGACGAGAATGCCGTTCGCCTGATGGTAAGCGATACGACCGCTCATGAACAGTAGCAAAAGCAAGCAATGCTTGAATATTCAACGTAAAATCCGACCTACAGTAGGTCAGCGTAGTGGTTTATGTACCTAAATCAAATAGTTCGGATCGCATGAAACAGATCTTAGTATTTTTTGTACAAGAATTCATACAAGTGCGTCCACTGATCTGCATCGTTCGTATTGCACGAATCGGCAATGCCGTCCATGCATATCCGATCTCTGATACTGTGGACGCATTGTAAAAAATAATTCGTTTGATGCAGTGCGTCGGATATTTACGATCCGGAAATGTGGACACCTGCTTCACGCCGTGTAATCGAACAGTCTTGGTTCCAGGAGAGTCTATGTTGATATTGGGTGTTTAGGGTACCAGGTGCAATAACTTGTGATTATATTCCGACTAATCAATATTTCGACTAGAATGGTAATATCTAGTACTGAGGACTCGGGTTGAGCTCGGGACATCATTGCCCCTGAGTTTTCCTGTCAATTATGATGAAAATACGATGCTCATAGTTTGTGTATGAATATTGCAATGAAAAATATTTCAAATGAACACCGCTAGATGTCGCTACGTTACTCTGGAAATGTGTGTAATATTTTAATGAGAAATATCGTGATTTCTACAACCTATGCCAAACCAAATTTTGCTGGTCAAAATTAAATAGATACAAAATCGCTATAATTCAGTTAATAATAATAACAAAAAAGGGGTGATAAAATTGAACAACTCTTTACAAAGATATAGTATATTACAATAAACGCCGAGATACAGGCGGTAGAACACGCTTAGAGAGGCGACATTCCTCCGCAGTTGTAGCGACTAAGTTGCTCGTAACGTCTGCATCATTCACAATGTGGATGGCCCGCCGCTGCAATCCATCCAAGGCTTCTAGTAAGTACAGGGTGGAGACTAAAAGTTTAATGGTATTTATATACTTGTTTCGGTAGACTTGAGGCAGTGTAAATGGGTTGTGGATCGGCGGCAATAAGTATGATCTTTTGTTTTGGATGAAGTAATCAGCCGACACTTTCCTCATAGGCTGGCAATTGTAGCTTTTTGGTTGATTGTGTTTATGGGCAAAGATTACTACTTACCATAGGGGTACGCGTTTGCTCCTTCTCCCATGTACAACATAAACGTGCCGCCCGGTACTACAAATTGTGCTCGGTAAGTACATGGTAGCCGGTTGGTAAACGGACTAGACGCGGCTGCCAAAATTTTTATGGTGGTCACGGTTCAAATGCCAGGGCCCACCACTGACTTTTTGCAGTCATGTGTGTATTGATAGCCAATCACCACGCTCTATAACGGTGATGGAAAACATCTCGAGGAAAACTTCATACGATACCGATTTGTAATAATTTGTATAGTTCGTAAAGATCGCCAACCCACAGTAGGCCAGTGTGGTTGATATATTGTCTCAACCCTTTCAGTCGTTCTCTAGATTCAAGAGGAGGCCCGTGCCCTGCAATAGGACGTATGTATGTATATGGGCTAATACAGTTCAGTATAGTAGTAATAGGCCCTCCAACGTCTTGGGACAAAAATCCTTGGAAACATAAGTCATGAGTATTCTCTGCCCATTTCTCCATACAGATGTTATTGACGCGTTAAAAATAATGTAGCATTGCGTCGTAAAGCAATATGCAGGCGCATTACATTACCACGGAGTCAACAACCGTCCGAACTTCGATCAACCTCCAGAGCCGTGGGCGAGAATAACTCATTTGCATATATTATCTAATTTTGTAAAATTAAGTGCGCAGTACACGATACTGAGAAGAAATGACGTCACACCTTTATGAAGATAGGCAGAGATTATAATCGGCCTATCAAGGCCATGACTATGATTTTTATCTTGCCCTATTTTGACAAAACTTACATACATACGTAATATGTATATGTATATACAGGCCTTTTTCCCAGAAGGGGTAGGCAGAGGTACTAGCACTACTATAGGTGGCGAGCCTATAGCTATATCGGGCACAAATTCATGTCTCCGGGCTGACATAGAATAGCAAAATCCAATATCACTTTGCCCCACCCGGGATTCGAACCGGAGACCTCAGCTTTGCAATCGTACCGTAGTACAATTGCGCCACCGAGGCAGTTACAAAACTTCTGTGCGTAATTAAGATTAATACGTTGTGGATAATCATGGGCGACAGTGATCACTTACCATCGAGTAACCTGGTCGCTCGATTATCACTATGCTTTAAAAAAACTTATACGTACTGTATACCATAGGGGTAGGTAGAGATTATGTATTTCTCAATTTTAGCATCACTTTCGTTTCATCCACTTTCATAAATCACCTCATGCATTCTTGTCTGATCTGTCCTCTCAGGGTGTATCAGACCTGACCGTTATTTGCGGTGTCAATTTAACATGGATATTTTACTTGGTTCGCTGTATTTTTATGTTCCAGAGGCGAGGCATTTGCAAGCACCTTGGCTGAGAACAGAAAAAAGTTCTACAACCTCTGAATAAATTCAAAATGAACTTGAAATTGTTTATTCAATCATGTAAAAATATTTTTGTTATACAAAATGGTATTGCAAGCATAAATTGCTTCATAAAATATTTGCATAATGATTGCAAATTAGTTTTTTACACCAAGTCGTAGGCTTATATGTAGTTAATCGATTCATCTTGATACTGGCAACACTGCGTGGAAAATTACTGATTCCATTTTTTAAATGAAAAACAAAACATTTCCATCGCGATTGTATCAGCGCATTATGTTGATCGCGTATGTTGGTATATGTTGGTGGTATGTTGGATTATGTTGGACCGCGGCGCCGAGACGAGAGGGCAACGACGTCCGGCCTTGACGTCCGTTTCGTGAGTCGACGATGATTGTTATTCCGTACTCGTCGGCGGAACAGCGAGTGGCGTCGAGTCATTTGTCTCTAATTTTTTTGCACATTCATGAGTCGTTCATTTTTTGTTTTGATGAATCAGGATTGTGGAATTCTTATATTTTAGTTTTTGGCTGTTGACGCATGCTTCGCTAGAAATTATGGTTTGAAAGGAAAATTGTTTGGTAATTTGGAATCTGATCAAGGAAAAAGTTAAATACATAGATCAAATATACAATGAAACATAAAGTCACTAGATTCATTATGACTGGATTTCCACAGGTACTAAATATCAAGGATATTAACAAAAAATATCAATATTATACCTTTAGTTCTTGATAAACAACTAATTAAGAGTAATAATTACTGGTCTTATTCCTAGACGTTGTAAAATCCTTTTTGGACGAATTTTGAAGTTTGATGGAAGAAGCCAAAAATTCGATAATTTCAAAAATATATTTTAAAAATGTCTATGAACAAGGCCGTAACACTTTAGGTATATACATAAAGGATGATTTCAGCGCGTCTATTCTTTCAAATGACGCAGTATTTGGCATATTTGCAGGTATATAGATAAGTAATGTGTTAGTTCATTATTGTTATATAGTAACTACTGTTAGGTAATGAGATCATTTTATTTGTTGTGTACGTGACTTGCGTCTGATATTTTAATAATCTGTATCTATTTTGGCCTATATACCACCCACTGCAGGGGCTGGACCTCTTTTACAATCAATAGTACTCTTAAAAGGGGTTAGGCCATGTAATCCACTCTGGTCTAGTGCGGGTTAGCGTACATACGGTATAATTTTTACAAATCGCTATGGTATGCAGGTTTCCTCACAATGTTTTTCTCCACAGATAGGTTAATAATATATTTACGTTTACACGCCAACTGGTATTTTATAGGATTGAGATTAGAGAATTCAAAGCAAAGTTCTTTCAAGACTGGTGGTAGGTCTCTCATATGTGAGAGGCTATCTGGGTGGGTACCACCGCAGTGTCTATTTCTCCCCTCAAACAGCAGTGTTAACGCATTGTTGTGTTTCGGGTTGAAGGGCATTGTAGCCAGAGTAACTACTGGACATATTGAGACTTAACATCTTATGTCTCAGGATAGCAAGCACATTGGAATGCCAAAAATTGCTTTGTAATTCATGGTGCTCTTTAGTTTTGCTACTGTCTATGAGCGCTCGTATCACTTGGCACCAGGAAAATGGCTTGCTTGTCTATACATTTCAATAAAAAAATACTGTCGTGCATTGTTCTACGAGTGAAACTTCGAATAACCAGCGCTTCCGGTCTTATTCCTTCTCTTTCGACGATTAAACGTTTCAGACGTTCATTGCCGATAATCATATGCCACCACGTGATACGTTTGTTTGTTAGCCGGACTTATGCAATAAATTAATACGTAATGTCGACTCCACGCGTCTGTCTGTTCGCCCTTGAGCGCGGGCGCATTGTGGCAGGTCGCGACTGCGCACAGTCTTGTACAGTTATAACATGAGAACGCCACGATGTTTGCCGGATATTTTGTTAATTACGCATTCATTTCTTATGTATTTGCTGAAAATATTCGCTGATGAGTTAACAAAAGAATTCATGGAAGTGATGAACTGTTAATTTCTGTCACAAATGTGACTAGATACAATATTGCCTCACTATCATCATCAGCTATAATAGGGAGAAGAAAACTCACACAAAGGGTTGTGCATGACGAAGATAATATAGAGGGAGCGCTGGTACTTTAAAAACGTAGATAAAAATGGTGGCGCCGTGCCACCTTTTTCTGTTCTCTTATTGGCTGAAATTTGACAGGTTGTCCAACATGCACGAATTAATAAATAAATAAATAAATAATCAATAAAAATAAATTATTTAAAACTATTTAATACCACTCAAATTCGTTTTAAAAGGATAATATTTTATACTTTCGGTATAAAATGAATTTATAACCATTTGTTAGTTCAATTTTCATATTATAGGAGCGCTACCAACATTACGATCAAGAAAATGTCTACGTTTTTAAAGACGCAGATGTATGACAGCGCTTCCCTTAAGATTACAACCTTTTTAAATACCTGGAACTCTTTGACTTACGAATGGCATCGTGTTCGATTGTGGTGTATTATTTAATGTCAATACACGTAGGAATTGTCGTTTGTTTGTACATGTGGACGAACAAGGCCGTTGCGCAACGTGAATCACTTTGCAAATATCTCTGATTTTTGTACTCGCTAATATTTATGACGAAGCGTATTACAAATAGTCTTTATAAGCTGCTGAATATTCATTGCTATACTTAGACTTCTTCAATACATTGCAAAGGTAAGGAAGATACAAAAAAAAAATGAAATATAAATTAAGGAAATGTCATTTCGTAAATGCATGATAAAATTCCAGGATTAGTTAAACTTCTATGGTTGGAGCCATTTTAGTATATGTATCAGCCCATATACCCACTGCAAGGCACAGGCCTCCACTACAATTGAGAGTACGATTGAGAGTGGTTATTCTATATAGTCTATTTCAGTACTTGTAGTAGTTGTAGTAGGTAATGTGTGGGCGGTGTAGGCTTTCTCATCCCCCTCTTTCTCTCTCTCTCACTAAAAATCAGTTTATGTACACAACGTTCTTTGTCTTATATTTCGTCGCTATGCTTGGTTGTTGGCCTTGTGTTGTACAGCTGTGATTTGGTGAGGGTAGGTAAAAGTTTATTGAACTCTTAGTCCCAATGAGTAGGTTTTTGAACTCTTAATTCCAATCTGGTCTCACAATTTTTAATACGCTCATGTATGACATTGCTAAATTAAAAAAAAGGCAACAGCTATGTGCGTAGCCTTAGAGTATTTATAATATAGAGGGAGCGCTGGTACTATAAAAACGTAGATAAAAATGGTGGTGCCGGGCCACCTTTTTCTCTTCTCCTATTGGTCGATATTTGACAGGTTGACCAACATGTACGAATTACTCGGAAAAAAATATATAAATAGTTTAGGGCTATTTAATTAATTAAGCAAAATATACTTGCGACTATCAAGAGAATTTATAACCATTTGTTATTAATTAGTAAAATTTTCACTAATATAGATCGCAGCCAACATTACGAACAAAAAATATCTACGTTTTTGAAGACGCAAATTTATGACAGCGCTCCCTTTACATTATAAATACTCTAAGTGCGTAGCAGACGCTTTTACGAGAAATATAAACAAGTAATGAATCCAACGCACAAATAGGTACTTTTATATACGCATATATAAAATCATCATAAACTAGTATTTGTGCCAATAAATAAATGCGTTATTATCGACTTTATCATTTCTGTGCATCGTGAAAAAATACAAAAACGCGCCAAAAAAAAAACGTCAAAAAATGCAAGATGGCCGCCGACGGCGTCGCGGCCTCGCCGAGCCAGGAAGTGCATGTAATATCAACGAACTCCTCAATGTTACCCACTTCTGATGTGGATCCTGGTGCATGCACAAATATGCGCTTCGTTCAGGGCTGTTGTTGAATAATTTTCATTATTACGGCGAAGGTTTTGTTGAATTGTATAATTTTTTGGCACATTTATCTGTTATTTTCCCTTACATTTACAGGCATTATATTACAATTTATATGTTTATGTTTCAGTAAATAGTAAATAAGAAGATAAAAAACCTTAGAGAGCTAAATAATGTAATTACTAAACTTAACCTAAAAGTTCAATGTTTAAAATATTTTTATTTTTTAGCAATCAATAATATTTGTTGGTTATAAAACAGCAGCCCTGCATCCATTGTGTGTGTCCGCGTAATTGTTGACCTTTTAAAGCGAGATCTTCGTTAAAAAGTCGGTGTGTTGACTCGCATGCGTCAGCCATTTTGAATGTCGCCCGCGCGACCTTGGTCTTCGAATAATAACGTAATTTTCAGTGTATTCGTTCTTACTTGGACAAGGTATAATGAAAATTTATATGTAATGTTTGCATATTTATATTTTTATTGTTCATTAAATCGTATTCTCGCTGGAGATTAATTTGACAGTTTTGAATACAATAGGCTGCACGGAGCGATGCCCCGGCAATTGTTGCATTTAAAAAGTTAAATCGTACAGCATTGTGTAACTTAGGACAATGTTATGAAGCAATAAACATGCACAGATAGGCGACAGTGATAACTCAACGAGTTGTTTTAATAACAAGAGTATTATCCTGAACAGAAGTTCTTTAGATTAAATTAAAACTCTTCAACCCTTCATGACAGTAATTTTAATTTGTTTTATTGCAACGAATGGCGAGACGAGCATGCCGTTCGTCTGATGGTAAACGATACGATTGGTCATGGACAGTAGCAAAACCAAACATCACGAATTACTTGGTATTCCACTGTGCTCATCATCCTAAGACATAAGATGTTAAGTATCAATATGTCAAGTAGTTACTCTGTCTACAATATCCTTCAAACCGGAACACAAAAGTGCATATACACTGCTGTATAGCGGGAGGAATGGACATTGCGGTGGTACCTACCCAGGCGGCCTCTCACGTATGAGAGAGAGATACCTATCAGTAAAATCTTAGTAGAATATTATACGAAACGATTGATCATGACCGTGTAATATTCTCGTATTTGTGTCAGTCATTCACATTTTAACTTAAACAATGTATTTTATTTTATGACAGCCTCCGTGGCGCAGTTGGTTAGACCCGTTGTAAACGAGACTCTATGGGTCGATCCCCGAACTGAGACAAATGTTTGTGAGGCCCACAAATAGTTTGTGGGACCGAAAAGTCTCTCGTAGTTCCCGATACCCACACACAAGACTCGATCTTAGTATCAGGACTATGTAAGTGACTGTTGGGTGGGTGTATTTATTTATTATGGCCCCAGCCTTTGCGTTTTCCACTAAACTACTCCCAATTCCTTGTGGCGTCCTTAATAAATTCAAAATAACCGTCTGCTATTTGCATATCATCATGAGAGGGAAGTAGTAACTGCGAGGTCGGCGCGCGGAAGCGAACCTCGTGGATAGTAAAATGTGTTTACTTCTATAATTAAACGTTACATTTCATGATAGTGATGTCATTGCGAAAACACTTCGACTCTTCCGCGATGACTTGAGGAAAAGTCCCTTCGTTATGTTATATAATTAAACTAGTGGCCTGACCTGGCTTCGTCCGGGTGCAGATACACTTTTTCTTAAAGCATCTAATCGTCTTTGTTCATCACGGAGATTGTGAGATTCTAATGGTAAATGGATTTTTGAAATCGGTTGGATAATTTCAAAGCCTATTCATTGCAACCAAATAATCAATTATTTCCTTTTTATAATATTAGGTTACATCAACAAATACATCTGTATACAGTAAACTTACGCATTTTACCAGAAGGGGTAGGCAGACACCAACCAAGCAGGCTACCAAGACCACCTTTCGCCTTGTGAGTTCCGACCCATGATGTAATGGGGGGTGAGTCTATCACCATATCGGGCACAAACTCGTGACTCCGGGCTCATGATGAATAGAAAAATCCAGTATTAATTCCATAGAGAGGGGTTAGGCTTTTGTTCACCACGCTGGGCTTCTTAAAAATCTCAATGATATTCTGGTCTCATCAATATATTTTCCTGGTTATGTAATTAAGTGTCCATAACTGGTTATTACAGTGTCCAATTCTGGTTATTAAATTAACTTGAATATTGTTTACCGCACGATATTTACGCATAGGGTAAGGTTTTTTTACTCAAGGTTATTTTAATTCAATTGGTCATTTATTATTGGAGAAAAAGATGTTAAGAGTGTAATTAACTTAAGTGTAAAATTAATGGATACAATGTAATTAATAAGGGAGTTTGTTCCTTCTGAGAAAATTATATTGAGATATATCTGAGGGAGGTACGATCAAAAAATGTTATTTAAGATACTCGTTATCATCTTCTTTCTTAAACTATACTTATTGATTTTGAATCACATAAATATCGCCCAATTTTTTGAAATTCGAACAACACATTTCTTATTGTAGTATTCAACCTTTTTTTTAAGCCAACTCCTTGCAACCAAGGAGGTAAAAAAAACTCATCAAACCTTTTTTCACGGAAAAATGCCGACGTGCATATCATCGCGTAAGAACACTGTTTCACAAAACAATATAAATATGCGGAATTACTAGTTTTCCTCACACTGATGTTTACGACAATTATTTTATCTTGTAATCGTTATTGTCAGGCTTCGTAAACTTTACCTAAAGATACAATTGTTTACTATGATGTGGATGTTTTTATGATTATGTAAACTGTTGCCTCAGATAGATACAGGGTCTTGTAAAGTGAGCTAAGTGTAGTTCCAATAATAGATATTGCATTAATCCCGGAAAGCGCGGATATTCTTCGCAGATTTCACAAGGTTCTCTATCTTGTAAGGAAAATGTTACCGATTTAATGGGCTTATAGTACGAAATATGTGGGTATGTTATTCTTTTAATGTTGGTATTAATATTTATTTATTCTTAACTTATCGCTCTAGGCGATTTCTTACAGACAACCTTTGGATGGATGTAAGAAAAAGAGGGCAGTCTAGAAAATACTACAAGCTTTAATAAAATAATAATAGATAGATATTATTAATATGTAAACAATATATTATACATAATTATATACACTTATATAAATACACGTATAAATACTTCTGTAGATAAATATTAAATATTCATACATATATAAACATGTTATAAATTACTTTTTAGTTCAAGTGCAAGGAATTTTACTTTTCATATTGTCCTTTCAGAGAGTAAGGTAGTACTCGTAGTAGTGATCTTTAACCAATATTGTTGGTTTTAATTTTGGAAGACAAATATAACATGAATATGCACACCTGGTTTTTGATCGATGACTTTTTTATAATATAGAGGGCAAACAAGCATGCGGTTCACCTGATGGTAACTGATCACCGCCACCCATGAACATCTGCAACACCGTAGGGCATGGAGATGCATTGCCAGCTTTTAAGGTGGGAATACTTATTGAGACGATTTGGGACAAGGAAATCTTTACATTAGGTAAATAAATAAATACACCAAACAGTCACATACATAGTCTTGACTCCACACAAAGATCGAGTCTTGTGTCGTGGGGCTTGTATCAGTAACTACGGGAGACTGTTTCGGTGCGGGGATCGAACCCGCGGCCTCTCGTTTCACAGCCGGCGTCTAACCAACTGCACCACGGAGGCTGTCAACTTATGTAACATATTACTGTTATTGACAGCCTCCGTAGCGCAGATGCCTAATACTCCTTCCCTCTTTTCATTTTTTATCCTTCCCGCTCGTCTCCTGATTTGATGGGCCATACATCCATGACTCAAGATTTGTGGATGTTCATGGGTGGCAGTGACCACTTACCATCTTATTGCTTGTGTAAAAATAGTGTAAATGCGTTGTTGCGTTTCGGTTTGAAGGATATTGTAACCAGAGTAACTACTGGAAATATTGAGACTTAACATCTTATGTCTCAGGGTAGCGAGCGCAGCGGAATGCCAAGCATTGCTTTGTAATTCAAGGTTAGGTTTTGATACTGTTCATAAGCAATCGTAACGCTTACCATCAGGCGAAGAGCTTGCTCGTCTCGCCATTAATTGCAATAAATTGACAAATATCCCGCTTTCCCCTCAACATGACGGCTCCAACATGTTTTTATGCGTGATAGGTAAATGAATACGAGTATATTTTAGCGTTATGCGCAGTAAGATCATGTAAACAACGAAGCCGGCTCGCCTGACCTTCGTCAAGTTTCCCTTTGCTAATGAAATGTGTTGCAGACCCGAATTATCACATTTAAAAATCACTAATTTTACCTCATTTTTTACTGTGCATTTCGCTTCTTCGGTCTCGCGATTTGGTACAATATGTGAATGTTGAAACCTGGAACGATTCTCCGGTTGCATAGTTCAGTTTGCATCTGAAGTTTGGATTAATAAAAATATTTTTTTTTTCTTATTTCAGTTAGCTGTTATGCCAATTCCATCAGGTCGATGTGGAAATTCATGGGAGGGGCTTATGTTCAGAAGTGGACCTACTGTCGCTGAAGATGGACAGCAGCATTATCAGCGGAAGAATCTACGTCCTTTCCAATCCCACATACCAAGTGTGGTGAGTAAGGATATAACTCTATAGTATATTAGAAATCCTTAAAGATCTGTTTCTACATTTCGATGTGATTTTAGTATTCGGGCAAAGTGAATACAATGCACCTGGTGCTGAGTGCAGTACCAACCTAATAGCATATTCATCGGCGGGCAATAACCATCTCTCTTGTGTAAAAGTTCGTGGCGTCCTGTTGGTAACTGATCAGACGCGTGACATCATTTTCACGGTAGTAGCGGATTTCATCCCAGGGCACAGCTTTGACTTTTTGGAGTCGTGTGTATATTGATAGTCAATTACCCACTGTAACGGTGTAGGAAAACATCGTGAGAAAACCTGCGTACCATGGCGATTTCAAATATATGTGTGATTCACAGGTATTTATTTCGGGTCTGGCTGTTTGTTAGACCGAAATCTCTCGTATTTCCTGATACCCACGACACAAGACTCAATTGATCTTGATGTGGAATTAGAGCTGACTGAAAAATTCTATGTATATATTTATTTGTAAGAATTTCTACGGTATGTAAAGTCTGCCTACCCGCCGTCAGAGTGGTGGACTATATGGCCAAATCCCTCTCAATCGTACTCTCGATAGTAAAGGAGGCCCGTGCCCTGCAGTGGGATGAGTATAAGCTGGTACAGTACAGTAAGGTCACTGTGACAAGTTTTCATCACATACTTTACTATCCAGATACGAATGTTCCGTAAACTCAATATAGGTATTTTGAAATATATATGTAGATAGCCCGTCTGGGAATGGTTCGGCGTTGGTATCATTTGTCACAATTTACAAAGAACAAGCGTTGGTGGAACCGTATTGTCGAGTTGGCAACGATCACTTAGAAAATAGACTAGGATGGAATTTTGTTGTATTGGTTCTTATTATGGGACTTTAACTATTAAAATATGGGTAAATTATATACATGCTTTGACACCTATAAACAAGGAGGTAGGCAGAGTTTGTACTTTTCCAAACCTAAAAATATGCCTGGTACAAATTTCCACCCGAAGTAAGTCTTACAATAATTTAAATAATGAAAATGTACTTTTGCAAGTATTGCACTATGTACGTTTGCTGTCACTAGACCAACCAAGTTTCCGAGGTCGCAAATAGTTCCTGGATACATGGCTTCTTATAAGTTGCTTTGAGAGGCTTTGTGGGAAATTTAAAATAAAATTAAAATATTTAAGAAATTCAAATTTTGAATTACTAGCATAATATGTCCAAAAACATATCTATTAACATTTTAATTAACCAATAAGGAAACATAGAGAACATTGACAGTTGTTTCAAAATGGCCGCCAACCATCACATTCGATTTTCAAACCGAAGGAATCATTTTAAAATCGCATCAGAACAGTGCGCCGTCTCCGCGTTTATAATCAATGCACATGCACCGGATGACGCGCGTCGGGTAAATTTAGCGCGCAGGTTCACGGCCGCGCGGCGCAGACGCCGCCATCTTGTTTTTGTTGCTGTTCCCGCCAGATTGTCCTTACCACAGAATACTAAACTAACAGAAGTCAAGCTCCATACAAAGCGCGCTAAATCAACGCACACATTGAAAGCGTTCACCGACACGATATTTCAAACCAGTCGAGACCACTGCGAGCGCGAGTGTCACCCGCTTCGGACACGCAAATAGTGAGATGTTTTGTGCAAAGATGGAGCAAATGAATAAAAGTTATTACACTTGTATATAAAACACCAGATTATAATAATTGAATATAAATTTCATAAAAAGAAACGTATATTATACAAATACAATTTAAAAAAACTTAGAATAATGACATAAACACTCTCAGCGAGTTCATAAATAAAATTAAAATTTATTTATTGTATTATTGTGTGTTGTATATTTTCATTTTAAAAATTCAATCAAACGATACGAGTGCTATTAACACGATACGTGTTTTCGCATAAGCCAGAGTTAACAACCCTTGCGCGAACGCCGAGCGTAGTGTGAGTGTGGCAACAAAAGTGAAGTACATACACAAGCTTGACTTCTGTTAGTATTCTGTGGTCCTTACGCGCCAAACGACCAACGCGAAATATCACTGGAGTTTTTGCTGCGATCAGTACCTATGAAATAAATGATTAATTTTAAAAATACATTTGTTATTTGGATTATGCTATTTTGCGTATGGTGGCTTTAGCTCTTTTAATCGCACTCTCTATTTTAGAGGAGACCTGTGCTCTGCAGTGGTACGTATATGGGCTGATAAAGAATATAATTTTAATACAGACTGTAAAGGATTGATTTTTCTTCGTAGGTATTTGTATTTACATCGAAATGGATAGTAGTACCTTTAGGTAGAGTTCAGTCTAGATACTGTACTTTGTAGTAAATATGTTATGTTGCATATGGGTATTATTATTCGGTATTGAATATTGAATTGAAATTTCATCACTAAGTTTTGTTACGTCTCGTATTTTAATTCAACGATATAGGCAGTGATGCAAAATGATACTTGAAAACTGTATGATTATGATCTTCTGGTTGGCATATTTGAGTCTAAAGTTCACAGATGAAGTTGACATAAATTCTTCAAACATTTGTTAGTTACATAAAATGTCATTTCACAGGCAACCTCAGTAATAGATAGATAGGGGAGTCGAGAAATAGTTGGCCCAGTGTAGGCTAGTGGACTTTACATACCATAGAAAGTCTTATAAAATCTACAATAGGCAGTTTTCCTTCACCCATAAAGTGCGTTGTAGTTAACACATGACTGAAAAGTCAGAGGTGTGCCATGGGATTCGAACCTGAGATCACCATATCAGCAGCCGCGTCTGGTTCTTTAGCAGGTATACAATATATTAAAAGAGATAATGTCAAAACACATAAAAAATTACATGCCAAGTTTTCTGAACAGACCACTTATTTTCTTTTATTCTTATTGTCGGTACTCGTAGTTAAAAAAAGAAAAACGTTTTTCCTTGGCTATGGTGCTAGTACTTGAAATTAAAAAGAACAAAAACCAGCAGTAGGTCAACACACCCCTGGAGAAGGGAAAGGGTTCGCACGGTCCAAGGTTCTTGCAAATGGCATTGACTCGGTGTCATTGAGATTCAGTGTCTCGTTGGCGGACGGGTTAATAAGTATTCATCGATATATTATTCAAGTCTTCCGGGCAAGGTCTTTTTTTAATGGAATTTTCATTCTTTTAGCCCTACCTACCGAGTAGTAGTACCTACCGACACTTGATACAAAGAATCAGGTAGGTCTTAAAATAGACCAAGGGGGTTACAATATTAAACGATACGAACTTCGAATGTTCGGACGCCTAACGTAAAACTTCACTAATGCGCCTGGATACTCCACAAAATGTTGGAATCCTCAATCGTACGTCGTAACCATAGACTAAGTTCGGAGAAAATGGTAATAGAGAATAGTACTGTTTTAGAAGTGGAAAACTTATATCATACTTCGGACCGTAAACATCCGAATATTCGAATATCGTATCGTTTTTATGGAGAAACCTGATCTGTATCCTATAGAAGTAGGCAGGGTTTTTCTTTAAGTAAGGTTCTTCTTTTGGCTCTACTTTTTATACATCAATTTTGCTTCGTCAACTTACATCAATCTCTTCAGGGTATGCTATGGGCGATTAGGCCTTTAAATTCATCCTATCAGCCGAATGAGGATTTGAAAAACATTACAAATTATTCATTTAATTTGTGAATTGTGATACATAGGTTGCAAGGTTGTATTATATAGGTAGGTCCCTTCTTGTCGATTAAGAGTACTTGTGACCTGACCAAATCAGTACATTTCTTATTTTCAATTGGCTATTCATTAGAAAGAGATAAAGTGAATGAGCACCACCCAAAAGACAACCATTGGCCGCATGTTTTCTTTGTCATTCGTGTTTTCTTTGTCGTTTCAATGGCAATTTGATTACACCAATGCAAAATATTTATTTTATTTTTAAATCAGGCAACTCTTTGGTTACTACAAAAAGACAGATTCGATAGCGTTACAAATATGTTTACTTTAGAAGTTCGTTATGGAGGGTGTCTCGTAAACTATAAGGATTAATATCCTCCCAAAGCATAGGAAATGGTAACTATAATATACGGTTACATAAAGACATTGACGATTTCCTTTCTCATTAAAGATCTTTTGTCCTCCGCCGGTTACAATAGCAATCAATCTTTTTTCTGGACTGTGTCGGATGTTGGTACTGTCCTAAAATAATAAATGTATTGGCGGGTGCATTTGGGTGGATTTAGTGGGGGTCTAACCCCTTGCAGCTGTGAGTAAGACATAGGTTATTTTTAAAAGTTGTCTTTGTATAAAGTTTTGATGAAACGAAAGTCGCTATTTTTGCATTTTCTTATATTGGGCCAAATTAGATTAAACCTGATTAAATTTAGACATTACTCCATACTATTTTGATTGATATGTGGGTCCGTTTTAAAAAACTAATTGAAATGCACAAAAAATCTTTTGCAAAAGTCTAGGTGAGACTTACAAAAAATATTTTGCAATATCAATATTTTTCTTACGGAGATACGTATCAAACCTAAGCCAGCCATGTATCCTTTAGCACAGTATGCAATTTTTGCGTCCTTGTTATCTTTAAGCCCTCTCAAAATGCATGTAAAGAAGTCGGTTATCTTTAAGTCCCCTCAAACTGCATTTAAAATACAACACTGCGCGCATTTCGGGCGGCGCGGCGCGTGGCGGCGGATTTTATTCCATGCCGGTAAAGGGGTGCGCGTATAATTATAGCATCGAACGCGGCGGAAATTGTTACCGGCTGAATCACCAAGTTACCACGTATTAGGTATTCACGGTCAATGTTTTAATGCTGAAATATATATTTACTAGTGGTACGTCTCATATGTGAGAGGCCCCCTCGGTAGGTATGACCGCAATATCTATTTCTCCCGCCAACAGCATTTTAAATGCACTGTTCTGTTGCGGTTTGAAGGACATTGTAGACAGAGTAACTACTGGACATAATGAGACTTAACATCTTATGTCTCAGGGTGGCGAGCGCAGTGGAATGCCAAGCATTGTTTTATTATTCAAGGTGTTAGGTTTTGTTACTGTTCATGAGCAATTTCGTACACACGATTGTCGAGTAGGCCTGTGCCCTGCAGTGGGACGTATATGGGCTGATACTGATCATGAGCAGTTGTAACGCTTAACGGCAAGTGTAGGGCATGCTAGTCTCGCCATTCCTTGCTATAAAAATACATTTATTTTATTAATTGGCACTGGCATTTACACACAGAATGATAAGCGCATTGGACATCTCCTATCGCATCTTGGGACGGAATTGATGTTACCAAGGATTATGCATAGGTTGTCAATAATTTAATATTAATTAAATTTATTATAACAATCACAAAATCAGGAGTGGAATTTGTGTCCGGTTTAGTTTATTAGATAGAAATAAGTTTTGCAAACTGCGGGTGGAAATAGCTATCACAGAATTTCTGAACCGACCACAACCGAGACAAATATTTACGTGGTTCGCAAGCATTTGTTTCAAGTCTGGATATTATTAAACCGAAAATTCCCTTGTAGTTCCCGATATCCACGAGATAAAACTGAATTGATCTTTATTTGAATTATGCTTGTGACTGTTGGGTATACTAATTTGTTACTAGCAGTCTCGCATGGCTTCGCCGCGTGCAGATACTTTTTAAATCCTGTGCTCTTTAGAAGGAACTATTTTCCGTGACAACTGATATTAATATTTATACTCAACGTTATTGCTGTCCGCTAAATTTCCCATCCAATTCCTTTGATTTTGAAAAGTATCGAATATATTTCAATTCCATGCACATCCCACGAAAACACAAAATTTTGTTGGGATAAAAGTAGCCTATGTGATAATACATGGTGTCCAGCTATCTCCGTGCCAAATTAAATTATAATTGGTCCAGTGGTTTGAGCGTGAAGAGGTACCAAACACACAAACTATATGCTGGTGGTAGGTCTCTCATATGTGAGAGGCCATCTGTTTCTCCCGTCAAACAGCAGTGTAAATGCACTGCTGTGTTTCCAATTGAAGGGCATTGTAGCCAGAGTAACTACAGGAAATATTGAGACTTATCATCTTATGTCTCAGGATGGCGAGCGCAGTGGAATGCCAAGCATTGCTTTGTTATTTAAGATGTTGTTTGGTGTTGCTACTGTTTATGAGCGGTTGTATCACTTACCATTAGGCGAACGGCATGCTCGTCTAGCTAATCATTGCAATAAAAAAGAAAAATAAAAAATCTTTCGCATTTATAATATTAGTAGGATTCAGGTCACAGGCAAGCTACAAAATATATGAGATTTTTCAAATGGAAATCGCTAACAAAGTGGATTGAGAAGGATTTTTATAAATAACTACAAAGGTTGGTTTTGCAAGTTATTTATATTATGCAAATATAAGCGATGTGAGTACATTTTAACTTGATACGCATTGTGTGGAAATATTATCTTAGTTACTGAATTGTATTTACGATTTCTTTAATGTTAAGCTGTATCACATACGATGTTTTGTTTTGTTTTGGCTAAATGAGTCCATTGTGAGATAATAAGTATGACATATACGAGTATATTATATTATACAGGTATATCCAGACTACGAACGAAAATAAAGCCAGCTGGTAGTTTCAGTGATTTCAGACACAATGCAACTGAAATGTCGCAAAAACGTGAGCTTTTTAAATTTTTTACCTGTCGTCCTGTTTCTTATGAAGATCTACATCATCATTAGTTGACCCGGCTTTTTATTTATTTATATACATTATTGTTCACGAAAATTTATAAAAACAGACCAATAAACAAATAAAATACTTGAAACTAAAGGCATCTCTTCCAGGCAACCTTTGGATGGACTGGACTATTGTACAGTTTTTCTTTTTAAATTGACAGATTTGGTAAAATAATCCCTGTCTGCAAAAATCGCGTTATGTTAGCACAAGTTGTTTATTTAGCTGCGAACATAACAAAGTAGTGGAATCTAATAGAGCGTTGTTTGCTGTGCCTGTTGATTTTGATCAGATAATGGGCGAGGGTCGCCGGCCGGGTCCTTGACCGGAGTTAGGGCGGCCGAGTATTGAACCTAGCACTGTTTAGTGTTGACTTCTTAAAGATTGGACTGAATATTTTGAGCCCTATTCTTAAAGTATTCATTTTCGAATTTTGAGGAGGCCTTTTTAATATTAGACAGTGTCCAGTGTTTAGCAAGATTAAATTGCATTTTTTTGAACAACTTATGGTATTACAGAATTAATTTTGAAATAATTCGAAGGTTTATGTGCTGCAGTGATTTTTTTATGATTAAAGAAGATTTATGGATTTGGTGTGCCACCCCTAACTAAAGCAATTTTAATATGATAATTGTATGTTGATGTCAAAATTGTTGTCTAGTACGAGTAGGGTGCACTGTCTGTACCTTCGAGACACGATTTTCATGTGAAGAATAATCTGTTTTGTTTCAAGGACAAACTGTTGACAGTTTAATGAACTCAAAAGCAGTGTGTGCAATATATGTGCGAAGTCCTATACAAACAAGTGACGGTGGAATGTTCTATCAGGATTCTTTTAGCAGAATGTGGAGATCATTTCGTCTCGGGTCAAATAAAAAAAATAATGATTTAATAATATTCAGTGGACTTTAATTCTTTTTAATTTACGCCTTCTATCGTCTTCCATGCAGTCGTATTCCGTGTTTTTTATGCTTTTCCGTCCTACCTTACTTCTACATCTTATTTTTTATTTATTTATTTATTTTTTATTTATTTATTTATTCAACATACTTACTACTATTTACAGGTTTCACCCAATACAGTATTCATTTATACTCTAGCTCTTTCTATCTTTGGTACTTTCATTCGTCATCTCTTTCACATAAACTGCGTTCTATACCAGTCATTGATCTTACGTTTCATTATACTCATCTTTCAACGTATTTCAGTTCAACAGGAATATAATTTTCTTTACTCTTTCAGCTTTAAACCCATGTAAAAGTCAATTGTCAGTCGAAACCACCTAAATAAAAAATAATAATTTAAGTGTGCGTGCACCTTTACATTATCCTTGAGAGTCGACATTGGCTGTTGACCTTCAGAATGCACTTTACAATAGGATCTTTGCACCCATAAACGAGCTGTTGCATCGGAGACGCCGTCTTTTGATAATTAAATTAGATTTCCTTGTTTGTGAATTGATTTAATTTCTGGTATGGTAGGTGGTAAGGTGGTGGCCTCCCCCATAATCGAGAGTACATTAAGGATATGCCATATATATACTAATTTTAGTTGCATTTTGTCTGTTTTTTTTAATTATTGCAATAAATAGCGAGACAATAGATACAGTAATAGAATTACAAAGCAATGCTTGGCATTCCACTGCGCTCGCCATCCTGAGACATAAGATGTTAAATCTCAATATGTCTAGTAATTACTCTGGGTACAATGCCCTTCAATCCAAAACACAACAGTACATTTACACTGCTGTTTGACGGGAGAAATAGACATTGCGGTGCTACCTACCCAGATGGCCTCTCACATATGAGACACCTACCACCTGTAAAGTCACTAAAACTACCACCCGGCTTCCTTTTTGGTCGCAGTCTGCATATAGTATATACCCTGTATATTAGTACTTAAATAGCTCGCGTTTTGGATAAGCATATGCGTATCTGGTTTTAAGCATACCTACATTATTGTGTCGACTGGGAGACAGTCTAGGTGGCACCTAGACGATCAATTACATACATAGACTCACGCCTTTTCGCAGAAGGGGTAGGTAGGGGTGATACTGATACCAAAATATCAATTATACTATATGATGCAACGGTCAATTATTTTGCGCAATATTACGAAATGTGCAACATTATTGACCATATATTAATAACGAATATTGCGAAATGAGTAATTGCTTGGATTCAAAACGCCTTTCAATACTATATATTATTATACAATGGTTTTAAAGCGGTAGAGGCAGTCTTGATATATCACTTCAATATTGTTGTCACTACGTCTCATTATACAAAATAACATACATACATACATACCTAAACTCACGCCTTTTTCCCAGAAGGGGTAGGCAGAGGTGCCTGGACACCCACATTTCGCCTTGTATGTTACGTCCAACGATGTGATATGTGGCGAGCCTATCGCCATATCGGGCACAAATTCCTGACTCCGGGCTGATAATGAATATGAAAAAACAATATCACTTTACCCGACTCGGGATTCGAACCTGAGACCTCAGATTTGCAAGCGTACCTTAGTACAACTACGCCACCGAGGCAGGCATTATACAAAATAACTCATAAAGAAATGCATTATGTTTACACATAACAAACCCTTATCGTAAGCTTTATCAAATTATTACAGTGAATAATATTTTCCTCGTTATATCGGGTTTTATCATACTAACAGTGCGCCAACTTTGTTTTCTATTCGAGGCTATTGCTTCGTCCGTCTGATATAACTGAAGGGCATCCCAGTCACGTGTTGCAACATAATAATGTATTTTTATATTATAATAAAAATAATACACCCAATAGAAACATACATAGTGCTGACCCCACACTAAGATCGAGTCTTGTGTCGTGGGTATCAGGAACTACGAGAGACTTTTCAGTCTCACAAACACCCAGACCCGAAATAAATACCTGTATAAATATTTGTTTCGGTGCGGGGATCGAACCCGGGGCCACACGTTTCGCAGGCGATGTGATGAGGATTAACCGACTACGCCACGCAGGCTGTGTACAGTGGCTGGCTGTTATGAAAACACTTATATCCTTGAAGGGTAGGTAGAAATGACAATAATACTACACGTTGTCCGGATAGCTTGATTCTGCCTCAGGACTTGTCTATTGCAATCGGAGTCACCGATTTCTGCCTCTGGGGTTCATACATTTTCAAAAATAAGTATTTACACAAACTAAAGGGACGAATGGGGAATCGAACCCAGGCCATAGTTTTTTTTAAGTTTATGGTTCGTGCGTTCTGTCTTGACACGAAATTAACTCAGTGAACTTTGGATAGTATCTTTGCCTACATACATTGAAAATATATCGAAAATTGTAACCTTATTTACATTCTAAAGATCTAATATATTTAATTAAATTATATTATCCATTCATAAAATTAGCTACTATAAATATTACAATACTTATTGCTAAATACAAAGTAATAATTTAATAGCGCCCATTAAGATTCTTTTCGCGTCTCAAATAAGGTAAACAAGAGCCAAGGTGTCGCTGATAAAAAAGAAAAATAATGAAAAAACAAATTCTTCCTACCTGCTAAAGATCGGTACAATGAACCATAATGAACCATAATGAACAAGATTAATAATAGAAGTTAAATATCCCTTTATTTATATATCGAAGTAGTCTGTCTCGGCGTAGTTGTACTACGGTACGGTTACAAAGCTGAGGTCGCAGGTTCGAAAGGTTTGCAGGTCGGGAAAGTAATATTGCATTTTTCTATTCATTATGAGTCAGGAATTTCTGCCCGATATGGCGCTAGGCTCGCCCCCTAATGTGGCCGTCCTGGTAACACCTCTGCCTACCCCTTGTTGGAAAAAGGCGTGAGTTTATGTATGTATGTAGGTTAAATAAAAAAAAGATAAATATTTGTTTGGATTTAGCGTTTGGTTCTGTTCTGTATTGGTCCATAATCAAATACTCTTGAACATGACATACTTCTACATTCGATAGTTCGATTCAGAGGGTTTAGGCTACCACAGATGGCTTGTCGAGGGCTGGCGGGGTTTACAAACTGTAGGAATTGTTGTAAGGGCTCGGTGGTATACAGGTTACCGCATCATGATCTTTATACAGGGTACATCCAGACTGCGAACGAAAACGAAGCCAGGTGTTAGTTTTAGTGACTTTAGACACAATGCAACTAAAATTTAAACAAAAAAGAGATACAGAGCGCAAAATCTAGGCAGCTATTTAAAATGATTTAAAATTATTTAAAATGAAAAATACAAAAAATGATATAACGTAAACATATTCGTATCAAAAATATTTATTGTAATTTTACAACAAATTATTAATGAACTGCTCTGATTTAAACCATCTTGTAAATGTTGTAAAATCACTTTTATATTGTAAACTGGTTTTGAAAAGAGCAACACTAGAGTTTCTTACCCGTTCTTCTTTAGTGAAAATCGCTTTCCGAACCTACATACATCAAAAAATGACTGAATCTAAATGATGTTGAACATTTAATGGATTCAATCGAATATTTTTATTTCATTTCAATGGATTTAGTATTTACCGACCTAGAAACATAGCCTAGATCTTGTTGTTTCTATTATTGGAATGTGTCGTTTTTCAAATGGAAATACATAATATGCTCTACCAGGTTATTGAACCCATGACTACACAGTTTAAAGGCACTAAGGCAATTTTATGTTTTTGTTATTGAAATGTCAAAGCAGTTTGCAATCACGAAGGAAGACACGTGATGTTAGGGGCATACAGCAAATACGGGAGCTCAAATCGTGAGGAGAGGTACAGTAAAATCTTATACTTTTTTAAGTACCTCCTTTACTCAGTTAAAAATCTAAAAAAGTTATAATATATGATATTTGAGACTAAAAAAATGATTAAAAAATAATCTTGATTTTACAAGATCCTGAATTTTAATAGCACACATCTCCTGAAAGGGCTTCTAATTTGAACAAAATAGCTGAAGTAATTAATAAAAGTACATTTAATAACTCTAAAATGTGACGGCAAATAAAACCAAATCATACTAAAGAAAAAAAAGAGGGTTTTTTCAAATTCTTAGTTTTAATCTGGCAAATCTCAGTAAGAAGTTTTCTTAACTTTAAAACAACTGGCGTAATTACTACATGTGCCAATTTTAATACTATATTGTAGGGCCACGTCCGGCGACCTACACCGGTGTAAGGGCGCTCGTCCACTCACCGATACCTTATCACTGTGATAACGGGCGTGCACCGATGTCTAGCTCAGATACGGTAATATAACGTCATTGTTTCAGAGGACGGTGATCTAATGCCCTTCCTATTGTTAAAGAATAATTTCGCCGTATGTTGAATCCTTTTCAAACTGTAATTTTTTTTAAAATTGTACACAGTAAAAAAGAATAACAGTTTATACAGACAATTCAAAACAAATTACAAATGGCGGTCTTATCGCTCTAAGGCAATTTCTGTCAGTCAACCAAGGGTTGGACATCTCATATGAGAATGAAAAACAAAGGACAATGTAACATAAAGACAATGCATACATATAGGGTATATCAAGACCGCTGCTGAAAACACAAACAAGGAAAAAGAAGACAAAGAGCAGGAATGGATCAAGAGGGTTCTTGTTAATTTCATTACTTGCAAAGCCGTATTATTTTATAAAATCACTCGGGGTACTGAGTTTAAATCAGTAAGTTAATTAATGTACGATCTATGTAGTTCATCGCGATTTAGAGATCTAGACTAAGCGACGTATCGCCAATCAATCAATCATCAAGGCGGATAGAAATGACGATATCATAATCATTTTTAGACACCTTAAAATCATTGATATTTCTGCAGCTACCTTTTGGAAGAATCTAGCGACTTCTCGCAACTTTTGGTCTACCTTGGTGGTCTAATTTGTAGATAATGATTTTATATATAAGGAGAACAGCACTTTGCCCTTCTTGTGTGATGGAGGATAGGCAGAGAACTATCATTACTCTCAAAACTCCTTTTATTCTTAATAATTGTGTTCAAAAAGTCATTAATGCTTTATCAACGATTGCCTTAAAGTCGGTCGTCCGTTTCGGGCAAACACCGGCATCCTTAACACAATGACACAGTTGTGATAGCGCGGGAAAGTGAGGCCGCTGATAACGCAGACCTTGGGTTATTTCGTCAGGTTACTGCGTGTTACGTTGCGACAGTTACATAAACAACGATACCGTTTAAGAAATTTTGGTGTGCAAGATTGTGCGTTTAAGGTTTTTTTTATGTTGACCTGATGAAGCATTTTTTTTTCAATGAATGGCAAGACGAGCATGCCATTCGCGTGATGGTAAACGATATGACCGATCTTGGACAGTTGAAGAAAAATTGCATGCATTACAAAACAATGCATGGCATTCCATCCATGGCATTCCACTGCGCTCGCCATCCTGAAACATAAGATGTGAAGTCTCAATATGTCCAGTTACTTTGGCTACAATGACCTTCTAACTGAAACACAACAGTACATTTACACTGCTGTTTGGTGGGAGAAATAGACATTGTGGTGGTACCTACCCAGGCGGCCTCTCACATATGAGAGACTTGCCACCAGTAACTGTTATTTCAAAGGCTGTTATAAGACTGAAAGATCGCAGTAATACAACTATTTCTGATACCTAGACACAAGGTACTGTATCAGCCCATATATGTACATAACACACGTCACACTGCAGGGTACGGGCCTTCTCTACAATCGACAGTACGATTGAGAGTGGTTAGGCCATATAGTCTATCACGCTGGCCTAGTGCGGGTTGGCGGACTTTACATACCATAGAAAATCATACAAATTCGTTATGGTATGCAGGTTTCCTCACGATGTTTTCTTTCACAGTAATAGTGCGTGATGATTGACTATCAATACACTCATGGCTCTGAAAAGTCAGAGGTGTGCCCTGGGATTTGAACGCGCGACCACCGAGAGCATGTTGGCAGCCGCATCGGTTTACTAACAGGCCACCACGCCGCACGTACACACAAGGTGTTTTTTAACAAATATTCCTGCTTTATCAACCTTAGAAGTACAACAGGTAGCCAGCTGTTAATCGAATGCCTTAAGCTTTCATGCACCAAGAAGTAATGTTTTAGTGACTAATAAACATGGATTAGGGTTTTAGGTGTCGTAATACCGATAAGGCTTATTTGTCATTGAGTTAAGGCCCTTTTAAATTGATCGATTAGCGCGAAATCCACGGGGAAGGCCTGTGTTATGCAGTAGGTTTCCTGTGCCTGAAGATTATGGCACACTAGTGTTATACGAAATCTATTAACTCACAGCCAATCTTTGTGACTCAGTTGGTTAGACGACACCTGTGTAACGTGAGGCCGCGGGTTCGATTCCCGCACCGAAGATTGTAATTTTTAGCCATGTCACTATGTATCATGGATAAAAACTCCTGCTGCACTAAAAGAAAAGAAAAAACAAAATTAGATTGAATGGTCACAACAATTATTAACACACACACTCACAAAACATGAATATCATAAAAAAATATATTTAGAAGTTTGCGAGCCGCGTCGCTGTGACACTAACCACATATAAATTGGAAGATTAGGTTAGGTCAAATGGTAGGTTATAAGCAAAGCGCCGTCCTGATATGCACCACCGTTTTATTTATTTCCACCATGCAACAGCTGTTCTCCCCTTTGGAAGACATTGGAGCCGGGATTACGGGACATTAAAATACATAACACCTAATGTCTTGTGGTGATAACCAAGGCTCGGAAACCGGTTAAATTTCTAAACCGGTTTCGGTCATCGACCCTAATAAAACTCTATTTCGGTTAAAGGTTAACAATATACCGGTTACTACGCAAAACCGGTTTTCACATATTTAGGTTTTGGGAGCGATAATTATCGTTCCCCAAAACCGTTCGTAACCGGTTAAATCCAAGTTCAGTAGCGAATACCTTCCGTCGCGTCTTTCCTTATTTTTGCGTTTGCTCAGCTGCGTTATATTTTATTGACCGACTTCCAAAGCGGAGGTAATCAATTCAACTGATTTTTTTTTGTATGTTTGTTACGCGAGTTTTCCTGCAATTAGGAACCGATTTTGAAAATTTCTTTTTCGTCAGAAAGCATGGTATTCATGGTTGGTCCTATAAAAAATTGTTGATGACCTGGTGAATATCTTCGGATTTGCCGACCAGTACTCCTCAAAATTAAGCAGTCCAGTCTTAATTCTTTATGTGTTAGATTAACTTTATATGTGTAATTACAAAAGATAGTTGAAAACGGGAAATAGGTGGGGGTGGAGGGTAGAAATTAGGTACATTTGTAAATATTCAATATCTCCAGTAGTACTTAATCGATTAGTAAAATAACTTTTTTGTCAAAGAGTATTATATGTTAGGTAGGACCAAAAAAATTTCGTGAAGACCTGGTGATTATCTTCGGACCTGAAGGGCAGAACTCTTGAAAATTGAACAGTACAGCAATAATTCTTATTACATTAGGGTTTAGTATAAGTGTAAAGCAACGGGGAAAGTGAAAAACGTGCGGGGGGGGGGGGGGGGGGGGAATAGAAATATAAATACTTCATATCTCAGACAGTATGTAGAACTGATAAAAAAATCTTTTCTTGGGAACGAATGATATAATAGTGGCACTTTAAAGTCGGTCTTTTAATTAAAATTATTATCCAGAAAGTTTTTAGTTTCCGTAGCTCACGCCGCACATCACACTTTCTAATGCGGATATCCGCCATTGAGAAAACTTTGCGTCTGGGAACCACGGTCTTGGAGGCGGGAATTAGCCGCAAAGATATTTGTCAGGAAGGCAGCCTTCTCTTGCGGCTTGTGAGCCAGCGAACCTTCCGGATACTTCAACGGTGGCAAAGCTGGACGGCAGAAGTTAGACTGAACGGCCCTGGCCAAACTCCAATAAACACGACTGCTAGTTGACTGATTGGCCAACGCAAGCCCTCATACGCGCTGGGCATCCGCTTTAACGTAGCCCTTCTTGCACGCCTTGGTTACTCTGTTGTAGGCTTCTATGAGGGAACTGAAATTGATCCTTCATGGGACGACCCCTGATCCAAGCGCGATATGCCGCCTTATTGTCGCCGATAGCATCGGCGCGGGCACGATTGAACCAGAAGCGTCCACGGCCCGTACTAGCTATATCAGAGGATGGAATGTAGTATTTCATTCCAAGCCTGATCTCGTTAGCAATAGCGTTGGCGCTCGCTGAAGGATCTTTACCCTCAAAGCAGAGCTGCCTCCAAGGAATGGATGAGAAATAATCTCGCATACCATCTCAATCTGCTGACTGCTGAGTAATGCCAGATCCTCCGCTTAAACTGCACGGGACGTGAAGGTGAAGCGAACGGTAATGACGATTCAACCAGGCAGTGATTGTAAATGCCCAGAGGCCAGAAGAACCAGCATGATCAGTTTTGAAGGAGCCCAGCCACAGTTCATGATGTGCATTGAAATCCCCCAAGACCACCATTTTGGCTGACGGGAACTGCGCCCTCTCGTCTTGAGCCGCCTGGCTAAGATACCTGAATAGCCGAGTCGTCTCATCGACTCCGTTGTGAGACCAGTAAAAGCACACGTAGATGCGGCTCAGGGAACCAAGACCCACGAATTACGTTAGTCACAGCCGAAGGACTTAAAAATCCAAAAAATTTAATACTAATTTATTTAATACTAGTTACTTGTTCGATGCTAGATACAAGATTGATTCTATTTTACAATTACAACTTATAACCACGAATTTAGGTCGCGGAGTCAGCGTTTTTACGCGGCCTTGTGCCGGAGGACGTCAGCAATTTTGGTACACGCGTCGCATGTAACACACGTGTACACACAAAGCGGATAAGGAGGGGTCCTCCATGCAGCGCAAATGGTGACAGCAGATTTCCGACCGAACACACAAGCATACCCCGGCTTTAAGCTTGAAGTTGTCTTCAAGCGAATAACCGGAGTACAGCAGGTAGGAATTTTCGGCCGGACAACGAATCCGCGTATCCATCAAGAAAATCAAAGCAGGCCGGGCCGTCTCGAGATGGTGGTGGACGGCATAGAGGTTCGTATGGAGTCCGCAGATGTTGATGAACTCCATAGTGAACGCAGTGGTGGGGTTATGCACCGCTGAAGGATCTGCTCTGTTTAATTGCACTGTCACGAGGTTGTAGGTATGGGTTTGGTGATGGGCCGCCGGGACGCCACATCCGGTCATCAACCGGCACGACAGACCTATACAAGATTATACACGACATGGTGAGGCAGCCTCTCATGGTGGTTAGCCACGATTGGGCCCCTGTACTGTACCGGGGGCGGCCACTCCACTCTTCGACAGCGACCAAAAATAGACGGTACAACCCCATGTCCGAGCTCCCCTCGAAAATCCGGAATAACACAGGCAGGTCGCTACTCGGACGGACACTTAAGTCCTACCACCACGAACTGTGTCACTCATTTGACATTTTTGGTCACGTGTAGTGAAATTAGAGTCAAAGCCTACGGACGCGAGTGACGTTAACCCTCAAAAATTAAGCTGCATACAAGTGAAGCTTATATAAAGCGTGTAAAATGCCTAACATGGTGGTAAAATAGCGTTCTCTCTCGAAGGCTTGAGCCTGGTTGCTACAAATGATGATTATGATAAAGATGAAAATATACGCAGGCGGGGGCGCCATTCTTCAGTTTTTGCCCCGCCTCAAAAAATATCAAGATCCGGCGCCTCGAAAGATATCAAGGAAAGCCAGCGTGCTTTCCATGTAGTGTTGCCAGGTGTCCCGCTTTACGCGGGACGTCCCGCTTTTCAGGGGTTCGGTGACGCGTCCCGATTGAACCTTCGGCGGGACACCAAATGTCCCGCTTTTTGACCACCCCTCTAGAATACGAATAAAAACTAAATATGACAAACTTTTATCACTGTGTTTCGCGATTTCTTACAAATATTTACCTACATAGTATCTAATTCGCTTCTAAACTGGTTTCCAAAGACTGATTTCAAAAATAAAATTGGACTTTGAATAAGTTCCCGAGGATTTTCCTTCCCTTACGGTTTTTATTTTCGATGGTAACAAATTTGCAAGTAAATACTGTTAGTGAGCTTAAGTCTAAGGTTATATTAGCTGGCTCCAATGAATATAACTTTTCTTTCCTACGTAACAGTTTCAAGTTTCAGACGGCGTGGTTTTTTCTTATTTGTGGGAAAATTTATTTTTATTTAAAATAAATACGCATCTAAACTTTATTTAGTTCTTATCGAGCATTATAGCGAGCATTATTTGTCAGAATCTATGTGCGCAGACTGGTTTAGACATTAAGAAACAATGATTTATTTCATTTCATAATGATTCATTTTATTTCATTCTAAGAAATAATGACCACTCTGGTAAATCCAAAAAATTTAAATCTGAGATACGTATACGCTTAAGGAACATTCAAAATCGTTGCAAGTTCATGACACAAATTTTTGAAAAAGTTTTGCCGTATGAATTTACCCCTAGAGAGATACATACTTCTTGGAAAACCGTAAAGATTTTGGGAAAATCCGGGAATACCTTAATGAGAAGGCTAAATGGGAAGTTTTTTGCTATGTGTTCTGTGCTGTGAATACAGGGGGTACTCACTAGAACTTGCCCTTTCTGACCATAACTTACTCGCATCGATGGGACTTGGTTTGGGTGAGCTGTGCCTCCATTATTTTAACAATAACCAAAAATGGCTATTGTCTTTGAGAGCGTCCAGAGACGCGACGTTGTGCGATGTGATATTTATATGCTGTTAGAAAGAGGAGGTGTACTAATAATTATGACAAAAAAAAACTATTCTAACATAGGCGTCCCGCTGAGGAACTAAAAATCCCGCTTATTTTCATCTCTTGTCCCGAATTTTCAACCAATAAACCTGGCAACACTATTTCCATGTCATATCTTAAGAACGGATATATTCAATTTATTCCTTTTCTCCCCATCACAACAGGTAAGCAGCAACTAATTCACAACTTTAAATTGAACTATTTTAATTGCAGTCCGCACCGTGACCACGAAAGCTGTAAAGTAATCGAAACGTCGGGAAGTCAAAAAAGTTAAAAATTAAACCAAATTTCAATTTTAATTGACATTATTTGGGCCTCAAAACGGACTTGCGTTTTGCGCATCCAGTTCTCTTGAATAATTCGAATACAATTATAGACGAGTAACGAGCCCGCACGCGGTATCTCGACATAAACACGTCTCAACACGAATCTACCCGAACCGCACAAGTTTGACCTTGGATCGTGCGTTGCAATAATATGCAACGGACGGTATTAACCGGTTAATTTGTTTTGGAATTAACCGTTTAATACCGGTACTAAACCGTTCATGCGTAAGTAACCGGTAACCTTTATCGTTTGGGTTAGTTAGAAACCGTTCATTATTTTAACCGGTAAACGTAGGAGCGATATAATTTACCGGTATTTTATCAGAATTAACCGCTCTCTTTAAACCGGTTCCGAGCCTTGGTGATAACATCTGTCCATTGCCATGCAATACCTATTAACAATAAGCTACTTATATTATTTTATATTTACTTATCGAAAGTGGGAGAGCCACGCTGTAGTCAGTCATGACTCAGCATGAATGGACAGGCTCGTCCGGGGCGGTACCACTGTCTCACAGGATCGTCGTGAATCGACAGCTTTGTTGTCGCGTTACATTCGGTGAGTGAGATTGCCGTATGGCCAATATACCTTCCATCTGTTATCCCTCCCTCTCCCCTCTCGGTTTGATGGTCCGACAACACACCCATGATCCAAGCGTTTTGGATGTACATGGGCGGCATTGATCACTTACCATCAGGTGACCCCTTTGCTCGTTTGTCGGACCTATGGAATAAAAGCGTCTTTTTATTCCATAGGTTCCTACTTATACATATTTTTTATTATTTTCATATTTTTTACACATTTTTACATGTATACAAAGTATATCGAGACTGCTACCGAAAGCGAAGCCGGGTGGTAGTTTTAGTGACTTCAAACACAATGTAACTAAACATTTTGCTACGAAAAGAGACTATTTTTTTGTGTTATTTTTTTTCCTATCTTCGTATTTGGGTGGTAAATATATAGTTTTCTCTAAAATATAAGTGTACACCATTTGTCTTTAAAGGTTTTATGGTACGCAAGGGTGTCAATTATTATTTTAGAAAATACTATAGATTTACCACCCAAACACAATAATATTTAAAAAATCACAAAATTAATTTGCGAAATTTTTAGTCGCATTCATTTTGTAGTCACTAAAACTACCAACAGGCTTCGTTTTCGGTAGCAGTCTTGATATACTCTGTATTTAATTGATTTTTTCATGATGTATTTATAAAAATGTATAAAATGCTCGTCTCAGCATAAAATAAAATACAAAATACCAGCTACCGGGATATAAGTGACGTGTATATATTGTATATAAAGGACGATTACTAAGTGTAATAACGTATTTATGTATGTTTGCAATGCGATAATGAACGCTTACCTTGAATGTTATCATTTACGACATTAAGCCACAAGAAAAATAAAAAGTAACTTTATTTTTTCAATGTTTGTTGCATGTAAGTGACCTAATCTTGTAGTGAACAAAGGATTCTTTGATTAGCAAATAATTAATGTTTTTTACAAATATTTTGCACTGAATATGAAAAACAATGCTTAGGTCAGTTGTAAACAGTCTATTTATGAATATTGTTGAAGTAAATAAATAATCTTATAGAAACATTGACTTTTCGTTTAGTAGCTATTAAATGATAAAAGTATTTATAGGTAAAAAAACAATGCCTGAAAATGTATGAAGCAAAAATAATTTATGAGAATCTGTGTTTTTAGAGGTGCTTTTTAATTTACGTAATTGTTTATCATATATTTCGTAATTCGGAGAATATAGCATTCCAAAAATCACATATTTGAGAAAATCTAATGTAGGCCCCACATTATTAACGTAATAGAACCCAAAACAATTTTTTTTTTCTGTTTGTATGTGTCTTTGTACGCGTAATTTTAGAATTAATTTTAGATACGGCTTAATGTATTTCTATTATATATAAATACAACAGTACGAGAAATATGTGTCTAGTGTGAACTTGACTTAAAAATATCTGCACGCAGGCAAAGCCAGACCAACCACTAGTCTATAAAAAAGTCTTTCGAGTACGTGCAACAATAAAATATCCTTAACAATAAACGCAACGTATCTATAAATAAATATCCGTGCATTGCATCATGTCGCCGGTAATTTATCGCGTGGACAACGCACCGGCGAGTAAGCAAGGTCAGTAAACAAGCAGCTATCGACGGCCATAAATCAAATGTATTGATGAGCTTCGGTGAAAGGGCTTTTGTGGGGCGAAGTTTGTTTTTAGAGGAGTGTTGGGATCAGCAGTGGACTTACTCTGAGGTGTAGAGTTGTCTCTAGTTAATATTCCCCTTTCTTCCCTTTTTTATTGCAAGAATGGCGTATGAGCATGCCGTTCGCCTGATGGTAAGCGATACGACCGCTCATAAACAGTAGCAAAACCAAACAACACCTTGAATTACAAAGTAGTGCTTTGCATTCCGCTGCGCTCGCCATCCTGAGATATAAGATGTTAAGTTTCAATATGTCCAGTAGTTACTCTGGCTACAATGTCTCTTAATATTTCCAGTTGTTCCTCTAGCAATTCTAGGCTATATTAAACCTATTGCCATACACTGTTGGACGTAGGTCTTTCCAAGTTAAATCATCCCCCTCTTGAGGAGCCCTCATACATCCACTACTGCACTTTTCAAGTGGTTTAATAAGTCCTGGGCTTAGTAGTAGTTAGTAGTAGTGAGCTATTACAAATAAATTAATAAACATATATACATAAACTCACACCTTTCACCCAGAGGGGGTAGATACAATTGTCATTAGGACACCTACGATTAGCCTTGTAGGTTTAGTCCCACGATGTAAAGCTTTCTTCGACATTAAGCTATTTGCATTAGTCGTTTACAATTAGAAGACTATTGGTTGACATTTCAATAAATAAATAACACTCAACAGTCACATACATAGTTCTGACTCCACATTAAGATCGGGTCTTGTGTCGCGGGTATCAGGAACTACGAGAGACTTCTCGGTTTCACAAACAAATATTTCTTCGATGCGGGGATCGAATCCGCGGCCTCTTATTTTACAGGCGGTGTCTAACCAACTGCGCCACGGAAGCATTGTCATTCATTTTCTATTCGATCTCGGTATATCTCAGGAATGAGTTTCCAAACAAATTAAGGAAATTAGACAATACTCTCAAAATAGCGTCTAATAACTACGTGACGTCATCCAGATCCTAAAGCGCTTACACTGATAGATTGTAACCGTGTTTACAAAGAGAAATTACAAACATGCTCCCAGCGATCTGTTCTAGGAAATCTGTAATAACATTTCTAATATGACTCATTGATTTCCTGTTTGTTTTTTGGTATGAGCAATGGTGGGGAATACCAAAGTATGTGAAGTTCATCAACCCGTATTTTGGTAGTGAGGTGAACTAAGGTGTACCCAACTCTTAAAAAGCTCGTGAAAGTAACACCTGTAGGGCCCTTTGTATAGATTTTAGTGGGGATAAGATAGGTTCATAATTTGTAAACTAGTGGTAGGTATCTCTAATATCTGCCTACCCCTATGGAATACAGGCGTGACGTTTATGAATATTTGTACAAACCGAGTTTCGTATAATACTGTATAATATTTAGTGGTCAAGCAAAAAATATTTTGTTACATCAAATGGTGCGTGATTCTAGTAAGCATTCACCGAATCCTTAGAGCATATATGTGGACTTAGATAACTTAATGTTAATAGAAACTATAATATATATGAATAAATAATTCAGGATTCGAACACTACAGCGACAGCTATTACGACAGCCTTCGTGGCGCAGTTGGACAGACGCCGGCTGTGAAACGAAAGACCACCGGTTCGATTCCCGCACCGAGAGAACTGTTTGAGTGACCCATATGTATTTGTTTTGGGTCTGAGTGTTTGAGAGACCGAAAAGTCTCTCGTAGTTCCTGATACCCACGACACAAGACTCTATCTAGATAGAGTCTAGTACTACTAGTAGTACTGTAGTTTGGCTCCACCGTTTCATCGGTGATTTTGCCATTGTCAGTATGTTGATTGTAATACTCAGAGGTCAAGCAGATATATATTGTTTAGTCAGTGCAGTTTAGTTTCGCTTTGGTGTTTATGGAAAACGACACAGGAGTATCTGTATCAGCCCATATACGTCCCACTGCAGGGCAAGGGCCTACTCTACAATCGAAAATACGATTGAGAGTGGTTAGGCCATATAGTCCACCACGCTGGCCTAGTGCGGGTTGGCTACACAGGAGTATAAGAAGCAATAAATTATGTTTAAATCAAAGGAATTACTTTGGGATCATAAAGACAAATGATCCTTAAAATTTTTGCTCATATTTACTAATTAATCATTTTACAAATTCTCGGACATGAAAATTTACCCATAATTAAACGTAGACGTTCAACAGAAATCCAAATATTGACACAGAGCAGTAACTCTTTGTCTCCTTGCTCCACTTACACGTACATTTCTTTCGTAACGCAGATTACTGTGGACATTTGCAAGCCTTATCAATGTTTGTCGTGTATATGAGGAAGATAAAAACTGTTTATTTTTTCAGTAAATGACCTTATGTTATTTGTATGTGCTGATTTATGGAAATAGGTATTATTGTTGGCCTCGGTATTATCTGCTTACGAATTACGAAGTTACGTGAAGTAATACCTATATTATTGTATTTATTTTTAGGTAGGTATTCCTCCAATTGCGCTGTGAATTTGTAATGAATATTCTCGATAATTTCGAAGGTATGGAATTCTGGCAGACGAAGGCTATTTTTACGCAGTTTATATAAGGCCCGATCCTTCATTAATATCTATTTAAAATGCTGTAATACAATATAATTGCAGAGTTGATATTATATTCCTAACAGGAGTAACTTTGTACCCTTAAATTATTTCCTAACCAAGTTAATCAGGTATATGACTTATGCATCTGTGACACAGTTTCTTAGAATCTATTCGAGAATTCTTAATTTTATAGATTAATAATTTGACTTTACCTCCAAAGCGGTAGGCAGAGCTGCGACTCCTATCACAACAGTTAGCCAAGCTTATTTTCATACGACAACCAAGAACATAGACAGAACTTAAAGGCGAAACGGGGGTATCCTGGTAATACTTCTACCTACGCCTTCTGAGAAAAATTCATGAGTTTATGTATGTATGTATGTATATATAAATATGACAACCAAGCGATCAAATCAAAACATACACATTATAACACGCAATTTATCGAAGGATTTTAATATTACGATCGTAAATTTGAGTGCATAACATTCTTTATGTCACTTTGTAAATTATATAAACAAAGTAGGTATTGGTTGGGGCGGAATCGAACATTTTTATTACATTACAACGCCCTTGCAAGGTCACCGGCTTGGCAAACACCGTGCAGGCTTACGCACACTAATGATTTTAAATTGTTTATGCATTGAATCGCGTCATGAAAACAGTGTCTGAATCTGTATCGGACCATATACGTCCCGCTGCAGGGCACGGGCCTCCTCTACAATTGGGAGTACGATTGAGTTAGGCCATATAGTCCACCACGCTGCACTGGCTATAGTACAAATTGGTGGATTTTAAGTATCATAGATTTTTTTTACAAATTGCTATGGTATCTAAGTTTCCTCACGATGTTTTCCTCCACCGTTGTAGTGCGTGGTGAGTAACATACACACAATATAACTACGAAAAGTCTAAGTTGTTCCCGGGGTATTGAATCCGCGACAGGCCACTACGCATTCCCAGTGATGGCTTGAAATTCCGGTTGTGTTTAAAATTATCGTTTCTCAATTTCAATAGATTTGTGCTATTAACGACTAGGTGGCCTCACATGTGAAGCTGTGGTTCCTATAATTCGCCGCTATGGCCATCCAAAAACGTTCAAAAAGAGTTCAAATCTTTTCTAAAGGCTATACGACGATTTCTTTGGTGCTAGGTATTTTTGGGCAGACTGTAGATGAGATAAAGATAATTTCTTTCTAACCGACTTAAAAACGATTTTATAGACTTAAGAAGAGGTTCTCACTTCGACGGTATGTTTTTTCTTCTTATGTTTTTCTATCTACATTCTAATGATGATAACGTAGATGATGACGATAGACCAACAAACAATCGATAGTGTGCGTCACGCGGCTTTTAATCGATTCACGCCGCGTAGCGTTGTGCGCCGGCGCATCGAGGAAGACCAACCTGTTTATATTTAATTCGGTTGGCGACACTCACATTAAAGATTGTAGTGTCTACCACGCGTTTTCCTCAGACTAATGAGCTCGTTTAGGAACTGATTTGGGAGTAAATGTCATATTAACATCTCATGTCTCAGGATAGTGAACGCAGTGGAAATCCAAGCATTGCTTTGTAATTAATGTTTTTTTGTTGTTCTACTGTTCTTGAGCGGTCGTATCGCTTACCAACGGGCGAATAGCATGCTCGTCTAGCCATTCATTGCAATAATAAAACAACTTATTGACCGATTGGCGGGGCAAGACAACTTTATGTAGGTATTAGTTTCGGATTAGTTATTCAAAGGGATTACTTGATTCATTGAAGATCAGTGTAAGTTGCAATAAGTCTACTCTTTTATCTTCTAGGGAGCTATTGGAAGCGACCTCAATCTAGCAAATTGCTGTTATATTTATTTCTGTATTTGTATTTATATTTATTTTACAGATATTTGTTTTGCTCGAGTTTCGGTCATGTTATAATTTTCTGAATTAACTTTGTAGGCATGATGATAAAATGAGTTTATATTTAAGCAATGTGAACGTAAAATAAAAATAGGTCCGATGCTTCCTTTCATTATTAAATGCTTTATGTATTCGCGATATGTGTAAAAAAATTATATCTAAATATACTTGGAGTAAAATATATTTTTAAGACTCTTAAAAAAACAATGATAATCTAAATATGTAAAACACATCATGGGTTTTTACAAAGTTATTTTTTGAAACCCAGATTATTTATTGTTAATATAACCTGTTTTCAAATCCTAATAAAACGGATTAAATTAGCACTCAAATTAGAACCCTTTACCTCAGGTTTTGGATTTCAAACCTTCCTTTTACGATTTTATAATAATCAGCTTAAAACAATCTACTGTTGGACATCTTTAAATTCATCAAGAAGAGCTTTGTTAAAAATCTTGTTTTGTAGAAAGCATTCTTTCATAGGTAAGTTGGCTGTAAAACAAGACGTCTCAAATGTAATTTGATTGGTCAATATTCTACCCGGGTTTAGAATTGCCAAATCTTAAAGATTTTTTGATATTTCTGCTGCTGGAAATATATGTTCAAATTCATCCAGTAGGATTTTTTGCAAAAGTTTTTGGTGCAGAAAGCGTTCAGGGTGCTATAGGTGAAGGAATGGCTGTAAAACAAGACGATACAGGTGCCGATTTTTGCGCCGAAAATATGTAATTTGTCAGTCAATATTATATCCGGGTCTAGATATTGCAAGTCCGCAAGACCCCCCAAAATTTCAAATACACGTATTACAACGCAGTGTTGGGACTATTTGTGCTAAAAGTAATTTGACAAATTAATAATAATTCGTTTATAGATGTTGACACCGAAAAGTTCTCCGAATTTTTAATACCAACAACTAACTTGTATTTTACTATGACGTCAAGACTATATGTTCGGTATTTTTTAAATTATTTTATGGCACAAGCGTTGAAGTAGGACATTATGGAAATGACAAAACTAACTGGAACCATATTATCGGAAGGCACGAATGACGTCATAAAAATATTGAACGCTCACACGATTTAATTTTATTATATTGTGTTTGTTGTTTACCTAATCAAATTCAATAAAAATATTTATAAATTAATTAAAATTTAAAATACAAATAAAATAAAATTTTAATTTCCTATAAAATATAATACTAACTTGGTGTAACTTTTTGTTGAGGTAAATTGCAGATATAATTTATAATTTATTTTTTTTATTTATTATTATTATTATTTATATTGTACTGTACTGTACTTTAATGTATTAGCTATATAAGTCCCACTGCAGAGGTCCGACCTCCTCTACAATCGAGAGTAAAATTTAAGGGAATAGGGTACATTGGGATATATAAACAGAATTTAATGTTTTTCAATCTATGTACTTTTGGTGTACCCAACTATTTTTAACAAGAGAAGAGCTTTTTTTTAATTTTGTAATGCGAGAGATGTCATAAGAAAATAAAATTTATCATAAATCTGTATCCAGACCCGAAATATAACCATTAATTTGATTATATTTCAAATAATAGTAATTTCAATCAGTATTAGACCGTTGCCGTCAACAAAGTATTTTTGTCATGAGCAGAGCTGTCAAGCTTTTGGACTTCGAGAGGAGCCAATAAGCAATAAAGACTTTTTATTAATTAATTAATCTGGTATCCTTCACCATATTAGAAATTAGAATTTTCATATCCATTATACCCCTGGTTTAAATTCAATTTATTACGGTTGAATTTCGACCACTGGGCGACTAACAGTCTGTTGTTATTGTTCACAGTCATACTTCTTTGTAATATAAAAACTATTACAGTTTAAATTATGAATAATTGTCCTAAATGTAAAATGACATAAAAAACAAAGAATTTAAATGAATAATCGCTCTATTTTCCTCTCCAAATGTACCCTGTGGGAAATCCTGAGTTAGGGCTGTCAGTTATATTTAATTGAATAAGTTATGAATAATAATAATTTATTTGTGTAACGTAGGTACATTTTTAATCTTAAATAAATATTATGTGGTCTATATTTTGCAACAAAGGCGTTCAAATAATAATATTTAAAATACAGCTTAGCACTACATTGAAAATATTTATATTGTTATTAATTTAATATACAATAAAACAAAACAAGGAAAAAATACTTATCCTAACTTATAATTTAGGAACAGTATTTAATATTATGTTGTGTACACCTTAGACTGCCAACTCAGCTTTCCTATTTTTACACGCTTTATATTAACTTCACTTGTATGTTTGTTTGTATGTTTTTATATCTATCCAAAGGTTGCCTAGAAGAAATTGCCTAGTGCGATAAGGCCACCTTTTGTACTACAGTGTGGAGTGTAATCCGGCCCCTGTCTAATCCGGCACCCCCTATAATCCGACATGATCTATTATTTATTATTGAATATTAATTTTTGATAATATTCGCTAATACATGACTGAACAAGTTACAACTTGTACGCATTATCATTATTGTGCTCGATGCGTTTTGATTCTGATTGCTTAGGTTGGAATTGACTACATGCGAGAGGATAGCGGTGCTACATTTACTAAATTTGATATACATAATGAAGCATGATTTGTACTTCAGAGTACATATATATAATACATATAAAGAATCTTATCAGTGAGTCTGTAATTAGTCGGAATACAAGGTACACTTTTGTAAAAAAAAATCGGACTATAGGGGGTCTTAGGCAGTACTCTATAATCCGACTAATTCGATAGTCCGACACTGCCCTGCAAAATTTTTGTCGGACTACCGGGAGTCCACTGTATTTTGTAATTTCTCTACTACAATTATTTCTTTAAAGAGCGAAAATTGGTTGAATGAATAAATAATTTTTTCAATATTATTGTAACACTTATCAATTATTTGTTGAAGGTCGTCGTGAAAATCGTTGAGGGACGCCTATGTTCACCATTGGACTTCTTATGGCAGAAGAGAGAGAGAGATAAAGTATTACTAGACCTTTTATTTTTAAAGGCAGATGAGTTGCTTATTTAGAAAGAAATACGATTTACCACCTACATAGTTTATAGGTATATTAATTTGAAAATGGAACACGAATAAAACAGCGCGTAATTTGAAATTCCTTATCTCCATCTCTCTTCTTCTCTTTAGCCAAAAAAATATACAGCTAAATATAGGCCTCCCTGCATTCTACAACTGTAGCCAGGTCGTCCTTCCACCTTGTAGGCGGGCTTCCGACATTTCCCTCGCCTGGATGCAGGCTGCTTCCAACAGCTCGATGTGGAGATCCTTGGGAGAGGCCTTTGTTCTTCCTGTGGCTGAGATGATGATGATAGGCCACAAGGATAATTGCAAAACACCATGAAGAAAAATTAAAATAAATTTAAATAATGATGTATCAACCCTGAGCCATAGCTGTAGCGGTTTTACCTAGAAGTCGAGAGATACAAATAGGAAATCGGCACAAACAGGTCACACCCGTCGTTGTTTTTAATGACTTACATAACATTGACGTAAAATATGACGGAAAATTTGGAAGGTTTCTCATTTCAACGTATTTTGTGGGGATTTTAGTTTTACAAATTTTTGTCTTAACCCGGGTATTGAATATGGCTTCTTGTTTTACAGCCGATGTCCTGACGAATTTGACATCGAAGGCTCCACTTGGAGACCGTCACTGCCAAAACTCCGTTAAGGCAGGGTCAACAGTGGCACGCATTTTAATGACTCCGAGCATAGGGTTGCGTCCAAGGTTTGATTGTGAGTAGTATGCAATGGTCCCTAAAAAGAATAGCTTATAAAAAACATGAATTTGAAAACAACATCAAAATTGGTTGTAAACTGACTGATATATTAATATTTTTAATAGTTATGGAAGATGAAATCACGTCGTGAATGTTACATATTTTCCTATTACTTTTACTACCAACTTAAATTGTATCGTATTGTATTGTCAGGCCATACGTCCTACTGTAGGGCATGGGCGTCATATAGTGTACCACGCCGGCCTAGTGACGGTTGGCGGATTTTGCATTCTTGGTAAAAAAAAAAAATAGAATTTGATTGATTACAGAATGACTCGATGATATTCATCGTATGCGTTGTATTTGGATTTAGCACGTCAAAATAAGAAATAATAGTTGTTGAAATACAAAAAGCAGTATTTTTTGTTATATTAACTATCTTAGCTCTTGATAAATCTGAATCTGCAATAAAAACAACTGTAAAACACTTTCGACTATTTATTGACGTCTAAACCTCAAAAAGTGAATTAAATTTTATTTCTTTCGGGTCAACACTAACAGGCATGCTAAATTTACTACCTTTGTTATTCGCTTTTGATTGTAGAAAGCTAAAATCCTTATTCTGTCTTAATGGCTCTGGTGGTCGTTTTTTTGCAATTAATGGCAAGACGACCATACCGTTCGCCTGATGGTAACCGTTACGACTGCTCAAGAACCAAAACCAAACAACACCATAAATTACAAAGCAATGCTTGGTATCCTGCGTTCGCCACCCTGGTTTTGTCTATACGGGTACGGCAAAGTGGAGTACCACTTTATTGTAGTAACAACGCATAGATGGCGGTAAGTACAGTGCAGTCCAACCGTATCTTACTGACGGAGTTTTTATTATTGCATTGATCCGGCAAACGAGCAAACAGGTCACTTGATAGTAAGTGATCACTGCCGCCCATGAACATCCACAATGCTTGGATCATGGATATGTTGCCCGGCTATCAAATCGGGGGAATACAGGAAAGAAAAAGAAGGGTTATTGGGCATCCAGCAATTTGACTTACTGCATTAAACGTAACAGTAAAGCTGTCGCTTCACGTCGATCTCCTGTGAGACAGTGGTACCGCACCGCATGAACCGGCCATTCATGCTGAGTCATGACTGAAAACAGAGTGGCCCTGCAGCTTACAGATTATCTCCGAATATATTTATCACTGATATAATTTTGTCTTTGTAAGTAGATTATACACTAGTTTATCTAGAAACGGGACACATTTATTACAGTTGTTATGTGTTTTCCATATTTGTGTATGTTCGCTAGCCGCTAAGCTAACCGGGTAGATAGAAAAATCAGACCACTAGCTTATTTACTGTATATGCATTGCATTTAGCTTGCCTTATGTGACTGTCAGTTACTTTGTCGGGCCCACAGATCACAGTGATACATATGTGGTCGGGCCATTATATCTATAAAAACGTTTATCTGTCCATTTATATATTCTATTCTATTTTTAAAATATCGAACTAAATAAATCAAAATAGGTAAATAATTATAAATCTAATTTTAAATTCTATCTCATAACACACCAGGATTGAAAAAAGATTAATTAACCCGTAATTTTTTGCTCGCACAGCTTAACCCTCCACCGACCTTCATCCGTGTAATGAACGTGTTTTGCACCAATTCCCCACAATGTTCTAGCCGGTGCGAGTTTTTGCAGCGACGGGTTACAGAACGGTATGGGACCTACCTCAACGCGGCGGTACGGGCGGGGAGGGGTACAGGACGAGCCAACGGGTATTTCGAGCCCCGGTAAGGTTGGCAAAACAGTCGTTTTATTTAGCTAGGGTTAACCCGCGGATATGCTTTTGTTTTTATTTTCATATAATATAGGGGGGTCTGGCAGCTTGGCTCGGGTGCAGATATTTTACTTTGCATCGGTAATGAATGCAATTAAAAATTAAAATTATTACCTATAAACTTTTTGACTCTATTTCTATTGACGAAAACTGCAGTAAAATCCGTTGCCTAACTTAAAAGATCTACGTTTAAATAGAGACAACGGGACACGACTATATTTATGTGATATTCCCGATAGTCAGGATTTATTATTTAGGAAAAGAAACGCGACTGATATAAATATTTTAAAATAAAATCTCATATATATTATATTTGTAAAATTTATTTATTGCAATGAATGGCGAGGCGAGCATGCTCGATGGTAAGCGATACGACCTCTCATAAACAGTAGCAATACCAAAAAACACCTTGAATTACAAAGCAATGCTTGGCATTCCAAAGCGCTCATGACGAGCACTTTATCTGTGAACAATACTTGTTGCAAAATTATTATTTAACGTTGGATATTTATGTAACAGTGGCAACTGGATAGAGTGTGTTTGTTCATACTCTACTGAAAATTGATTTCAGTAAAGTTTACTAATTTTTGACCAAAATTTTACAAAAACCTTTACTAATCAAAATTACAATATAAAAATTACAGTCGTGGAAGCTATTGCATAAAATCGGGACAATCAGCTGTTTTGTTGCTGATTGGATACGGTACAAAAACACTTGTATTTACAACACTATATTTACAGTACTATACACTGTACTATAAATATCAGACACTACAAAAATAACACAAGCGAAACCCAAAATACTTGTGATTATTTTACTTCAAAATGATTTAACAAATACAAACAACATCACATACACATTTCGCATTCCAAACCAAGATATTTCTTGTGTCGTGGATATCAAAAACTATGTATAAGATATTATAAATATTATAAGATTTACTGGTGGTAGGGCTCTCATATGTGAGAGGCCATCTGGGTGGGTACTACCACAGTGTCTATTTCTCCCGTTAAACAGCAGTGTAAACGCACTGTTGTGTTTCGGGTTGAAGGGCATTGTAGCCAGAGTAACTACTGGACATATTGAGACTTAACATCTTATGTCTCAGGATGGCGAGCGCAGTGGAATGCCAAGCGTTGATATGAATTCAAGGTGTTGTTTGGTTTTGCTACTGTTCATGAGTGGTCGTATCGCTTACCATCAAGCGAACGGCATGCTCGTCTCGCCATTCATAGCAATAAAAAAAAAGATATTCTCAAACTCAGTCTCCCAAACTCTCATACCAGAAGCAAATGCTTTGTTGATCCCACAAATATTAGTCTCGGTGCGGGGGTCGAACCTGGGGCCTATCGCTTTACTGATGAATTGCTTAGCTGCATATTATAAACTGTAATGTACTGTAACAGTTCATATACGTCCCACTGCAGGGCATAGGCCTCTTCACAATCGAGAGTACGATATAACTATCAACCAACAAATGATTATGTTGAAAAGTTCAAACTTTGGGTTTACCAAGTGGTAATGCTCTTGTATGCAACAGGTCCGTTCCACCGCTTCGTCTCTTGCTTTAAGCTATATCAGCAATACTAAATATTTTTGTCTGATGCCACTTTGTCTAGAGTTTGAAAGAAGGACTCAGCAAGGTCTTTTTAATACAATATAATATTATAACATCGGCCCATATACATCCCATTGCTTGGAAACTCATATTTTGTACAATGGGAGTGTTGCTTAAGTCTTTGATAATAAGTTTGTACACTCCAGTAAATTATTTGAAATCTGATTTATCAACATATTATTCAGTAGGTCCACTGCTGAATATAGGTATGCCAAAGATGTAAACAAAAGCTTAATGAACAAACAGACAACCTTATAAAAGTTCCAAGAAATTATTGTATGTAGACCACTTCTAACAGGCCGCTTTGGAAAATAATCGATATGTAGTAGCTCGTACAAAAATAAAAACTTATTAAATCTCATAAAGAGTCAAAGAACAACTGCGTTGTAAATAAACAATAATTACTAGAATACCAACGTGACATATTACAACAAAAGCTCGCACACAACGCAAAACATAATCGAAATTACCACAGCTATCGACATTAATCTTTATAGAAAATAATTAACGCACCGCTTATCTTAATCCATTAATAGATTGCGCCGCTGCTGACGGTACAAACAAAGCATCCGCGCCATTGACTTTCTTGATGCCATTAACCGAATAACCCATTGCACAAAGAACTGGCGCTTTTCAAGGTGAACACACACATGCACACACTGTACACACGCAGTTGCTGTCTGTACACGTACACACACATACAAATCACCCCTGCAATGAACATGTGATTCAAAATAAGAACTTGCAAACTTGCATTCGCTGCTGGCTAAAAAAAAGTCCACGCGATTTTGAACCTTAAATGTGTGTGGCATTTTTTTGTGGTAAGCAAACGTAATTTTGCCAAGACGAGAAGGGTGCACACACACATGCGCAAGCAGACGTGTAAACTGCAGTCTGCACTCACACACACAAATATCGCATTAGAGATTCGTGTACGAACTTTCATTGACCCGCGCTATAAAAATATAGCACTGAAATTATAGATTGAGTGAAAAAATATTAATACACATTATATATGTATGTGTATTTTTTTTCTGGAAAATAACACACACATATACAGTACATAAAGTGTTCATATCCTGTCGGGACACGATTTGTGTGTGTTTGTGTATTTTAATATTCTTTTGTGTACAAAAGTGTTTTGTAATATGTAACGCAACTTGTATATTGCAATGATTGGTAAACAGCGTTCACAATAGGTTATTTATTACGTGGTATATATGTATAACAATGAATGTAATTATTGATATTATGTATGTTTCTAAATAGGTATTGTCAATAATGATATTTACCTGCTTTTGGGTTGGCAGTTTTTATTGAATATCTTCATAATTGAGGAAAACCGTAGCAAGAAAACTTATATAATTTGTGTACCATAAAGTACAACCGCATTCAGACATAAAATGGACGGTTATAAATTAGGTATTAAACGATGTGTATTGTTAAAAAAACAATGTTTTCTGCGAACAATTTAGGTACCTTTGTATAAAATTAAAGTTTGTCACTCCGAGTCATTTTAATGATATTGTCAGGACTACCGTGAAACATTTAAGGTTTTATTTAATTTTGCTTTACTATTCCATACATACCAACCCGCACTAAGCCAGCGTGGTGGAATATATGGCCTAACCACTCTCAATCGTACTCCCGATTATAGAGTAGGCCCGTGCCCTGCAGTGGGACGTATATGGGCTGATACTGATTTCATACATACACAATCGTCACGCCTGTATCCCATAAGGGTAGATAGATACTATAGATCGCCACTTTGCTCGATCCTGGCATATCACTTTCGCTTCATCCATTTTCATCAACCTCTTCATGCATTCTTGTCGGTTCAGGATACTTTAGACCTGACCCTTGTCGAAGGTATCACCTATTTGGATGGTGTAGGTTCGGTGATGTCGACCCTACCGACTCTTCCGTCTACACTCGCCTTTTATATTAGCTTAGTTTCCTTCATTTCCTTTCATCCATTCTCTCTACACGATGAAACCATCGTAACATTTCTATTAATTATTATAATTAAAATATAAAAAACACACACAAAATCGATTGCTCAACCTGAGAATTGAATTCAGTACACCCATGCGTCTAGGCCACTATACACAAATAAATAAGCTTGGTTAAATCTGGGTAGAACTATTAGCACTTCTGTCTGTTTCCCGGCAATACAGGCATAAGCTTATATTAGTAATATAATATACGTGAATTGAAATAATATTCCTCTTTTATATTTAGTATTTTTATAAGGAAAAATAATGTCGGAAGAAATATGTAATAAATTCGTCTTGAAGTTTTATTTTTTGTTTCCGTTTAGCAAGCGTAATAATAAAATATACACTTGGAACTACCAGTGGTTGGAAGTGGTTCCACTTGGAACTACCAACACTTCCAGTGTACCGATAACAAAACAATCAAAATCGGATTAGTAGTTTTTGACACAATCCCAAGCATATACATAAACAGGGGTTGAATACTTTGAAATCGTTTAAAAATAACATATTCTAATAAATAAAACGCAATTTTGACAATGTCATGACAAGTCACTTAGCAATTAGCATGTAGTTGTAAGAACACAATTCAACGACCTATTTCGACTCACGCAACTGACGTAACGCAAATTAAAGTAAATGCCTTCTCAAATAATACATGAGAATTAATTTGTTATTATAAATTGATTTTTAGGGGGATTTTTTGTGGGTGTTGTATAAAAAAAGAATTGAACAAAATGTTAGATCGGCCGCACTCAAAGACGTTTAATGTCAATTCAATTGTTCCTTAGTTAAGATTTTCTTCGTAAAAACTACACTAAGTAATAATTTTACTGATATTAACATTCTTTAAGTATGGCAGTTAACACTTAGGCGCGGTACACATAGAGCAACTTTTGCTGAAGAAACTTCATCATGCCAGGGTTCCAGCACTTTGTTGTGCTACAATCTTGGCACTACGAAGGACCATGAGCTGTGGTGATTGCTTACCATCAGGCGGGCTGCGTGCTTCTCTGCCTACGAAGGTCATAAAGAAATCTGTAATACTCTATGAAAAATAATTGGTACATAACTCGAAAACAATTACATTTTTGAAGTGATAGATTTGCTCTCGCGCAAGTCAATAGTCTTACATCATGAGAAGCAATCATGTCGGCGCAATGCAAGTGCGAATAGTTACACCTATTTAAGGGGCGTCCTTTAGCATATGCATACTGTCATATAGACACGTACATATCTGAAGTAAACAAAAGGAGCCAAGCGCTAATCGAAAGCTATCATATTATAAGATACTAAACTCAGCAAAATGTGAGTGCCGGTAACACTCCATTCTGTTCCCCTCATTAGGGTTACAAACATACCTACATAAACACCTCACTCCTTTTCCCCAAAAGAGGTAGACAGAGGTGCGATTGGAACACCTACGTTTTACCCTCTGTGTTTCGTTCCACGTTGTAATTAGGGGAGAGCCAATCGGTCTATCGCCATAATCACAAATTCCCGACTCCAGGCTAATAATGAATATAAAAATCCAATATCACATTGCCTGACCCGGGATTCGAACCCGAGACCTCACCTTGTAATCATACCATACAACCGTGCCACCGAGGCAGGGTACAAACGTTTTAAGCATATCTGCATCCCTACCTACTTTCAAACACAGGAATATTCTCGTCTATTTCAGATCTATAACAAAAAAAATACTATCCCATATAAACACTTAAATTTACATTTTCCTGTATTCAGACGCGTGCAATTCCTAGCTTCCTACAGTGCATATGGCCACGTCACCGCCGCGGAGTGGACGCGTGCGTGTGCGTTGTTTTACATAAGAGCGGGTGGGTCGGTGCAAGGGCAGCAGGCCGTTGCTCCAGCCGGCTGGGCAGTACTAGCAATGTACTAGACACGGCAAGGCCAAGGTGAAGTATTTATAGCCTTGATTATTTGTATGAAGTCTGCCAGTCCACACTAGACCAGCGTGGGGAACTATATGGCCTTTCTCACTGGTGGTAGGTCTCTCATGTGAGAGGCTGCTTGGGTGGGCCGCCTACCAAATGTCTATTTCTCCTACCAAACAGCAGTTTAAATGCACTATTGTGTTTCGATTGAAGAATATTGTAGCCAGAGTAACTACTGGACATTTTGAGACTATACATCTTATGTCTTAAGATGGCGAGTGCAGTGGAATGCCAAGTATTGCTTTGTAATTCAAGGTGTTGTTTGATTTTGCTACTGTTCATGACCGGTCTGTCGCTTACCACCATTCAGTGAAATAAAAAAAAAAAAAGGCGCAGTGAATACTATATTATCACCACCAATATAATTGGGCTACCGGCAATCTCACTTAGCCTACCAAACACAATGACATTGCATTACATGGGTTTTGTGAGGCAGTAGTACAACTCCGGCCAAACCAACCCACCACTGCACCAGTACTGCATTAATAACCGCTTGACTCTTACGTTTGAAAAAAAAATACGTCGGAAAATTCCGATCTGATCACAATTCCTTAGGGATCCCTTAATTGGGATAGATAATGTTTTATTTCCCACGATATTCTTATTTTGAATTCCTTGGTCTAATCGCCCTTTGAAGTAGACAGGTCGTTTTGTTTACTTCATTCACTGTTAGATGTTAATGACCTAGCACCGTGTGATGTATTGCCAAATTACATACTTAATGACTGACAACACATTTGTAGCTGTTCATTGTTTCTGTCAACACATGAAAGGTGGAGAAAGGTGTCTTGAAGGTGTATAGGACGGGACGATCCGGGGAATGCGTAGAAATGTTAGTAAGGTTATATTATTTCTGGAGATATTAGCTATTGACATCCAGTGATGAGTGATAAGAGATGAGAGAAACTTTTGTCTAGTAATGGGACATTTAATAATAACTTTAGTAAACAAGTTTTACAGATAAATGAATAAATAAAAGGGTAAAAAAATATATAGTTAGTTGTTCATTTTTAACTGGACACAATTAAACATTCTGTTTATGATTACGAGTGTATTAACTAAAGAATTGAACGAGTTTTTTCTGACCGTATTTTTAGGGTGTCTTTATGTTACTGGTATGACAAAGTAACTGCAATTTGAACAGAAGACAGATCTATTCAGGGTCAGGGATTCTCCTATCTAGCTATCATGGCCTGTCCTACAAAAAGTGCTAGAGTGCTAGAGTACGCGAACTCGGTCTCTGAGCTACTGCAGTCACCCAACCTTTCCTTTCGTGACTGCAGTATCCACTCCTACAGGCCATATTCTCCTTTCCCATAACATCCTCTACCCACAAACCCTAATTATTTTCTCCCATTGATGACAGGCAGCAGCGTCATTAACGCAAGTCTCCTACTTCACTCGCCAACCCGCCTGCCAAGCATGGCGAGTAACGGCAAATATCCCTACAAATTGTATTATGACTTTTTTTTTCATTGCAATACATGGCAATACCAGCATGCCGTTCACCTGGCGGTAAGCGATACGACAGCTCTTGGATAGTAGCAGAACCAAACAACACCTTGAATAACAAAGCAATGCTTGGTACTCCACTGCGTTCACTATCCTGAGAAATAAGATGTTAAGCTTCGTTATGTTATGTTACGCTCTGGCTACTAAATCTTTCAAACCGGAACACAACATATTTACACTGCTGTTTGGCGGGAGAAATAGACATTGCGGTGGTACTCAGGCTTCTCACATATGAGAGACCTACCACCTGTATTATGACTTAATAATCTGCCCTGTCGTGTAATTCCAAGCTCTGCGCGCGTTATATTTGCGCTGCGTCCGACTATAAAAACAAAATGATTTGATGTCGGAGCGGTGCGCTCTGTCATATCGCATGCGGCCGACGCTCGCTCAACTAATTGGGGCTGAATCATTACCCATGGAACTCAAAGCCTACGTATTAATTGCAGAGGGAAGTTAAATTTGACTGTTTTCATCTTAAATTTGAAGAACATGGGGAGAAGAACGAAAGAGTTGCAGAATAATTTATTTTTAACATTTATGTTGGCGAGCGTGGACTTTATGGCTTAACCACTCTCAATCGTAATATTGATTGCAGAAGAGGCCCGTGCCCTGCAGTGTGGCGTATACATACATGAGTTGATACATAGTACATTTTATCCAGAGTAACTACTGGACATATTAAGACTTTACATCTTATGTCTCATGATGGCGAGCGCAGTGGAATACCAAGCATTGCTTTGTAATTCAAGGTGTTGTTTGGTTTTGTTCATGTGCTATCGTATCGCTTACCATCAGGCGAACAGCATGCTCGTCTCGCCATTGCAATAAAAAATACAGAATTAATATGTTAGGTACATGTTCTGTAATTGAATCTTGGTATCATCTTGGTAGAAAATGACCTTAGGCATTAAATCCGCCTGTACTATTAAATTGTACAAAGTGTTTAAATTAAATAAATCTTAGGTTGTTGTATGTTTAGGGTTACGAAAGACAGGGGTGGGACGGGACGGCGACGAGACGCAGTCCCATTGCCTAGGGGTCGTCTGCAGCTGTAATGTATCCGTTGATATAGAACATGTCACATAGAGTCGGCACGTCTGAGGGGTTACTCTATAAAAACGATACAAACTTCGAATTTTCGGACGCCGTACGTAAAACTTCACTAATGTGCCTAGATAGTCCACAAAATGATGGAATCCTCTATCGTACGTCGTAACCAAAGACTAAGTCCGGAGAAAATGATAAGTATAATAGAGAATCGTATTGATTTTTAGAAGTGGAAAAAATATCTTTCTCCGGGCGTCCAACATCCGAATGTTCGAAGTTCGTATCGTTTTTATAGATTAACCCCTCTGCGTTGCTTTGCCGTCTCAACCCATCCGCTGTCTGGCGAAATCATTCGATATTAGATAATAATAGTATGGTTTTTAAGTTATGAACTGGGGTAGATACAACGCTTCCTAGCGGAGTGAAAAGCAGTTTCCATTCGCAAAATATAGTGAAGTTTTCTACAGTACAATAATAAATTAATCCGTCTTAGTGTCGGAATCGAATCAGCGCCCTCTTATTTCACCCACCTGCTCATTGCGTCACATAAGAAGTTGATGTTTTTATGCATTCCGTCGAGAATTTGGCTCACAATATTACGAGCGGTTTGACTGACGTCAATTGGTTTGCGAACTCATAATTGGATCGTGTCACAGCGGTTAACAAATTTTCTTTAATGTGATGCAAGAATTTTCATAAGCTTATCCCTTTTGTAATAATTAGTAATGTTTTGTTCTATTAGAGGTGGCAATAATATTCGATATTCAAAATATGAGTGTTTATTTACAACACAAATACAAGTACAATGACACATTTTTTTATCATCTTCATAAAACCATCATGTAGTAAATAAATAAATAAATAACACCCAACAGTCACATACATAGTCCTGACCCCGCAATTAGATCAAGTCTTGTATCGTGGGTATCAGGAACTACGGGAGACTTTTCGGTCTCACAAACACCCAGACCCGGAAGAAATATTTGTGGGCCGCACAAACATTTGTCTCGGTGCGGGGATCGAACCGCGGCCTCTCGTTTCACAGGCGGCGTCTAACCAACTGCGCCACGGAGGCTGTCGAATATTCGATATTCAAAATATGAGTGTTTATGTACAACACAAATACAATACAAGTACAACGATACATTTTTTTATCATCTTCATAAAATCATGATTCCTTCAGTGTCAAAGTACTTTATCTAAGGCGAGTCGAGATGAAGCATTGTTCTTAATTACCTACTAAACAAACTAACATCTGTGAAATTATAAGAAAAGAAAACAAACAACCAATGAAATAAAAGTATTATTTACGGATTTTATCGCGAAATTGATTTAATTTGAAAAAAGTGACCATGAAAACTGTAAAGTGATCGAAACGTCGGTAAGATAAAAATGTAAAAATTAAATCAATTTCACGATAAAATCCGTAAATAATACTTATATTTCAATGTGTAACATTCGCGTAAATCTAAGAAACCATTAAACTGCCAATGATTCTATATTATGCATATTGCCCATTACATTTCGCACACTAAGAATTAAAGTGACCGAATCCAAAAGAAAATGATATATAGAATAGACCTTATGTTACAAATCTTTAAAGAAAGTTTCCCAAAAAATAAGGTTTTTTAGTTAGGTCTCTTTAATTCTAAAGGTGTGATTTGTTTGTGTGGACAACACTAATACTTTTGTGCCAATTTGTACATTGCGTCTTTTTGGCATGAAATGTATGTTTATACTAGTAAATATAATTGGGTTGTAGTAAGTTGTCATCTAGAATTTAAAAAATCCAATTTTACGAATTTAATCCGTTTGACTGCAGAAATAAACATAGCGGTGGTACCTACCCAGGCAGCCTCTCACATATGAGAGACCTACCACCAGTAATAATATAAGGTCTATATTCAGAAGACAAGTATGGCTTAAGGTAAATAAAGATACGTCAAATATTTAAGACTCAAATAAATCTCAATAAAGACCACACTCGACTGTTGATTAAAACAATTATGTTTAAACAATTTAATCCCAAATGGTCGGTGGCGATCGCGACGGGTTCAACGACCCGCCGTTCCTCTAAGTGTGTAAGAAATATTATTGCTTAGGACAGACAACTCAGGGTGCTTGGGGTGAACGACCGATCGATTAGGATGCTGTTTGGGCCTTCAGAGATTGGCAGATGTGGATTCGGAGGTTGTTATTTTTGGGTATATTTTTGTTGGTACTCATTTAGATATACGAGTACTACTACATATAGAGAAGCTATCCCATACAAATGTCTTGTTCGATTTTGGTAAAAGTTGAAACTAAATCGCTGCAGCGTTGAACAAATAATTATTCGTCTAACCAAACAGTATAACCATGTAGCGCTAGACCGTTTTCAGGATGTAGTTTTCTCGCGACCAAAATCTCGTAAGCGCTATGAATTTCATGGCGGTTAAGCGTTTTTGATTGATTCGTATGCGTTGCATGCACTGCACAAAGATAGGACACATTTTTCACAAAGAACGTCTTTTCTAGTGTAAAATTGATATCGATGTTGGTACTTTTTTCATTTGCGATGAATGGTGAGACTAGCATACCGTTCGCCTGACGGTAAGCGATAGGACCGCGCATAAGCTATAGCAAAACCAAACCTTGAATTACAAAACAATGCTTGGCATTCCACTGCGCTCGCCATCCTGAGACATAAAATGTAAAGTCTTAATATGTCCAGTAGTTATTCTGGCTACAGTGTCCTTCAAAACTATAGTACTGTAAATACAATGCAGCGAAGTATGCAATATAAATTGAGTATGAAAACGATATATTTATGGTTAAATTAATATATTTAGTGAGAGAGGCAGCTCTTAATCACAACTTAATGTGATTGGGGGTAGCTTTGATTGCTCTATTATTAAATACATGACAGGACTACATGTATTAACTTAGTTTTGTAAGATAAATATACACTAACATAATATGTGTGTAATTATCTGAATTATTATTATTATATATGCCAGCTATATTTGCTATATTTCCGGATGCCCAATAGTCCTTTCCCATCATTCTTCCTTTTCGCCCTCTCCCGGTTTGATGGCCGGGCAACGCATCCATGATGCAAGCGTTGTGGATTTTCATGGGTGGCAGTGATCACTTACCATCAGGTGACCTTCTTTCATTTGTCGGACGTATTGTATAAAAAAATATAATGCTTGAACCTGAAATGCGATTTACTAAAGTGTCATGGAGTATTGAGTCAATATAATTACGATGGCCTCGTTAAAATCGAATATACAGGCTGGGTCACTATGACAAGTTTTCCACCATTGTGTAAGATGGTCGCCATTCGGGCGAATACTAATATCATTAATAACATAACTAACTGGTGGCAGGTTTCTCATATGTGAGAGGCTGCATGGGTAGGTACCACCGCAATGTCAATTTTTTCCGGTTAATAGCATTGTAAATGCACTGTTGTGTTTCAGTGTGAAGGACATTGTAGCCAGAGTAACTACTGGACATACTGAGAGATCTTACATACGAGTATGTCTCAGAATGGCTAGCGCAGTGGAATGGCAATTATTGCTTTTTCATTCATCAATTCATGGTGTTGTTTGGTTTTACTACTGTCTATGAGCGGTCGTATTACTTACGCTTACTATCAGGCGAATGGCATGTATGTTTCGCCATTCATCGCAATAAAAAAAATCATTACCTATCCTATATATACCTATACCTACCTATCGTTTTATAGAGCATACGAAATATACTTAAACACGGCTTATGTGTTAGTATCACTAGCCCTTTCGGGTTCGAATCCCGGATCGGGTAGTGATATTGCATTTCTCTATTCATTATAAAATACTCGCCTTTTATCACATCACGGGATGGAACACACAAAGCAAATGGCTGTCATGATAGCATCTCTGCCTACCCCTTCTGGGCAAAAGGCGTGAGTTTATGTAAGTTAAAAAACTATTTTTTTTTTGTGCAAAACTAGTAAACAACGGAATAATTTCCGCGAGTATGGATGGAGTATGGATGTGATGGAGTAATTGTAAACAATATTATCTAATTAAGCCTGCAGACATATTACTAAGCGTCGAGTGAAACGACCCATTTGACTCATTACGATCCGTGGTTTTAGGTAAGCGGGTTTGAGTCACCGTCTGGTAATTAATGCGGAGACAGTTGCTAATTATATTTTTATTTTGTTTTTTTCCTGTGCTTGAATGGTTTAGTAGGAGCGTTTGTATGCTGTGAACCTATCGATATTGGGTTCGATTGCCAGGTCGAAGAGTCAGCTTTTTGTGAGGTTTTCAGCCTGAAGGATTGCTAGGGATTGTAAAATATTGAATCTCGCATTGTGACAGGCTCGTCGCTTAGTGCTTCCTACATGTCGAAACGGAAGTAAACCTGCCAAATGGTGACATTAGTCACTGAGCGTCACATCTGTTTACCATTTTGTGGATGTAAGCGTGATTTTTCATCAAGTTATAAATAAATAAATCAATACACCCAACAGTCACATACATTGACAGCCTCCGTGGCGCAGTTAGAAGCCGCCTGTGAAACGAGAGGTTGCGGATTCGATCCCCGCACCGAGAGAAATGTTTGTGCGGCCCACAAATATTTCTTCCGGGTCTGGGTGTTTGTGAGACCGAAAATTCCCTCGTAGTACCTGATACCCACGACACAAGACTCGATCCTAATGTGGGGTCTGGACTATGTATGTGACTGTTGGGTGTTATGTATAGTTATAGTTATTTACATAGTCCTGTGTCGTGGGTATCAGGAACTACGAGAGAATTTTCGGTCTCACAAACATTTCTCTCGGTGTTGGGATCGAACTCCTGACCTCTCGTTACACAGTCAGTAAGTAAGTGTTGCCCAATGGGGTTTGATGTTAAAGCAGAACGATTTTAAAGATATGGGTGCTATTATTTAATAAATTTTTAGTACCATCTAAAAATTTATTCAATAACACACAATCAATCGTTTTCTTCTGAGACAAGAGGAATTCATGCCACAACTAGTATTACAGTTTATTCAAATACATTCTGCTTGTAATGTTAATTCTCATTTGTTCCCATTTTTGACGTTCCCAAATCCGGCCCGCCCTGCGAAAAGGGAAAGTTCGTTTACTTCGCAGGGCAGAGTGGTGTCTGAAATAAAATTCAGTTTTCCCGAGTGCATTCACCCGGCGGGAACCGAAACAGGACCTCCACGGTTCACGACCTCACGTTACACTCAAATATTAAAGTTGCATTAAAGTTTTATTTGAAAAACAAGCTGTGTCAATTTTCATCTAATTTATTTTTGGAAATATTCTTTTGTGAGGTGTTTTAAAAAATCTTCAAAGTGGCACGGCGAGGTGTCTTTTATTTGGAAGATTTTACTTAAATAATAGTAATTGATAAATAAATACATAAATACACCCAACAGTCACATACATAGTCATGACCCCACACTAAGATCGAGTCTTGTGTCGTTGTTATCTGGAACTACGAAAAACTTTTCAGTCCTACAAACACCCAGACTAGAAACAAATAAAAACAATGTCAGGTGTGAACAGGTCACACGAACGTTTGTTTCGGTGCGGGGATCGAACCCGCCTCTTCTTTCACAGCCGGCGTCTAACCAAATGCGCCACGAAAGTTGTAAATTTATCTACCTAACAATTGCACAGTCTAGTCGGAACTAAGCATATGTTTTGGTCGTAGATATGTATCACAATATTTTCCGTCTTACGATATGTAAAGCTGAAAATATATGATGATTGCCACAATAAGTCTCGGCGTATGAATGAAAGTCTTGGTCTCTCGGGTAGCAAGCTGCCTGCTGTACTACAACGGTGCATCAAGCAAAATATTTATGAAATTAACTTACAGCTTTTATAACAGCGCAATCTTGAATTTCCTGGTTCGATTCCTAGTCGGTTACATTTTTTATATACTAGCATTGTAGTCACCACAATTGCACCTGTTTTTAACCGACTTAAGAAAAGGAGATTATCAATTCGATGTATTTTTGTCAGAATTACAGTTTTTGGTTATATGCAAAATTTCATAAGAGTGTGTTTGTAAGTTTTTGTGTAAGAATTCTGATTTGAAATCTGCTTTTATGAAACTACAATTTACGTTTGCTATGACGATAAGCCTTCTCTCATTCTTGGCTATAAATAATATCACATATCTAAGTGTAGTCTATCCAAATACTCCTCATTAATCGCAGTTTTTAGACGCTATGAGAAGATTTCGTCAGATGACGTGCCCTTTCGCGACATGTCAAGGAGGTCTGGTCGGCGTTGTGCAACGGTAGGCAGTAGACACGTAATGCCTTCGCCTGCGGGAATGTGGCATGGGTTCGGTTGTGGTATATGGCAAGTTATGACGACCTCATGTGAAAGGTGGGTGTGGGTTTGATTTGGAAGCAGTTCTTAGGGTTTTTAGTGCCATGAATGGCGAGACGAGCATGCCGTTCGCCTGATGGTAAGCGATACGACGGCTCAAAACCAAACAACAGCTTGAACTACAAAGCAATTGGCATTCTATTGCGCTGGCCATCCTGAGACATAAGAAGACATGACAATCAGTCTACATAGTACTTAATCATTACATTTTTTTGTTATAGTGTTATATTAAATTATTTTTAGTATTGTATCATATTAGTTACGACTTTGTTGAACCATACTACGAACACGCGATGCTTTGTTGTGTGACGTATATGTGTGTGGCGTGTTCTGGCCATAGAAAATACTACGATTTGATTTGATTCAACACGTGTCGCGTTGGGTCGGGTCGCGTGGCATATCAGTAGTATGTTTCGGGACTAATACTCGCATTATTTAGTCATAGTTGTGTGAACGCACTTACGGATAACGTGTTGCAATATGTGCAAATTAAAAATATCGGTGCAATGCATCCCCCACCCTCTCCTTTGCCGTCCGCATCCCCGCTACGGAGTCAATGACAGAGGCAAATAACATTTGAAATTCAAATATATTTTTATTTGTTTGATTTCAAAAATAATTATTATTGGTTGTTTACTCGGTCGAACTCTCGATTGTAGAGGAGTCTTGTGCCTTGCAGTGAGACATATGGGCTGATAAAATATGTTTTAAATCATTAAATATTAGGTAAAGTTTATTCGCGTATTTTTATAATACAATATAAAAAATATCGAATAACAATAATAAAAAGATCTTGTTTCTCGATCATTGACCACGTATTAATAGGCTTGACGTGGGCTATCTACCTACAAGGTGAATAGACAACGCAGTAGAGGTCATAGGTCGCTGTATGTTAGCCACGTCTAGCCCGTTGATGTGGAATTTTTCAGAAGAATATTCGGCAATGGACATTCTCTTCTTCATAATTCATCGATTTTTTATCGAACATTTCTGTGAAAATTTTCTAAATAATGACGAACTTTAACAGTTTGGTAACAAATTATCTAAAAATATGATTTGTGATACGCGGGCCCTTTTCTCAAATTATTTATTAAAATTTTTATTCTCCAATTAGTTTAAGAAATCCACAGTCCTTCGACTTTTTTCCGGCGCAATATATGTTGGGGGCGAAACTAGCACCATCTGTACTAACTACTGTACTGTATCAGTCCATATACGTCCCACTGTGGGGCACGGGCCTCCTCTACAACCAACAGGGGTTAGACATATAGTCCACCACGTTTACCTAGTGCAGGTTTGCGGACTTTCTGCCACCATACTGGGCACAAAATTTACTTCCAGGAAACTTATGACATTATTCCAACCGAAAATCCGACAGCCTCCGTGGCTAAGTTGGTAGTAGAAACGTGAAGCTGCGGATTTCATCCCTGCTTCGAAACAAATATTTAGGCGATCCAAAGGTATTTGTTTTGGTTCAGGGTATTTATGAGACCGAAAAGTCTCCCGTAGTTTCTGATACCCACGACACAAGACTCGATCTTACTGTGGGGTAAGATTATGCATGTGATGGTTGGGTGTATTTATAATTATTCAAACTGAAAATCTGACAAGCACTGCCCTTTTCAAGTCCATCGACTCCAAACTTAAAGCTGCGACTTTTAAATTTAGTCTTCAATTTTAACACCACTTATTTTTGGTAATGAAACCGAACACCCCACATGGTCAATTAAAAACATATTGCGCGCTCGTAAACATTTAATTAAATAATACATGTCGTTCACATTTTGTGCATATTGTTTGTCCCTCGTGTCGTTCACTCTCTTAGGACGGCTGTCGATGAACTTATTTTATTAGCTGGTCACTCGCCTGTGGAGTCACTTGTAGACAGGAGTCTTTTTCGTCTTTTCAGTCCATATACGTCCCACTGCAGGGCACGGACCTCCTCTACAATCGAGAGTACGATTGAGAGTGGTTAAATAAATAAATAACACCCAACAGTCACATACATAGTCCTGACCCCACACTAAGATCGAGTCTTGTGTCGTGGTTATCTACGAGGGACACTTAGGACAAAAACTCAGGCCCGAAATAAATACCTGTGGATCTTTTTTTTTATTGTCCTTAATGGCGAAACGAGCATGCCATTCGCCTCATGGTAAGCGATACGAACGCTCATGAACAATAGAAAAACCAAACAACAGCGTGAATTACAAAGCAATGCTTGGAATTCCACTACGCTCGCCATCCTAAGACATAAGATGTTAAGTCTCAATATGTCCAGTAGTTACTCTCGCATTTCCTTTAGTCCAGAACACAATCATGATTACACTATGTTGCCTGGGGGTAGAAATAGATAAGGCCAAAGCAGCTAGAGGGCCCTTGCATTCTGAGATATACCATCTAATATGAAAACTGTAATTAAACAAAATGCGAATAATAAAGGCCACCAAATTTAGTTACTTTTCTGATTTGGCATATGAACCCAGAACCTCTCGATTGCCACCCTTACCACTAGAATAACAAACCTATGTATTTTATGGCTCAAATATTATTTAATGAACCATTATTCATTACAAAACAAAATAATACGTATAAAAATATTTCGTAGAACGCCTACGTGGTCGTTGACCCGCCGAAAACGTAGCAGCTGATAACGTTACCGTAGCAAGGTTGTTGAACCCTAGTACTTTGAACTAGCGTAGCCTTTTCGGGGGCGGTTTCATCCCTTCGTGAACTGGAGTAAACTCTGTGTTTTTCTTTCATTCGTGAATTATATTGGATTTTTGTAAGAACTCATGTAAAGTCCGCCAACCCGCACTAGGCTAGCGTGATGGACTAACGCCTTAACATTCTCAATCGTACTCTCGATTGTAGAGGAGGCCCGTGCCCTACAGTGGGACGTATACAGGCTGATACATTGTTACCCTTTATCTCACTATGGAAAAATTAAGTATTAATATTTTGTCTACTTTACTGTCGAGATAAGTGTATCTTAATCATATCATCGTGATCATATCATTCCCATCACAGTTATAAACGTGATAATCAATTGTTTTTGATGTTGTTTTGAATCATAATCATAACTAATTATATTACACTGTTTGTTTTTTATTGATTACGGGTCAAAGACATTTGTAGGCTAAAAACGCGGTACTATGGGGGTCACTACGGCGGTTTTAAGTCATCACATTACTGGTGGTAGGTCTCTCATTTGTGAGAGGTCGCCTGGGTAGGTACCACACAAATGTCTATTTCTCCCGCCAAACAGTAGTGTCAGTGCACTGTTGTGTTCCATTTTGAAGGGTATTGTAGCCACAGTAACTACTTATGACATATTGAGACTGAACATCATATGTCTCAGGATGGCAAGCGCAGTGGAATGCCAAGCATTGCTTTGTAACTCAACTTGTTGTTTGGTTTTGTCCTTGAGCGGTCATATCGCTTAGCTCCAGGCGAGTGCCAGCCTCGTATCACCATTCGCTGGAATTAAAAAAAAATCTCCTCTGATGTAATATGAATATACAGTGTTTTAGAATGGAATTTCGGGTTAGGCTGTTAATACCCGCGAGTAAAGAGGTCGGGATAATTGTATCAACTGATGAGGCATAAAAGGCAAAAATACCCCCAGAAAAAATCTATACAAACTCTTTTATAAAAATACATTTACGTCAGTACAAACGCTTTATCACGACGTCACAATATAAACTGCTTATCGCGAATTGAGCCACACGAAAAATGAAGCGAATTGGTATCGGGCGTTGACCCGCGATAGCCCAGTTTGTGCTACCGTAACTTGTTTATGTAATGGCTGTAATCGTGCCTAATTATATATTTAAATGTTATGTATGTGTCTATTAGATAAAAAGGCGAATAAAGTGAAATTAAAAGCGAAACACAGTATTAATTAACGGTGTAGGAAAACATTATAATGAAACGCATACCTTAGACATTTTAAAGTATTTCTTGGTTTTTGAAGTCTTTAACTCGTACTATGCTGTAGCGTCGTACAGAGTGGCCTAAGCCCTCCCAATCGAACTCTTGTCTGTAGAGTCACATGTTCTTCTATAGGAGGCATATACAGGATTATATATAATCACATATACATAATATTGTAATACCCTAGGCGTTTATACCGACTAACTTGACCGGTAGGTCTCTCTTACGTGAGAAGAGGCCGTCTGGGTAGTTACCACCGCAATGTCTATTTCTTCCGCCCAACAGCAGTGTAAATGCACTGTTATGTTCCGGTTTGAAGGTCAGTGTAGCCAGCGTAACTACTTGACATATTGGGACTTAACATCAACAAGATGGTTTTACTACTGTTCATGAGCGGTCGTATCGCTTATCATCAGGCGAACGGCTTGCTCGTCTCGCCATTCAGTGCAAAAAAAAAAAAAGAAAAATCTCAAGGGTATAGAGGAGTCATGTGCTCATCGATAGGCATATATATTATATATTTGTATAGTAATATTTGGGACTTCTTAACGTCGATTACAATACGAGTCAGCATTTGAAAATGTTTTTTTTCGACTTTGAACCTAATACCGCCAGGAGACTAATGAGACATTATTAGCCATACAGAGCCCAGACGGTGTCGCGTGCACCACGTTGTATTTTCAGTGTTCAGTACATACGCATTCGCCAGACAACAAAGGCAGCTAAATCACACGCCAGACGGTCCCAGGCCATCAGCGAACTTAACTGCATTATTAAATGCTTTATATATTTAAAATATTATATACCTACTACTACACTCTCAGTCCGTAGAGTTTTTGTTATGTTATTATTCGTACACCTGAAGTTGTCCCAACTTTGGTTCTTTCTTATTTATCTATTTATTTCTTTATTGAAAATCCACAGCCTTTAAAACTAATATAATACAACTGGTATGCTTATGTTACGGCCAATAATAAATAAAAACAATATTTATTTTACATTTTTAATTATTTTTTATATTTTTTATAATTTATATATGTAAAAATAAAAAAATGTGATAAATAAAATAAAGAGAATAATAATACAACCCACAGTCATATACAATCAACATAGATAATGGATTTATTTTTTAAAATATAACATTTTAAAATATAACATAAATAATAATAGGCAGTCTATTAAGTCTAGTAAGTTATATTTTTCAGGCATTCGAAACGTTGTTAAACTAATATTAATTAAGGCGGCGTCTAACCGCCTGCGCCACGGAGGCTGTCTGTAATTTCTTAATCTATTCCTAAAATCTCGGCTTGTTAACATGATGCTTGGATTTATAAATAGAATTCAAGGTTTTAAGATTAAAGTACACAGCGATTACACCAATGATACAGCGAATTATGTTTTTATTTATACACCAATGAGTAAAAATATACAAACGAGTGATTACTCACAACGTGCCCGTACATTCGTAACAATAAGTAAGTTATTTATCATAAGCTTATTACCGCTGATAAGGCACCGTAACTTTACCCGTTAGTTCGACGTAAGGCCCTCTATACACGATACAACATATGTTTTGCATATTTTTATTAAATTAATGCTTATTATTTTATACGCGTGGTTCTGTCTGTAATGGAATAGACATGGCGATATGTGCACGGTGGTCGCGGGTTCAAATCCCAGACCCCACTTCTGTTTTATCGGAGTCATGTGTGTATTGATAGTCAATCACCACGCACTATCATTATATGAGTAGTCATCATTATGAAAGAAAACATAGTGGGGAACCTGCATTCCATCCATTCCAGGGATTTGTAAGAATTTCTATGGTATGTAAAGTCCGCCAACACACACTAGGCCAGCTTGGACGTGGACTATATGGGCTTAACCCTCTAAATCGTACTTTCAGTTGTAGAGGAGGCTTGTGCCCTGCAGTGAGAGGTATATAAGCTGATATAGATATTATTTTATACGACTTTAATTTTCTCCCACGTCCTAAAATCTCTTAAATTGTTTGGTTTTTATGGAAATCCTTGGGAAGACTTATATCCAACATTGGATTCCCTAAGAGAGATAAAAAGAATTTCAGGTACTTAAGGGGCTCTAGTGCATTTACTGATGTTCCTATTGCGCTCCACTCTAACGGCACTGTACACATCTCCAAGTCCAAGAGGTCTAAATCAACAATGTTCAATTGATGTAAAGTGCACCGAGCTACATTTTATCATCTTCGTGGACTGCATAACTACTTTCAAATTTGAAGGAGAAATGATTGAAGAGTTTAACACTTCTATGATGTTTTTCAATAGTATTAACGCACTCGGCGGTTACCCTGGACGGATCTTGGAAGGTCCTCGACTATTGCAGGTATCACTATTTTCTTCATACGCTCTTTGTTATAAAATATGCTGGATCGTGTCCGAAGGCCCTAACTGTGAGTGCACGTGCGTCGCCCACGCCTTATAATCACATTTGATACAATCTGTTGCGAGTACCGTTGATACGTTACGAAATCTGCGTGTAACTACTTACACTGCTATTTATAACTTACTGAGATATACGTGACAGCCTCCGTGGCGCAGTTGGTTAAGGGCCGAAAAATAAGTAAGATAAATAAGTCGAGAGGCCGCATGCTACTGCAGAGCTGAAGGTGGTAGGTCTTTCATATGTGAGAGGCCACCTGGCTAGGTACCACGGAAATGTGTCTTTCTCCCTTCAAACAGCAGTGTAAATGCACTGTTGTGTTCCAGTTTGAAGGACATTGTAGCCAGAGTAAATACTGGACATATTGGGAATTCACATCTTATGTCTCAGGATGGCAAACGCAGTAGAATGCCAAGCATAGCTTTGTTTGTGTTTTGCTACTGTCTATGCGCAGTCCTATCACTTACCATCAGACGAACGGCATGGCCGGACATTCATTGCGGACCGCTTCCAACAGGTCGATGTGAAGATCCTTGGAGGAGGCCTATGTTCAACATGTCACTTATTTTATAATGAATTACTAAATATTTTTGGGAAGTAGTAATTATCTTTTAAAAGCTTTTAAAAAGAGTTGGAAATAATTTATTTTCTATTTCAAATATGTAGGGTAATCAAATGTTGAGGGTAGTTTGTGTTTTCATTCTTGTTCTTTATCACAAGTCTCGGGCCAGCTGTCAAGCGCGCCGGACGTGACTCGCTGCTCGATATCTCGCGTAAAGTCGGTAGTTCAGTGCTAGTGTCGTTTGGTGCTTAAGAGAATTCTTCTCCTGGCCTTTTGCTCGTCATTTGCAACTTCTCGTTGGCGACAATACAACTTCGAGAGCAGTATTTCGGTGAGTTAATTAAAGTTATTTGTCTGTTTTGAAAGTTGTTTTGTGTTCTTATAATTCAATGGGTACTAGCTTACGATTTAACCCCCGTTGCTCCAATCAAAATGCGAAAAACCTAAAACGACATATCACGTCATTATTTATTTTTGACTAATTAGAATAATAATTTAAATATTCAAGTTCTTAGTTTAAAAATACCGTTATTCGTGTACAAAGTTGCATCCTTCTACAACCACATCCCTTCACTTTAATGTAAAATATTTAAACCCCCTGAACCACGTACGAAATTATTACGACCAGCCAATGCACCTGAACAGTTACTTTATAACATTTTGATTGTACCATTTTACGTGATTCTTTATACATAAAGTTTTAAACCATGAAATGATGGAAATAAAACACAAAAAATTGAAGCTTCCCACAATAAATTATTGTAAACCGAACCCAAATCGGTTGAGCCGTTTCTGCGATTATCGCGCACAAATGAACACAAACAAAAAATTTAACAATTATTGTTTATCTCATATAAATAGTTATATTACATGTACAGACATCGATCAGTGACATTTTATATGTATAGATTTTTATTGCATTTGAATTCCAGCTCAAGTTTTTACAGACACAAGTAGCACTCCATTCCAACCTGCGTATCCCTTTTCAATTGATTGACAAAAGCGAGCCCTTACCATTAACAGCATTTACTAGAACATTCGCTATGATAAATTGGCTTCATTCACAATTCGGGCTCAAATCAGAATAGTGAGCAATGAACTTGTGACTTATATAACAGTATCTTGTACGAATATGGAGTTCAGTGGCTCCTTACATAAGCAGATCAAACGTGGGCCGATAGAAAAATAACTCGTGCGATACAACGTGACAACATGTCGCACATGTGATGTGACACACTGCTTCAAACAATCGGTAGCTTATGTGTTGGATTAAATTGCTTGCTATTGATCGATATGGAAGCATTGAAAGGGTTATATTCGGCATTAGACTCCAAAGAACATTAAAGATATTTACATCATTTGATGTCATTGTAGCTAGAGTAACCAAGAAGCTTATACCCAAATGGAGATTGCATTCCTTATATAAAAGTGAAGCACAAAAATTTGACCTTGTCACTCGAAAGAAAAGGATAGCAGGTAACAGCGACTGCATTCAAGGTCAAATTTTTGTGCTTCAGTGTTTTATATGGAATGCAATCTCCATTTGGGTATAAGCTTCTTGAGAGTAACCATTGGACATATTGAGACTTGACATCTCAGGATGGTGAGTGCAGTGGAAGGCCAAGCATTGGTTTGTAATTCATGGTTTTGTTTTGCTACTGTCCATGGGCGGTCGTATCGCTTACCACCAGGCGAATGGCATGCTCGTCTCGTCATTCATTTCTATAAAAAAGAATATTGAAATATTCAAAGGATGCAGTAGACTCCGTAGGACATTCATGATATTTTATGGCAATCACCTGATGTTAAATGTTTATTCAGTCTCTTAAAGTGAAGGAATAGGAAAGGTAAAGCACGGAAGGAGTATAGGGATATTAAATTGGCCTATTGGCAATCATATTTACCGAAAGAAATACGACAGCGTTAAGGGACTATCAGTTATTCAATATAATCAATCTCGTTAGCATTCTACCTCCTTTTAATCTTCTATTCTTAAAACCCTGTAACCACGATTATCAAACCATGTGTTACAAATAAATCGAGCCTTTTCTTTTGTCATCCAAAAGTTCTTTGGTAATAATCATCATCATCAGCTACAGGAGGTCTACTGCTAATGACTTGCTTTCAAGTATTTTCATAGCAGCCTGTTGGAAGCAGTTTGCAATCTACGACTTTCCATAACCTTTATAAACGTCATCTATCGACTATGCTTGGATTTCCGATGGTACGCTTATCGACACGTGATCTTCTCCCTAGAACCCTTAGCCCCATAATCCAACAATTCTCACGCAACACACATTCTCTTCTTTTACAACTCTTAATTATTTATGTGTAGTACGTGGTGGCCTATTGGTATCGGATGACATACGTCCCATTGCAGGGCACGGGCCTCCTCTACAATCGAGAGTATAATTGAGAGTGGTTAGGCCATATAGTCTGGTGGACTAGTGCGGGTTGCCGGACTTAACATACCACAGGCCTTAAACGATTAAAAAGGCGTGTAAATTACCAATCCGCTAAATGCTAGCCACGTGTGTAACATTATGTGTCGTAATGATTTATTCAGGCGGGGTAATTGTACCAAATGACCGGGCGCTATTGGAAAATCATTATTCAGATACATTTGTATTGTAAATGTTGAAAATATTTTTTTCAATTCACGTGTGCCGCGGCGTGAGTGTGTTCGAGAAGTGTTTTGTTCTAATTGTTCTTTGGATATGAATTGATAGAATAATGATTGAAGTTGGTCCTGGTATTGTTGAAGGAATGATATAAATATTTTTGTGATTTCATCTTATTTATACAGTGAAATATTTCATTGGATATGCGATGATTAAAAAAAAACACACAGATTTAATTTTACTGATATTTGATTGTAAATATATTATATTTTTCGTTTTATTTTTATTGAAGTAGGTATAATATGGGTATTTTAAAATAAAAGGTAGGACAAATGTTTTTTTGTTATTTTTAAATCTGTAACATCAATTCCTCCTTCGGGGATGATCTACTCTACTCACCCAGGCCCACATAATTATGTCAACTACCAAAAGACATACCGGGTGTATCAAGACTGCTATCGAAAACGAAGCCGGGTGGTAGTTTTAGTGACTACAAACACAATGCAACAAAAAATTACGCAAATAAACGCGACTTTTTTTAAAGATTTTTAAATATCATAATTTTTGTTTGATAAATCCATAGTTTTTGTGAAAATAATAATTTAAACTCTTTTATACCTTAGAGTATTTATAAATAAAAGGGTATACACTATTAATTTAGGAAAAAAATATATTTACCATCCAAATATGACCATAGCAAAAAAATTACAAAAAAAAGATCGTCGCTTTTTTTTGCAATTTTTTCTGTTGCATTGTGTGAAGTCGCTTAAACTACCACCCGGCTTCGTTTTCGGTAGCAGTCTTGATATACCCTTTATTATGTATCTCTCATCTATAGATACTCTGAATAAATTGCAAATTGCAATGCATTATAGCCAATTTGTGGTCTCAATATGAACAAAATAATTGTTCAATTTTGTAATGACATGTATGATACAATTACACGCAGACCAACTATTATTTATTTGCCATATTAGGTTTAATATCATTATAAAATTTGTTACATACATACTTTTAAGAATAATTATCGCTCATCTTATGCTGTCGTCAGACGAGAGTGTACAGTAGAGCATGTTTAATAATTTGTTTATTCTTTCAGATATTTTGTTACGTTTTATAATAAAAGTCTGTGACTAAATACTGGCAACAAATACTATAATTATATAAATAACTAAAAGTACATTTAACAAATATGGTTTATTTTATGCATGATTTTGGTACATGAAACCTATTTTATTTTGGTTTAATTTTTGAATAGCGAGTTTTTGAATACTATTGCAGAACTATCCATTCTAAGAACCAAGGTTAATCCAAAAAATAGTACTAAGGAAGAAAATACATAGATGATGTTTTTTATCACCTACTTTTTTTTTAATCGTCTCATATCAAAACACCCTGTAATTATAACTTGCAATACTGTATCCACACATATAGGGCAGTGTGCACCTCGGCCACGCAACAAGATTGCACCAGACCTGTTTGAATTACCACCTGGCGGAGTACAGTTACCGTAATCCTACTAACATAAAAATGTATTTACTGACCACCTGGGCCGGTAATTGATAAGCCGTTGCCCAACCATGGATACCGCGTTAGACACTGAAAGTAGAACTATTAGGGGTCAAGTTAAACTGGTAGGGAAAAAAAATAATAGTACGTGAATTTATTGAATTGTCGGCACTGCAAATGTATGGTTATTAGGTAAAAAATATGCAGAATTTGAATTTGTTCGAAAATAGCTTGATGTTTGTTTATTGTTATTTTGTTGTTCGTATGTCGGTAGCCTAGTGATACTGTGTCGATTGTGTACACTGAAAGAATTCAATTTTGAGTTGGAAAATTGATACAGGGGATTTTGGTAATTGTTCTTAATATGCTATGTACATGTTAGACTAAAAATATTCCATGCGTGAGAATTATTTGGTATTTAGTATTTTCTGTTACGAAAGTAAACGAAAGGTTACATAAAATCCTAGTTATGAGTAAATAAAAATAAATAACTAATTACTCAGCACCTCTTCTTACCCCTTCTGGGAAAAAAGCGTGAGCTTATGTATGTATGTACCAATAATTGTTAATATGTATTGCAACAATTTTGATTCTAACTTGTCATATGCGTAAAAAAATAATTTTATTTAATTTTAAGTAGAAATCTACACCCAACATTGATGTTTAGTGGTAGTTAGTATTTATTATTGTATATATAGTCCATAATACTCCTGTGAATTTCCATTGGGCTGTATTATACCGGGTATATCAAGACTGCTACCGAAAACAAAGCCGATTGGTAGATGTTTTTTGTATTTTTTTCTTATCGTTTTATTTGGGTGGTAAAGACATAGTTTTTTCTAAAATAATAGTATACACTCTTTTATTTTTAAAGATGCATGACTATGGTACATAAGGATTTAAATTACTATTTTAGCCAATAACTATGGCCTTACAGTACCACGATATTTAAAAACTCACAAAAAATTACGGTTGCGTTTCTTAGCGCAATTTTTATTTGTACTGTGTTTGTAGTCACTAGAACTATCACCCGGCTTCGTTATCGGTATAAGTCTTGATATACCCTGTATATCCAATAGTGGTCCACATTTATTCCAGTATATTTCCATTGAATATGGAGGCTAGTAATTACTCGAAGAGCACCCAAGGCATACATTTGAGTACTGATCGAACTTTACTATTTTTAATTGCGGTCCCACTCAGCACCTGGCTGTACCGTTACTCTGGCATAATCTGGGATGGTGTGCTTACAATGTACGATAATGTGACGTAACCGATATTTAAAAAATATTGGTAATAAGTCTACTTATAGATTATAGTAGTAGTGAAGTTTTCTTTTGTCTCCAAAAAGCTCTAAACTATATTTTACATAATAATAAGTTCATAAAAATACTAAAGTTTATTTTTGTCTCTAATATTATCTAAATTATATTTTACACAAATACAAACATCAAGCTTTTTCACAGAAAAGGTAGGTAGAGGTGATACCTGGACACTGTTCGCCTATTGCGTTCCCTTCCACAATGTAGCAGGGCGAGCGTACATTATAAAATATACGTATAACACATTTGATCATTTTGAACCATTAGATAATTGCTTAATCGCATTAGTCATTTGTTGAGTTGCTCTTTCTGTAAGATAAAAGCCTGGAGCCGTCACAACTCCCAGGGTATTAGAGCTTGCCTAGAATCATAACAAAAGCCTTATCCGTCTGTCTATCTGTATTAGCCCATATACGTCACACTACAGAGCACGGGCCTACTCTACAATCGAGAGTTCGATTGAGATTGCTTAGGCCAAATAGTCCACCACGCTGTCCTAGTGCGGGTTGGCCGACTTTACATACCATATAAATTTTACAAATCGCTATGGTATGCAGGTTTCCTCACGATGTTTTCCTTCACCGCTATAGTGCATGGTGATAGCTCTATATAGATATACAATCCTAATGGTGACCGTTAAGTTTGTTATGGGTGGTACTGGTTCCATTAGGGCGTGAAAGTAAATACGTCATCTACACCAATTCCCCATAAAGTACGAGCCTAAATATTATAATAAAATAAAAATGTAATTAAAAAATAAACAATTTATTGCTTCAATTCAGTTACAGGATTAAATAGTCTTGTAACAAATACACAAGAATGACCTGAAGAGCAAAAGGAAGTGACTCAGCTTATGCTGATCGGCAACTCAGTACCGAGTAGCGCTGTTTTTCAGTTACCCCTGTCCCCCCTTCCCTATGGTGTTATGCCATTAAAAACTCATCCGATATATCGTATCATCGTATCGTAACCTGTAAACCCGTTGAGATTGTCGCCCCACCTGCCGTGCGATGCGCATACCGTCCAGTTTTTGCGACATCATTAAATACAACACAATTATGTACAACGGCTATTCTTTGGCAAATTATTCCAACCCGTCCTCAGACAGTTAAGAGTTATTCAACATGACTCTTAATTTGATGGTTTGTGAATTAATGAATTGGTTTAATGTTTTACTAAAATATAGATGCATGTTTTCATATTTCTCGTGTCTCAAGGGTAAAAAAGCAGTTACCGATTGGATGGTTGTAAAAGTTTGTAATTATCGATGATCGAAAAATATGGAGTGTAAGTCTTCGGGATTGCTGAGGATATAAGCAGTTTTCATTATTAAGGATTTTACAGAAACATGTATAATATCATTACAATATACATCTATCTGTTAGGGTGTTTGTGTTACCGAAAAGTCTCTTGTAGGTTCTGATACCCATGACACAAGAGTATTTATTTACAAACATATTGGGTATATCAAGACTGTTAACGAAAAGGAAGCCAGGTAGTGACAAATTGAACCGAGTGAGTGATTTTTTTTCGCTTTTTTGCAATAGTTTTAGTTGCATTGTGTCTCTGGTCACAAAAATTACCACCCGGTTTCGTTTGCAGTAGTAGTCTTGATATACTCTGTATGCTCATGCCCGTTTTCACCCGTATCCCTAAAGAAGTACTGAATTATGATATTTCTTCTTGCTCCCGTCCCATTATGCTACAGGCGCGTCTATCTTGCTTCGTACAAGTACCGTATTAGATTTTTTAACAGAAAAAATTATGAAAGTAAGTTGCCTGACTTGGTAATCGAACCTGGGATCTCACAATTTTCAATGCGTACTTGTTGCCCCTGAATGAGGGGTCGGCAACATTTGGAGTCGAAAGAGCCAAAAATTACGATCATTTTTAAGTTTTTAAAAAGCCAAATTTTTTTTCTGATACAACGCCTGTCACGGGGAGTGGTGCAGTAAAAAGCTAGGACTAGTAGCTGAGAGATAGAAATGGTGCCTAATCCTCATTAATCGATTCAAAATGATTGTTTCAGTATATATTTTTAAATAAATTGTATTTATAGCCGCAGCTACATATCGAAAGAGCCGCAGGTTGCCAACCCCTACCCTAGACAAAAGACGACTGAAAATATATGTATATTGATGAGGGCAATAGTAGTGCGTGGTGGCCTGTTGGTAAACGCACCAGACGCGGCTGCCATGTTCACGGTGGTCGCGGGTTCGAATCCCAGGGTCCACCTCTGACTTTTCGGAGTCATGTGTGTATTGATATAGTCAATCACCACGCACTATAACGGTGAAATCATCGTGAGGAAACCTGCATGCCATAGTGATTTGTAAGATTTCTATGGTATGTAAAGTCAAAGTATGTCATGGTATGTAAAAGAATATGAGAAAAGTGCATGGAAGACTCAAAACATACCTTAAAAGATTTTTCTCCACTAGAGTGATTTTAAACCTTTGTTTCATATTGGTCTCAATGGTACTATTCCCATATACTCGATAAGTATAATTTTAGTGGTATCATCATCATGCAGTCCACAGCTGGACATAGGCCTCTCCCAAAGTACACCACAGAGCCCGGTCTCCTGTTTTAGCCATCCCGTCGCTGCCGGTCCTCTTGTGCAAGTCGTCCCGCCATCTGGCCAGAGGACGTCCCTCGCTACGTTTGCCAAGACGCGGTCTCCACTCCAGAACACGCTTACCAGAGCGTAAAATGATAAATTATTTTTTAAATTTATATATTAATTGTAATGTAAAATGATTATTTATTATGTGCTTAATGATTTGCTTATGTGGCAGTGTTTGGTCTTGTAGGAAGTTTTGTAGCTTAATTTTGCAAATAAGGTTTGAAGCACCATATAATTTTCTTATTAATTTGATTGTCCTGGCCGAGTCAATTTCTGAATTATTAAATTTAAATGGTCAACAGCGCATACTAATGAAGGACGGACCCGACAAAAATCATCAAAGACTATTATATTATTGCATATAATTAACGCTTCTAATTAATTAAATAACATAATATTTATATAATTTGTAGACACAACATGACTAACAAAATGTATCAGTAAAATAATGTATTTATTTAATTCCAGCTAAGGTTAACCAAACAAAGTTCAAAGCCTTTGCAACAAGTACATCATCTATTTAATTAAAACATTTATAATGAAACGTTCTAATTTTAATTAAATTAATTCGTGCAGATATGAGAGCTAACGGTACGAATTACATAAACATGTTGGCACGGTCGCCCTTGACGGGTGGCCGGCGACCCCGACGTCTCAAGGTCGACCAGAGCTCGCCAACGCTCTCCAATGCATCATAGATGAATTGCAATGCATTGCACTGGTGCATTGTATTCGCGAGTCGTAAAGTTTCGTGCTTGTATAAATTAAAGGATGAATATTTTTTGTTCAATTATTTTTTGGTAGAGTAGTGCGGGGCTCATAATTCCGCGGGTAAAAAAGTCCACCCAGTGTTCTTATAAAACTAGTGAGATATCGTTAATTATGACTAGAAATCTCGCAGAATTATAAACGAACATTGGAGCAGTTTCAAAACAATATCCACAATATGGAAAGAAGTTGCAGCCCATAAAGAAATTCATTAGAATTATTATATTAATCGCTTATTATCGCCCGATATTCAGCAAAGCAGTTCTCCCTACTCGAGAGTTTTATTAAGAGAACTCAATCCATATTTCACCATGCTACCCTAAAGCGGATTGGCAAACTTCACATAAAAAAATATTGTGCAAAATTATCAGGTAGCTGATGTCTATACGACTTTTTTTCATCATTAAAGTAAATAAACTCCACAGAAAAACAAATTAATTCGCGAAGTTTACGTCCAAACTATTTATTCTCGTTGAAACTTGTCTGTAAAATTGTAGACCTTATCAAATCGTCTAGATGTGTTCGTACAATAAAATCAAAATGAGCATATCTCTTGAGAATGCGCAAATGAATAGCGGCCCTTGTGCCCGACGAGTAACAAATAAACCAATAAAGCAAGACCTCTGCCTGCCCTTTAGAGTGCAAAACTCCTTCCTATCATGTTCAATAGGGGGAGCAAGGTAGGTCATGTTATACTGGACACCCACACATACATCTGTGAAGGAAAATGAGACTATTTTTATTGTGAAGATTTGTTGCAAGCAGTTTGTATATTTATTTCTTAAACTATTTGTAAGTTTACGCTAATGAGGACAAATAATGTGATCTTATAAATAGGTAATGACGTAGTGTTTGTAAGAGATAATAAAATCTTGGTGTTGTAAAAATTATCTACTTTGATTATCAGTAAAAAACTATTTATTTACAATGGTTTAATATTATTATTTATTACCGGCACAGGTAGTTAAAACTAATAAACCTAGCCTCTTTTTGGCATAAAAAATATATTCAAAATTATTACAAATTGATTTTCACCTTTCTTCACACATGAAATTTTTATTTTTGAAAGAATAAATAGTTTATTTTTTACGTTTTTGCACAAGTGATTGCGAAATATAAAAAAAGCGTTCGAAATTCAAATTTAGAATTTATTTCCCATAAAACGGAATATATATAGAGATTGTTATTCTAAATTCAAACTGTTCCATTCATTACTTAAAAAAAATTAAAAACTGCACGCGACGTTTTATTTTTTATTAAAGGAAGATAGGAACACAAAGGAGCTGGCAGACAGCACGTAGCGCGCGTCACACTTGAGGAAGGTCGCTTGTCTAAGGTTATGACTTGTTATAGACTCGGTTGAGGACGACTGGATCTACGCCTTTATGCATTTCCTATGTATTTCTATTTAAATTTGCGAAGAAAAGCCGAGGTTAGATTCGGGATATTTTCTTTTATAAGGAATTAATTTATTTTGTTTAAATATGATTGAATTTTCTTAACTTCGAGTACGTGCTCGTGACGAGTTCAATAATTGCTTTATATATTAAATGTAAAATAACTGCGCGATAAAATTTAATACTAATAATGCCGATAAAATATAAAACTAATTTAAAAAACATAAAAATAAAATTCTAAAACCAAAAACATGCAGCTCACAAAAAAAATAAACTATGGCACAATGCACACGCCGCCGGTTTTTTTCCCAGCGATGCGCGGCCGCGCCGTTGCATATCTTCGCAATGATGCAACTTACGCAAGGGGTCGTTCACCTCAAGGTGACCTCCAGACCTTTGGGCCCTCAGAAGGTTAGCGTCCAAGGACATCGGACTTATCTTTTGTACTCGTTTATCAAGACGCGCCATTTTAATCGAGAGCAGACATCTTTCTTTTTAATCTGTATCTTTGTTCGAGTGGATAGATATTGGATGTCTCAGACGTGTTTACGTGTTCGTAATTTGAATTTATATTTTATTTTTATTGTGTTACTTTATTGCGTGCCAGTATTTATGCCTAAAAATATTAAATAGCTAGGTTTTGGAACGGCCTGTTATTATGAACAATAATATTTTTATTGTATTTTGTTTCATTATATGCCCGTATTTCAGTATAAAAATATTATATAGCTTGGCTTTGGAACACACTTTTGTTTTTAAGACTTTGCCATACTAATAGGGCAAGGATGACGCAATGGCCTCGTAAAATTGACCACACACGGAGCAGTGACAAATCAATTGCTCTGCTAATAGGTGGTTTTGTGGGATATTATAAATAAAATTTAGAATAAGATTTTTAATTTAAATATGGAAAATAAATGCTATGGTAAAACTACTAGCCACACTTTTGCTTTGTCTCTTTCAAACTTGTGCGTTCTTTACATGTATATTCATAATGCAGTCCAAGTTTAGTTTAGATTTTTTTCAAATTATCACATTTTATATGCGGAAATAAAGTGCTTTTTTGCTATGCTTCTTACTTCCTACACATCTGTACATACATTCTAAGGAAGGGATATGAGATATATATTAATTTAAAGAGAGGTTTTTCCTCTCTGTCGATATCCCGGCCGGTGCGAGGGTTAGCTTTTCTTATATTTATGTAACTCTTGAAACCCATAATGGGTTTTTCGAACGGCAGGAAAATAGGAAATGTGAAATGAATATTTCTATAAATCACGGAAACCTGAGTTATTTAATAAAATTTTGTGTTTTTTTGACCAAATATAACTATATTGATAGCAATAAAAAAATAACTGTGCTTATTCTTTTATGCCAGCCTACTTACTCAAAGTTCCTTAAATTAAATTATATTACATGATCCTAAATCATGACACATTTACATGCGTCGGTATGAAGGATTTTGATAACGTTATGTAATTTTTGAAAAATATATTTCTTTACCGACAGTAAGTTTTAAACATTACGAACGCTGGTCTCTAACCAGGCGGATATCGTATCCTACCACTATTTATGAATAAAATATCTATAATAACGCTAATATTAAAATCTTCGCTAAGCGACATTAAACAGAGACTTTTGCAATATTATGCAAATTATTATACATTATTAAAAATACATTTATATGTAAACTAAAAACCATTGCAACAAGGATGTGAGTAGTTCGTTTAATTTCCTTCATTCGATGCAATATTGGTTTTATTTTTATCTAGGTTACGTCATTTTTGCCTTTTTGTGCAAATAAGGATGCGTGAAACGGAATGTAATTCGCCTTCGTGGGTTTATTGGTATATTTTCATAAATCACTGGGTTCTAAATTTAAATTCAGTAATGCTGATGCGTTAAATATGCCAGACTTAACCAAATGTGTCAAAGTTATAATAACGATGAAAATATTTTAAAGTTTGGTTTCGTGGATTTTGGTGGGAAAATCGTAGGAATTTCGTTATTTTTTTATTAATTTTCTGTATTTTACAGTGTTATTGCATAAATTAGAAGGCATGTTATTCAATATAGTTCTTTAAAGGTGCACATGTGATGTGGATGCTAAGGAAGAGTATTTTAAGTAATTAATTTAATTTTTTCAAATCTATCAAAAGTTTCTTTCTTCGCCTTACTAAAACATAATATGGGGGATTCTACGGACCCACTGATGGACAATGACAGACGATTCATTATGTTTGGTCACTTTCGCAGAAATTTGTCAAATTTGACAAAAAATATTACATGAGAATGAATTGTATTAGAGATGTTTATGCAATACCTATTTATAATTGTATATACGTATTATTTATGATTATCTATATAATTATTTATATCTATTAGAGCTTTTCTTACTTTTGTTTTTACACTGCCCTTTCTTTTTCCTTCTTTTATATCCATCCAAAGGTTGTCTGGTAGAAATCGATAAGACCGCCTTTTGTACTTTTAATAGACGTTATTTTTTATATTGTTTTTTCTTTTTGTTTTTCTACAATAAATATTAAATAATAATAATATTAAATTATGAGGACTGATATGCACAAACCGTGCGGAGACATAGTGGAGCAAAAGAGTACTTTTTAATAACAATGTGCAAGATACATTAAGTAAAAATAGTTTTAAGGCAACTTATGTTCCTATGATTTTCGTGAGGCGAAATAAAATTTATTATTAACTTGCGATGTATGCTAAATAGGTATATAAATGTAACTGCAATTCTAAAATTGAATAAATCTATATATATTTATGTGTCATATTGCCTGACCGATTCAGTTATAAATAGTTTTGTTTGTTGATTTAATTCCTCGTTATATTTTAATGAATTAAGATAGTATATTATAATTAATGGATTTGTTTAATGTGTGGTTTGAGATTATATTCATTCCCGGAACGTTGGGATTTCAATGTTTGATTATGAACGGGAAAATTAAATTCTGCGTGTATTTGGTTAATAATAATGCATTTTGAATATAAGGTTAAAATATAATCACAGCGCATTACTTAATTTGATTTAAAAACCAAATAAATTCTCGTTAAGGATTGGTTTGAAAAACACCTTTTTGAATCTGTGAAAGGAGTATGCTCATTTTACTATCAAACTTAGTTTTGGTGCGAAAATGGTTGTGACTTGCCAAAATCTACTTTTTTGTGTAGGGAAAAATATATATTTTCAGTAAATATAAACATAATTGCGACTCAGGCTCGGAGTTCTTGGAGAAATAAACTTGAAGTCCAATCAAATATTGTTTTGCATTCGACTCTGCTCGGCTACCAGAATGTAATTATGATTACATAATTTTATAAAATTGTCGCCCGGGATGAAAAAGGAAAACGGTTAGGGACAAACCATAGAAAATGCAATAATAAATTTTAAGCACTGCATCGGTATCGGGATCCGCGATATTTCTTACCAATACCATGAATGGGCTTTTCTATGATCAAAAAACATTCGTCTGATTTTGTGTACTGTTATCTGGTTTCATGCGAACTTTCAAGTGTCTTTTGTCGTGTATCAGAAACTACGATAGACTTTTCAATCTCACAAAAACCCAGAACCGACACAAATACGCGTGGATTACATTAACATTTGTCTCGGCGGGGATCGAACCCGCGGCTTCTCGTTCCACAGCTGGTTTCCATCTGCACCAGGGAACGTGTCAAAATATACGAAATATATGAGTCTTGTCGTGAGTGTGATTCTCATTACAAATTTATCTAGGTGCTGGATTTGAACCGACGACTTGTCGTTTCTAAACCGGCATGTAACATTGCGCCATGGAGGCTGTCAAATCGCCAGACTATCCAAGAAGGCCGTATAAAGAGCAAAACACCACGTGACCAGTCATAGAAAAATACACGTGATATGGCCGAGTTCAAATTTAACATAATACAGTTCAAGAGACGTATAATGTCGATTCACGTGTCAGGATTCGAGACGTATCTACATTATACATCAAAAAACATATTATTCTGCACGTGATTGCTGCACTCGGCTTAGTGAAGTTACGTCAGCAACCTATCTATACACATATATATATATAAATATATATATAAATATATATATATGGATACTTTAACAATGATTTTGCCTTACCTACCTCACCTACCTTTTTTACATACATAAACTCACGCCTTTCCCAGAAGGGGCAGGCAGAGATTCTGCTAGCAATCAGGACACCCACGTTTCCCCATGTGTGACTTGTGTTTGTGTCTACTTTTTTTAAATATGAGGATAATTCTCTCTCTTCTCTCTCTTCCTTGGGGTCAGGGAATATCTGATTTTTAATAACCTTAAACCTCATTAAACACTTTAGCACAAATCAGGGACATCGGAATCTCACGAAGGAATACAACAAAGCCCTTCTGATGCTATCTGTATCAGCCCATATACGTCCCACTGCAAGGCACGGGCCCACTCTACAATCGACAATACAATTGAGAGTGGTTAGGCCATATAGTCCACCACGTTGGCCTAGTGCGGGTTGGCAGACTTACATACCATAGAAATTCTTATAAACCGATATGGTATGCAGGTTTCCTCACGATGTTTTCCTTCTCAATACACACATGACTCCGAAAAGTCAGAGGTGTGCCCTGGGATTTGAACCCGCGACCACCGTGAACATGTTGGCAGCCGCGTCTGGTCCGTTTACCAACAGGCCACCACGCACTTTTTTGATGCTATGCTTATACATAAAGAATGTCGCAGCCTTAGAATATTTTTAAGATAGTGGGAGCGCTGTCATATACATGCGTCTTTTTAAAAAATATAGAAATTTTTTGTTCATCGTGGTAGCAGTGCTATATTAGTAAACATTTAACCAATTATTTAACAACAAATTGCCATAAATTCCGTTGGTAACCGAGAGTGTATAGTTAGTATACTTTTAAATTGAGTTAGAGTGGAATTAAATAGCCTGAAATTACTTGTTGTATTTTTCGATTTCAAATAATTCGTGTACGTTCGAACGCCTGTCAAATATCAGTCAATAGGAGGACAGAAAAGGGTGGCCCGGCGTCTCCATGTTTATCAACATTTTCAAAGTAATAGCGATCCCTTTATATTATAACATATAAAAACTCTACGAGGATAATGTAGTATATTTAGGGTGAGTTGCATTGTTCCTGTTTTAAACATATCTTACATTATGTTAATATTTAATGTAAATTGTGTTAAGCCCTAACTAATCATAATATACGATAAAAACACTGATGCGGAAAGCATCAGATTGCACTCAATCTAAACACACCCATTCTAAACAATAAAAAGCGATGGCGGCCGAATCGCAAGGTGACCTATAGTCTGGCTGCGTTTCGAGCAAAAAATCACATCCACATATATTACGTAATGAAGTTACCAGATCATTAGGAGGTTAGATCGACAATTTAGATGATGGAAGAAAAATGATTTAGTATTTTATAAAATTTGTTTGTGAGACCGAAGTTTCTCGTAGTTTCTGATAATCACGACACAAGACTCGATCTTAGTGGGGGGTCAAGACTATGTATGTGACTGTTGGGTGTATTTTTTTATTGCAATTGTTGGCGAGACAAGCATACCGATCGCCTGATGGTAAGCGATACGACCGCTCATGAACAGTAGAAAAACCAAACACCTAGAATTACAAAGCAAGGCTTGGTTTTCCATTGCGCTCGCCATCCTGAGACATAAGATGTTAAGTCTCAATAAATCCAGTAGTCACTTTATATAGGTTATTTTTTACATAGATATCTATTTTTTTAATCAATTTCTCATTATTGAGGATCGTGACTCTTAATTATTTTAATACCGTTGCTCCACCAGCTTCGGTCATCTGCCTGATGTAATGGGTACCTTCAAGGTATTGGTAACCAGATCCCATCGTTTGGGAGTTCATCTTATTGGTCTTTTCCCCTCTAACTTTCCAACAATGAGCAGCTTTACTCATGAGCGTCGCCAGCCGATGGGCTAGGGAGGGGCAAATAATATGGAGAATGAGAAAAGTATGAATTGTAGGTAAAGTTAAGAGCACATGAAGCTTTTCACTTGTGGTACGAGTCTTACATCTACGGCGATAAGAAAAAAAAAACCGTATAGTAGGCAAGTCAAGTCAAAGATTTTGGTTGCTTTACATTTGGCAATTTTTTTTAATCTCTAGGGGGGCAGCTGCCCCTACTTGCCCCTCCCCCCCTGGCAACGCCCTTGGCTTTACTAGATTGTTTGGTTCGCTTCTAGGACCGTATAGGTCTATTTATTCATTATTTTTTTGCGATGTGCTTCTGTTTGAAGGATTTTTAATACGCTATTTTATATTTTTTATCATGCTATTTTTGGTGAAAATGTATCATCATAGTGGTGAATGACTAATATTCCATTCATTATGATTTGCAATAGAGTGATTGTAATACGTGTTGGTTATTCATCTCATATATCTCTTTGGGTCATGTATAATTGTACAACTAGGATTAAAATTACACAAAAAAAAGATTAGAGTTACAAAAGTATTTTCGAAATTTATTTCATAAAACCTTTTAGTTTGATAAACTTGTAAACTAGAAAATAAAAAACTGTAGCTATATGCTTTGATCGCTTTTGTGGGATTCAGTTTAGAAGTAATATTAACTGAATCCCGTGACTGAATTCTAAAATTGCGGGTATCAAAAACTTTATAACCAAATCGAAACCCAGACAAATATTTGTGAATGTAACAAATATTTGCCTCATAAGAACTCTGTGTTATTATACAAAAATATAATAACACATATAGGTTCTATATACCGATTTCTAAGTAGGCAAATATGATCGCTATTTGTTATGTCTGGCCTGATGTCTGGGTTTTATGACTGACTTCCGTCAAATACTGCTTAGGATAGCATGTAGATGTTTTTTTTAATATAATTGTTATTGGATATTGACAGCCTCTTTGGCGCAATTGGTTAGACGCCGGCTGTAAAACAAGAGGCCGCAGGTTCGACTTGCTCACTGAGGGGGGCAAATAATATGGAGAATGAGAAAAGTATTAATTGTGGGTAAAGTCAAGAGCACGTTAAGCTTTTCACTTGTAGTACAAGCCTTACATTTACGGGGATATGCAAAAATAATTACCGTATAGTGGGCAAGTCAAGTCAAAGATTTTGGTTGCTTTACATTTGACAATTTTTTTTTATATCTAGTGGGGGAGGGCAGCTGCCCCTACCTTGGCGACGCCCCTGAGACTGATATGAAATATTCTTTCACCTTTACGATAGATTTTATTACGAATACGATAGAATATTTTCAAAAAAGTGTAATCGCACTCGATCGGAGCCGGGCCGGGCCGCTATCATCTACCTTAAAATACACATTTGAAATGATAAACTAAAATATAAGGTATGCAAATATGACTTGTTTATCGTATCGTGGAAATTTTTTGTCAGGTAAAGAAAAAAATCCATATTTTTTCCATATATTGATATGCTCTGGAATTTAATATATTCAAACAAACCATCCACATAAACTTCGCATACACAAAGTAGTAAACAATACACAATCGCCTGCCAAAAATAAACATGAAGAAATGGCGTCTGCAGTTCCCGCTTCCAAAACTCGTGCGAGGTCGACGGGTCATCGACCGCAAGGTGACACGGGCGTCCCCGTGACCTACCCCAACGTGGGCCCCTGTTCCTAGAACATATTTGTCTGGACCGCGGCCTGAGACCGGCAAAAACTGTCTTACGTAAGACCGCGTTAATAAGCTTTTGATCACGGATTTGAGGGGAAGTCGGTGTTTTGTTTTGAATATCGAATTTGTGTGCTGGTATTTTTAAATGTGGAATGCATTTTTGTATTGATAATTGTTATAAATCTAGTTTTTTATAGATGGATGTTTTGTAGAAGTTAAGGTCAGTTATGATTACTTATATTGGCAGTTTGTAACGTACATGGTTAAGAAACCGATTGTGAAACGGAAAGTCGTGGGTACGTTTTCCGCACGAGACAAATTACTTTTTCTCCGACGGCGAAGAAGTAGGGTTATTTTATGTATATTTATTTTAAACTGAATTATATAATTTTCAACATAGTTGCTAACAAACAACAGATGTTTATACTAGAGCTAACAAGAGTTAACAGCAGCATAAATACGTAAAATGAGGTACTTTTATAATATCATCTTGCATACATACATAAACTCACGCCTTTCTCACAGAAAGCGTAGGCAGAGGTGTCTCTAGGACTCCCACATTTCGCCTTGTATGTTCTGTCGCATGATGTGATAGGGCCTAAGTCGAGCCTATCGCCATACCGGGCACAAATTGCTGACGCCGGCCCGATAATGAATAGAAAATGAATATATCAATTTGCCCGACCCGGGATTCGAACCCGAGTCCTCAGCTTTGCAATCACGCCGTAGGATAATTACGACACTGAGGTAGGTACCTAACATTAATTTGCTCTTCAATACATGATAGATAATTCCAAATCCAGTTGGCATTGTAGGTACTTACATTAAACACACAAAATATATTCCGACGAATTAAGAACCTACTTTTTTTAAAGTTGGTTATTAATCTGAAATACACAAGTACTTAATTCAATTCGGGTTTTGCTGTTTGTGGGTACGAACATTCTCACTTAGTTTGTGTCCATCCGGCATAGGAAATCTGTGGATTAAATAAATTAATACCAACGATACAAGACTTATATCTTGTTGTAGAATATGCACGTAAATGTGTGTATTTTATTGATTTATCTTTAAGCATGTGTACAATGACATAATATTTTTTAAATTGCTATGAATGAGAGACGACCATGCCGTTCGCCTGATGGTAAGCGATACGACCGCTCATGAACAGTAGCAAAACCAAACAACACCTTGAATTACAAAGCTATGCTTGGCATTCCACTGTGCTCGCCATCCTGAGACATATTTATTTATTAATTAACTTTATTGTACACCAGAAAAAATAAAATAACAGAAATTAAAACAATATTTAAAATAAGTACAATCGGCGGCCTTATTGCCTTAGGCAATCTTTTCTTTCACCTTTGGATGGCAGTCTAGCGTGTATAGTGAAAAAAAGTATAAACCAACAAATAAACAAATTAAAAACACAAAATAAAAGTAAAACATACATATAAATACATACATACATACATATACAAAATAGTCATAAAATATAATAAACATATACATAATAAACGCTAATGGAAATAGTAAAAGCACATCAATGTGTAAGTTCAGTGAGAGAGATAAGATCTAATTACATAAGATGTTAAATCTCAATATGTCCAGTAGTTGCTCTTATTATCCCTCAACAATGACCCTCAAGGGGTATCCTAAAGTATCAGACAATAATCCCCTTGCAGACGGATAAGTATCCCCCATACTTGTACGTGGGAATCGTTCCCCAGACGTCTAGTTTCTCAGCTCGCTTGGCAACTTAATTTACAGGTTTGAAGCGTCTCCCAGTTTTAAAAAGGGAGAGAGAGTTATTAAATATTCAGATTACTTTATTGAATGGTGCCACATGGAGTGGTATACAGGGTATATCAATCAAAGTGAAGCCAGGTGGTAGATTTAGTGACTTCAGACTCAACGAAAAAAGACGATTTTTTTGAGTTCTTCCTATCGTCATATTTGGGTGGTAAAGACATAGTTTTTCGTTACAACATTATTCTTCACGTGTTAAAGACTCTATGGTAAGCAAGGGTCAATGGTTAGTAAAAGCACAGAATACACACAGAAGTCAAGCTCCATACAAAGTGCGCGAAACCAACGCACACATACACAGCGTTCACCGACACGATATTTGAGACCAGTCGAAACCACTGCGAGCGCGAGTGTCACTCGCTTCGGACACGCATCTAGTGATATTTTCTGTGCAAAGATGGAGCGAATGAATAAAAGTTATTACACTTGTATATAAAACTTCAGATTATAATAATTGAATATAAATTTCTTTAATAAAATACGCAATATTATACAAAAACGATAAAAAAAGAATCTTTGATTATGACATACACATTCTCAACGACTATATAAATAAAATTACAATTTATTCATTTTGTTATTGTTTTTTATATTGTATTATAACAATCAATCAAACGATACGAGTGCTATTACGACGATACTTGTTTTCGCATAAGCCAACATTACTTGTTTTCGCATAAGTTAACAGCCCTGGCGCGAACGCCGAGCGTAGTGTGAGTGTGGCAACAAAAGTGAAGTACATACACAAGCTTGACTTCTGTTAGTATTCTGTGGTAACAGCTATGGATTTACCACATAAACACGACGATATTTAAAACATCACAAAAACACTTCGAAATCTTTAGTTGCGTTGTGTCTGAGATCACTAAAACTACCACCTGGCTTTGTTTTCGGTCACAGTTTTGATATACCCTGTATTTATTTAATACCTTTTGGTAGAATCAGTGGTGCAATGAATAAGAAACCGTCTGTTTGCGAGAATAGAATAAAGGTTCAATTTCGGCATCGAGTCAAGTATTTTGAAATAAAGTTTAGTTATTAATAATTGTTGTAAATGTACACACATGCTACAGTACGGAAATAAATAATTGTTTTATTTAATTCACTTACTGGTGGTGAGCCTCTCATAAGTAAGAGGCCGCAGAGGAGGAGAGAGGCAGGTATGACCGCAATGTCTATTTCTCCCGCCAACAGCAGTAAAAAATTGCAATAAAAAAATGTCAAAAAACTAATAACCTAACAAGACGAATTTGTGAGTCCAATTTCCTTCAACTTCTATTTAAAAACAAAACAATAAGGTCATTAAATCATAACCACAATTTCTTATATGTTTCACCAGTCATTGGACGGATAGGGGCGACCCTTTTCCAAGACTATGACGTCAGAGGACTCGAAATCGGTGAGTAATTGCTCTATATCCTATACGTCATAATATTATGGTCTGATTTTGCGGTCGTGAGGTGGAAACTGTAATGTCATGTTGTTTTTATTTATAGGTCATTCATGTGGTCGATTGCGGTCGAAGATTCTGGAATTGCGAGTATCGCAGGGTTGTTCTTGGTAAGAGCGAAAAACAATTTTATAAGGGTTAGTAATTGCTGTGCGGGATTTCCTTTGGTACGTGTGTCTAGAATAGAATTACAGCGAAATATCTAGGTTATGAGTAATATAAATTAGACATAGACTATGCCAGGAACATCTACAACGTTTGAATCATAGAAGTGTTGTCGGCCGATTAAATCGGGAGGGAGAGGGAAGAGGCATCCGTCAATGTCGATAGTTGACCGTCGATTTCCTTTAAGACAGTGGTACCGTACCGGACGGGCCTGCGTATTCATGATTCCTGATTCATGATTGACAACATCGTGGCTCTACCAGTTTAAGTTGAAGTCAAAGTAGCAGTTAGTTGTAAAATTCAAAGCAAAAGCTTTAAAATATGAATAATAATATATTAGTTACTGTCGCATTAGTATTATTATGTCAGAATACAGAATCACATGTACCGGTAGTATTTAGTTTTCTTCATAGCTTATGATATTATTTTTAGAAATCTTATTCTTTACTGGTGGTAAATAATTCAATATTTTAGGTTATATCTTTGGATAGTAACCAGTCTGTCTGTTCTTTGGCTACAGAGACAGCGGTGATTACTATCCACCGGCAGCTCTATGACAGGTAATATAAAAAAAAACACCAAAGTAAGGACATTGTTGGATGCCCCTTTCCTTTGGCCATCCTTTTCCTCTTTGATAAGCCATCAACACAGCTATGATCCAAACATCGTGAATTTTCAATTCTATTGTTAAATGTTAAGAAATATAAAGAAAATAATTTTTTTTCATTAAGTTTAAAATATTTTTTGGGAATTTATCTTTACCTATATCAAATATTTGTACGCCATTAAACCACGCATGAATGATCTATTTTGCAATAAATCAGCCCCCTTAGCCAAGTTACAAGCTATTTCAATCTATTCTCTTTCCACAATCGTTAATGCCTTGGTGTAAGCGATAACGTTTCGTTTGCGCTAATCAAATTGCTAATTGGATAGCATTTGTATGGCAGTAAGCGTTTAGATAGGCCAGCGTGGTGGACTATATGGCCTAACCAATCTCAATCGTACTCTCAATTGTAGAGTAGGCCCGTGCCCTGCAGTGGGCCATATATGGGCTGATACAGATACAGATTATATTCTCTCGTAAGGAACTAATATACATTTTGTATTTGGCCAGGATATTTCTATTCATTTCTCTGACCACGTGATTTATCGATGTTAAATGTCATTACCATAGATTTTATTACTTTTGTACTGGCGATTACGATTGTAGAAAGTCAACTTGGCTAACCCCCCCGAACACCTTGCATGTTTTTTATGTGTACTCATGTTTTAAATGAAGAATAGTAAATATTATACAGGGTATATCAAGACTGCTACCGAAAACGAAGCCGGGTGGTAGTTTAAGCGACTTCAGACACAATGCAACAGAAAAAGTTGCATAAAAAAGCGTCAATTTTTTTTTGTTATTTTTTTCCTATGACCATATTTGGGTAGTAAATACATTTTTTCCTAAAATAATAGTGTTTACCCTTTTATTTATAAATAATCTAGGGTATAAAAATGTTTAAATTATTATTTTAGCAAAAACTATGGATTTACCACCCAAAAATGACGATATTTAAAAAATCATAAAAAATAATTGTCGCATTTCTTTGCGAAATTTTTAGTTACATTGTGTTTGTAGTCACTTAAACTACCACCCGGCTTCGTTTTCGGTAGCAGTCTTGAGATACCCGGTATAGGAAAATAAAAATTTCTATGGTATGTAAGTTCGCCAACCCGCACTAGGCCTGCGTGGTGGACTATATGGCCTAACCACTCTAAATCGTACTGTCGATTGTAGAGTAGGCCCGTGCCCTACAGTGGGACGTATATGGGCTGATACTGATATAGGAAAATGTAAGAATATAGCCATGATTGAAGAAATTTGAATTTTGAATTTTGAATGCGGCAGTAGCGACTTGTTTCCTTGTTCGCTGGGCCTAATTAAAAAAAAAACTGTCATCAGGCATGTCGTCAGTCAAAGACGTCAAAGCACAACAAATATAGGTTACACAATATTCTCATAACAGCAAATCAGTTTCAAGAATAGTGATGTCATTAAACACCGGAGCGCTAATTAACAGAGAACGATGGAATAATTAATAAACATAATTGACTTATAATATTGTGTAAATATTAAGTTGAATCATATATGTATGTATGGTGTGTGAAATTAATATAAGTTTTGTAAAACCAACAATAGGAGCCCACAAAAAAGGTATTTTTAGTTATATTTTAAGTCCAATCCTTACTATTATTGTAAATCATTTTGGCAAAAACGTTGTCGAGGATGCAAAAAGGACACCATTCATCAATTAAAAATTACTTGTTCCAAAAGGTAGAAAAATATAGTATTTTTTACACTATTTTTTTACCGATGGGCCGGCAACACATCCATGATTCAAGCGTTGTGGTTTTTTTTTATTGCAATGAATGGCATGACTAGCATGCCGTTCGCCTGATGGTAAGGGATACGACCGCTGATGAACAGTAGCAAAACCAAACAAAACCTTGAATTACAAAGCAATACTTGGCATGCCACTGCGCTCGTCATCCTGAGAGATAAGATGTAAACTCTCAACATGTCCAGTAGTTACTCTAGTACAATGTCCTTCAATCCGAAACATAAAAGTGTATTTACACTGCTGTTTGGCGATTGAAATAGACATTGCGGTGGTACCTACCCAGGCGGCGGCTCACATGACAGACCTATCATCAGTTCATGGGCGGCAGTGATCACTTAGCATCAGGTGACCTGCTTGCACGGTTACCGGAGCAAATAATAAAAAAAAAGATTATAATTTTGTATTATTACTCACAGAACTCAATTATAATTTTATTTTCCCCATAACTGAATCCTCGAGGTGCAGTACATAAATGCGGACATGACCGGACCCTCGTTAACTAAATAATGTACGTCAATATTTAAGGAAACACCCAAATAGAATTCGAATGAAATGTTTATTTTCATGTAATTATTTCGCGGAAGTTACATACGAGGTTATTAGATGAATTACCTTATTGAGTACAATAATATGTTAATAACATTAAAGGGAGATTAAGTAAATAATAAATAAAATATATAACACCCAACAATCCCATACATAGTCCTGACCCCCACTAAGATTCAGTCTTGTGTCTTGGGTATCAGGAACTACAAGACATTTTTCGGTCTTACAAACACCCAGACCTGAAAGAAATATTTATCGACCGCACTAAATTTTTTCACGGTGCGGGAATCGAACCAGCGGCCTCTTGATTCACGGACGGCGTCTAACCGACTGCGCCACAGTCATCATAAATTAATATACCCAACATAGTCCGGGAGTTAGTATATGATCCGGCATGACGATAAATTTTCGAAGGTCGTTTCATCACAAAAATTTTGATTATATCAGCATTACATTATTATTATGATTACATTGATTAGATAAGTTATTTTTAAAGTTTTCGTCAAATCATGCTCCCTTTATGAATCAATAATATATCGCTAAAGTGATAAGATTTTTGATTAACGAACTTTGTATTTGATTCGAAACTAATCTTGAATTTTGGGCGTCGTACGTAAAACTGTCCGAATATCCCTTGGTACTGCACAAAATGCTGGAATCTTTCATCGTACGTCGTAACCATAGACTAAGTTCGGAGTGAATGATAAATATCATAGAGAATAGTATTGACTTTTAGAAGTGGAAAACTTATATCTTACTTAGGACGTCGAATTTTCGAATATTCGAACTTTGTTTTAGATCTTAGAGTGACCCCCCGACCTAAGAGTCTTGTATCGTGGGTACTAGGACCTACTAGAGACTATTTGGTCTATATATCCCAGACTAGGACCACATGTGGATTACAAAAACACATATCAAAATTCAGACATGACACAAACAACTGTGGATCAACCAAACATCAACACAGTTATCTTGGTGCAGGGTTCGAACCCAGGGCCTCTCTTTTCAAGATTGAAGGCATACCACCTCCACTACAATTATTATTACGAGCCTGAAGCGTCCCACTGCAGGGCAAAGGCCTCTCTTCAGCCTTGCATGAACCCCGATCAAGGGCTTTATATGACCACCACTACAAACAACACTACTACAAAGGCTGTCATAAATTAATGCCATTTTTTTATGGCACTGAATGGCGGGACGATCGTGCCCTTCGCTTGATAGTAAGCGATACGACCGCTCATGGACAGCAAAAGCAAACAACGCCTTGAATTACAAAGCAATGCTTGGCATTCCACTGCGCTCGCCATTCTAAAACATGGGATATTAAGTCTCAATATGTCCAGTAGTTATTCTGGCTACAATACCCTTCAATCCGAAATACAACACTGGTGTTATAGACAAATAGACATTGCGGTGGTACCTACCCAGGCGACCTCTCAGATATGAGAGACCTACCACCACTCAAGTGGATTTTACCCTATAAATGATTCTAAATCATCATCTTCAGCTTAAACTTCACAATGAAAATACACATGGTGACCTGTCCTGGAAATCAAACCTAAAACTTCACAATCCAAAACCCACGTCCTCTACATATAAGTTCATTGATTCCTATCGTAATATTGGAAAGCTCCAATCGAATTATGAGGCATTCTATTGTCTTCGGGAATATGAGTCCACGTGACTCATAAGGGTAAGGTGGCTGAGTCACTCTAATTAAATAGGTCAGTTGATATCGGGTTTTTACGCGTACGCATGTCAATGACTATTTCCATGTTTGGTTATTAAAATATATGTATTAGGTCATAAGGAAAAGGTCAAGATGCAAACAAGGTCGGTCAATATGAAAGGTCATTTCATTTTCCGTAAATAATAAATACGTAAACTCATGCTTTTTTCTTAGAAGAGGTTGGCAGAGAGAGGAGAGACAAAGGGTAGAACCACGTTTCGCCTTTCATCCCACGACGGGATAGAGGGCGAGCCTGTCGCCATTTAAGGCACAAATTCCAGACCCCAGGTAGATATATAATTAATAGAAATATCAATTTCACTTTACCTCACCCGGGATTCGAGCCTGAGACCTAAGCGTTGCAATCGTACCATAGCACAACTACGCCACCGAGGCGGTCAAAAATAATATTAATATGGCAGGTCGCGTTTAACAGGTCACTATCGAAACTGTAGAAGCTTATGCTTAATATGCTCTATGGCTAAAGAAGGAGAGAAAAATAATATAACTTTAAGGGTAAAATATGACGAAACCTAAATATCTGAAAGTTCTCTATAAGAATTTAAATCATTATAAGTAAAGTCTATCAATACGCATAAAACGCCATTTATACAGAGTTTCGTATTCGAGAATCGTATGATATTGTCGCATGACATAATCGCCATATGACTATCGTGTTTGACAAATATTTGAAGAAAGAAAGAAAAAAACATTTATTGTCGCAAGGCCAACACATAACAACAAAAATATAAATATACAGGGCTTTAATCAGCATGTTTATATGTAAATAGCCAGACAACAAAGACCCTCCCATTCAGCTTTATTATTGCAGCTATTTATCGGATGCAACTTCTTAAATCCTTACGATAATCGTATATTCGAGGCGAGAAACTTTCCCCGTGTGAAGGCTTTAGATAAGCGCGATGGTTTGAATGCGTATAACTGAAAGGGTTGATGTCAGACAGACTGATTGTAAATAAAAGCTAAATCATTCTGCAATGTGAATTATTATACTTTCCTTTTCAAGCAATAGAAAAAAATGTTACCCCGCGTTTAAAAAACTTATATTGTAGTCTCGTGCATATTCCCTGTTGTTGTACACCTCTGACTACCCTTTCGTGGGTGTAGCTTATTCATATTCTTTGACTTTATCAGTCTCATAGTGAGGGTGTGGTAGTCTGTTGGTTAGCGGACGAGATGCTGCCATCGTGTACACAGTGGTTGCGGGTTCAAATCCCAGCGCACACCTCTGCCTTTTCGGAGTCATGTGTCACGACGCACTTAAACGGAGAAGGAAATCATGTTCATCATCATGAGTTCAAGACTCCATTATTCATCCCCTTTTTCAAATGAATCACAGACAAAATATAAAAAAAGGATAGTATTGACTCAGATTCAGTCTCGCTGTGATTTTCAGTGATTCAATAGTGACGCACAGACGCCCTTCATTTTACTCTTATGCCCTTGTGAGTATACATATATCGGCGGGGAATGTGACATGAACATATCTTTATAGGGCTGCCATTATTTACAGACTTTTGGAAATTTTCAGACAATTTTTTGGTTTTTATATCATCCCTTATTGTTTCACTGTTGAGCCTGATATGCCTGGACAATCGAAGTGTGACAAGAAAGGGCCCTTAAAAACCTAAAGTGACCCGTTAAAAACCAAAGTGCACCATGAAATTTTCGTAAAAGTTGGTACATGTTCACAATACTCGTATTTACAAGCTTTTAAAATTAGAATTCTTAGATCAGCGTACTTTCGATGGTTTTCGGTATAGTTTTAAGGATTCTATTTGATTTGTTTCTTATGATGAATTTTATATAATATATTATAGGCTACACTTGTATTCCAAAAAGGCATATCATAGAGCTCTTCATAACGTTAACATTATACCAAATGTGTAACTAATATGTCACAAGCAAATAAATGATTTGATTTCATTCAGAGTAGCTTAACAAACTTCATATTTATGTGATTTTAGATCGACCCTAAGTCACGTTTCCTATTAGTTTTGCACCCTTTTTGAGTCCAATCATCTATAGACCTATCGTTATATATATGACATTATAATGCAAAATATTCATCGCCAACGTTTTTTCCAGTCAGCGATCCCTAATCGTAAGTAAAATCGGCTTGTACAGATTAGCAAGTCAAAGTGAAGACATGGCGAACCCTTGCGTTCCTGGAACACTGAGTCACACGCGTCGCGACGCTCCCCCACGCCCCCTCCAAGCCCCCCGCGCCCCCTCCAAGCCCTCCGCACGGACGCGCCCCCCGTCTGGCCCCCCGCGACAATGACACTGCGTCGCGCAAGTGCAAGTGCAATGTCAGTAAGGCAGGTCGTTTTGCTCTTATTTCAGCTGTAATAAATGTTTGGGTATAAGTTTAGTTAATTTATTGATGTTTATATATGAGATTGGAGTTAATGTTCGGGCATTTGTGGAGGGGGGAGAGAAACTAAAGATATACTAATTTTTTGAATCGGTTTTTGGCGAAACAATGGCCATCTCACGGTGAAGTTGGATTTATAATTCTGTTGATATCATGGTTTGTTGCAACCTGGGTCTCTTGTTTAAAATGTATTTATTCGGTACCTCGTGTGTTTTGTTTATGCACATACAAAACAATTCTTCATATTACACAGTTGAGTTTGTGAGGGCAATAAAATTATTGAGTGCAGCACTGGCTGGCAGATGGAGACTGAAGATTTGACTCTAAAACACATTTATGGTCGTTTACAGTTACGTTTGTATATCATCAGTAGTATTAACGATTACGAGAAATATCACGAGGAACTAAATCCAGAGCATTTCAGTTCCAAAACCTCTGGGATATTAAAACTCTAGTGTTCCTGATGGACAGATGTTTTACGCTTCTCAATCTTACGATGGCGTTGCCCAGTTATAGGACGTATACGAGTACAACTTCTAAGACATTTATAGGGAGAAACAATCTTCAACTTCCACCACGTTCTTCCCGCAGCATCGGAACTATCCTTCATCCTATGTTTTAATCTGAGAAAAGCTCTTAATCTTTTCTTCCGTCAAGGCCCTTATTGGGTGACATTGGTTATCCGAGAGTGATCGAACCTGTCCTACTGATACATTTGCACTGCGACACCTGAATCACACGTGCGGTTACATAACGTTTGACGTCTTTGTTGCCGTCTGGAATAGTTTTATTTGTTCGTAAAACTGCACTAAACATTAATTTGCGGTCACCATTTTAATGCGTCACCATTATTTAAGTCTTTTTAACTTATTTATTGGTTTTCGTGTGCGTCATTTAAATTGTGTTTCTTTTTTTAACTTAAGTTTTATTTATCGCTTATTGATTTGGAATTGTTAATGAATTTTAGAATACTGTATTGTTATTAGCTAGTTGTCAGTTTTTAAATTAAGCTGCGGATTTTAGTAGTAATTACATTAATAAGCCTAGCATGTAGGTAAAGGGCTGAGCAAATAGGTAGAGGGAGTGTCAAGCCTTCGATAAGTTGTATACACTTTACGGCTTGAACTACTAGTAGCGTTTTCCTTAAGGACATTCGTTTTGTTTTCAAACAAAATGTAAGTTACATCTTTGTTATTATAAAGGAGAATTGCTCTATTTTTATAGGTTTTAACATCATTGGATAGACAGATATATTACACAGTAAATTTGCCTATTAGTTTACTATGTCGGCTCCCTGCTAGATGGTAGACTTTGAATTCATTATAAATACATTCTTATATAAATGTTTGATAACAATAAAGAGGGTGAATATAAACAAAGAAGTAAAATTATAATGTTTATTAAAATTTCGAAAGGTTCTGGAGTGGAGGCCACATACAAGCAAGCGAGGTGTGGGACGCCCACCCACAAGGTGGACGACCTGGTCAAGGTCGCAGGAAGTCGCTGGATGCAGGCCGCTTCCAACGGTTCTATTTGGAAAGCCTATGTTCAGCAGTAGCCTCCCATTGGCTTCAGAGATAGAGAGATTTATTAAAATTAAATTCCAGAATTTATTTTTTAAATGCTCGCTAACCGACATCATAGTTCATCACTAGACTGCTCCTGTCCCTATCTAGCAAATGTTATCCCCATTCACCCGGCACATATGGCATTACATAAATATAAAAGTGCATAAGGAATCTGTGTGTGATCCTTTGTCGCCGTTCCGAGAATATTGCGTCGCGTGTGCATTGAACCCGGGACCTTGAGACTGACGCGACGCGCCGCCCCTTTTGTCTCACCACGCTTGCCTTTTGTTTTATTCCGGGTAAGGTTTTAAATACATTTAAGAGTGATTTTGAAAAGTAATTCTGAAATAATGGGATAAAATTGAGAAAAGATGATGTACTAATTCATATTTTTTTTATTGCTATGGTTAGACGAGCATACCATTCGCCTGGTGGAAAGCGATGCGACCACTCATAGAAAGTAGCAAAACCGAACAACATAAGTTACAAAGCAATGCTTGGCATTCCGTTAAACTCGCTATCCAGAGACATACGAAGTTATGTCTCAATGTCCAGTAGTTACTCTGGCTACATTGTCTTTCAAACCGTAATACTACCCTGCTGTTTGGCGGGGGAAAAGACATTGCGGTGGTACCTACCCAGGCGGCCTCTCACATGTGAGAGACCTACTACTATGTTTGAAAACTGTCTGTGAATAACGTCATCAATACATTTTTTATATACGTCCTTTAATAAGGTACTGCATTCATCCATCTCCCTGAGATATATTTTCGTATCATTTATTTATTTTATTTATTTATTTATTCAACACACACAGTCTTTACAGGTACATACCTAATTCGATCTATTACTAGGTACTCCCACGTCCCGACCTCTTTAGAGGCTTGACAATGTCAATATGACAGCCTTAACAATAATAAAAATAGGGATTAATTTATAAATTTGACATTTTGCTGTTGACAGGTGAACGTGTCAGTAACTAATATCCACCGACCTGAGATATATTTTCGTATCATACTAGTATCTATCTATTTTCGTATCATAGAGTCTTAGAGTATATATATATAGAGGGAGCGCTCGTACTTCAAAAACGTAGATAAAAATGGTGGTGCCGGGGCCACCTTTTTCTTCCCCACTTCCAGTATGATTTGTGACAGCTTGGAATACGCATGACTTACATGAAAAAGAAAAATCAAAAAATGTAGTTTAGCGCTATCGAATACCATCCAAATTTGTTTTAGGGGTTAATTATTAACGGTGTATTCGTTTATCATCGACAATAAATCAAATCCCTTATTAATTAACAAGAAATAATTTAAATCATTTTACAGAAAAACATTCATATTTCTGAATTTTCGAACGCCTTTTTATTCAATGTTGCAAGCAATTAAATTTTTGAAATTCCGAAAATGTTCCGGAGTAATTTTAAGTTAGGTTAGGTTAGAAAATATAAAATATGTTAATTTGGAGCGAAATAAATTATAATAAGCCAAGGGTTAGTTTTATTTTTCATTTATTATTAATATCTTGTATTATGATAGCTAAAAACAACGTAACGTGAATATGTTAATTTCCGTTTATTTATTTATTTATATATTTTTCGTGGAAAAGTCATTTATTGGTAACATTAATATGGCAGTGCTACCAACATTACGACCAAGAAAATATCTACGTTTTTGAAGTCGCAAATGTATGACAGCGCTCCCTCTATATATAAATACTCTAAGCATAGAGTATAGTAATGAGTTTCAAATTGGTACTTATAACCTATCTCGGACGTCGAACATCCGAATATTTAAGTTTCGTTTCAGATTACAAAGTTACACCCCTGGTAGCAAGGTCTTAATCGAAAATCATATTGTATTTTTAACGATAGGTAACGAAATGTTTTTATCAAAGAAGATTTAACGAAAATTTAAAATGGCATAGTCAATTTCTAACGTAATGCTGATGTAATTCAAATTGTAGTGTGACATGGTAATACTTCTATCAGAATATATTGTACTACGTGGAGGTTCCCTATTCGGCCATCGAACCCGCGTCACTCAATGATTGCGCAAGTTGCATCAGTTGTTAATAAGATAAGGAACTATTGCATCACCAAATGGCATAACTGAGTGACTGGCACAATATTATCCTTATTGTTGATAATTAATAATATTGAAAATGAAGCTTACTTTCATTTTGTAGTCACAGGAGATCGGCGTGAAGTAAAATAAATAAACACAACTAACAGTCACATACATAGTCCTAATTCCATACAAAGATCGAATCTTGTGTTGTGGGCATCAATAACTACAAGAGACTTTTCGGTCTCACAAACACCCAGACCTGAGACAAATACCTGTGGATTACACAAATATTTGTCTCGGAGTGGGGATCGAACCCGCGGCCCCGCGTTTCACAGCCAGCTAACTGCGGCAGGGAAGCTGTCAAGTGACAGTGGCAGCTTTTTTGTCCCATTTCGTTCAGTGAGTGAGATTGACGGGTCCCCAAAACCCCTTGTCCCTTCCCATCCTTTTCCTACCGCTCCTCTTCCAATTTGATGGACCGGCACATTTATGATCCAAGTTTTGTGGATGTTCATGGGCGGCAGTGATCACTTACCATCAGGTGAGCTGTTTGCTCTTTTGCCGGATCTATGAAATAAAAGCGTCTAATTGAGAGTGGTCTGGGGGGCAAATAGGAGACCCTATTGTACTGTATCAGCCCATAACCGTTTAGTGTTGACGACTGAGTGCTTGATTAAGAGGGTTTGTAGTCCACCACGCTGGCCTAGTGCGGGTTGGCGGAGTTCACATACCATCTATTTTGTTAAAGATCGCTATGATAGGCAGGTTTCTTCACAGTGTTATTCTTCTTAACTGAGTGGTGGACAATACACGCATGACTCGGAAAAATCAAACGTTACTAAAATTAGTCGTCGCTCACAACTACTTTGAATTTGAGTTATGACGGAAAATTTAATTTAAATAAAGAAAGTAATTCATAAGACCGTTTAGACGAAATCTAATAAATTAAGTTACTTTAATATTTTTTTCAGCGATTTTCAGTCATGTTTTTGAAGCTCCAATTGTACTGAAGGTTCTTTCTTTAGTTTTTAGATCAATGAGTCTTACATTAAATTGGTATTTTTCCTCATAGTATCAGGAATTTAACAAACAGTCTGGCAGCCTCAGACAAATAACATTAAAAGATAAGTACATAAACTGCTTACATAATGAATCACGGAATACTTAGCAATCGAAAATCTTAATGTGCAAACACCAAACTGTTTGGATGACTCATGACACAATCAGCGGGTTTGAAAATAATGACTCTCATTGATTTACACGTGTCTTTGACCGAATTTGGCATATTCTCTGCTTATTCGATAACGAATGGTTCGCAAATAAAATCGTGCCAGAAATATTAACTACTAGCAGCCACGCCCGGCGCCGACCGAGTGTAGATACAATTTTTTTTAAATGGCTCGTTAAATTTCAAATGTGGCTAAATCCTGTTGCTGGCTATGGAATTGTTTGCCGTCTCACGTGTTCCCTCCTTCCTATAATCCTGGGTCCTTCCGCCGTAGTGTGAAAAGGCATCTTAGCAGGCCGGCATAATTGTATCTATTGGCATGGGACTGCCGTCTGATGCCAATGGCTACTCTGCCTGGGCGGCATTTGCGCTTACCATCAGGTGCAATGTGGCCACTATGCCGGGCTAGAATAAAACAAAATCCATCATAACACAAAAGAAATACGTTATATCCAAAAAATTGTGCCAAGTGTAGATGGCCATATTTGAAACTTAACGACTCAAATATTCTATTGCGTATGTCCATAAAAGATAATTAATTAAGATATAATAAGATCATTAACCTTTTATTGACACAGAATAGGGTTTACAAATAAATATTATTTCATTAAATAAGTTGCGTTAACTCATACCAAATATTTTTTATTTACCCAGCAGTCATTAAATCTATTAAAAGCAATTCAAGTAATATGTTAATTTGGTGTCAAAAACGTCGCCGGAACCGCAAAACCACAATTTGATACGCACATTACTTGTTTAAACTCTTTCTTACGTATTGGGCTGTCCCCATTACTAGTATTTTACAATAAAGAACATGTTAAAATAATTTAAATTTTGCGGTTGTATGAATATCATATGGGCTTATTTTGAGAAATTACGCAAAGAAGCAAATGATTAATCCAATGACGAATTGTCAACGCTATCAATGACTACAATAGTTAAGGATGACAGCCTCCGTGGCGCAGTTGGTTGGTTCAATCCCAGCACCGAAACAAATTTTTGTGTTATCCACTGGTATTTGTTTCGGGTCTGGGTGTTTGTGAGACTGAAAAGTTTCTCGTAGTTACAATTCCCACGATACAAGACTCGATCTTAGTGTGGGGTCAGGACTATATATGTGATAGTTGTGTTATTTATTTATTTTCCGGACCAGTTCAACGACAGAACAGAACTACATACACATACATACATACATACACAGAACTACATAGCGGACTAGCTACCACATGTTTATTTTCTAATGGAAATCTTCATTGAATATCCGACTTTTTAATATTAATAGACCATTTTTTTGAAGTGAAAACTTCTTTAGCGGCGTTGAGCACTTTTTCTGTAATGGGTATAAAATCTTAAACTCGCGTCAGGACACGTGACCTGATCGAAAAAGCGTAAGACGGATGGAGAGTAGACAGCTGTCAGTTAGCTGTCAGTTTATAAAGCTTTGATGAATTGCCAATGATTTTGAGTGGAGATTTCAACATAAACTTCGCAGACGATAAAAATCAACTATTAATTGAATTTTTAAATAATGAATTTGGTTTAACTATGTCGAATGATCGCAATCTTAGCACAACGAAATACAAAACTACTATTGATGCGGTCTTTATTAGACATTTAAATAGGTTCGAATCAAAACTGTTCGTTTCTTACTTCAGCTACCATAAACCTATCGTATCAGTTTTAGAGATTGGTGATGATAGTTCTGGTAATGATGATGGTGAAAAAGTCGTTGAAATTATGGATGAAAGTTGATTTTTCGGAGAGATAAACTTTTTAATGTAAAATAATTGTAATAGTTTTAAAGTGTTAAATTTTTAATGTAATATAAATTGTCATGTTTGTGTACGATAGCGCAATAAATGAATATTGTATTCTACCACATAAATGATAGTACTTTTATACTGATAAAGCAATTGGTGCAAAATTATTCCCTAACCATTCCAAAATATCAAACATGCTCAACGTTAATAATCAAGTTTTCACTTCTGCCGGCACTCCCGGAGTGCAACCCGTCTTTTTTTAATAGACCGCGTATGCCAAACGCCTACCGACTAAAAACCCCGTATTTGGAGATACTTCAGGAGCTCAAAACGAAAACGCCCATAGTGCTTCCACTACATCAACTTAGCAGCGTGACAAACAATTACTAAGCAGAGTCAGCCAAGCATGTCGCCTACTTACAAAGATGTTACGAGAGCTAAATCGCTTGCGATGCACCCGATCTAGGCCAGTAGGGGACAGTTATGTAACATTGTTTATTATTAACACTTAGGTAATAAAATGGCTGTCGCATATATTAGTATTAAAAAAAAATCTTTTTCTATTAGTTATGTACGTTTTAGTAAAATTGATTTTCTTAAGAATATTCATTTGTTTTATTGTTGGTTTAATTTATAAGGTTAATAATGCAGTGATTGGCCAATATGTTGTATTACGGTATTATTGCAAAATTGTCTTTGGTTCGAACTCCGGGTCGGGGAAAATGATATTGGATTTTACTATTCATTAACAGGCCGGTCAGTCAGGTCGGAGTCCGGAATTTTAGCCCGATATGGCTATAGGTGTGCACCATATGTTATGGCAGTCATAAAAAAGTATAATTTCCTGTCACTGAAACTACTTAAAAAAATATTATAATCATTTTTGTATTATATTAAGTCATTAACAAATTAGGACGCTTTGTAACAAAACATAATATTATATACCAACCTACCCAATAGTTCTCTTCTTCTAGATCTAGACCCGAGTTTATAAGAAGCTGGATTAGGGACCGCCATTTTACTGTAATACGTTACATATACGTTTGATACGTAGTAATATTATACCCTGGGACATAAATACATTTGGTGACGTCATACAATAGCAACGTTAAAATATTTTCTATGATTTGACTTACATAAATAGCTGGTTGGTTATGGCCTAAGCCCTTTAAATCGAACTCTCACCTGAAAAGAAGCTTCGCGCTCAGCAATGGGTGATTGAGGGTCAATACACTATACAGACGTCGCGTCAGTTACTCTTTACCCACCTCTGCCTACCCCTTATGAAACGTAAGCGTGATCATACGCAATAATCTTGCGTTTTATTTTATTATGACGCACACACAGACAGAGTTCCCTAATTACACACCCAATTCAGCAATTGGGTCGGTTTCGTAACAATTGTAAGTAAACTACGGACGATAATGCACAAATACTCGACCCATTTTCATTTCAATTACAGCGATACCAACTGCTCTGTCAAATGGGTGGGGGATGACGCACGAGACTGAGATAAGTTAATTTGTATGCAATTTTTTTTTGTTTTGTTGCTGCTAAGTAGGTTATAGTTTGAAAAGTTTGAGATTTCTAAGTCATATGTGTATTGTTAGTTATTTAACGGTTAAAAGTTTAACTGCATGGAAAAAATTAAGGAAAAATTTAACGGTATGAAACAACATATACATATAACAATAAGCCAGCGTAGTATGGTCTATATCAAATGAATTCTAGGTAAGTCCTAGTTTCGGCTAGTAGATACGTTGAATGATATAAAAAAATAGACTATGATTTATTACAATAAAATTTAATATTTTGTATCATAACATACTCTAGAACCGTCATATTAAGCCCTGTTATACCTACAATTTATGATATATGTAGCGGCAAAAGTACAGTTGTGTTACAAAACAATTTCACCATGACCGGTATTAAAATTCGGCGGTCGTCATAAATGTGTCAAATGCCAAAGATAGTGCTCATTCAATATTACACTTACATGGTGATATCATTGACTGTACTGTAGGCTGCAGTCATTTGACTATAAATACAGAGTGCCCATTCGAATCCAAGATAAGTTTGTAGCACAGGCCAATTACATTACTTTAAATAATGTCACAATATTCAACGTAACGCCATCTCGGCTAATTAAAATAATGAAATAGGGCTTAAATAACTTGCAGCAGATTCGACGTAGCGAGACCGCACGCGTGACAAACGTTCCGATTATCTTTTGATATGGTAGAGTTAATTAAAATATTATAGTGGTGTGAATATCAGTACAATATATATATACAAACTATATTGGAAGTTCGCTTAGAATTGACAGTAAATATCACCCAGAAATGGGGCTCTTTTAGGAAAATAGTACCTATGATACATTCCGATCTCTGAACTATGTCTATGAAAAATAACATGATATTTTGCAATGTTGCCGCATAAAGGAAATACAAATTAATACACAATAATAATTCTGACAAATAATTATGTTCCATATAATAGAAAAATCACAGCAGTACTAGTAATAGTAATAACTGGTAGAGTCACGCTGATGTTAGTCACGACTCAGCATCAATGGTCAGGGTCATCCAGGGGGGACTACTGTCTCACAGGAGATGGACGTGAAGCGACGGCTTCATTGCTATGTTTGGTTCGGTTAGTGAGATTGATGATAGTCCAATACCTCTTGCCTGTTTCCATCCTGTTTCCTTCCCACTTCAAAATTGATCAGCAGGCAACACATTTATAATCCAACCGTTCGGGATGTTCATGGACCGCAGTGATTATTTACCAGCATGTTTGTTCGTTTCCAGAACCCTAGGATAAAAAAACCTGAATATTGAACCCAATACCTGCCAATTCGCAGCCACTAAACCGTTGAGAGGACACGTCTCCTACGTCATTAAGGTCAAAAATATCATAACACTTACATAACATATATCGCGTAACATACAAATGTCAAGGTGGTCACTAACGCGTCGTTGCATAAATATTTCGTTTTTTATATAATTATGTAACACGTAAGTACTTTCGAGATGTTATTTAATGGTTGGTTGGGATTAATCGTATCCAAAGAAATATTAATTGTTGCATGAAGTCGCAGAATACAGGCTGCTTCCAACAGGTCCATGTGGAGATCCTTGGGGAGGCCTATGTTCCACAGTGGACTTCCTGCAGCTGAAGACAGAGAGATAAAATAAAATGTATTTTGGCTTCATTTGGCTAGGATCATTGGCATCAGTGGTAAAAAGAGGTGTAGAAATTAAAAAGTAACTATTTTATTTCATGTCATAATATGGTTGAGAAAGAAATTATGCAACAGTAGATTTTTCAAAACCGAGATTTGGTATGCAAATAGGATTAAAAATGGATTTACCAGTAAGATTTCTATACACACATTCACGTCAATGAATTTTTAAAACGACAAAAAAGGCATATTCGTTTTTTGCTACAAGCTAATAAAACTTGATTTAGTCCATTAATTCAGTAGAAAACAGATTTAGAATCACGCACGAATTGTAATTATGATTGGCTTTTGTTTATTCCTTTTTTTTCCAATATGTCAATTGAAATAAGAACATTAGTTTTTAGTTTTTGAATTTTTAAAAATAGAACACAATCTGTACACGTAAGGCAAATATTCGCCGCACCTCCGATCATTTCAGCAACGTTCGTCGCTTATAGTCGGCGCGTGGCCCAGTTCCGTCGTATCTAAGTCGTATTGCCACACTCCGATACTCCCTTGCATAACCGAGTGAACTATTTCGATATGCTGTATTGTATTGTTCGCTGTATACGTGTAGTTGGACTGTGTTTTGATTTGATTCGGAATTGATTTTCGTTTGCAATTGATTTGGGTTTCTGTTGATGTTCGATTTCGGAGTATATGTTGACATTTATTATTATTCATGGGATGTTTATTGTTGAGCATGATTCGACATAAAAAAAAAAGACTGTTGGAAAATGGACTATAAAGATATTTTGTCAATATTGCGTATCTTAATTAAGTGATTTAATATTTGGTATATAGCGTTTTAGAATCAATTCCTATGGTAGAAGAGATATTTTAGCAATAACGAGGCGGTGTGTAAATGAACATATTGTAGTAAAAATGTCGTATCTTTCCATAACTTTAAAACACCTTCATTAACTTAAAAATAAAAAAAGAAATGTCATTATAGGTAAAGAAGATACAGTTATTTCAATATTATAGATTTTTGTTGTATTAAATTAACCCACGAATTAAAACTTGGTAAAACCATTTGCTGGAAATGATTACCGTCGCCCTTGAACGTTCACATTACTTGGGAATATAAATGTTACTATTTCCGTGGTGCAATTGGCGAAATCGATGATTTTGAACGAGAGGCTGCGGGTTCAATCCATGCGTTGACTTGAAAGTGTTGTCACAACTACTTGTATGTGATGTGGATATTGTTATGTTGTTAATATTATGCCTTTCGTAGTTTCTGGTGCCCAAAATTTATTTCGGTTTAGGTATGGGACAATTAATAAATAAATAACACCCAACACTCACATACATAGGTCCTGACCCCACATTAAGATCGAGGCTTGTGTCGTGGGTATCAAGAACTACGAGAGACTTTTCGGTCTCACAAACACCCAGACCCGGAAGAAATATTTGTGGGCCGCACAAACATTTCTCTCGGTGCGGGGATCGAACCCGCGGCTGCTCGTTTTACAGGCGGCGTCTAACCAACTGTGCCACGGAGGGTGTCGAATTGGATGTATTTATCTATTTATTTATACAGTTTTGTATCAGCCCTTATATGTATGTCCTACTGCAGGGAAAGGCGTCCTCTACAATCGGGAGTACGATTGAGAGAGGCTAGGCCATTTAGTCCAATATGCTGGCCTAGTGCGGGTTGACGAACTTTATACAAAATACATTTTTTTTTTCAATTAAATTGAAATTAAGATATCAGTACCTAACAAAAACTTTCATAAGTTATGGTATGACCGCACTAAGATAAAAAAATAATATGCATCGTTTTGTTGCAAGATTGACACTTGAACAAGGCTGATAGCGGATAATAATAAATAAATACGCCCAACAGTTACATACATGGTCCTGACTCCACACTAAGATCGGGTCTTGTGTCATGAGTGTCAGGAACTACGAGAAACTTTGCTGTCCCACGAACACCCATACCGGGGACAAATATTTGTGGGTCCCACAAACATTTGTTCCGGTACGGGGATCGAACTCGCGACATCTAGTTTCATAGCCGGCGTCAAACCAACTGCGCCAACAAGGATAAATAGATGATCTGCTCAAGACCAGGATGGTAGACTTATCAAAAAAATATTTATAGTTATACCTACTTCAAGCGGCCAACATGTAGCAATTGACAGCACATACACATGCACAGCCTTTTTCCCAGAAGGGGTTGGCAGGGGTTCCACTGAGGACACCCACGTTTTTCCTTGTGTGTTCTGCTTCTATCCCATGATATGAGAGGGACGAGTCTATCGTCATATCGGCACAAAGTTCTGTCTCCAACCCGGGATTCGAGACCAGTACCTCAGTTTTGTAATCGTACGTACTGCACCGCCACCGAGGCAGCATTTTCCTGATTAATCCTACAACTCTATAGTACAAATAAACAGTATATTTATGTTTATATGAATAGTTATGTCACCCAGCGTGTGTACTTGAGCGTTGAACGTGCGTTTACTTCCGATCAGCTCGGACCTCGTCGCTTCCGGCTGTCCTTACGCGCGGTCACGCTGCACACGTTCGCCGAACATTGTGCGCCGCGAACATTACATGTGTTCGCCTTACGTGTGAACCGTGTTAGGTCATAAAATATAATGACATTTACATTTTTATGGGATTTTGTTTATGACTAACATTATAAACTAATCACTGTCCTAATAGGCGTTTTAAAAATAGTTAATGAACTGAAATAAACCTTTTATTTAAGCTTAGCGGGAAAAAGCTTTGTTGCACGTTGTAAAACTATTTCTTCTACATGTTTAACGATCAACCAGCTACCTTGAGTTAGCTTTTTTGTAACAAAATCTAAATAAACGTCCTTTACCAAAGTCTTAAACTTAAAACACGACGCTTAACAAATAATTTACCCGACCACAAGTCCAACTAGTTCAATAATACATACATATAAACTCACGCCTTTTCCCCAGGAGGGTTAGGCAGAGGTCCAACAAGTACACCCACATTTCGCCTTGTATGTTCCGTTCCCCGATGTAGGGAGCGAGCTTATCGCCATATCGGTCACAAATATTTGACTCCATTAAATAATAAGCCTACCAATCTATCTATACACAAAAAACTCACAAAGCCGCGTCGTAAGTCAATTACATATGTGGCCTTAATCACAGCTTCTATTTATAAAATTGCATCATTTGATGTTAGTCGATCTGACTCACGCCCCGCCACTGTGAAATTATTTATCGTAATCGTATGTACATATTTGTATTTAAATCTGTATTGTATTTAGGACATGCACAAAGTGTGATGTATTTTAAAATTTTAATGATCAGAAAAGAAAGAAACAAAGAAAGGAGTTTTATTGACACGATTATAGCACCACACATACAACACAAGTACAAAACGTAGAATAATTATCATAAACAAAATACAAACAAAAGGAGACAATAACAAATATATGCAAAAAAACGTAACTCTAGCATCTATCCATGTAATTGAATGCATGTCGTTTTTCCAAAAGGTCGTTGTGGGGATCATTACCGAGGCTTAGGGAAATAGGGATATAGGGATGGACTTCCTGTAGCTGATAATTAAAGGATTGTATCTAATAAAGGGCTAGATCAAAATTATCCTGAATTTAAGAAGCTTTGTGAGGTGATTGATGAAAAAGGATGAAGCGAAAGTGGTAAGCTAGGATCGAGAAAAGTGTAAAATCATAGTACCTGCCTATCTCTATGGGATACAAGCGTGCATATATGTTGAATTAATTAACTCCAGCGAATTTTAGAGGTGTGTCTCTTGGCTATCTTTCACATCAAGTACATATTTGTATTTAAACACGTCGACACATATTGTATTCGGGACGAGTGCCAAGTATGATGATAAGTACCAGGAGATCATAAACACAGATTAAGTGTTTATACGTAAAAATATTTCGTATGACACGTGTATTATATTTGGGACCGTTGCCAATTATGATGACTTGCTAGTTTTATCAACTAAAATATATTTAATAGCTTATTTTGATATTACGCAATTTGAATATGAAATGACCTGAATTTAATTTTATTATTATTTTTGTACAACTCTTAATCGTACTCTCGATTGTAGAGGAGGCCCGTGCTATACATTTTTGTATAAAAGAGACCATTGCCATTTGTAGTAATAACAATAACAAAATTTGTTGGCAATGGAAACAGTAGCTTAATTACATTGATTTTCAATACATAAAAGCTGTAAAGCAAGCTGTAAATAAGACTTTTCTGTCAATAAGAGAAACAAGTGTCGTGGCGGTCGAGACACTTTCTTGTTAGCGCCTTTAGGCGACGTTGATGGTAAAAGGGTTAATTGTGGAATCGAATGTTATGGTCCCAAAAGTTGTTTCTGTCCATGAATTGATATCAAAAAATCTCGACCAACTTCTTCAGACACTCAACCAATCTTCAGAGACTCTTAGTGCACCATTGAGTCTAGAGTCAGATGAAGGTAGTGCGGCTGTTGAATAATAGGTGACACAGAATAAATTCTAATGATCCTAGAGGAATCGTACGTGCACGTAAAAATTTACAACAGTTGGATTGGAGGTGATTGACCTTTCAAACGGGAGACCAACCGGATAGAAAGACGGTTGGAAGATGGAATGACGTATTGGACTGCCAGCAATATCAGCAAACTCAACAAGACAGCAAAGTCAATTACGTAGATTTGTCAGGCATTGCGAGCACCCGGGTTTGGCTGGCTCATATCCACTATAATCTATGGGAAGATTATACCAATTTATTAAAGAATTACACACTCTAAAAGGCAGGGACATATTCTTTCGACTACAAATACTTCCAAACCATATCTCTCTGAACCTCTAGTTAAACTCATTCTTATAATTAATTCTATTCTCATTGTAAGTTATTTAATAAAAAACATTTGACTTTTACACTATTCTCTTTATTTACGTGTTTACTAGAAAATCCAGTTTATCGTATTGAGTGGAATTAATTCGTACTTCTACAGATATAATCTTAAATACCATAATATAAATTACCTTAAATCTTAAACAGAGAACTAAATCATATTTATGGAATTACCCTTCTCCTTAAGTATGTAAGTCCACCAACCCGCATTAGGCCAGCGTGGTGGACTATATGGCCTCACCACTTTCAATCGATTTCTTCACTTTCAATTCTCGATTGTAGAGGAGGCCCGTACCCTGCAGTAGGACGTATATGGGCTGATAACAGTAACCCTTTTCCATGAACAGCCCTCGAAACCCGCAAACAAGACTGTCATTCCAAAAACAATCATTTAATATGTCAATCGATTCAACGTTTGCTAATATCTTTTGATTAAAACCTAAAATTATGAGCCAAGTCCCATAAAATGACGAACGTATATTCGCTACTTGTATATAGTACAAAGGCGAATCTAAATCCAGACGGTGTATAAAAAGAAATACACAAAGAACTTTACCCTTGTTTTTTCACTAATGAAACCATTATCCCTGTTTTAATTATACGTCCGACATAACATTTTCTTTAATAAGAACCTTCAAAGGATATTTTATATAATATACGCCGTAAAAAGGTTCTTACAAAACGGACAATGGTATTGCGGCACACTTCGCCAACAAATTCTGTTGACAAGAAGTTCATTTCTATAAATAATATTCGTAAATGCTTTATGTAACTGAGGTTATTTTTATGCTATGTGTTATAGTATTTTCCAGAGCTAAATGATTACCAAAGTTAAAGAAAACACGTATTTTTCAAAGTTTTTGTAGTAAATATTTCAAATGGCTATGAGAAATTTCTCTGCACTGGGTCTAAAGGGAGTGATCAACTAGAGTGATACCACTTCATATGTAGAGACATTTCTTGCTGATAAAAATTATGCCGGGTAGTCGAGATCGAGTATGCACAGGCCGAATTCAAAATCCATTCTTTGCATATGCAGATTTTTTTGTCCAAATATCGTGATTTTTTCGCGATATTTGGGCATCCCATATAGCTACGAGTATTTTTACCGCTTAGCTGAATTTTCTTATCGGTTCGGGGACTTACCTGAGACGTAAAACGTCTCGATATATAGGGGTTGATCAAAAGCCTTGAAACCTAAAATCGCGATTTTTAGAAAATTTTCAGGCAGTTTTTGTTCAAACTTGGTACAATATTACACAAGGGGACTAGGTACATGTGGCTTAAATTAAATACCATATGTAAATGCTGACATATGGCAGCGTGGTGGACTATATGGCCTAACCACTCTAAATCGTACTGTCGATTGTAGAGTAGGCCCGTGCCCTGCTGTGGGACGTATATGGGCTGATACAGATGTCAATATCACCCTAGATAGAATGTACTCTGTAGTTGTAATCAAGCGGATACCACCAGCAAGCTATCGAAAAATAACCTTTAATCCCAACAAGGGCAGTGATTTATACTATCTGGATTAAGATATGTTATCAACAGTGATTCCACGCGGCGTGTAATTATGTAACCGTGATATAACAAGGTTAAAAATACGCGAAGGTAAACGTTATATAAAAATAACGCTTTATGTAATACTGCGGTTTATTTGTATAGTAGTAAACAGTAAGATCTTATTAGATTAGTAGTGTTAGGCTTTGAAACGAGATGCCGTGAGTTCGATTCTCACGCCGAGACAAATGCGTGAACTCTATATGTATTTGTTTGGGGTCTGAATGTTTGTAGACTGAAAAGTCTATCGTAGTTTGAGTCTTGTATCATACTGTGAGTTTAGTTTAAATGTGAATATAACGCCCGAATACTGGAACGCCATTCAAATAATAAGTTGCTCTTAACAGCGCACTGTCCACTTAGCCAGTACATTTAAGCGGGATTAACGTAGTTAGGCGCAATTTATATTTAAGTTGCATTCCAGTATTCGGGTGTTAGTGTTTTTTTAATTTGATTTCTTTACCATGATATATTAGATGTATCTTTAGCAATGTGTTATTAAACTGAAGTCGACATTGGGATCAAATCTTCGCTTCATCAGATGCGCATGGTATTTGTCTACAGTCTTGGGAAAATACTGTCTTTTTGCTAAAGTATGAATCAAAATGAAAATATTTTTTGGCGAACATAAGTTAGATTACATAAATGTAGGCGTTAAATTAAAAATGGTATTATAGATCACTAAATTGTAATATAATGGGAAATAACATTTTAAAAATAACTTTCCTATTTGCATGTACTTGGAACTTTATTATGTATATTTATATATATATATATATATATATATATATATATATATATATATATATATATATATATATATATATATGTATCTTCTGATGTATGTATTCTTATGATCTTATATATGTATGTATATGTTTATATTACATAATATGAGTATTAATGACTTTTGTTACTTGTAATTTTATTAAATTATTTTAATTAGTATTTTGCAAATCTTTTCTCTTTCTAGGTAGGTTCTATCCTTTACACTTTTGACTGCCCTCTGTTTATCCTATTCTTAAATCCATCCCATGGTTGTCTGTAAGACATTGCCTTTCGGCGATAAGACCGCCAATAGTACTTTTTATATATATAATTTCTCTCCGTATTTGTTGTCTTTTTGTGCAATAAAGTCATCAAACAAACCTTGTCATCTTTCAAAAAGCTGGTGAAAGCACACTACCTTTCTCACTAAACAGATAAAGCATGGTATTATTTCCTCTTATATTTTTAATTTGAAGTATAATTATAAATGATTATAGATTTTTATGTAATTATTTAAAATTGTATGTATGTATATATTATATGACGTATGTGTATTTATTATGTCATTTATATGTATTTTTTTTTATGATTATCTATTTTATAATTTATATCTATTGGAGCTTAACTTATCTTTGTTTTACACTGCCCTTTCTTTTTCCTTCTTTTATATCCATCCAAAGGTTGTCTGGTAGAGATCGCTTATTAGCGATAAGGCCGCCTTTTGTACTTTTTATAGATGTAATTTCTTTATATTGTTATGTTCTTTTGTATGTGTACAATAAAGATTAAATAAATAAATAAATAAATGAAGTGTAAATAAGTAAATAAATATAGAAATAAATTGTATAGATATTGGATGTTAACAAAAATGATCCTGGGTCAATATAATTTTAAGAAATCATTTTCTATGCAGGCGTTAAAGAAATAGTAGTGTGTGATACGCCACCTATTTGTATATATATTGGGTGTAATTTTACAAAAAATATTTTTCGGGAAATAACATTTTAAAAATATTTTTTCTAGATAATTTTAAAATTATGCAATACCGTCAATTAGATAATATTTCCTTTGCCCGTATTCAAAATAGCATTGGTAATCCCCACCAGCACATTCCACGCATTTCTAATCTATTTATAATTTTTATCCCGGAAAATATGCAGCCGATGCAAAAACCGCAAATCAGAACAAACTGTTTCCCTGTTCGACCGCAATCCCACAATCCCAATTGTGGGGTTATTCCCAGTTCCCACAGGCGCCCTCGTGCGGAGCCCTGACGCAATCTAACGCAATCTGAATTATGACACTCAGGATGTCCTAGGGTCGATAATGAGGGGCGATATTATTACGTTATAGTGACGAGATGGCTAATGCTCGTGGCTTACGATATGTCGCTTACTATTACGTATATATTTACGTGGGAGAATTAATAATGATATCTTTTTAGAGATAGACGTTGTTGTCGGATATACTCGGCAAATATCTATATCGAATTGATCTAAGTTGAGTTGCCTACCTCTCAAATAAGAAGGAACGAAAAAAGACATAAAGAGGAAATGGGTTTTTGACCGCCAGTATTTTTTATTTAAATAAATAAATAATACTACGATAGGGTTTCGTGTCATGAGTATCAGAAACTACGAGAGAATTCTCGGTCATACAAAAAACCTAGAACCGAAACAAATACCTCAATCACTTAAACATTTATTTCGGTACGGGATCGAACTACGATTTGAATTGCTTTAATGGTTTATACAATATATCTTTACATTTACATAAGTCGTATGTACCTAGAATAAAAATCACGCCTTTTTCCCAGAAGGCAGAGGTGCTACCAGAACACCCACGATTCACCTTGTGTATTGACTCACATGACGTATATACGGGGCGAACCTATCACCATATCAGGGATAAATTCCTGACTCCGAGATGATATTGAATCCAATATCACTTTGCCCGACCTGGGATTCGAACCCGAGACTTCAGCATTGTAATCGTACCGTAGTTTAACAGCGCCACCGAGGCAGTCACATGTACATTATATGTACCTATATACATACCTCATATATCACATACTTGAAAAGTCCTCTTATATATTTTGATAATTATTAAATTGTAGGGAGTAATATTTTGTAAGACATTGTAAAAGTGACTTAAAATAGCAAAATGTTTTGTGCAATTTTATAATAAATATAATAAATTAAAAAATGGTAACAGAAGTTCGATTGGAATTAAAGGAAACGTTTAAAAATCTTATGGCACTTGATAATTTCCTAGTTGTGTGTCCATGTCGTAAGAACGTAATGATCTCATGACATCACAATTTTTACTTGTAATGGATGATCGGGTGATGATGATGTGACCAGGCGAGCCACCAACTTATACGTAAGCTAAAAAAAACAATACTTTCATGATTAATAAGGTTTTACCTGTCACGGTGTCAATAACTTATGAGACATCGATTCAAAAGGCTGCCTTTGTACCTTAAGAAATCAGGAAAATCACAATAAACAATAAAATGTAAAGAAAAATTCCGTGGGTTATGTCACGTAACAAGTGTTAGTCAATTAAAAAAATACTGGTGGTAGGTTTTTCATATGTGTTAACTGGGTACCATGTTTATTTCTCCCGCCAAACAGCAGTATAAGTGCACTATTGTGTTCCGGTTTAAAGGACATTGTAGCCAAAGTAACTACCTACTGAACATTTTCATTCAATTTAACTACAGAGTACACGTTATTTAAATTAAATATTTAATAAACAAATAAACTAAATATATAAACAAGATTACATATCGTTTTAATACCGTCTCGTTGCTCAAAATAGCGTCGTCTGTACACCAAGGGCGAGTGGATTGCAGCGGGCCCCGTTCCCAACTATGATTTATTGATCTCTGTTGCATCACTGTACTGTGCTACAAGTGTATGCGCAATAATGTCAACCTTTCATTGTGTGGGGCCCTGCTGACGCATTCTCTCTGCGTAATATATACATATTCAGTGGCTTTGTATGGAATTAGGTGATAAGGAATGTATACAAGACTATTTAAAATATATAGAGTATTTAGATATTATGTACTGGCATAAAAATACTGAGAGATGTATGTAGTCTTAAGTGCGGTTCTAAGATCAAGCAATGCAACTTGTGAAAAAGAATTTAAACAATTTTAGGTCAGGGCCCGATTATTTCTCTACATTCTAAAACATGATCTATGGAAGAGCCTCCGATCATTACATTAAATAATATTTTGCGCCATAACATATTGAGCGATAAGGACAAAATTTAAATCGGTATTTAAACCAATCGAACTGAGGTTTTGTGCTCCAAGATATTTGCACTCAACTTAGAGAAACTTTACTCACGAATACACAGTTTAAATCTTTTTACTGACATGGTAAAGAAACTCGTAGGCCTTTCACATAAAATTCTTAGATTAGACAAACCATTTTGCAAAGTGCGGTCACAATATTATTTATTGGGTCGCTTAAAGCGCAATACACACCAAAGCCGCCGGCCCGGCGACACAGCTCGCTGTCACAACCCGGCGGCCCAATAAAAATAAGACATGTCGGCAACAATCGTCAGTGATGCCCGGCGACATACTGGCGGCATGCTCTGCTCAGTTGTCTGGCGACACTCAACAACGTTATAATTTTTGTGTTCCTTTGTCAAATGAAGAAAAATAAATAAATCGATGTTGATGTGCTAATCAAGATATTTTGCACTCAACAAAGTTATATTACAAATTTAAATATCACATCCGTTCTTTAGTCATAAGATGGCATTTTATCAAAATTATGTAACTGCAATCTAGAATATAAGATTAGTCATATCTTATCTATACTGAATGAATCTTCTCGTGAATCATCGGCATCTTAAATATTTTATACCTCTTACCAGTTACCACGACTGAGTGTAACCAAACTTAGACTAACTTAGATTTGTTGACTACCAACATGTTCAGTAGTCACGGGTTCAAATTCCAGGACACCCCTCTGACTGCTCGGAGTCATGTGTATATAGTAAATTATCAAGCACTCAAACGGTGATGGAAAACATTCTTAGGAAACCTGCATACCATAACGATTTGCATGAATTTCTATAGTATTTAAATCCGCCAATCCTCACTTGACTAGCGTGGTGGACTATATGGCCTAACCCCTCTCAATCGTACTCTCGATTGTACGTATATGAGCTGATACATTATAATAATACATAGTGATAATATAAAGTTCAAAATGCTCATTTCTTATTTTAAATCCTAAAATATACAAAGGGATGAAATTTCATGCCAAATTCCAGTTTTAGGTATCTCATGCATGATTTTTAAAATAAAATCTCATACACAGATTATTGCTCAACCTGGGAATCGAAACCAAGACCTCAAGATATGATGCAACTATGAATTTTAATTATTCCTTCCTACAAGAATAAATTTTATTGCAATATTAAGTAATCTGTGTAATAAAAGACATCTTTGATGTAATATTCATTAGTTGTAATTATTGCTGTTTAATTATAGACAAGGTGAGGTACAAGGTTCAATTCCCGACTTCCTACTAACGTGCATTTTGCGTAATACTGTTTTCTAAACATAGTGATAATTATTTATTGACTCACAGTCTATTAGTTATGTATTATGTGCTAATAATTATGAAGTCTCCGGTTCGATATCCGATCGAAGTACAAATTTAATGATTTTAATAACAAAATACTTTTCGTATGTTTGAAACATTTTCCAGAAAGCCAAAGTTTTTAATGAAGTTGAAATTAAAAGCAAAATAACCTTTTTTTGTGTAATATACATCTCACAGAGATGTGATAGAATCAGATGTGGAATGAGATAATACGGAAATATTTTTTTCCAATACTAAAATGACCGCTTTATTTTTTATATAGCAATATTTTAGTGAAAAAAATGTTCAATATCAAATAAATTGTCAAGGACAAGTTATTAACATATATTTCCACAAAATAAGCACAAATCTGAAGCTAAAAGTATCATTTAGATTCAAATTTTTTATATACATTTTTATTACATTTTTTAAATGAAATACCTAAAAAATGCGAACAGGAATTTAAATTATAACATATTATTTTTGTTATCTTAATTATTTTATTTATTTACACGAGTTAGTTATGCAAAAGAATTAATCCCTATCTAATTTTTAATCTTTTTCATTTCATCTCTCTTAATTTTTATACTTATAATTTATAACCTCAAAAATGGCAACAAAAATCCCGCTTTACCCAAATACGCTTGCAAAAATCACTGGCATTTGCAGGGTAGATCCCATTGGCCAACAAACGAAAGGAGTTGTGCTTCCACCGAGTGCCTTGACACGCTCCTTTCCTAAGCCGACATTTGAGATTTCGCAACCCCACGCCGTCGTATCCTTGAATACTTTGCGTAATCTCTTACCTAATGTTACCGTGCGGCGCGCGGGTAGATGGCGCTAGTGGACTTCAGTTATGAATTGGGGTTATAAAGGAATTAGTATTTTTGTTCATGTTGTAAAAATATCTAAATACTGAAATAGATAGATAAAAATCATATACAAATTTTAAATTGGGTTATAAAGGTTTTTAAATTAATTATCAGTGTTTATTTTTATATAAATGTATTTCGATTCTAATAGCTTTAATTATTTGACACTGGTATGTGAAGATTGTCTTGCTGTTTTCCATAGGCCTTAATGTAGAATATAGTTATTATAAGTAGACTCTAATATTTAACAAAAACTGATTAAATTTATTTAGAAAACCAGATTTACTTAAAGTTCTTCGAGATGGATAAATCATAAATGCATGGGATATAATTTTGGAAAAATAGGTATTAGAAAATTAAAAAAATATTTTTTTCTTTAAAAAACATATTTCGTTTCAAATATATTTAATTGCACAAAAAACACTAATGACTGTTTCAACATACATACAACACGGTTAATTATTTTTTTAATGGTTCTGATACGACACGTATAAACCATTAAAATACACTACAATTTCAATATTGTTTGAACATTAGATAACTGTAAATATAATTTGTTCTTTAATTGCACTTAGGACACAAATTACAACATAATTGATAGGGCAACTTATATAAGTCTTATCACCAAGAATTTGTATGGAAATAAACAATTTAATTATATTTATTAATTTAGTTTGCATTGTATCAGCCCATATACGAACTGCAGGGCACGGGCCTCCTCTACAATCGAGAGTACGATTGAAAGATGTTAGGCCATATATTCCATGTGCTAATCTAAAATAGAGACGCTTGTCTCTACATGGATGAAATTTTATTTTAAAGGTATTGTGCTTTATCCGATGCATTATAATTTATTTTTCCGCAACTATATTATGTAAAATAATATTATACAAAGTAACTTTTCCACGTCCTTCCATAGTTATTTTATTTTAAATAATGGTATAATTTGCGTAAACAGAGGTAAAAAAAATGACATATAATTATTAAACCTAAAAAAAATTACACCAAATTACACAAATAGAAAATAAAACTATTTGCGAAACAAATACAAAGCGCAATTTTTTTTCGCCATACAAAAACTTTTCCGTGATCAATTAAATTGAAATAGTTTCGTGTTCATTTCACACATGGTGTTAGGTAACGTTTTAGGTAAGCTATTAATGTAATAATTGCAAAATTAATATATAAAAAATACATAAAAACATTCCGAACGCGATGTGGCGTAAAGTTTTGCAAACAATTCGACTTAGTACCGCTGTATGGCAACTCTGGCGCAATGTATGCGTTCGGTTGCGCGAATTACGTTTTTACATTTAAAATGGAATAGTGTGTTATTATAAATATAGGTAGAACTGGCCGCATGTTTGTGTTGTCTCTGTCTGTAATTGTTTTATGATAGAGTATGCTTATGCTCTGTTTTAGAAAAGAAAAATATCCAACAGCCAATTGATCAGACATCACTATGAAATATTATCTAACCTTAACCCTTTAAAACAAGTTTTAACACCTGAAACATCATTTTATGACATAAAAAGGTTATGACACTCAACTCCTCAGTTGCTGAACTCATTAAAATTCTATTTGGTATTAATAAATGAAACAACGGTTTAATATTAGGATTTTATACGTTTATTTATATTTTAAACATTTTATAAAATAAAGTGCAATCTATTATTAGTGGCACTAAATATGTTTATATCAAAAAAAGTCGAATGCAAGAGAAAAAAAAACCAAAAATAAAGAACAACAAAAATTCAAATTTAGAACGTCCGATACGTGTTAATGCCCTAATAATAACCGGAACGTTTCAGTCCACATTGACAGATTTGATTAGCGCACTGCGAATGCAGAGGCAACGAACTCAAATCAATGATTTGAGGCCATACATCCCTATCTTGGCAACTTGTGCCATAATAACTAGAAGGACTGGCACCAGACCCTTGCCAGGCCATATACGTGCCTTGGAGCGACAGGGTACCTTGTAAACAACCTGCGCTTTGACAAGGTGCCTGAGATTGAGTATAGGAAGTTTGACAGCAAGGTAATTGTGATTGGGTATAGGAACTTTGACAATATGGTACATGTGATTGACTACAGGCATTTTGACAGCAAGATCCTTGCGATTGACTGCCAATACAGGCACATTGGCTGCAAGTTACCTGTGGGATGCAGGCAGTTTGAGCGGGTACGTTGTTCTGAGAGACGCAAGTACAGTCGCAGTCACATCTGTTTTGGTTGTTTGTCACGTGGTACAGTTGCGAGCAGTGGTTTTCACATTTTTGTGGGCAAGGCGTGGCTACGTATATTGGTCCGTCGTAGTTTTGTATCGTGACTGAGGATATTCTGTCTTTGAAGCAGGGTTGTGCGGTCACCATCTGTAATTAAAAAATAATTAAGTGTACCTATGTGCAATGGAGTAGACAGACACAGCAATTTCGCTTATTTAATAGTAATTATTTTTTACACACAATATGAGGCTATATCTATTTAGCTAAGTAAATTTTCTAGTTCAGTCAAGGCACTGCAAAAAACTAAATTTAGTAACACTAATTTCTTAACTGCTCGATAATAATTATACACTAAGCACAATAAAAACTAAAAAAATATATTTTAAAAATATACTTACACAAACAAAAGAAAGGGCAAACACGATTAAGAGATCCATTTTGATGAATTCCAGTACAATGATACATACTAACTTTAAAATCAACTTATATACATAGTATTATCAATTTTTGGGAATATTTCGTTGGTACCAAGTGTAATGCTTACGAAATGGTAGCACGTACGGTTTTTGGCAATCGGTACATTGACGAAATTATTTTATCGCAGTTTTTCCAATGCACCACCGATTGGCGCTGTGGACAAGCTTGGTTTTAAGCGAGAGTTAGCGGGTTCAATGCTTGTAGATACACTTTTTTTATAGACCTAGATATTGTATTGGGTGTTAGTGTTAAAAACCTAAAGGTTGACAGACTACTTGGGAAATATATTTTTCTGTTTTTATTTCTAACTTATTATTAAGAAGTATTTCCATATTTTACAAATAATTAGCGCTATAGAACTGATTATAATATTCGAGTTAAACCTTAAATAAATACACAGTGAAGCATATTAGTTAACCTTCTATTTGATATGATTCTGTAAATAAAAAACATTATGCTCCGAATTAAAACTACAGAAAAGTTTACGTATTAACTATTTGGTCATCTACCTTGTTTCTCACACATAAAAACATCTAGAATACTAAAGGTTTATTGAAATACATCGAAGAAGGTTGTAAGTAACAGTTAAGACTGCATAGTTAGCATGCAATCTCGTAAGTTACAATGTATTGAAAAAAACGTTATCTGCCAACTATCAGCTTGTAGCGCAGTGTGCCAGCCGCTGGCATGGTATGCAACGCGACAACAACATGTGGATACGACTGTCTTATTTTTTATATATTTTTAATTCGTAGCTATATTATTATTCGTATTCGTAGCTCGTAGCTATGCTTTTTTATACGCTAAAAAGAAACTTGTCTAAGGTGATGCCAGGTATTATTTAAGGATTGTGTGTTAATGCTGATTTTGAATCAATTAAATCAATTATACCATTATAAAAAAATGAAATTTTGAATGGGGAGATGAGTGGGTATGCCGTTCGCCTGATGGTAAGCGACACGACTGCTCATGGACATTAGCAAAACGAAACAACACGATTAATTCCAAAGCAATGCTTGGCATTTCACTACGCTCGACATCCTGTAGTCCAGTAGTTACACTGACTGCAATTTCCTTCAAACCGAAACACAACACCGCATTTACAGCATTTTTGGCTGGAGAAATAGACATTGCTTTGTTACTTACCCAGGCGGCCTCACACATATGAACGACTTACTACCATCTTCAAATCCCAACCCAATTCCGCCCAGCAACTAGTTCACAGTCGACAGCACACTACAAACAGGAGCAAGTCAATAAACAGCGATTATAATTGAATCGACCCGGACGTCGTATCCACCGCGGGTCCCGTTACGTGGCAGTAGGTTAGCATCCGCTCGGCACATCCCTGTGATGCTGGGTGTAGGGTTGTCACTGCACTTGTTGATGTTTTTTGTTTACATCGTAAAACCGCCTTATACTTTTTTATTCTGGCTTGGTATAGTGACCATACTGCATCTGATGGTAAGCGCAAATGTCGTACAGACAGAGTATTTATTGGCATACTTTATTGCAAATACAGTATAAATAAATAAATAAAACTATTAATGCATGCTATGGGTTCTACACACTGGTCTATTTCAATTTAAACACTAATTTTACTTAAATTGAGTATCAGGAAATTATAATAATTTGTAATTAGCAAGTTGAAGTGGCAATGGGCAGGGCACATAGCGCGGAGATCTGATGACCAATGGGGTCGGAAAGTGCTCGAATGGAGGCCGCGTAGCGGAAAGCGCAGCGTAGAACGTCCACCCACAAGATGGTCCGACGACCTGGTAAAGGTCGCGGGACGTCGCTGGATGCAGGCTGCTTCCAACAGGTCTCTGTGGAAATCATTGGGGGAGGCCTATGTTCAGCAGTGGATTTCCTTTGGCTGATGGATGGATGGTAATTGCGTCGTATTTTACACAAATTTAAATGATGCACCTACCCAGATGTGCCATTTTTAATACACAAGAAAAAGTTTTACTGGTACTAGGTCTCTCATATGTGAGAGGCCGCCTAGAAAGGTACCACTGCAATGTCTATTTCTCCCGCCAAACAACTGTGTAGGTGCACTGTTGTGTTTCGGATTGAAGGACATTGTAGCCAAAGTAACTACTGGACATAACGAGACTTTATATCTTATGTCTCAGGATGGCGAGTGCAGTGGCATGCCAAGTATTGCTTTGTAATTCAAGGTGTTGTTTGGTTTTTCTACTGTTCATGAGTGGTCGTGTCGCTTACCATTAGATCACTTGCATGCTGATCTCGCTATTAATTGCAATGAAAAAAGTATCTAAATAGGTTCGAAAGCCCTCCAAATGGACTCTAAGTTCTACATCACAATTAACAGTATATGGCAGACCTAGATAGCTAAAGGAAAACATGTATAGCATTTATGGAAATCTGTAGTTATATTGAAATTCCATAATTTCAACACATCACACGTTATTTAAATTAAATACCTAATTGCAGCAGAAATATAGTTGATTAATGTTGAACGTAATATATAAGTAAAACTACCTAAAATCATGCCGACAGAAGACACAGAATTCGGATAATGGTATCTTAGACACTCTCTATGCTCTTTATGCATTAATTCCTAAGTATTACACTCGTTTAGTTGCTATTGTATATTAAAGCGTATTAATGCCAAGAAGAGAAAAAAAGCGTATGAATAAACTTGCGTGTGCCAACCCTGGCGAGTATCCGGCTGGTTAGTGGGTAAGCGGATTATGTCACGGCGCAAGTGCGGGCTCTTGTAACAGACTCACTATGGGAATTGTGCGCGCCGAACAACCGAGCCACACTACCAGCGCCCGTAAACATGACGGTGACTACGCTTTGAGAGGTTTTAGGACATTTTAGTTAGACTAGTACCTAGTGAATTATCATGGTTCTTTTATTAAGAGCTAGTTTAAGTTGAACCATGTCGACTGACAGTTAAATCAGAATTCGAACGTTTCACTTCGATACAAACGCTCTGCGTTGAACACACATACTAACTTTACAAATTTTTATTTTTGTGATATTAGCACTTGTTTTATCGGTGAAGGATTCGAACTGAATTCAGCATACCTCAGAGTTATGCATAAAATATTTTGAATGCACATTATAGTCATCAATCCGCAAAAGGACAACACATGGGAGTCCATCGTTCAGTAGTGAACATTAAAAATGCGAATTAAATATACTCTATTTTCCAACGTGAAACATTACTGTCACAATACACATCTTAATTTCCAACAAAGCAGTAATAATCAGAGTTAAATACAGGTCACTTTAAATACAATAAAGTCTCAGTAAATATACAAAGTGTGCGGGCCCTACAAGACGCTCTAGTCATGACACGGATAGCTCCTGAGAAATGTATTGAGAAGTCACACCGCCTGACTGATTGTACGCGCTATGGAAACCGTGTTACACTATACTGAACACATCCCACTTACTGGGCTAGGGTTAATGTTAATTCAACGTATGCGGCATAAATTACGTGGTAGCATATGAGTATGATGGTCGCGAGTTCAAAACCCAGGGCAAACCTCTGCCTCTTCGGAGTCATGTGTGTATTGATAGTCAATCACCGCGTACTACGACGGAGAAGGAAAAGATCGTGAGAAAACCTGCATACCATAGGGATTTGTAAGAATTTATATGCTATGTAAAGTCCGCCAACCCGCATTAGGCCAGCGTGGTGGACTATAATATAGTCCTACCCCTCTCGATTGTAGAACAGGCCCTTGCCCTTTACTGGGACGTATATGGGCTGATACAGATACACATTGTGCCCCTTGCCGAAACCTGTATGCTGGAGTCGTGCGGTCCATGGCCCTCTACGGGTGTCCCGTTTGGGCCGGGTCCCTGGGCGATCGTTGCGTCCGCCTGCTGCATCGTCCGCAGCGCATGGTGGCGCAGCGAATAATCAGGGGCTACCGCACGGTCTCGCACGAGGCGGCCTGCGTATTGGCGGGAACTCTGCCCTGGGTGCTGGACGCCAAGACCCTCTCGTCAGCTTTCTTCCGGCGAGAGGAGGCGTCCGGGCGTGGGCAGAGGTTGGTCCCCCGAGAGGTCGAGGCCATGTTGGCCTCCCTCCGCAGGTCCGCTGTGGAGGAGTGGCGTTCCAGGCTGGAGAACCCTAGTGCTGGCACGAGGACCGTCGCGGCAGTGCGACCTGTCCTCGAACAGTGGCTGGAAAGGCGCCACGGTGCGCCGACATACCGGCTGACGCAGGTGCTCACCGGGCACGGCTGCTTCGGTGCGTACCTGTGTCGCATAGCCGGAACGGAGGAGTCCGCCGTGTGCCACCATTGTGGCAACTGCCGTGAGGACACGGCCCAGCACACGCTGGAGGAGTGCCCAGCCTGGGACGAGGAGCGCAGCGCTCTCATCGCGGTCGTCGGTAGGGACCTTTCGCTGCCGGCCGTGGTCGCCGCCATGGTCGGCAGCCGGAGCTCGTGGCGAGCCATGCTCTCCTTCTGCGAACGTGTCATGTCGCAGAAGGAGAGCGCCGAGCGGGATCGGGAGCAGACCGATCCCGCCCGTCGCCACAGGAGAAGAAGGAGGCGCCGGGACAACATCTAACCCGGCGCCGCAGAGGCCATATGGGGTCGCCGTCCCTACCTTGGCGGCCCCCGAGACGTGACGCGACACGCGTCGTAAGCCGCGTCGCTAAAGCGGCGGTGCACAAAGAGGCGGTCCTGGCGCGTCCGTTCATCGGTATCCCGGGGCCGTCTCTAAAGTGCACAGATGGTGGCCAACGCGGGGTTTTTAGTCGGTATTTCGGTGCGCAGACTACGATAGGGACCCGACCCAGCTCCACGTCTCGCTGGGCCGGAAGGCGCACCGGTGAGTCCGACACACCCTCGCCCCCTCGGGGGTGGGATGGTCCGTAAAGGGATTTTCCCCGCGAGAAAAAAAAAAAAAAAAAAAAAAAAGATACACATTGTGCAACCTCCATGTAAGAGACAGTCTCCAGAAGTTTATATAGAAGAAAAATGAGCTGTCTTAGAATCTATTTAAAAAATATTATATATACACCCAACAGTCACATACATGCCTGAACACTAAATACAAGTCTTGGGTCGTGACTATTTTAAACTACGAGAGACTTATTTTCAAACTCCCTGAATCGAAACAAATACCTTTGGATGGCACAAAAATTTTCTCAACGCGGGAATCGTACCTGTGGCCTCGCGTTTCACAGCCGGCGTTCTACCTCCGCCTACGTAGATTTAAATAAATAAACCATAATATTTTGCAACATACATAACTTATATGATAAATGTAGCTAGAACTGGAATTAGTTATATATCAATATTTATTATGCTGTCTTTTTTCTATGTACTTTCTCAGCCTATATACGTCCGACTGCAGCGCACGGGCCTACTCTATAATCGATAATTCGGTTGAGAGTGGTTAGGCTATATAGTTCACTACGCTGGCCTAGTGCGGGTTGGCAGACTTTACACACCATAGGAATTTTACAAATCGCTATGGTATACAGGTTTCCTCACGATGTTTTCCATCAGTGTTATAATGCGTGGTGATTGACTATCAAAACACACATGACTCCGACAAGTCAAAGGCATGCCCTGGGATTTGAACCTACGACCACCGTGCATTGCCAACAGGTCACCACGCACTTTTTTCTATGCCTAGGCTAAAACTTGGTTAAGGTCGCTAGACGTTGCTGGATGCAGGTTCAACAGATCAATGTGGAGATCCTTGAGGAGGCCTATGTTCAACAGTGAACTTCTTGTAGCTAAAGACAGAGAGAGAGATAGGGGGGAGGCTAAAACTTAGAGTCCTTAAGCTCTATCGTAGCCTTAGTACCTTCTAGATACACGTATGACTCAAAATGAACAAAATATTATTTAATTCAGTTCAAACAAAGCTAAAGACTGCACACTCGTGCTTCGCCGCCGATTGCAAATAGTACATAGAGTAACCTAATTCAACACACGAGCCGCTCTACCACACAAAAATACACCTTACATTCCCTGAATTAAAGTTCAAATTACATTGTCCAGTGCTCGAAGTTTTGGTTCTCTGTTACGTAAGATTTTAAGGTCAGCTTGGTTGCATAACGGTTCTGTGAGCACGACCAAGTTAAGCTGACCTATGGCCTGGTATCGCTGCTCGTGTCTTTTGTATTGTACTGAACGAACCAAAGGGGCGGTGGAGAGGTCTGCGTAAAGTGGTCTTCTCCGGTTAATTTAAGAACATTTTGAAATGTTACTTATCGGTTGATATGAGTGTATTAGCGGGTAATTGAATACTTTGAATGAAACTGGAGATGATAGAAAAAACTATTATTGCTATTGAAAAATCATCTCATTGAGCTAACCGCGTTTTTTAAATGGTCTCTTTTTGCACATATACGTTTTCAACTTTTTTACACTTCTGTATCTTTATCAGCCCATATACGTCCCACGGCACGGGCCTATTCTACAATTGGCAGTGCGATTGAGAGTGGTTTGGCCATATAGTCCACCACGCTAGCCTAGGGCGGGTTGGCGGACACTTAAAATATATTATTATCTGTTATCGTATTTATTTAAAATAAAATTTATTTGTTTGCAGAATACAATGAGAATAAAAATGTCGTATATGCGGCGAAAGGATGTATTCTCGATAAGTTTTAGTAGAGTGAACACATGGTAAATCACCAAAAGTAAAAAATCCAAACACATCACTTTATATTATCATTATCCCTATGAAGAAATAGAAAATGAAAAAATAAAACCATAAAAACCCACTTGGGTTCGCTTGCAGTTTCAGACGTGGCATTATTAAAGATCTTTGAATGCATTTTAAATTGATTTCAAAATTTAAATCATGTCGTCTTTTTATAAAATTGTATCTGTATCAGCCCATATACGTACGGCCATGTAGTCCACCACGCTGGCCTAGTGCGGGTTGGCGGACTTACACACCGTAGTAATTCTTATAAATCGCTATGGTATGCAGGTTTCCTCACGATATTTTCCTTCACCGTTTTAGTGCGTGGTGATTGACTATCAATACACACATGACTCCGAAGAGTCAGAGGTGTGTCCTGGGATTCGAACCCGCGACCACCGCGAACATGTTGGCAGCCGCGTCTAATCCGTTTACTCACAAGCCACCACGCACTTAAAATTTGTCCATCTACAATATTTAAAATACTCTCCCATGTGACATCGCAGTGGGACACCCTGTATATTATTTATTCATTTTCCATAGCTCACGTGTCCAAACACGAGACGCATCTTGCAAGAAAAATTACAAAAGCGCAAATATTATTATTAAAGTGACCTAATCCGAAAACCTTGGCAGCAATGCATAAAAACCAGGCCGATGTGATGCAACGCGTTGCGTCACCGCTGGATCAATCAAAACGACGACCCAGATACTGTGTTATGTCAACGGCAGGGATCTTTGGTGTTTCAAATACATACATACATACAAGGGTTTTTTTTCTTTTTACTGGTGGTAGGCCTCTCATATGTGAGAGGCCGCCTGGGTATGTACCACCGCAATGTCTATTCTCCCATCAAACGCTGCTGTTGTGTTTTGGTTTGAAGGACATTGTTGCCAGAGTTACTACTGGACATATTGAGACTTAACATCTTATGTCTTTGGATGGCGAGCGTTGTGGAATGCCAAGCATTGCCTTATAATTCAAGGTGTTGTTTGATTTTGCTACTGTTCATGAGCAGTTGCATCGCTTACCATTAGGCGAATGGCATGCTCGTTTTGCCATTAATAGCAATAAAAAAAAGAAGGGGAGGCAGAGCTTCTCCTGGCACAACCAGGACATCCACGTTTCGCCTTATATGTTCCGTTCCACGATGTGATAGGTGGCGAGCGTATCGTTATACCAGGCACAAAATTTCTGTTTTAAGTACTTGCAAATACTTGGAGTGGGCATCAGGGTCTGTTCAGGGTTGGTGAATTCTTAAAATGAGGGTGCGAAATTAAGGGTGCAACTTTTTAGAATTTTGATATAACTTGTCTACCGCTGTAATTAAAATGTAGAGAATCTGAATGTAATCATAAGAACGATTTCAATGGATTAGGTCTTTGATATTTGAAAGGCCGTCTGGGTAGGTACTACCGCAATGTCTATTTTTTGCGCTAAGCAGCAGTCTAAATGCACTGTTCTGTTCCGGTTTGAAGGTCATTGTAACCAGAGTAGCTACTGGACATAATATGACTTAACACCTTATGTCTCAAGATGGCGAGTTCAGTGGAATACCAAGCATTGCTTTCAAATCATGTTCTTGTTTGATTTTGCCACTGCCCATGAACGATCGTATTGCTTTCCACCAGTCTAATGGTACGCTCGTCTAGCCATTTATCGCATTATAAAAAAAAAAATATAAAAAAGCTAAGTCCTTGATTAAAATTAGTAGATATTCTCGAGCGATGGTCACTTATTTACATAGATCATACAAACGAGTGGAGAGAGTGGTGATTTGAGTGGTAATAAGTAATTATTCCACTTTGTGAACATGTGGTATAGCACTTTAGAGTATTTATAATATAGAGGGAGCGCTGTCATACATTCGCTTTTTGAAAAACGTAGACATTTTCTTGTCAGTATTGGTGGTAGCGCTCCTATATTAGTGAAGATCGAATTAATTATTTAGCAATATATTGCTATAAATTGTTTTTATAGCCGAAATAATATTTAGCTATGATCCTTTTAAAACGAGTTTTAGTGGAATAATTAAATAGCTCTAAACTATTTGGACTGAAGATTGAGCCCAGTGGCGTGCCATAGGAGAGGCAGCATCCAGCAGTGGACGCGAATAGGCTGATGATGATGATGATGATAATGTTGAAACTATATATTTGTACTCTTCTTTTCCTAGTAATTCATGCATGTTGGACAACTTGTCAAATATCAGCCAATAGAACGGCAGAAAAAGGGGGCCCGGCACCACCATTTTTGACTACGTTTTTGAAGTATCAGCGCTCCATCTATATTATAGATACTCTATGTATATTACATAGAATGCGTTGTCGGCCTTTCAAAATCGACATTGCATTTTGTATGTAGTCACTAAAATTACCACCCGGCTTCCTTTTCGCTCACAGTCTAAAAATACCCTGTATATTATAGTAATTTGTATACAGTTTAAGTACCCCATACATTTGCAAAACTATAAATCTTTGTTAAAATATTTAAACTGCCGAATGACTAAAAGACTATATTAGATTTTTCGCAAAAACATCTTAGTAACGTCATTGACCCGACTATAATAAAACAAACTAAAAGGTAAATCCCCAATATTAAACAAAATATTACGCAACGTTAGGTAATATTTGTTTAATAATACCAGAGAAATGAAGGTCGTTGGTATAAACAGGGAAAACATTGCAATATTACGCAATAATGGACTTCTATATCGGTTAATACAAATAGCTATCAACTAACTACATTATACACATTCACCATTTGACAGCCTTCATGGCGCAGTTGGTTCGACGATGGCTGTGAAACGAGAGACCGAGGGTTCGATTCCCGATCGATCAAATGTTTGTCGCTTCAACAGGTATTTGTTTCAGGGCTGAGTGTTTGTGAGACCGAAAAGTCTCTCGTAGTTCCTGATACTCGCGACTTGATCTTAGTGTGGGGTCAGGACTATGCATGTGACTGTTGACTGTATTTATCACTACATAGTATAAAACAAAGTCGCTTTCTCTGTCCCTATGTCCCTTTGTATGCTTAAATCTTTAAAACTACGCAACGGATTTTGATGCGGTTTTTTTAATAGATAGAGTGATTCAAGAGAAAGGTTTATATGTATAATACGTACATATTATTGTACAAAAATTTATTTGTACCCGGGCGAAGCTGGGCCGGGCCGCCGCTTTATTATATTATATTTTAACCGAGCATACTTGAGACAGCACTTCTCTATGCGAGGGTGTGTCTGAATACCCACCTCAGCTAATGCTTCAACAATTACTTGTACATGCAAGAGAGCTAATTAAAGCATAATCGCACTGAAGTGTTGTAAGCGCTGGCCGGCGTAACCTTGACACGCTGTATGTAAGCCTTACATCACTGCCTCTCGCACTTAGAACTGTGAAAGCAAATCCTTGCATGCGCAGATTGGCCCATCCATTGTTGCACTCGATCACTGATGTCTAAAGATGATATTGTTCTGTTTTTCTATGTATTTTGATCCAATATTAATAGTTATATATATTTTATTTCCAAATCCAAATTTTACTGGTGGTAGGTCTCTCATATGTGAGACGCCGCCTAGGTAGGTACTAGTTACCACCGCAATGTGTGTTTCTCCCGGTGTGAGGGCGGGACAGTGGTAAAGTCTCCTAAAGTTACATATAAACTTGACACGGGACACTGTAGGTATAAGTCTAAAGTGGTAGGCACCAGAAATTACGTGTGGCTTTTTCGGACTCACAAACACTGACACTGAATAAAATATTTGTTAGTTATAATCCAACTAAACTAATACGTACCGTTTGACGTTTCATACTTTCAACTTTGTACAGGCGTAACTTACACAACTTCAATAACATTCTGCCTAAAACCATGGAATTGTGGCTTTACGGCAAGCGAAATTAAATTTGTGTGAGTTACGCCTGTCCAAATATGTTTAAAATTGAAAAATATGAAACTTCAAACGGTACCTATTAGTTTAGTTGGATAGTACACCAACATTGATCTATCAAACATGTGGGCTTTTGTTTCACAGAAGCTTCTAGACAAACGGTGCAACAGAGATGATTTAATAGAATTTCGTATTTCTATACCGGAGAACGAATCTGTGGTTCCCTTCATCGTCCAATGTACGGTTTGTCAAATAATAGGTGTAAGGAGCCATCTGAAATCACATAACAATGTGGCCGGAGATTACGACACGGCGTCAACATTCGTGACGATCGTGAGCGCTCCGTTTCGACACGAGGGGAGGCTAACCACTGGTGTAGTGTTCATGTATATTAAATAATACATGCTATATATTGAGTTGGAGAGAAGTGACGTGGGAATGAAAAGAATGGAGTAAAATTCAGAATATGACATTGGAGAGTTAAAAAGTTTAAGATATTTATTATTACATTATGCTTTCGATAGGATATTTGTTTAAGTATCAGCTTCGATAGCAACTATCACACAAAATGGTGGGAAGCCCTTTATAGCGCATCATGCAAGTGTGTAATGTTTCGGGCTTAACCTGTAACCTGTTGAGAGTAGACTGGAAATAGGATGTCAACTGGCCAAAGAGACCCATTCCTCGTCATGAGCCGTGGTAGTATAAAAGCCTAGGACCTCTCAATTCACAATTCATCTGGTGCTTACAATCTATTGACACTGTTGCTCAATACAAATCTAGCAAAACAATCAAATCTACTTCCATCAGATAATCTAAATTATACACCAAGACAACTTCATTCCATAGCATACAATTTGTTACAAAAAACCTCTCAATTACTCGGTATTACTCAACCGGCGATGTATTGGTAAAAAATCGATAATCGATTTTAGCAATACCGAACCTTGACACATTACGTCATGCCAAGGTGAAGAGCGGTATCTGGTCCGATTATGTAACGTTAACACCCACTTACTCTGTGTTAATGGACGAGAAAGGGTCATTCAATATTTATTTATACTTTTATATATATATATTTATTCGCTATTTTCTGTCCATTGCTGGATAAGGCCTCCCCAAGTATGCGCAAATTATCATTATCTTGAGCAGACATCCACTATCCAAAGTCTTTTTGAAGTATTGAAGTAGTTAGTCTATAACTCCTTATATTCCATTTTTGCAATCATTATCATTTTTTTTTATTATCTTTGTCATTCATCAGCCTTGTATTCTTCTCAACATACCCAGTACCGATTTCGATACTCAACCCACGACTTCAATTATTTCCCACTATGTTCTGTAGACATTTTTACATTTTATTAAATATTTTTATATTAACTGCATACATAAATCTATATTTAGGTTTCAAACGCTGATTTTTAAACATTTTATTTAGATTTGGGTTGAATTACGAGTAGTTGTCTGAATTATTTATTTTCAAGTTAATCTCCTGTTAGATGCAGTTAAATTCAGAGAGTTTTCTCATTTGATATTTTTCCTCTCCATTGCAATCTTGCACAAACATTTCCTCACAGTTGAAATCAGAATCACCAGCAAGTTTTAAGGATAAATGATCCATGTAGAAGGAGTCGGTATCAAGTTATTATCGAAAACGTGAAGTAACACGTTTGTTGCACAGACTTGCAATAACCTCCTTAACACAGATATAATAGCATTCCTTTAGAAGCCTCTTGCTCATCAGCCATTCATATTCTGCCACTACTGAGCCTCGGTGTTTATTATATTAGAGAAAGATTTTAGGCCGTCTTCGATCATGCTGTCCCAATATGGGTTGTGAGACTTCTTGTTGAGTTCAGAGAGAGGTTTCATCACGATCTTTCCCATCCCCGTAATCTAAGCGATAATTTAGAATACACAGGTAACTAAAAATGACAGAGTCTTGGACTTGATCTTTCCACCCATGAAATCTTAGTCTTGTCTTCTAGATCCCAAAATATTGGTCTCTTCGAGCCAGCATGGACCAGGAAGGAATGGCAAGGGATTTAATTTGTTCCTAAAGGATATTCAAACATATGCAATAGGAATACGATATCAATTCCATTGTTTTAAAGGGATCGATCGAGGAATGCCTTTCGAAATACCTGGTCTGCACTGGGTTTACCTCTCCTATACCTCTATCAATGAATGACTATACTGCAATCACAATTCCGAAGCTCAGCATACCAACAACGCTCAACAAGATTCTTTCACACGGATTGCGGCATGTTTGCATCACAGACCTCGACCGTATCAGCTCTCGCAACAAATTAGTGATTATTTTCACTTGTATGATAGAATGGAAGGTGTCAATGTCAAAGAGTGAAGAAATTTGCGCTGTCACCTCAGATGAGTGACGTCGTATAAATCATCTTTTATTGGCTTGTGGCGAAATTTAGAAGTACAAATAAAGTTAAAACATATCTATTTAACGCATTGTTTGAGATATTTTTTCATAATAAACAACAAGCATTTATGATTGTAATATTATAATAGTATTAGCAGATCCAATATAATACATTTGAAGAGAGAAAAACTGTTTCTAATATTTTGTCAACAGCATGGCAACAACGGATTCGGACGCCAGAAGATCGTAGACATAGTATTTCGGAGAAGCGACTATGGGTGTCCATATTGAGGAGTATGTATTAAGGTAGTAATAACAATTGAATTAGTTGAATAAGGGAAAGGAAAAACAATAAATTTGTTTGAAGAAGTAATAACAGTAGTCGTTAAAGAAACGGAAGAGATAGAATAATCAATAGAATAGAATCAAGAAGTTGTACTGAGCACTAGTTGCTTTAATAGTGCTACTGGCATCAAAAGAGGAATGCTTGAGAATGTGCACCTATGAGTATGCATTATTAGGTATGAGTCAAAATCCAAGCTGTGTGTGGAGTTAGTTAGCCTTTGAATTACTACCACGCTTATTATTGAAGAAATTTTCGGTTGCAAATCAGCAATTGTATCGCGTGAAAAACCACAACTACATATGAAAGTCCAGAAAACTGAGGGAATAAAAACACATAGCCACGCACAAGTCATTGCCACGATGTGCAAAATTCTTCATAATTATTTAATTTTTTATGTTTTTTGTTACATCTGTATCTGTATATACGTTTTATTCGCTAGTCAGAAATATAAACAGATTTCCTTTACTTTTTTCTTCTTTACAGAGTCTTTTACAGCGTGGTCTCTATATATAAAACTTATATGAAATACGAAACAAAATTTAGAACATAAATTCTAAATTATCTCACAAAACGTTGCCTAAAGTTACATCAATGGTGTCGTCAAAATTTCCTAAATTATACTTAGTTATTCAAGACGTTGACTAATTTGTCGGATGTCTTAACTATTATTTTTAATTCTGTGCAACTTGTGTCAAAATGAGTTGAGGGTTACAAAATGTTCATTCTTTGTAATTAGTAACCTCAAAATATTTTATGTTCCTATTTATAACCTTTTTATTGTCAGATTACGAGTGCATCAGTAGAATTTTGATGTCATTAGGCCCACACATGGGCCCTTAGATTAGGTAGAGCATGGTTAAAGAAATATATGTTACTGGATAAAAGTGACTGCCTCAGTGGCATAGTTGTACTAAGATATGATTACAAAGCTGGGTTCTCAGGTTTGAATCCTGGGTTGGGCAAAGTGATAATGTATTTTTTAATTCATTATCAGCCCAGACTCAGAAATGTGTGCCCGATATGTAGGGCGAGACTATTGCATCGCGGGATGGAACATAAAAGGCGAAACGAAAACCAGCACCTCTGCCTACCCCTTCTGGGAAAAAGGCGTGAGTTTATGTGTATATTTCTGTAAAAATAACTGATACTAAATTAGATGTACATTCTATGAGGTTTAAATCAGCAATAATAAGAGGTTATAATGATAAACGATATCATGAAATACTGAAAGTCCTTGAAAAATATGACGTCTTTACTCTGACTATAGTCTTTTACCCTACAACTAAACCCATCCTTGACACTGAATATCTCTGGACTCTTCCAAGCTAAAGATAGAAAAGAAGATGGCAGAAGAATATCCCGAAATATTCAGTGAACATCCTTAAAAACAAGAAGTTGTAGTGGCTCCGTCCAACTGCCAATATCACCCAAGATTTCAAGGTCCAACTATCCTATAAGCTATCATTAAAAGCCAATTCATTCGACCAAACAATAACCAGCATTGCATCTTGTCTAAATATGCATCGTTGCCCAACCTTATTGAATTCCCAATAGGCGCAAATGTTTTGAATAATGACGAAACCGCATAAGCCATTATTAGATTAATAAACGTGTCGAAATAGTAGTATTTTATCCCCGGCTGGTGTCAGTCAACATTTCTTGTGCGCTCGGTGGAAATGCAACAGGTCAACTAACTTGTGGTGAAATAGCGCCGGAAGGTCTTAACCCCGCACGACTGGTTACGGTGCGGTGTTAGGATTTGTGTTGCTATGCTAAATAGTAAATGTTTGATGCATTAACATTCCTGTTATTCTCAGTCTGTTTAATATTATTTTAGGCTGTATACGCAAGGGCACGCGCCTCCCCTACGATTAAGGGAGTTCTTGTACATCACGCTTATTGCATTTTGGTGGACCGCACATATCACACGTCAATCTTATGGACACAAGGATCAAGGCTTCAGCCTACCACGGCTTCATAAGGAGCAAAGATTTTAAAATAAATAAATAAATAACTTTGGTAGTCACAATGCATTTTTTGTTACTTTACATAATTATAGAAATGGAACGGTTTGATTGAGGTGGTATCACTGTTTCACTAAAAACCTAAGTAGAACCTTGTTGTTACGCTTTGTAAGTGATATTGCTAGTGAACCAACAAAACCCTGCGGTAGGACCATCGTAAACAGAGACTTTTCGGTCTCATGAACACCCAGACCCGAAACAAATGCCTTGGAACACATAAATATTTGTGTCGGTGCGGGGATCGAACACGATTCGAGTTTTACAGCCGACATCGACATCGAAAAACGAACCAAATGAAAAACCAAAAAGCCCGCACACGAATCAGTCGAACATACCGCACCACTTATATGTATATTTAGCAGACATGAGGTAATATCGCACGCACATACAGTGTGTTGACATATCTGCGGAACTACGGTGTCGAAACCACTGCAAACTCGCCAATATTCCAATCATTTCACTTGACAATTACTATTACAGTTTTTGTATGATTGGAATTCCTATTGCTGAGCTTATGAGCATTGTTTGAGAAGATTTGGCAAGGTATTGCGATTTGGCATAAAACCTCCTTAGCAATGTTGGTCTGTCGTCAGCATGAACGACGAAAAGTTTATTAGAGCTAAGGTTAAATAGAATCTACATAAATACAAATATAAACTCACGCCTATTTCCCAGAAGGGGTAGGCAGAGGTGCTGGTAGCAACCAGTACAAACAAGTTTCGCCTAGTACGTTCCGTCCCACGATGTGATTGGGGGCGAGCCTATCGCCATATCGGGCACAAATATCTGACTCCATGCTGATAATGAATAAGAAATCCTATGTCACTGCTGGACTCGGGATTTGAACCCAAGACCTCAGCTTCGCAATCATGATGTACAAATACGCCACCGTAGCAGTCAGTTTTTCATGCTCGTACAAAATCTTGATACTTTGCCACCGACCGAAGATAGCATCAATTATAATCGATCATAAACTCACATTAACGTTTTTACGATATCATATTTTAACCTTTTTCACATAGGTCACGAATTCCTTAGTTAATCAAAGTTAATGGAGGCATATTTGAAATTATGAATTACCCTAATGTCTTTTGATAGGAAAATATTAACTTAAGGATCTTTTGACGCAATGGTTAATTGGTGAGCAGGACGCTTAGGTAAGACCAAAGGTTAAAGTGTGGTCCTAGTTATTAGATGGATTGAACAAGAGATATATGATCTATCTATCTGGTGGTAGGTTCCTCATATGTGAGAGACCGTCTGGGTACTACCGCAAGGTCTATTTCTCCCCCCAAACATCAGATTAAATGCACTGTCGTGTTTCGGTTTTAAGGACATTGTAGCCAGAATAACTACTGGACATATTGAGACTTAACATCTTATGTCTCAGGATGGCGAGCGCAGTGGAATGCCAGGCTTGCTTGTTTATGCATTGTAATTCAAGGTGTTGTTTGGTTTTGGTACCGTTCGTGAGCAATCATATTACTTACTATTAGGTGAACGGTATGCTAGTCTCGCTATTAATTTCAATAAAAAAAAACTCGATGGTGGTAATATATCATAGTGATTCCATGTTGTGTCGTGTTCCATATTCAATCAATTCATCCCATTATCACAATGGATGATACTTCTCTAAAATGCGATATTTATTGTATATTGTAGTTTTTTTAAGGTTATTTTTATATGCAGTTAAGAATAAAATATATATAAAAATAAATTAATTAAACAAAGGCAAATATTTGTGTGATCCGCAGGGATTTGTTTAGAGTCTGGTTGTCTGGGAGACTGAAAAGTCTCTCGTAGTTCCTGATACCCACGACACAAGACTCGATGTTAGTGTGGGGTCAGGACTATCTATGTCTGTTGAATGTATCAATTTTTTAGCTTACACAATCGTACCGAAGTATCAAATAATACTTTAGTTTCTCATTTAACATCTTCACTAAGCCATAAATCCTAGCAAATGATGAATCTGTTTGTCCGATAATAACAGTCATTATTTTGGCACCGCGTCCAATTCACGTTTCGATAAGTTAACAATAGTTCGTCAAGTAAACATTGCTTAAACTTTTGACACGCCAATTATGGTCAGAGTACCGTTAGCATAAAACGTACCGTACTTTGTCTGTAGTTGTCATTTTTTGCAACGTTTTGCTAAAATTATAGAACAGTTATGAATGGTAAGTGGTCACCATAAACTTTCCATAAAATCGCATAATGATGTTTTAAGGACATGTTCTTGTTAAAAATTGATAAAAGAAACTAACGGAGATATATTTATTGGGATTTTGGGATCCAATTAAGCTCTAAATAATTATGAATGTTTTTTTCTGGGTCGAAAAATAATTTTACTCTTTTATTTATTATTCTTATTATTTTACTCTAACTGCATAAGGCGCGGATTTTATTGTTAGATAAACGTAGGTATGTGACTCTTATGTTCTTTATTGAATATAGAAATAAATCAGCATGTAATTATTTAAATCCTTATTCAAAAGTGGTTCGAAAGGGACAAAACATTCGATATCTAAAGTAAGTTTTAAAACTATCTATAAATAACGCCTTATTTATACGTGACTGCTTAATTCAACGAACCATTAATAAACCGCGAGATATATGCCTCTTACAATAGGTCGATGTCCTGCAGATCCTTGCATGACGCCTATGTTCAACAGTGGACTTACTGTGGTTGAAGAGAGAGAGAGAAATAAAATGCTTTCCACGTCATTAATCAACATTCAGCTTCATTATTATTTATTTAAATTCAAATTTCGAATCATTTTGCAAACTATTTTTATAAATAGTGCTGCGAACCGTACCCGAGTTTGAAACTATTACAAAACGCGTTACGGCGTCGGCAAGTCGACCGATTGTGTCGATATTTCGTATAGATAGTTATCGATGTCGACACCGGAAAGTTTTCAAGGACAAACACTAGTGACTAGTCCTAACTGTAAATGCAACGACATGGTTCATTTGCTGGCCCTTCACGCTTTTCCAAAAACTTAAGATTATTTTGTAAACTTTTGCAATCGAGCGCATCAGCCCTGCGGGTAACTACTTATAATCTAAGTAAAAACAACAAATGGTTAAATCCCGAGTTGTATTAAACTTATTGTTGTATTAAAGTTATGCGTTTCTTTACTGCCAATTATCAGCTATTAGGGTGATGAAAAAATCGTAGTGATATTTGCATATTGTTTTTTATTGGCATGACAAAGGTTTCAATGCGTCTGCGGCATAATGGTAGATGGTAAGTAAGTAGAGTGGTATCTGCATTTAAGTGCAGTGCAGTAGAGATATAGTACCCACCGACGCGACGTGAGGTCATGTCTTGCTTATCGACAAAATTATTCCGGCCTAATGTGATGTATGTTAAGAGTTACTCACGAGAGTTTTTTTTTTTTTATTGCTATGAATGGCGAGACGAGCATGCCGTTCGCCTGATGGTAAGCGATACGACCGCTCATGAACAGTAGCAAAACCAAACAACACCTTGAATTACAAAGCAATGCTTGGCATTCCACTACGCTCGCCATCCTGAGACATAAGATGTTAAGTCCCAATATGTCCAGTAGTCACTCTGGCTACAATGCCCTTCAACCCGAAACACAACAGTGCGTTTACACTGCCGTTTTACGGGAGAAATAGACACTGCGGTGGTACCCACCCAGATGGCCTCCTACATATGAGAGACCTACCACCAGAGAGTTTTGAAGGTATCCCTTTTCCTTCCCGCTCTCCTCTAAATTTGAAAAGCCAATAACATACCTGGATCTCAGCGTTTTGGAGCTTACCATCAGATGACTTGTTCGCTCGTTTGCCGACCCTATGTAGAAAAAAAAGGTATGCGAAACCTACTGATCTTCACTAAACCATTGCGGGAAATGAACTCCGAACCATTTTAAATACTAGAGAAGCCTCATGCCGAATGAGTCTGTATGTACGTAACACCTTGTTAAAGTAAAATATTTAAAAACAAAATTACCGGATATTTCCAGTCATTGGATATTATTAAGTTGCGCAGACATTGTAGCTAGTAAGTGAATGAAATGAAGTAACAGGGATCAGTTGGCTCATAGTTTCGCCATTCATAGGGTTTCGTATCGTGAGAAGGTGGCAACCTTCGCTCACTGATAGGAATGTCTGGCTAACTCTCTATGTACTGTCATTGTTGCAATTAGTTAAAAATAGAAAAGGAATTATGGTATATTATTGAATAAAAAATAAATTTGAATTATGTTTACATTAAAAACAATTAAATATAATGACCATATATTATTTAAGTACATTAAAAAAAATCTAATGTCTGTCTTGCATTGCAGCTATTCTTGTTAAGATTATCTAATTTGAAAAAAGAATACGATTTGGGACACTTTTTAAAAACGGAACATATTGTAACATTGAAAATAAAATATTATTTAAATACAAGATAATAAAATAATAATAATTCAAACCTTATCTCTATTATCAAAATATAAAGTTCTTATTTTATTATCTTTATTATTTAATAATAAACCAATATTTTTTCCAATATAACAAGTTACATCTTTAATGGGCAATGTAATAGAATTGTTTGTTTAAAATAATTGTTTTTTTAATTTATTACATTATTTGTTTTTAGTTTAAAATGTTTACAATAACATAATATGAAATAATTATGCAAATTGCATTATGTTATGCGGTGTGAATGACACTATTGGGTTCTTTGTCACGCTGACTGCCATAATTTGCCTATGCATACAAATATAATTCATTATTTGATGTTTTTGTTGCAAAATGTTATGTAAATTTGATTTTGTAATCATATTTTATTAAAATTAAAAACTTACTTAACTACTAACAAATATAATTTTAAATAAATACTTAAATTACTAACAACTAACAGGCCGCTTCCAACAGGTCATTGTGGAGATCCTTGGGGGAGACCTATGTTCAGCAGTGGACTTTCTGTGGCTGATATGATGATGATGATGACTAACAACTTAAACTCTAATCAATAACTTTATACTCTTATCCATTGTGTACTATAAATTTGTAAAAGCAAGACATAAAAGGCTTATTTATTAATTTAATTTATATTTATAAAATTGCAATTCGAGGGTTCTAAAATCCGCATATTTCTATTTATTATCACCCCGGAATTAGAAATTTGTGCCCGATATGGCGATAGACTCGCCCCCTGTCACATCTTGGGACAAAGTATACAAGGCAGAACGTGGGTGTCCTGGTGGCACATCAGCCTTATCCTTCTGAACAAAGGCGTGAGTATAAAAATGTACATATGTATAAAAACCGCACAACTTAGAAAGACTTGAAATAAGTGGATCTAGTGATCATACACATAAATACTATTTGGCCCTTTAAATACACAAAATGGTAAACAGCCTGCCATAATCACATTTTTTATATCTATAAATGGCGAGACGAGCATGCAAACTGATGGTAAGCGATACGACCGCTCATGAACAGTAGCAAAACCAAACAATACTTGAATTACAAAGCAATGCTGGGCAGTCCACTGCGCTCGTCATCCTGAGACATAAGATGTTATTATCTCAATATATCCAGTAGTTACTCTGGCTACAAAGTCCTTCAAACCTGAACACAACAGTGCATTTACACTGCTGTTTGATGGTAGAAATATTCATTGCGATGATACCCAGGCGGCTTCTCTCATATGAAAAATCTACCACCAGTTTAACCTACGCAAGCGAATGGAATGCCGGTCTCGCTATACATTGCAATAAAAAAAACATGTCTCATTCAGTCCAAGAATTCGTACTTTCTGTTATCCACAACTCAAGAGAACTATGCATACTATTTTTTTTATTGCCATGTAGGCAGACCAGCTAGCGGCCTGCCTGATGGTAAGCAGCTACCGTTGCTCATGGACCTCCGCAGTGCCAGGAGACCAGCACAACAGTCGCTTCCTACCTTAAGGAGAGTACTCTCTTTAAACCTCGTTTAACTAACTACGTACATTCCACGTTATTTATTTCACGCCCAGCACTTAATTAATAAGTCCGCCAACCCGCACTAGGCCAGCGTGGTGGACTATATAGCCTAACCACTCTCAATCGTATTGTCGATTGTAGAGTAGGCCCGTGTCCTGCAGTGGGACATATATGGGCTGATACAGACAGACTTAATTAATAAGCACGTAGTTAACACAGTATATAATATTAAAGTACGTGTAACCAAGCTCCAGTTAGTACAGGTCTAATGAACGCAGCGCTGTTGCAACGCGCAACCAAGGTTGCCCACTTACGAAATTTCAGTTCGTGAATGCACTTTGCCTAACGTCATCTGTCGCCGCGCGGCGTTTTTGTTTATTTGAATTGTAAATGTTTATTTATATAATTTATAAATAGATAGAAAGGATAAATGGAAGGTAAATTCTTTTTTGCAACGTTCTTAAAGTAAATTAAATGGATTGGAACCGACAAAAACATTATATTCTGCCATTTTAAGCGTACGTACGTACTGCTTTGTTTGGACGCCCATTTATGAAGTTATGGACGTCCGTAGCAGATACGAAGTCACTCCCTTTGCCTTTGCTTTGGTAGAGCCGCAGTCGACAGCCTCTGTGACGCCTTTAGTTAGACGCCGCTTGTGAAACGAGAGGTCGCTGGTTCGATCCCCACACCGAGACAAAATGTTTGTGTCGAGTCTGGATGTTGGTGAGACCGAAAAGTCTCACAAACATCCAGATATAGAGACCCGTAGTTTCTGATACCCACGACACAAGACTTGTTCTTAGTGTGAGTCCGGACTATGTGTGTGACTGTTGGGTGTATTTATTTATTATTATTAGTCAGTGTGAGCATCCCACCGTATAGCATAATCTGTGACCTCAAATTCTTTTTTTGAGCACGGGCATAATAAATTAACACCATATATACCTCTTAATTTATCAAATTACGCAATATATACCAGACGGCATTAAATTGACATTGAACGAAAGTACAATACTGGCTAAAAGCGCAGTGGTCCACGCGATTTCCTTACATCTGTACTAACAGCGCAACGTGCCTTACATCATTATTATGTTAATTAAATTACTTAAAACAATTGGTTTGTACACGTGATGTGAAATATTAACATATTCAATTTACCAAATTATTTTGCTATGGATGTGTGAAATCCGCACGTATAGATCTAAGTTAGGTTACTCAGTTAATAGTTTTATTACCATCTTCTATGAAAATGTAAATTACTTATTATGTCGTTTTGTATCAGTATGTGTACTTTGATGAACAAATAAAGTTAAATCTATTCTATTCTACTTAAACTGTAAAAATATGAGCTGCCACAAAATATGAGTGAAAGAATGGGAAAGTAAATAAAAATCCAGATGAACGGGATGCAACAGATAAACTGTTATGTAACGGCAGTCTTTCTTTACTTAGTGTAACTACCCTGGTCAGGCAAGGCCGTTCATTCAGTACCTTATTTATTTTATTTTTATTATTTATTTTATTTTATTTAAATGGGTAAAATCCTCATTAGATACTCTATCTCTAGATAGACCGGTTATGCCAGACTCTTATCGGCTAAAAAAGCCATGTTACCTACACTTTGGAGGCATTTTGCAACCTCAGTACGAAAACGCCAAAGTGCCTCCAGTGATAGAGCTAAAATCTCTCATCGACAGGAAAATCCACAACGGTACTACGCAGAAGAAATAGGACGATTTCTTCCACCACCATTGCGTCTCCTTCTTCGAGCGGGATCGGCTCTTTCGCCGTCACGCTCCGATGCCTCTTTGTGAAAAATTACAGCTTCACAGAAGAGGGTCACGGCTTTCCATTTTCACTCTCCCTCCAGCATCGCCCATATCACTGCTGGAAGAGAGACAACAAGGTAAATACACAGTGACTCTATCTTTCATAACAAATAAATAAATCATCATCAGACTATTGCAGTCCACTGCTGGACCTCTCCCAAGGTATGGCACAGAGCCCGGTCTGCTGCTTTATGCATCCAGTCGCTACCGGCCCAATAAATAAATACACCTAGCAATCACATACACAATCTTACCCATACTACTAGACACTTGGGTCGTAGGTATTACAAACTACGAGTGACTTTTCGTTCCACTCAGACCCGAAACAAATACCAGTAGATCACACCAACTTTAGTGTCGAAGATCGAACCTAGGGCTTCTTGTTTCACAGCCCGCGTCTAACTAATAAGCTGCGGAGAGTATCAGCTGCTGTAACACTGCTTTAGTCACGGTAGACTTCACGGTACACTTGTACAAACCCCCTCACGTGTTCGCCAACCGAAAAATTACAGAGGCACGTGTCAGCGCTACCAATGATCTAACCAAGGCCAAAAGTTTCTTTTTTTAAATTTAATTTATGTCTCTGAAATTTATTTTAATTAGGTATTTTTTGGAAAACATTAATTTACTTTAGACGCCCAGGGATGGAATCTGGCATGGCGATATTGCCCCCTATCATATCTTGGGATAATAATTAACTCGTTGATACATAGATGGCATTAGTGTTGCCTCCGGAATGAAATAGGACAATTGTTTACTTCTAATTTCTATTTACTTTACCTATTAATTTGGATGCAAATTAAAGACAAGTTAGACATTCCCGAAAATTCACCTAGGTTCAATGCTCGGTGTCATTAAATGCGTGCTATTGATCCCGACCCAGGAGTTGCAGTGGCGGGTGTGAGATGGGTTAGTCTACAGTCAACTCTAGTAGTATATCTGCCTACCCCCTTAAGAATTAGCTGTGAACTTATATATGTAAACTATTACGTGAAACAATTATGAGAACAGAACAAATACACACAATAAATTCTGACGTGCAAGATCAATAAATGTAAAATAAAGGAAAATATATTTTCGTGAAAAGTGTTTTCCATTCATTACGCGTTATAATTATTGTATTATTTCTTTCATTTTCCAAAGTATTTTCAAATAAATGACATGCATATATAAACTCACGCCTTTTATCCCAGAGAGGGTAGACAGAGGTGCCAGGACACCCAAATTTAGACTTGTATGTTCCGTCTCACGATGAGATAGTGAAGCCAATCGCCATATCGGGCACAAATTCCTGGTCTAGGCTGATAATGAATAGAAAATCCAATAACATCTGGCAAACGGCATGCTCATCTCGCCATTCATTGAATAAAGAAAACACTCTAGAAATACTTCTGCCTCCCCTATAATATTGCAAGCGTGAACTTATCAACAAGTTGTATACAAATATTAATAGATGTGTTAACACTAGATACGGCAACCTTGGTTCTCTTCCTTATGAGCCGCACAATAGATAATTTCTGCAAATAACTAATAAACTATTAATATGTAAGGACGGCTCGTGAATATATTATACGTTTTAATTGTTTATTTCTGTTATGTAAGAAGGTTGAGGTCGTTTCAATAATTTAATATGTAATGTTATACACAAAGATTCTTACAGCCATTATTAGGAGAGGATTTTGATACTATGCAAAATATAATTATGTCGGCCATTATAAATGCTACTTCATGGCAGGCGAAAGGATTCAGGATTAAAAGAAGGAGGGAACAGGCGGGCCAGCAAAATATGCCAAAAAATATTGGTATGGTAAAAATAAACTGGTGAACCTTTCCATTCAAGCCGAGAACGGGGTGACCAGCATACTAATCTGCTTATTAAACAACGTCAAATTATAATAATTTTAAGAATGTATTTTTGTTCAGCACGCAGTTTAATTTTCCTAATCACACAAAATTGACACGAGAATCGAATCCCCACTCACAACCTCTCCACTCAACGCCATACCTGTAAAAATCCTCACCTATCAAAACATTTAACAACCCAGGAACTAAAACCAACAATAAATCGTAATCTTTAATTACGTCAAAACAATACTATATCGCACAGATATGTATCTAGACCGGCCAGCCTTGGCAATGACCCCCCACCCTGTTGACGTAAGGGCACGTGAGCTCAAGCCACGTGCGTTATGTAATTAGCGTAAACCCGCGTCCACATATACTGGCGACGCGTGATTTTATACCTCCATTTCGCAATTTTATTTTTGTAATTAATTTTGCGAATGATTTTATTTTTGTAATTAATTAATTAAGGATTATATTTTTATTATTATTTTGTTGCACATTTCGATTTTAGTGCTAATAATTATTAGTTAAGAGTGATTTGTTATAGCTTGGCTTAGGAATTATAATACTGGCCAATTTGTATAAGATTTTTCAAACCAAAAATAATCATTAGGCACAAGATCAAGCTAGGTTGACAGATTCCTGACTTGAGATTCGAATCGAAATAGGTAATTGTCAAGAAATTAAAAAAAAATATGTACAATATGGAGCGGGCAGCCACTCCTACTTTCACAGTTTTTTACTCTCGCATGTTTGTTTTAGTAATACCCAATATACAAAAAAAAACGATTTATAAAGCCCTTACCACAGTAAACTAAGGTTAAGACGACACATTCACGTGTAAACAAACAGCAATGTACTAATCGATCACGGTTTAATATTGTTTATCAACGAGAGGCCAATTAGTCCCACCATTAATTGTAAATTGCATTTCTATTAAGTCATCGCTATGTAATGTGTAGTTTGTTGTTATTTAAGTATAACTCCGTGTGGAAGAAGAAGTGGAATATTACGGCCTAACCCCTCTCAATCCAACAGTCCCAGTCTCAGCAGAAGGCGATTATTGGCTACATAGTACTATTCAGTATGTATTAAGGTATAAATAATTTTACACTGGTATGCCAAAGTGGAATACATGTTGGCCTATTGGTAATGGACCAGATGCTGCCACCAACAAGTTTACGGAGGTCGCGGGTTCCTGTACCAGGGCACACCTTTGAATTTTCGGAGTCATGTGTGTATTGATAGTCAATTACCTAGCACTATAACGGTGAAGGAAAACATCGTGAGTAAACCTGCATAGCGATTTGTATGAATTTCTATGGGTAAAGGCCAGCGTAGTGGACTATACGGCCTCTCAAACGTACCTACTCTCGATTGTAGAGGAGGCCTGCAATGGTACGTATATGTTCTGAAACAGAATGTTAGATTATATTTGCCTGATTTTACGTATAAGTAAGTGCAAATTTAAATAAATTAATTTGTATCCTACATCTAAATTTTCATTTCCCATACCAACATATTCACCGAGCGTATAAATTTAAATAAATTCATTGTAATGTATTTATTCACGTGTTCCCACACGTGGGCAGAGCAAATCGAAGATTATGTAATACCTCGTGACTCGTTTATCTAGGATTAGAGATAATTGCGTCTATTTGTAGTGCAGTTATTACTAAGCTTCTTTATTATTTGTGACTGCAATGTGACTGCATTGACACAGAAATTAAAAGACAGCTGACGCGAAGTTAGGTGTGTGTGTAACTTCAATGGTGCGTAAAAGTTCACCAAACCGTACTAGGCCAGCGTGGTGGACTATACGGCCTAACCACTTTCAATCGTATTTCTTTTTTTAGTGCAATGAATGGCGAAACGAGCGTGACGTTCACCTGATGGTAAGCGATACGACCGCTCATAAACAGTAGCAAAACCACACTTTGATTTACAAAGCGATGCTTGGCATTCCACTGCGCTCGCCTTCCTGAGACAAAAGATATTAAGTCTCAATATGTGCAGTAGTTACTCTGGCTACAATGTCCTTCAATCCGAAACACCACAGTGCATTTACACTCCTGTTTGGCGGACGAAATAGACATTGCGGTGGTACCCAAGCAGCCTCTCACATATGAGATACCTACCACTAGAAAAAAAGCTGTGATCAAACCACGCTGAACTATTAAGGGGTTGACTAAGTTAACTTACTACTAAAATCTTTCCGAAGCCTAATGGGCTCTACACATCATAGCCGACGGCCTGATGACATTCGGCCTGGGTTATGCCAACGGCCTATAAGAAAAGAATCATGTAGGCGACAAGGCGCACGTGTTGCCCGCCGACATGTCAGCGGCATGTGCTCTGCTCAGTTATCCGACACTCAACAGCGTCATGAAAAATATGTTCATGTCATGTCGGGCCGACAACCCGTTGCAAAGAAAGTTTATCGAATTCCAATGAGTGAAGCCGACTAGCCCGCCAACAAAAAGTTTTCGACATGTACCGGCGAGTCAGCGGCTTCGGTGCGTAGTGCTTAATAACCCAAGACTTATCCCAATAATCTTATTGCATCCCGGATCATCGGATCCACATATCAAACATCACAAATATGTGTTCTAACTACGCAACTCGCAAGTAATAACGGAAGTAATTAATACATGAATATGATTTGAATTTGTTGTTATTGGAAAGTTACGTAATACGACCCTGCCCTTGTACGTAATGTATTTTGTCCGAAACTTAGCGGTCATTGACGTCATATGATTAACTTGATGACATTTAGGAACAAAAAAAACAGACAGCCTCCGTGGCGTAGTTATTTAGAAGCCGGCTGTGAAGCGAGAGGCCGCGGGTTTGATCCCCATACCGTAACAAATATTTGTGTGAACCACAGGTATTTGTTTCGGGTATGGGTGTTGGTGAGACCGAAAAGTCTCTTGTAGGTCCTGATATCCACGACACAAGACTCGATCTTAGTCTGGGGTTAAGACTATGTATGTGCATGTTGGGTGTATTTATTTATTTAAAAAACAATAAACCAGGAACTGTGACACGTGAAGTCCCTAACGGCACTAAGCCTGTGCGGTGGAGTGTGGCCTAAGCCCGCTCAATCGAATCCTCGGGTGTCTGAAAGCCTGTCTGTTTTCTGATGCAGTACAGTACAATGTGATTTGAATTTGCCGCTGTATATAGGAGGTTACATAATACGACCCTGGCCTTGTATGTAACGCTGTTAGTCCGAAACTTAGTGGTCATTGACGTCATATGGTCAAACTGGCTTGGCATTTAGAACAATACCTAGAGTGATGAAGATTTTAAATGGCAGAACCTTGTTGTTGAAAACTGCAGTAATATAGACTAACTTGACTGGAGTAGTACCACTGTCTCACAGAAAACCAAGGAATGCTGTAAAAACAAAACGTCGGGAAGTTAACAAATGTAAAAATTAAACCCCCAATAAAATCCGTAATAAAGACTTTTATTTCAATAGAACTTATTAATACACTTAAACTTATTAATTATGAACTCTTAAACTCCATACGTAACGAATAACCCTGAGAATTGAACCCAAAATTACATCCACAGCCCAAACCAATTTAAACAGTCAACACTCCATTACCTTATTTTTCGTATTCAACGTCATCAAACGACAGGCCAATGCCATTACGCTTGTCCACATTTACACTCGTATTTACAAAAAAAATGGCGGCCAGGCGCAGACAGCAAACACTGCTGCAAACTATTTTCCCAAATTCATGCATAATATATCACCAAAATTAAAGGTATTACAACACATATTTATCCTGCAATTTTGATCTCTATCTCACCTTAATAAAGTTCAAATTATAGGTAGTTAAAGTTCGCTATGCGCCTTTTAAGCTCCCAAATATATTTATGCATATAATACAAAAACGTGCGTAAAATAAGAAATAAATATTTGTAACGTGACTTGGTGAAAGTAATTACGTTGTTAATTTGCAATATGGTACTGTTACACAAGCAATATATAAATATTGTCTCTTCCGTAGAGGAGTGCGAGCCGGTATGGTTATTTGGGGTCGTGAGAGATAGTCGACAATTGGTTCTCTATGGATGGGACTGTATCTCTCTCTATTTCTCTCTCTCTCTCTGCAGCTACAACCATTCCACTACTAAACATGGGCCTCCCCCAGGGTTTTCCACATCGACCTGTTGGAAGCGACCTGCATCCAGCGACTTCCTGCAAGCTTAACCAGGTCGTTCGTGTATATTGTAGGCGGGCATCTGACACTTCACTTGCCTGTACGCAAAGCTGGTATCAAAAGAGGCCCGAAATGTTTTTCCACTGGTTCTTCTGGTCTGGTCTTCAAAATTAAAGTTACCGACAAAAATAATTTATGAATCTGGGCCTTAGTCTAATCTGCATAGAACACAAAACTTATGACATAAATATTTAAATCCTACGAGAAACTTTTCAGTCTTACAACACCCAATCCGAATTATTATGGCTCACAAAAATCCTTGAGTCTCGTGGCTAATAATGACGAAACATCCACTTAACACCGTTTTCATAAAGTACAGACCAACTCCCTTGAATCTGCGTGGTTATTGTTCAATCTCCCCGTAAACCAGCGTGATCGTCAGTTATTTTTGAACCGTAACAAAAGCTCACCTGACCAGATGAACGTGACGGGACCGCACGTGTCGAATGCTCACGCGTCCGCCGCCACCTGTTTAGTAACGAGTTGCGTAAACCCTCCAAAATTGGTAATTATTACCCGGTTTGTTATGTGTCGATGGGGGTAAGTGGTAAAGGTGTAATCGTGAAAAATTCAGAATGAGGCCAGTTTCAGATCCATCTTAGAGTTTAGGTGTGATGTAACATCACCATCATCATCATCTACAGCCTGTAGGTTCCCACTGCTGGGAATAGGCCTGCCTCTGCTGGGTATAGGTGATGGAACGACAGACCCAAAATGGCTAGAGTTTGTCAAAGGGACACGTGGTAGGAAAAAGGGGAAGCCTTTGCCTAGTGGGACACAGTGTGAATAAAATGCGATTTTTTGTGAATCAGCCTACAATTGTGGTGGTATAATTGTAGTCCACCACGCTGGTCCACTGCGTCTTAACAGACTACACCTAAATGAATTGTTGTAAATGACATATGGTATGTACTAGGTGTGCTCCCAATCTTCTCCATCAATGTTAAGTGAGCGACATTTAGCTACAAATACAGCATAAGCTCAGAAACATAGAATTACACCTTAGACTCGAATTTCCTTCTTGGCAGTTCTGTCCGTGCTTAATATAAATATTTCTTCAATTATTATTATCAGTTTGTCAGTTGATCTGCTATTATCTTCAACCAGGGGAAGTCTACAGCTGAAAGTTTTTCACCCAAGCATTTTCTCTGTGACCCTTAACAAACAACCTGTATCTAGCAATCTTTCCACCATTATTTGCTCTTCTGTCCATCTTTTGGAAGCATTTCCGTCATTACATCACATATGAATGTGTGTAATCCATGTAAAAACAAACTGATGTAAAACGACTGCCTCTGGATATTTATTTGATGTTCCTATTCATTATCAGTCCGGAGTCAGAAGTGTGTGCCCGATATGGCGATAGGCTCGCACCATATCACATCATGGGACGGAGTATAAAAGGCTAAATGCAGGTGTCCCGGTAGCACTTCTAGGCAGAAGCCACGTCTTTTTCCTAGAAAGGGTAGGCACCCTTTCTGAAGAACTTGAGACGGAAAGACTTGAGTTTATTTTTGTAATATATTTCGACCAGGCGTTCATCATTGTATCAATCCTTTTACATTGCACTACACTTATCATTTCCAATCGTCATGTAAGTTGTAGTCAATCGTCATACCCGCATAAAAATCATAATCATTACCGTTTAGCACTCTAAAAAGCGTTGTGTACTGTGTACGTAATGTCATCGTCTTTCATTTGTAAGGCTTTGGGTTCAAACGGTTTGACGTAACACGCCCGTCACGTTTCTAGAATGGATTTCATTAATAAATGCCCGGTTATCCAATCTACATTCACCTGCTACACGTGGGGACTTGCGTAAGTTATATTGAGGTACCTACTGGAACGTAGCGTAGTAGACACGTGACAGTACCGTTTCAGGGTACAAATATTTTTAACAGATACAGTGCCCCTTATATCTGCATCTGGTGACGCGTGGTGGTAGGTCTCTCGTATGTGAGAGAGAGGGTAGGTACCACCGCAATTTCTATTTCTCCCGTCAAACAGCAGTGTAAATGCACTGTTGTGTTTCGGATTGAAGGACATTGTAGTCAGAGTAACTATTGGAGATATTGAGACTTAATATGTTATGTCTCAGGATGACGAGTGCAGTGGAATGCCAAGCACTGTTTTGTAATTCAAGGTGTTGTTTGGTTTTGCTTCCCTTTTATAAGCGGTCGTATCGCTTACCATCAGGCGAACGGCATGCTCATCTCGCCATTCATTGCAATAAAAAAAAACTATTTTCTGAATAAGTTTTTCTTTGTTATAGTTACTAGCCATAAAGTCCGCACTAGGCTAGTGTGGTGATATTGCCTAACCCCTCTCAATCGTACTCTCGATTGTAGAGGAGTACCGTTTGCAGTAGGACGTAAAAGGACTGGAATATGGATCCTGCACATTAAAACAAATTATTATATCATGGTCAAACAAGGATTTAAAATCAATGAAATAATGTACAGGAAATATCCGCGTCATGTATATCTAGTTAGCTAATTAACATTCAAACCACACTATCGGTGGTAACTGATTAGATTTTCCTTTTTTCATCAAGGCTTTAAGCTAGGCTTTCATACATTTAAAGTTACCGTCCAATCGCTTGGAATACTAATCTTTATCCAGTGAATTTATTAATAGATTAGATAGAATTTACACTACACGATACACTACATATATACATCTCACCGTTTCCCAGAAGGGGTAGGCAGAGGTGCAAACCAAATACCCACGTTTCGCCTTGTATTTTCCGTCTCACGATGTGTGGGGTGAGCCTATCGACATTCCAGGCAGAGATTCTTGACTCCGGGCTGATAAGGTATAGAAAAATCTAATATTACTGCCCGACCCAGGATTCGAACCTGAAACCTCAGCTTCGCAATCATACCGTAGTACAACTGCGCCACCGAGGCAGTCGTTACACGATGTTACATTAAACACGAATAAAAATAATTTATTACAATTATTTCTCTTAAACAAAATTATAAAATAATCCCCGGATATCAAACGTTAATTATAAAACAATATTTAAGTAATAAGTAAAAAAAGGAGTACGGCATCACGTTGCCGTAACAGTTTTATTTATACACTTTAATTTAAATTTACACAACTCGTATAATTAAATTAATTTTTTTTTTAAATAGCACTTAATATTATGTAGTATTTTTCTTTTTTGATGATTGAAGCCAGAGACAATATATAATGATATATTTACGACCGATGGCAATAATCAATCGAAAAAATTAGATTGAAGTCAATCTGGATTTTTTTCTACTTTTCGATTGGTCTGTTACCATGTTGCCATAGTTTTTTCACTACTGAGATTGATTATTGGCATTATAGTATCAGAAAAAAGATTGAGCTGTCAATCTCAAACGGCAAATTTTGGATTGGGATTGTTAATTGGCAGCGGCTGTTAGAGTATGAGCTGCTAACATATTTTCTGCTGTCAAGTAATAAATCAGAACTATGAAAGAGAGAACTTGAGTATGCACCCGATGCAATTTTGAGATACCTACAGAATTCCTAAAATTGTGTCTTTTCAACTGATAAAAATAAACGATTGTATCTAATTCTTTTCTCAGTATAGTAATATATTTCGTACATATTTTTCTTTTTTAATTTTAATTATATTCGAAGCTATAAATGTGTTAATCTTAAATTAAATATCATTATATAATATTTTAATTACACGGCGTAAGTCTGTTTGAGTTTAATTTTTATTGGACATAAAATACCTATATTTTTGTCAGTAAGCATCGTTCATTTTAGTGTACAATAAAGCATATAAAGAAAGAAAAAAAGAAAGAAAAAATATTAATTGCAAACAAAATTATAAAAATAAACAAGAAAGTAAGGGACAAAGAACAGACCCAAGTAGAAAAAATCCGTACAAATTCCACAAATAACAAACAACAACAATACTCGTATTTCTCCAACAGTGATAATGCCATTGACATTAGTTCAGCCTTCGTCCACTTCCGCGCTGCATGCGGGCGATGCGTCGGGGTCGCTCACAATATCACTACTCGGATCAATGTTAGATGCCGGATAAGACGCTGTTTTATCGTGTTTTAGTTGGATGCTGGCTCTGAATAGGTCGTAGATGATGATGATGATTCGATGTAGGTACATTATTTTATGAGACGTAAGCTCTGATGGTTTTATAAGAATAGCAAAAAAAATAATATGATTGCAGGTGTGACTATATCTACAAAGGGAAAGGTAAAGCTCCTACGTATTATCAATAGTCCAGTTTAATTCCTAACAATGTGGGGTATAAAACGAGGATATTACTACGACCTCAATTAAATTGAAAAAAAGTATTGTATATATCAGTGTCAATATTTATTCCACATATCAGAATGTATTTATTTTCATATTTTAACAATAATTTCACCAAATTAATTGCCTTAACCGACAACCGAACCCATCACGCCCCCTACCATATTATCAAATGACAAAAATCTATGAAATAACACTATTATTTACGATTTTTTAATATTTACCTCATGGGACGGACTCCACCACGTGACCATGAAAGCTGCAAAATAATCGAAAAGTAAAAAAAAAAAGAACAAAATTAAACCAAATCTGCGATAAAATACGTAACCAACAGTTTAACTTCAATGTGTAACATTCACGTCGATCAAAGCAACCATTTAAAAAAAATCTTACTTAAATTACTCCAAACGAAAACCAAATCTCATACATAATACATGTCACAGTACGGATATAGCAGCTAATAGTTTACATTAGCAGGAAAATGCGTCCGATGTGACCCTACACGACCGAGCCGAAGGCCTGTATCACACGCCTTGCATAATAATATGCAAGCGCTTCCTTTATCAGTCATTTGAGGTCAGATTAAACATAGACGATACTTGAGGATGAAAAGCGAAGGTTGAGTGGGAAAGCGGAACTTTTTTTATTCAGATTAGAGTGCCTAAGCCAGACAGGAACCTGGGACGTCTATTTTGCGCTAAGGTTACTGCTAGCCTGGGAACCTGAATAAAAATCTTAAGCTGATGTACTACCTACAATTTTTGGATGGTCTTCTCACGGATTTTGGGCGCCAAGCGTATAAGAGCAGACCTCGCCATCTGTATTGGCCGGGATAATGGAGGTAGAAAGATAAGTTTTTTTTTTACATCCCACTGCTCGATACACAACGAATAGAATAGAAGAATCTTAAAGCCAATCTCAGCCTAGAGCGGTTTAAGCCGAGCTTAAATGATCGGTATCATTACATTGCGTGCCACTGTTGATCCTGGCTTACAGGAGTTGCAGTGAGTGGCAGTGTAGCAGGTGAGTGTGAGGGCGGGACAGTCTCTTAGAGCGGTTTAAGGGAGTTTACAACACTTTAGAAGCGGTTGTGAGGAATAACTAAGTTGCTTACCATTATTTCCTACAATTTATCCATTTTATTTATATATAAATAGTCTTGAATAATTTTAATGCTTCTCAACAAAGTATCCAAAGGTACAAAATCACTTGACAAAATTATGCCAAGCTGTACAAAGTTGTCATAAATCATGCAAAGAAATTATCCATTTTCCTAACAAAAATCTGACCTCCATAGATAAGAAATAATTACCGTGCATTACCTACGTGCCACATCGAACGTAATAGATAACTGATTCACTACAACTGAACAATACGTAATACCTGGTAATAATTCTAAGAAGTTCATGAGCACTACTTCGGAATAGCGCTTCCGAGAAGGTGCTCTATCTAGAATGATTCGTCTATACATATAAATAAAAAGGAAGTGTGTTTTGTAAAGTGAAAATAAAAAAAAATGTCCAACTACATATCGTTATATACACGATACCTATAACGAAAATGACCTTAGAATTTGTCTGTCTGTCTGTCTGTCTGTTTGTTTCGGCTAATCTCTGAAATGACTGGACCGATTTTGAAGGGACTTTCACTGAAAGATAGATTTGAAACAGTCATACAATTATTTGGGTCATGAGGATAAATAAACAGAAAATACTGCAATAGGAGACATGGAAATTTTTAAAATGAACTAAATGTAACTAAAACTACGAAATAGTCACAGATTTATTGCTGCTTTCAACAAAGGAGGAGGTCCTTTGTTGAAAGCAGCAATAAGGCTATAAATAATAAGGATTCTTGAAACACTTGAACAAAAATCAATTTTCCGTGCATCGTTTCCAACGACGTATTCCAAAACAGTAGTAGTAATATCTACAGATTTTAGGTTTTTTAAAGATTATTTGGACAAGGAAGATTATTACATCAAGTCTACACTATTCTATTTCATTTTTGTATTCCACATTATGCTCCACTACTGCGAATAACACAATTTCATTTAAATCACAGCTTCCACTTTTCTTTTAATAGTCTACTTTCCGCAATCCTACAATTTTCGTTGTAACTAATTCAGCACAAACAATTCAAATTATATCCACTAATTATCTAAAATACGCTACGGCTTTGAAACAAACATCCTTTGAATAAATCATAATATTTTTACATAATCGTTGCACTTGAACTTTACTAAGGCCGAGAATAAATAATTTGCATGCACATTAAACATGAGTAATATTTTCCTGAAACGATACTATTATACACTGTATGTTAGGTAATCATTGGAAAACTTGTGACCGTGGTTTGACCTTAGATAACGTTTTGGGAAGATTTTATTGAGGTCTCTTCCGAATTCGGTATTGTTGAGGTCAACGAAGGTCATTGAGATGTTGAACTAGTGGTAAGTGATAACTGTCAAAGATGTAAGCATTTCTAGGGCTAAGCCAAGCCCCTGGCTATCTTTGAGACCATAATACTAAATGTTGATGAAATGTTCCTCAGTGGTGCTATAAGTTTAAAAACAGCCGAATTTTTCTACCGTCATGATGAAGTAACTAATAGTTTACAGAGTAATCCAAATAGAATATCCACGGCCAACGATTGGGTGTAAGTATGTCCCCCTCGTGTGTACGCTGGTAGGTGTCTCATATGGGAGAGGCCGCCTGGGTAGGTACTACCGTATTGTCTATATCTCCAAACAAATAGCAGTGTAAATACACTGGTGCATTCTGCTTTGAAGGATATGCTAGCCAGAGTAACTACTGGACATATTGGACTATACATCTTATGCCTCAGGATGGCGAACACAGTGGAATGCCAAGAATTGCTGTATAATTCATGGTATTGTTTGTATTTACTACTGTCCATGAGCGGTCGTATCGCTTACCATCAGGCGAATGACACGCTCGGCTCGCCAGTCATCAGAAAAATGCATCTATCTTTTCATTGTTTTTTTTTTGTTGCTAAAATTACTTTAGGCTTTCTAAAATATCTTTGGACAAAAATTAAGTGAATTGTAGCTATAGAAACATCTCTGCAAACCCTCAAAGGTACAAGCGTGATCCTATACGTAACCGCCATATAACAGAACATGATGTATGAAGTCATAAGGACGTTAATAATTGCCATGAACAGACTACAACTAGATTTATAGGTCACGTTTGTTCCTAGTTATATAAGCGGGGGATTGTTACGTTACTAAGCGCGGTGTGGTCAGGTAATTGAAGTTACCGAGAATCGTTGCAAATAATCTTACTTTAGAAGAAGAAAAAAAACTTTATACAAGGAATGGTCGACTTTCCTGACTGCTTTTATATTTAGAATGAAGAAAAAAGAGTTTTAACCTAATTTTATACCAGGATTATTTGTTTTTACTGGATGGCTTCATAAACCCAAATTATATCAGTAGAACAGCCCAAAATGAGAGAAATAAGCATTAAAATATTTACCTCTGTCGGAACTGAATTCGCAACCTCCAGCGCAGAAACCATCTCCTCGTCATCTGCGCTAATGGTCGTCAATTAGTTACTATGCGTATCTTTATTTATATTCAAAGATATTTATAACTCCCGATCATTAGTATTATAAATTATGCAATGGATCTTGCCAAGTTTAGTACATTATATCCCTCGCTCCTCTCTCCTACTCACTTTCTATTTACATTTCAACTGCCAAAATTTGATTACAACTGCGTATTACTTAAAGAACAAGTTGTAAAAAGTTATTCCTTTCTTTTGTGGTCTTTAGCCAACTGCACTCGCACGAGGTGTCAAAGAACGAAGCTATTAATGTTGTAAGATGTGATGATTTGATAACCAGCCCATATGACGTAGTCTAATGGACTACGCTCTCCGCTTGAAAACTGGTCTGCCAACTATTCCTTTATTTTGTTAGTAGGTTGAAGACAGGAATGAAAAGTTCTATAGGAATCGCTGACTCGCCTTTAATGGTTAGTGTCGGATATCAGTTAGGATCCTGAGTATCAATAGTTACAGTTAAGAATGACAGATCGTTCTGACAGTTTTTGCGACATATCATCTGATTCCGCCACAAATTTAAATATTGTGACGGTTCTACCATCTTGAAAATCTTTGTCCGGGTAATCATCATATCTTATTGAACTTCCTAGGATATTTCCCGGTATATAATGCTGTTAAGTGGGAACCCCGGGGCCACGGGTGTAGTTACGTGTGCAGTGGCGCTGTCGCGTGCTCTCTCATTACACAACAAACGACACTCGTCTTGCCAAGTTCACAGCTTGTCTGAGTAATCAATATCAGCTTCCTAGGATTTTTCTAGGATATTATCCGGATGTTTCACAGCTTGACACAGAGTAAATACAGGACATAATGAGACTTAACTATTGTGTTGCTTGGTATTGCTACTACTAGCGGCCGTATCGCTTACCATCAGGCGAATGGCATGCCCGTCTCGCCATTCATAGCAATAAAGAATGCCTCTAGAGCAGTTCGTTAGACTATGTAAGAAATCAGAGGCCGTGGTTTGGATTCTCGAAGAAAGGACCTGTATTTCACAAGTATTTGTTGATAATTGTGAGATTGCAGTCTCTCGTAGTTTCTGGTCACACTAGACTATAGTGTGGGATCAGGATTATTTTTGACTTTTGAGATTACCAATTCAATTCAACAAAGCCATAAAGCTTCTCAATTGAACTCTTATTAATTGTATAGGAGTTCTATTCTTAGCAGTAGGACGTATATAGCCTGATACAGTATAGTTTGATATTGTAAATATTTCCAAATAAGAAGAAAAACAAGAAGAAGATTACTCATTCAATATTAACATGCCTTGTTTATGGGTATAAAATGGATTTTTGGCTCTCACATCACTAAAATACTGGTGTTAAAACAATTTGTCCCGGTGCAAAGATCCAGAACTAAATCGGCGTCTCTTATATTTTCATTTCACGACTATCATTGTTTCATGAGACTGTAAAATCTCTCGTAGTTTCTGGTATGTTACTTTGTATCTTAGTGGGTCAGGACTCTGTGTGTGAGGATGTACATATGTGTGTGTGTGCGTGTATGTCTCTCTCTCTGTGTGTGCGTGTGTGTTGTGTGTATTTATTTAGGTGTGAAGCCCAGGTAATGTGGTACGTGTGTCGCGTGGTGGTTACGCAACAAGCGACTCGTCTTGCCAAGTTCACGATCTTGACTTTGCCCGCGTTTATTGCGCTACTTTGTAGTTTATGGCCGATTGGTGATTGGAACTAATGGATGGAAGGTTAAGGTTGTTGATTCTATTCCAGGTTGGATGTTTTCGTGTTTGTTATTTCTTCAGATATATAGAGTAATAACATAATTATTGATATTTATAATTGTTAAAAAATTAAACTATACTTTCATGTCTAAATATATAAATTAGATAGTTAAAACTTCTATAAGACAGATATCCTCGTTAGTAATAGATTTATCAATTCCAGTTTCGCGATACATACGACATCAAACTTTTATTGATACCGAGATTGAATAAAATAAATAAATAACACCCAACAGCCACATACATAGTGCTGACCCCACACTAAGATCGAGTCTTGTGTCGTGGGTATCAGGAACTACGAGAGACTTATTGGCCTCACAAACACCCAGACCTGAATGAAATATTTGTGGGCCGCACGAACATTTCTACACTTTTTAGCTTAATATTTGATCGCCCGATGTGCTGTGAAGGGCAGACGATTATTTGTTTCCAACTCCTCCTATTTATTTTTCGATTGAATTATTTTAATGCATGTTAAAGGATGGTTTCTCTCAAAACTCGTTTTTCTTTAATGCTTGGTGTTAATTCTTCACGTGCTGTTAATTATGACTGACAGGAGTTACAGTGGGTAGCAAAATCGCTATTTCAGCCATTATTTTCACTTAAAAAAATCGTGTCTAACATACTCGTAAGAATTTTCACTGCTGCTTTCGTTCAGCGTCTTCCTGCAACCGTTGTTATTGATAATATAAAGAATGCTATTAATTAACACCTTCGCTCTATCTATAAGCGATGCACGTGAAACGCATAAGTATTCTATAATAACAGAGATGATCCTTTTTTATCCTTTTATTAAATTAAGTGACCACAATACCTCTTATGAAGTGCGTGTTAGCCTGTTGGTAATGGACCAGACGCGGCTGCCAACATGTTCACGGTGGACAGGGGTTCGAATTCACGCAATATGAACTCATGCCTTATCCCAGAGAGGTAGGCAGAGATGCTAACAGTGTGTGTTGTGTACTACCGATGTGATGATACACATACGAATATTCTACCCCCAACTTTCAGATCGCCGATAATATCTCCTTCCTCTCATATTTGTGTATATTTTTCTCTTCCTCCATTTTCAAAAGCCTGCAACCTATAAATAAACAAACACCCTGCCCTATCTATGCACACACTATTCCGTAATAGTGGAGTTGTTCTAATGATAGCGGGTGCGCGCGTGCACCGACACGAGACGCGCAACGTGCGCGCGCCACGTGTATGCGCACGCGCATGCACGCGATCTGACAGTGAGTACAGGGTGCTTGATTAGAGAATTAGATGTGGAGAAATTATAGGTAGAAATAGGCTATGTATTCCAATTTATACATGATGTTTGTTAAGAATGGGATTAAGAGGATAGATCATAAATAAAAGTAAAGCGGCTCTGTAACTGGTTTAGCGTATAATATTGCTTCTATCAAGCTGTAGAACCCATCGCGGAACACATGATCGGACAATCACGAGTTGAAATAAGGAAAGGAAGAAAATCGGTTAATTGACACTAGCGATCAAAACGACTTACTTACAGATGTAAAAAAAAAACATAAAAAGAAATTAAAATTGAAAAAGAAGTAAGAATATTTCACGTCTTGGCTGTGATCTGGTGATCATTCAGCATAATGTAGCGCTGCATTGCGCACCAGACCTGATTTTCAGTGATCATCATGTTGGAATAAGAGGGCTTTAATCTTAGTCCATCACGTTGGCAGACTCAAATTGATTCCAACTAGAAATCCGTGGAAAGATCCCAACAAACATTTTTTTACTGCATGGCCGGTATTTTTTTTATTAAACTTCCAATAATATTATTTTTTTCATATAAAAGGTGCTTTCAATCTTTCCCTTTATCTCTAGATGAAAAGCTGGATTTATCGAGAATCCTAGAAATAATTTCGACAGCCTCCGTGGCAGGGACCGAAACTCATTCTATATTACGGAACCGGTATCGACAAATTTCGGTTACCTTTAAGATTTAGGTAACCGCTATGACACATTCACACAGTCAATTTTAACAGGTTACCATCACCGAACATCTACACACCAAACAATTCGTAGGTAAGTTAATTTTAAGGATAAATCAGGGAGGAAATCATCAAAAATACTCCATGCTTACACCTCCTGCGAGGGATTACCAATTATACTAAAATTGTCACTAGGCAAAATACAAGGAAAACTTGTTACACAACATTTAACATATTTAGGTGAAGTGGTAATTGGTTACACTAATGTTACAACATATTTAAAATTACTTAAATATACAACAGAACCTTACACAATAATAATAGTACTTCCGCTTCCATTATAGAACGCGCAAAACTAAGATAGTTGTAATTACTTCATCATCATCATTATCAACATTTTGATATCCACTGCTGGACAAAGGTTTCCTCCAAATTGCGCCATTTCACCCTGTCGTCGGCTTGTCGCATCCAACTTCTGCCAGCGACCTTCGTAAATCGTCACTCCACCTTACTTTACTGGTGGTAGGTCTCTCATATGTGAGAGGCCATCTGGGTGGGTACCACCGCAGTGTCTATTTCTCCCGTCAAACAGCAGTGTAAACGCACTGTTGTGTTTCGGGTTGCAGGGCATTGTAGCCAGAGTAACTACTGGACATATTGAGACTTAACATCTTATGTCAGTCAATCAATCAAATGTATAAGTATAAGCAACCTCGGCCACTTTTGGCGTGTGATTTTGTTCCGGACCCTGTCTGTATCTAGCATATATTGATCGAAGCAGATTACAGACAAAAATGGACAATAATAATTCATAAAACTTAAGCAGCTTATTATTGGTGATAGATCTTTCAAATGTGAGAGGCTGCTTGGGTACTACCCCTATATGTCTTTCTCCCGCCAATCAGCAGTGTAAATGCACTGCTGTGTTTCTGTGTGAAGGACATGGTAGCCAGAGTAACTACTGGACACTTAACATGTCTCAGGATGGCGAGCGCGGTGGAATGCCAAGCATTGCTTTGTAATTCAAGGTGTTGTTTGGTTTTGCTACTGTTCATGAGCGGTCGTATCGCTTACCATCAGGCGTACGGCATGCTCGTCTCGCCATTCATAGCAATAAAAAAAAACCTAGCTAGAGGGCGTCCTACGTTTGCTAAGACGCGGTCTCCACTCTAGAACACTAACATGATTGTAACCTGATTTGTGTTTAATAAATAAATAAATAACTTTTACTCCAGCAGTGTATTTCTTAGGAGAAATAGAAAAACATTATATTTAAGTCCTACACAAAAGCGCTAAAAGATGTCATTAAAATGCCACATGTTGAGCACGGACATACTAATGAATCATTATATAATATTAATCAGTATCACCCCTTGTTCACACAGTAAACAACTAATCTATCCAATTAGTATATAATCTATTTATACATAGATGAAGTCACTGAAATAGTATTTGAATTGCGTAACTAATAACTATCTTCTAACTACTAGTTAGATTTACCTAACAGTTTTGCCAGGAAAACCTGCTAATGAATGAAAATAGGCACAGAAATGCCTGACATTGCATGTTCCCTCGTTTGCAAAAGGCCATACGTATCACCGGCTTGTCAACTAGGCGTCTCTTATGAGGGTTACTTATACCAAAATATACAAAAAATTGCACCAAAGATCTTCTCATCGAACTGTTTGAAGTGGCCTGCATCCAGCGACTTCCTACAACGTTAGCTAGGTCCTTTCTCCACCTTGTAGGAGGGCATCCGACACTTGTGACGATATGTCATCACTCATGAAACATAACTATTAGACTTTCGTCTTAGGCACTGAAGAAATACGAATATTTAGCAACCTCTAAACAATAAATACATTTACTAAGAATTTTAAAATTTAAACAGGCTCTATACTGCACAACACAGGATGTTTATTTTCGAAATGGTCTCGATAAAAAACAAGCACTCCGGCTAAGTACGGTGCAATCGCACGCATTATGATCCACGTGACTATTCACATGTTTAGCGAAATGCCTAGACCATAGATTGCGACATTTTTTTATTTGTAAATCGGCTAAGGCGTTGCATCTAACAGCCTAGCAAGAAGTGTTCATTAAGATTAAAAATAAAAATATAATAAATTAAATACCTAAATACAATAATTATGTGTGGTAAAATTTTTATCCTCCTAGATAAGGATCAGAATGGTGGAAATCCCACCATAGTAATTCTGCAAGTCATGTTTTGAATTCAGAACGTGTTCATCGCTTTGCGACCATTGTAATGTTGATTAATGAGTTACCTATTTCTCATTTGATATTCTGACGCCCGAATACTTAAACGCCATTCAAATAATAAGTTGCTCTTAACAGCGCACTGTCCATTGGCCAGTAACTTTAAGCGGGATTTGCGTAGTTAAGTGCTACATTATATTTAAGTCGCGTTTGAGTATTCGGGCGTGAAACACATAAAATGCTTAACAATAAATGCAATTGGTCATACCCACATATACCTATATAACTAAAATATATCAAAGACAATTACAAAATAAAATAAGATACCAAGCAGAAACAAAGCACAACGTAAATTATATATCTGTATCAGTATCAGCCCATATACGTACGTACGATTGAGAGTGGTTAGGCCATATAGTCCACCACAGCCGGTGAGTTGGCGGACTTTACATACCATAAAAATTCTTACAAGTCGCTATGGTATGCAGGTTGCCTCACGATGTTTTCCTTGGCATTACAGGGCGTGGTGATTGACTATCAATACACACGTGTCTCCGAAAAGTCAGAGGTGTGTCCTGGGATTTGAACCCGCGACCACCGTGAGCATGATGGCAGCCGCGTCTTATCAGTTTTCCAACAGGCCTCCACGCACTATATATACTGAATAAATACACCCAACAGTCACATAAATAATCCTGACCCCACATTAAGATCCATTAAGTCTTGTGTCGTAGGTATCAGAAAGTACGAGAGACTTTTCGATCTCACAAACACCCAGCCCCAAAAGATTTTTTTGTGGGCGCACAGACATTTCTCTCGGTGCGGGGATCGAACCCGTGGCCTCTCGTTTTACAACCAGCTGCAGCTGTCAATACATCTATGAGAATAGTTCCGTAAGGGGTCAAATCAAACGAAGATCGTCTTACAGCCGTTCTCAATAATCTATCTGTCTTTAACTAAGGATTTCATTAGATATTTCGATGCATTTTACGTTTCAGTTAACAAAGATACAAAAATATAGATATGGTGCATATGTTTATAGATAGCTAGGCATGATAAATAGATATGTCTATCATTATTTAATAAATTGTAACATTAAACCGACATAAAAATGGTAGCCAGTTTAACCTCTAGTTAAAGATGGATAGGATATAGAGAACGGCCGTTAGTAATCATCAATTATTTAATCATCTTATTTAAAATACGTCTTTACTGCATACCTCTTCCGGCCTTCCTCGTCTTCCAGACTGTTCTCACTTATTCCGTCCTTCCGTACTTCGACATCTTAATCATTCATCCTCTCTTTCCATCTTAAGTACTTTCATTAGTCATCTCTTTCACACGAACCACGTCCCATATTAGTCATTCGACCAACGTTCCATTCGACTCATCTTTTATCATAACATTCAAATCCTGTATCTGCCCATACGTCCCACTGCAGGGCATGGGCCTAGTCTACGACAGTACGATTGAGAGTGGTTAAGCCAAGTGGTGGTGAAGCCGGGTGGTAGTTTTAGTGACTATAAACACAACGCAAGTAAAATTTTTGCAAAAAAACGCGACAATTTCTTTATATGATTTTTTTAATATCCTCACTTTTGGGTGGCGAATCCATAGTTTTTGCTAAAATAATGATTTAAATTCTTTTATACCTTAGGGTCTTTATAAATAAAAGGGTACACACTATTATTTTAGCAAAAACTATGGATTTACCACCCAAAAATGATGACATTTAAAAAATTATAAAAAAATATTGTCGCGTTTTTTTGCAAAAAAATTACTTGCATTGTGTTTGTAGTCACTAAAACTACCACCCGGCTTCGTTTTCGGTAGCAGTCTTGAGATACCCGGTATAATATATCTAACATATATTACGTATCTAACACAGTATATAATATGAACCACACCTCCCTAATACCTAATATAGTATGTTTATTAATAGCACACGTGGTGCACGTGTATTGCACAATGTTTACTCGTTATTTGGCGCCGAAGCTGTTTGCATCGGATTGCATCATGGGGAAACACTCCAAATATAACTATATATTCGCTTGGCAAGGGGAACAGTCTTTAAGACGCTTCGAAAACTGCATATAAATATATACTATATAACTTTATATAATATTGCATAAGTCCGGTAAATAAGCGAACAGGTCACCTGATGGGAATTTATCACTGCCGACCACGAACACAATGCTTGGATCATAGATGTATTACCGGCCCATCAAATCGGGAGGGGAGCTGGAATGAAGAATGATTTTTTTAAATAAAATAATATATATATGGACTATATGGCCTAACCCCTCTCAATCGTCTATTGTAGAGTAGGCCCGTGCCCTGTAGTAGGACGTATATGAGCTGATACAGATGAAAATAAAAATAGCCTTTATTTCTGACCTAATTCATAAAAGATAATACTAAACTTACTTCACAACATACAAATTATATTAGCTTAAAAAAATTAAATATGAAAATATTTTATTGAAGCTTTAAAATGTTAGATTATTATTTTAGTCAAAAAAAAAAATATCTACCACCCGGTTCACAAGGCTCTTTTCGCCGGTGAAGAACGGGAAAGTACATAGCGTTGCTCTTTTCAAAACAAGTTCACAATACAGTGATTATACATGAGTCGTAGCTTGGTTTAATTTAGCAGTTCATAAATGATTAAAATAATCAATGGACGCCGAACGAGTATCTTTTTGTGTTGTGTATACAAAAAAAGATACTAGTTTGAACGCATTATAATGAAGCTACTAGAGACATAATTAAATTGTATTTATATACAAGGAAAGTTATAAAGGGTATATAAAGCCGAAACGGGAATGCTACATTGATCGTAATGTATAAATTTTTGTATGGAGCCAACCTTGAAATATCAGCTCTTCCATACATTTGTAGATTCAAACGATTATTATTGCACACGTGATTATTTTTGTGATTTCAGGGTTGTTTGGTAAAAGTTGTTCATTATGATGAGTGTATCATCCCCCTTACGGTTTTAAAATATAATTAAAATATATAGTGTACAATTAAAGTATGCATTGTAACTAGAATAGACAGTAGACTCCAAATCTTATGTCTCAGGATGGCGAGCGCAGTGGTATGCTAAGTATTGCTTTGTAGTTCATAGTATTGTTTGGTTTTTTTCCTGTCCATGAGTATCCCTTATCAATATGAACCGGTTTCAAAATACAATTAAAATATGCGCAATAATATATTCCGCACTTGGTATACCAAAAAACGCGGTAAACATTTTGAAGATCCATTCTTACGTGATGTGTCATTGTTATTTGTTTACTTGCGAGAAAATAACAAATACCTACCAATGTCGCCGGACCTTCAAATTACAATGGAAAGTATAATGTTAACAATTAGTAATTTTCCTATGGAACTGTTAGAAAATTATTTGTTTACGGCCATAACAAAGGTAACAATGTAACAATGAAATTGGTACGGGTTTTCCATGTAATATCAAGGACATCCTTGGTTGGAAAGTTTTTCGCTTTGTTTACAGTTTTGTATAATAGTTATGGCATAGTTAGAATTTTGTTAAATTTGATTTTAAAAATAGTTAAACAGCAGTGTGAATGCACTGTTGTGTTCCGGTTTAAATGCAACTTAGAGAGTAGAGAGAAACTACTGTACATAATGAGACTTAAAATGTTATGTCTCGGGATAGTGAGTGCAGTGGAATGCTAAGTATTGCTTTGTAACTCAAGGTATAGTTTGGTTTTGTTACCGTCCATGAGCGCTCATATAACTTGCCAATATATTATTATTATTTATTATTATTATTATCGCTATAAAAAAATAGTTCACACTACTTTTTGTGTCATTATTCTGTATTATCATCGTATTTTAATGCCCTACTCTGTGGTCATCCTCGTATTCGAAGGCGAGCACTCCACACTAAACCAGCGTTAGAGACTTAAAATAATCTTATTTATTTTCATCCTAATTTCACCGCAGGAAATCTACAAGACCTCTCCTAAGGTTTTCCATGTCGACCTGTTCAAAGCGGCCTGCATCCGGCAACTTATATTGTTTATTTTATAACTAAATATTTTCAGTACATAAAGGAGTTTACAAAAGAGCGCCTTTCAGGCCGCCGATTAGTTTCACTGACCTAAAACAATTTTTGGTACGGAACACTGAGCACGCACTTCTCACTTGACCGAGTTTGAATTAGGGATATCACTTTGGTATTTTCTAAAGCATATTTTGACATACAACATGATAGAGTCGATGAAAAGAAGGCTTTTGGTGGTCAAGAAAAACATCGTGGGGAAACCTGTTTACCATATATTTATTGGGAATTTGTACAGTACGTGAAGACTGCTTCGTCTGCGTAGTTGTACTGCGGTAGTAAAGCTGTGGTCTCGGGTTCGAATCCCGGGCGAAGTGATATTCGATTTTTCTATTCATTATCAGCTCTGAACTCAGAAGTTTGTGCCTAATATGGCGATAGGCTCGCCCTTTATCAAATCGTGTGAACACAAGGCGAAACGTGGGTATCCTGGTTCCTCCTTTACCTACCCCTTCTGGGAAAAAGGCGTGAATTTATGTATGACTGTATATATGCATGTGAAGCCTTCCAAGCTGCACTTGCTGCCTGTAAACTGAATATGGATTTCTATATTACGCTATACATACATGCATGACAATCGCGCCCATCCCACTCGGTCAAAATGCATTCCAGCACGCGCCATAAACAGGAAATTATGACTTTGTAGTGCAATAAGGAAAGCGAAAACCAGGTTATTCCCACCAACCAATTAAATTTAAAAGTAAATAATAGGTAAATGTTGAGTTGCCTATATGTTACCTAAGAGGAAATCATCACATGTGTCATAATAAGGAATTATTTAAGTCATACCTGTAACCCATGGCACATGAACTACAAAATTATGTGGTTATTGCCTGAAATATGTGGTTATTCGTTGCCACTATACGGCGACATAGGGCGTTACGCTTTAGGCCATCGTGGTGGACTATATGGCCTAACCACTCTCGATTGTAGATGAGGCCCGTGCCCTGCAGTGGGACGTATGTGGGCTGATACGGAGATAGAGCGACATAAAATATTTTAAAGTTTTGCTTGGTGCCTCCAAATTATACTTTGTTATAAATAATTCATCCATAATTATCATGCACGCCACTAAAGCCTTTCGTTAAGTCACTGGCTGGGAAAAGAGAGGCCGCGGGTTCGATTCTTGAACCAAGATAATGAATGTTTATGAATAGAAAATCACAAATATACCATTACATGTCATGAGACCGAAAAGTCTAACGACGTTTCTACTGGCCACTATACAAAAAAAGTAAATTTTCTGCTAAAAATCTAAAAATGATCTGCAAAAGATAAAGTTACTTTCAAAAAAAATATCTTTATTGCGCATTTTCAGTACATAAGCATATGAGTCTCCCGAGAGTAAGTACCCCCCCCCTCCTCCTCCTCCATATACTGCATAACCTGAATCGTACATGCGTCGTCTCCCTTACATATTGAGGAGGCCTTAGGAGACCATCTCTGCTTACCCCTTTTGGGAAAAAGGCGTGATTTTATGTATATATGTAGTATACAATATGTAGTATGTCTGATTCAATCAGTTTTATCTGGTACTAAAAATAATAGTTTCTGACTCCACACTATTTAACCCCCCAACCACTTCAAAATCTTAATACAAAATTAATTAAATTAAAAAAAATCCACGTCAAAATAACAAATAATTCGAAATTGACACGAGTACGTATTAATAATCTTATTGTGTGTCTGTACGTCACGTGAGGGTTTCACGTGTCGCCCGGCCGACAAAACCACCCCCCACCCCCCACCCTTCTCACGTGACCTAGAACTTTCCACCCCATAGTTCCACGGGTGCTTTTGAAAGCTCCATTGTAGCGCGAAGCTCTACAAAACACTTTGAGAGTTTTTTGAATAACTGAGTACATGGCTTGAATAAAAGAAATGGTTTCAGAGAAACACGTGATTGGGGTTTGACTCCTGGGCGAATTTGATGTTACCCAATCGTTGAATTAAGAAATTATAAGGCTATAAGTAGAAGTAGTTACCCTGTTTTTGATATATTATAATTTGAGTACCTTTTTAAGTGCTGCGCAAGTAGATGCTATATGCCCATATAATAAATAAATAAATAATAAATAACACCCTAAAGTCACATACATAGTCCTAACCCCACGAGTCTTGTGTCGTGGGTATCAGAAACTACGAGATTTTTCGGTCTCACAAACATCCAGACCCGAAACAAATGCATGTGGTTCACACAAATATTTGCCTCGGCGTGGAGATCGAACCCGCGGCCTCTCGTTTCACAGCCGGTGTCTAACCAACTGCGCAACCTATGTACAACAGTTAAAATTTTCCAGTGGCAAAACTGTTGAGTACGCTTTAATTAATTTAGTGTGAAACGCTGACGCGATACCCTCTATACCTTTAATTATTGACGTCATATTTCAGCCTGGTCACGTGATCTCCGCACGAAGTAACTTATTGCAGATCCCACTAATAGACATTATGTGTAGTATCGAAAATTCTCATAGAACGAGAATAAAACTGTATTTAAAAAATACAGATTATATTAAATGATAAATCGATTTATTATTAATTTATAATTTGACAATCTCATCTGAGGGAATAAGGATGTGGGGTTTTTGGTATCATAATCCCAAGATCATCTTACAAGGTCTCGGGTTCGAATCCCGTGTCAGGCAAAGTGATATTGGATTTTTCTATTCTTTATTCTTTTATTTATTCATTTATGGAAAGTTCTCGAATGGAGGCCACGTAGCGGAAAGCGCAGCGTAGGACGTCCACCCACAAGGTGGTCAGACGACCTGGTAAAGGTCGCGGGACGTCGCTGGATGCAGGCTGCCTCCAACAGGTCACTGTGGTAATCATTGGGGTAGGCCTACGTTCAGCAGTGGACTTCCTTTGGCTGATGGATGGATGGATGGATTCATTATCAGCCTGTAGTTAGGAATTTGTACTCGATATGGCGATAGGCTCTCCCCCTATTATATCGTGAGACGGAACACACAAAGCGAAACGTGGGTGTCTCACATCTGCCTACCCCTTATGAGAAAAAGGCGTGAATTTATTTATGTAATTTGTAAATCTTCTAGTGCTGTGAATATTCATAGGCGAAGGTACATAGCATCAGATGGTCAGTCCACCCATTTACCCAAAAAAAAGTTATTAAGTCATATCTGTGTCTGACGCAACATGTTTTCTTTATGTTTGTCGCAAAATTTATTTATTATCTGTAATTTTATGACTCCGTGACGTCAGAGTTTTCACACGTAATCATGGGCACGTTTTGCGACGAAAAGGTGACACATAGTTGCTTAGTATAGGGCTGTGTAATTAGGTTTCTGTGTATAAGGCAGTGGGTTTAACAGCTGACTAGGATAAATAATTTTATATTCATTGACCATAGTAGGCCGGAAAGTTTTATTTTTAAAAGTATATTTACATTTACATTTTTATTTAAAAGTATATTAAATTTAAGGTTTTTTCTATACTGTTTCAGAAATTCTTAACATCTTATATATTGTTCATTTCACCGCTAATTAATAATGCCGGTATACCTTAAAAGAGGATGCCCATTCATAGAATCAGTAAAAAATATCGTTGATCCGATACCGATAATGCTTAAAATTCATTATAGCATTTTTTATGGTTTGCCCTTAAACGTTTTCCTGTTTTATCCAAGGCGACAGATTTTTATAAAATAAAATATTTAATTATTATCACATTTTACATTTTATTCACCGAACCGACGACAAAAATATTATTATTGGACTTCAAGTTAATTTTTCCTAGAACTCCGGACCTGGGTCACAATTATGTTTATTGTAAATGTAGATTTTTTTTTCTACACATAAAAGTAAATTTCATCGAGGCACAAAAATCTTCGTACCGATACTAAGTCTCATTGTAATATGGGCATTCTGCGTTTAATCAAAATAACTTAACAATTAGCAAAACCTCAATCAAACTCTAGAAACTTCCATCTAACTCAAAGACGAACCATTATCATTAATCAATGAAACAGTGCGAGGGTAGTTTGTTAAAACGTGCTCTATCGACGGGCGGTAATTATGTACGCGACACGTGCAATGTCGCACGTGGCGTTGTTGTAAACACCGCGTCATAGCTCGGTAATATACCCCCGGACTTATAGAATTATGGATTCGATTTTTTTTTATCTCTATGAATGACGATGGGCATTCAAGTCGCCTGATATTTTTTTTTTATTATTTTATTTAATGTACACCAGCAGCTTACACACTAAACTTACTAAATAATAACAGAAAAAATACGATTATACAAATGTTGATTTTAAGCGAAACGATCGCTCATAGACACTAGCAATGCTTGGCATTTCATAGCGCTTACTTAATAAAGCATAGCGACCACTTAGAGGCTACTTACTTAGATGCTGAAAACCCGTCAGAAAGTAAGAATCGGATGTTTTAAAATCGGATGTTTTTGAAATCTTAGGATAAGCATATCTTGGCATTCCACTGCCCTCGTCATCCTGAGGCATCAGATGTTAAGTCTCAATATATCCAGTAGTTACTCTAGCTACAATTTCCTTCAAACTAGAACACAACAGTGCATTTACACAACTTTTTGACGGGAGCAATAGACATTTCGGTGGTACCTACCCAGACGGCCTCTCGCATATGAGAGACCTATCACTAGTGTCTTTCGAAAAGAACATAACATTCGACCACTAAAATACGTTTTAAAACTTTTTATGAATAGGCCTTTAGTATGTCGCTAACCGCTTCAAATCAGTTAAGCAAAGCTATAATCAAAAACCCGCATAAACTGTAATTACCGAGGCATACGTGAAAATGATGCTAAGATAAAAACTTGCAACGTAATATTTATTTCGATTATATAAGTACGTGATAATATGGAATTATATTGACGCGTTATGTCACGAAGATGGCCATTATCGCTGAGATCTAGTTCAATAGATACGCGCAGATAACAAGACTTGCCCTGCGCCCTCTCCACTATCTATTAGACTTTGTCTATCAATTTATCTTATTTTCCGTGTACTTGTTGGGTGTTTTCATAATTTAAATCTATTTGTAATGCTGTTTTGTAATTTCTATGCGAACATAATCTCAGTTCCCCAAGTAATTACTACTAAACTGGAAGTCATGGGCTTAATTCTAGGGTATACATAATAAATATATAATATACTAGCGGCCCGGCCCGGCTTCGCCTGGGTGCAAATACAGATTCCAGTCCATATTTTATTTAAAATCAACATGACTGCCGTTGTCTAAGCTGCTTATCCAATCCAATCCTATACCTATTCTTCTGTCCCATTTTATCCACCTTACATTCTATTCTCTCCCATCTCTCCAGTAGTAAGTAGGTAGTTTTAAATTTGATATTTACAGACATACTGTTATGATAGTCTATGTCAAATATTAGGACTTTATGCTGAAATTTAATTTGTGACAAAACTTAAGATTTATTAAACTTATTAAAAAAATAATCGAACAGATTAACAACTGAAGTTAGCTAAAATTAAGTTTCTCGAGTTTAGTGCGGGTTGAAGGATTTTATTTAATGTAGAAATTACTCCGAAAAGTCAGAGGTGTGTCCTGGGATTTGAACCCGTGACCATCGTAAACTTGTTGGCAGTCGCGTTTGGTACGTTACCAACGGGCAACCACGCGATTCTGTGAATTACTTTTATTTATTTGAGAAGACTATTTATACATATCGACGGCGAAGTGCCAATAAATCCTAAGTGACAAAGTCATAAATTCACACAAACTGAAAAACCCCTAATTTTTTTGTTAAATTAAAAAGTAGTTACTATATTTATTAATGGGGAATAGTAATAATGTAAATGTATAGTAAAATACACTTAGGAGATTTCACTAAAACATCGGCATAATACCTTTATATTTAAAAAACGATTAGAAAGTTTATTTCTCAAAAAAATAGTTAGGAGGTATTGGTACTTCACCGTCGATATACAAATTAATAAAACCTTCATACTGCCTTACCAGGCGACGTAAGTAATGAAACAAATATTTAAAAATATAAAACTGCATATCGTTTCATTACAATGTCTAGATGCGGCATCAACGTACCAATACTTTTATTATTCTTGAGTCTGAAAACAATACAAATGCGGAATTTAAATTTGTCCCCCAACGCATCTAACGGTATCAATTCAAAAAACAATGTCCTTTATGAAAACGAAAAATTATAATTAGATATATTTTGGTGAACTCCGGCAAAACGCTTCGATAGAGTATATCTTGTTTAAAACTGTTGCAATACTCTCAAAAAACGATGGGCTATTTTTGTAGATATGGACATCATTTAATTTTACATTTAACAAATTACGCGAAAGACGCCGTATCTAGATATTATATACACAATGTACACACTTTTTGAATTTTGTTCTATTTCGCCAGCCGTCAATGAAAGACAATGGAAAGATAGATCATTTTACGTTGGTTGGTAGTTGAACCTTAACCGTCGTTTACCTCTCCCGTCAACCAAACAAAGGTCATCCTATATTGGCTGGTCGCATCACGCTTGAACAATTAAAAAATTGGCTTTTTCTCGCAATTTTTCCAATTTTTCTCACCCCTAAAACCTTCCCAGGACTTCCACGAATATTTCAAGACCAAAATCAGCCAAATTGGTCCAGGCGTTGTTGAATTATGCGGTTACCAACACATTTTGCGATTCATTTTTATATATAAGATATGCACCAGTAATTCTTCAAAGATTAAGACTAAATACACCCAACAGTCACATACATAGTCCTTACCCCACACTGAGAACTAGTCTCAAGTCTCAACTAAGAATATTACAATAAAAAAGTATACGTACAATATCAGTGTCATAAAACAATATCAGTAATTCCTCACTGATTTGTACCTTGTTCCGCGTACAAAACAAAAACCCATGTTACGTAAAGATAACATTATTAGAATGACGCAACATTTGAGTCAATATCATTAACTTTGTGTCTCACACTCGATTTGATAACGATAGTGTGCAGATAAAATTAAAAATGTTAGGTACAAAGTGGGTGGACGACCTGGTTAAGGTTGCAGGAAGACGCTGGATGCAGGCCGCTTCCAACAGGATGTGGAGATCCTTGGGGAAGGCCTATGTTCAGCAGTGGACTTACTGTGGCTGAAGAGAGAGAGAGAGAAGAAAGACATGTTTTGTGTACAAATAACACATCAAATTATACGGAACTGTATTGTTAGTTACTAGTATTTTACTCAGAATCTTTGCTCTTAGTTAACAGCTTGTCTCCATAACCTATCTTTGACAAGAAGTTGAGATTCTCAATACCTCCCTTCTCATCCTTTATCCTTCCTTCTTTATCTTTTCACTCCCCTCTTATGGATATTCATAGGCGGCAATGATCACTTCATTACTATTTCATTAATTTGCATTAATCGCTAAAAAAAATGAATGGCGAGACGAGCATGCCATTCACCTGATGGTAAGCGATACCACCGCTTATTGACAGTAGCAAATCCAAACAACACCATGAATTACAAAGCAATGCTTGACATTGCACTGCGCCCACCATCTTGATATATAAGATGTTAAATATCAAGTATCCAGTACTGTGGCTAAAATGTCCTTCCAATTGGAACATAACAAAGCATTTACACTGCTGTTTGTCGAGAGAAATAGACATTGCGGTGGTACCTACCCAGGGGACCCATCACGTATCTACCACCAGTTAACAAGGGGTATTTAAAAAAAAATATTTTAAATATTTTCTAATTAATTTTTAATTTCTACTGAGCATATTGGATAGAATTAGAATAATAGAATTAGTGCCATAAAGGACAGAACAGGGCTGGGAAGAAAAAGTTTCTAGTTAAGAACTAATGGCCTAAGCCTCCTCAATTGAACTCTGGATTGCAGAAGAATCGCGTGCTCAGTAGCGCGCTAATACAGTGAAAAGAAAAACTTATCAGCCCATATATGGCCCACTGCAGGGTACGGGCCACCTCTACAATCAAGGGTACGATTGAGTGTGGTTAGGCCATATAGTCCACCACGCTGGTCTAGTGCGGGTTGGCGGACTTTACATACCATACAAATTCCCACAAATTCGCTACAGTATACAATTTCTTCACGATGTTTTCCTTCACCCTTAAAGTACATGGTGATTGACAATCAATACACACATAACTCTCAAAAATTCAAAGTTTTATCCTGGGATTCGAACCCGCGACCACTTTGAGCATGTTGATAGCCTCTGGATCCGTTTACCAACAGGCCACAACGCACTAACGGACGTAACAAAACACGCCCTTAATCCAGACCGAATGACGATATTAATTTGATAACTGGTTGTATAAGATGTTTTACCCTCCAATTTCATTATGCCACTGCGTATTTCAGGTCATTACGCTCATGAATTCTATACTTTGACGGTAATACAGTAGTTGGTTTAAAAAGGGTGCCCTTTGCGAGGGAAGCCCGACCGACACGTGACGCAGATCCTTATATAACTGTGGAATGTTACCTGAAATTTTCCGCAAGGGATTTGAAATTATTAACGGTAATTGGTGGCGTGGACTAGTAACTAATATGGTTCTTGTGTAGAACGTCACGCCTTTTCATAGAAGGGGTAGGCAGAGATGCTCGACACCCACATTTATGCTTGTATGTTTTCACAAGCTTATCGCCATATCCGGGACATATGACACCGGCCTGATAATGAATAGAAAAATTCAATATAATTTTGCCCGACTCAGGATTCGAACCCGAGAACTCAAGCTTGTAATCATACCGTAGAACAACTGCGCCACCAAGGCAATTAGGTTGTAGTATTTAAATAAATAGACACAGATTAACACAGTCCTGACCTCATTACCCAAATATTGAGTAAGACATATGAGAGAATTTCTTTCGTAAAATATCTATATCGGAATATTTGTACCACAGAAATTTTGTCTCGGTGTGTGGATCAAAGAGGGCATCACACCTTCGATCAAATATACACTAGATACAACATGAGCGCTTAGAAAATGGCACCAAAAAAGAGTGCTTTAAGGACTCTTTCGCCTTCAGTCACGCACCGACCGTCGCTTCCAAAACGTCGCAGAACTTTAGACAATATTATGTGAAAAGCTACTTTAAGCTCCAGGAATAAGGTGGAATTTGTGTTAATATATTTGGAATATGTGATCAAAAAGATCACTTTTTACTTTTTTTCATGTCATGCATCGGTGCCACTTTTTAACAGAACTTTTACAGGGAACTGTGTATCTAGTGTATATTTGATCGAAGCATCACACATCTACAGTCAATGTCTTTATAAAATATACCACGGAGACTGTCTAAGTTTTTCTTTAGAGGATTCAACTATCAATTTCAACTTTGAAGGCCCCAATCTTGAAGTATTTGAAAAATAGAGGGAGCGCTGTTGCTTCAAAAGTAGATAAAAATGGTGGTACCGGGCCCTTTTTTCTGCTCTCCTTTAGGCTGTTATTTGACAGGTTGACCAACATACACGAACTACTTGAAAAATCAAAATCAATAGTTTAGGGCCATTTCATTCAACTCAAACTCATTTTAAAAGGATAATAGATTTAAATCTAAATATTTAGGTTATCAAAGGAATTTATAGCAATTTGTTTTTTACTTCCATTTATACAGTTAATAAAAAATATTAATAATTTCGAACGGTTGGTAAAGTCCGTAAAGAATATTTATATAAACATAGCAACGATATCTGCTTACATAACATATAAATATTTGTCGCCAATCGATTAAACCGTAGCAAGGTCAATTGTTAATCAATTTCTTGCAGAACTAATTTAGTTATGTTTATTACATACATAAACTCAAGGCTTTTTAGGAAAAGGGGTAGGTAAAAGTGTTACCAGAACTTCCAAGTTTTGCCTTGTGTGTTCCGTCCTACGATGTTACAGGCGAGCGTAGCGCCATACGGGCACAATTTTTTGACACCGCGCTGATAATTAATTTGAGTAAATTAGTTTTATATATAATAGTGTTACAAATTTCTAGTAGTGTATTTGTATCCGACAGCACCGCGGCAGACATAATAAACGCTGGCGGGACAATCTGGATGCTTTCGACTTTCGAGCTATGAGGCATGAAACCCCTTAGACCGCGAATTGTGGAAGGAGAACTTTTCCTAGCAGTGGGATGAAATATATTAACTTAAAATATACTTAAAATATAAAGACAACTACCGAAAACGCTAAGCCGGGTGGTAGTTTTAGTGACACAATGAAAATAAAATTTCACAAAGATCGCACACTGAAGTTTAAAACTGTTAGTTATTTTTTACTCAGAAATCTGATTAGATATACTGTCCCCTATGAATGAGAGCAGTACTGTCAAACTGGACTAACGACTTGTGCCATGATTGGCTCTCGTTAGTTGCGAAAATTGTGCTAGCCTACACAGAACCGAAAATACACTGAATCTTAAATTATTTCAAGATAAGACACACTCTCAAGGTATCTAAAAACACTTTTTTACCCGTCGTTATCAGAGTAGATACGAAAGTCCAAAGGATGTCATCTTTTAACATTATTGTCATGCTCAATAAGTCCACATAAAATACGATAGAAAAATACAAACAAAACCTCATCAACTAGACTAAAACCTCTTTCAAACACATTCCTATTACGAAAACGTTCTATTTTCAAATAATTTAAAAATAAACAAAATGGCGCAAACAATAATTCATAATATTATTGGCCACGAGTGTATCACATAGTTGCAGGATTGCGGAATGCTGAAACGAAACGTGATACACTGACGGCCAAGGCCGCTCGTGTCGTCCGCTTTCACGTTCACGTGAGCCAACACTATATCGGTCCACACTTTAATAGGTCAGTGTTTGCGTAGGATTAATCGATTGTTTCTTATTTGAATTTCGAATTGGAATCGAAAAAAATTACTTTCTTTTTGTGCCAGTCTTATTATTTTTAAACAATAAATGATTTATTTTTGATATTGATGTAATAAGGTTTTAAGCCGGTGGTAGGTTTTTCGTATCCTCGAAATAGCGAGCCTGTACCTAATGGTGGAAAAGTCATCATAGTGATACATGCAGGTTGACTTTAAGGAAATTTATTCTCATTACATTTCACTTAGAATGAGATACAAATAAGGTAATAAACATAAAGTACAAACTAAGCTAGTCATTGATACTCAGTGAGCCATTGTTTCAACCGACAAATAAATAAATACACCCAACAGTCACATGCATAGTCCTGACCCCCCACTAACACCGAGTCTTGTGTTGTGGGTATCAGGAACTACGAGAGACTTTTCGGTCTCACAAACACCCAGACGCGGAACAAATACCTGTGGATCACACAAATATTTGTCTTGGTTCGGGAATCGAATCCGCCGCCTCACGTTCCACAGCCGGCGTCTAACCAACTACGTCACAGAGGCTGTCGTAATTAAAACGCATATGGACAAAATATAGTTGTTTATTAATAACTATTATAGATATATTTTACCCACACGGTAGGTCTGGTTTGAAGTTCAGTACTACAACGTTTTATATTTTGATTTTTATCGAATAGTTTATAGCTACTACAGAGATTTAATACAATTTCAAAGTAGCTTTGATTACATATTTTTATGAAAAAATAAAGCCATATGAAGCCCAATTAACTAGATGCATATATTTAGGGTTGGAGACGTTGGGCTGAAGATCGAGCCCAGTGGCGTGCCATAGGAGAGGCCTATGTCCAGCAGTGGACTCGAATAGCCTGATGATGATGATGATATATTTACAAGAAATACACGTCGCGGATTTGATCAAAGATTTCACCTTACATATCTAGTTAATTAAATAAAGCATTATATTATAATGTAAGCCTCATTTGTGTGTCTGATTTTACTGCCATACTACCCTAGTCCAAGGTGGACGTGGTTGATTAGCCCAAGCCACCTCAATCGAAGTCTGGGCTGTAAAGGAATCTCTTCAGTGGTGGGCAATTATGGACTGATACAGTACTGTTGGTTAGACGGTGTATTGTACCTATTCTGAATTCTCATACATTTTTATCTAGTTATACAAGGACATTTTGAAAAGACTGCACTGTCTCACAAACACACAGACCCGAGACAAATACTCTTGGGCTTCACAAACAATAGTCTTGTTGCGGGGATCGAACCCGCGACCTCTCGTTTTACAGGGGGCGTCTAACCAAGTATCCCACGGGGGCTGTCACAAAATAAAATAACAAAATATTGTAATTGTCCGATATATTTGTAATTTTGTAACACATTGCACGTGTATGGTAATGCGCAATAGATATGTGCATAATCTATAAAAAAAATTGTTTTGTGTGGCACGTGATGGGGCGAACGTGATCCATATTCCATCTGAAGGAAGTCTTGTGAATTCAATATCACGGAAAAGTACTAAACGGACTGTCTGATGTATAAATATGTCGTTGAAACATAATGGAAAGACTTGCTCTCCGTATATGTTCATATTGTATGGAGATTTAAAAAGTAGTTTGTTTACATTAATTGTTATTATAATTGCTGCTTCTATTTGTTTTAGTTATAAATAAAATAAATAAATCAAGCACTAAGTTAATGATTTTGTATTAGACAATACTGTTTTCGGAATAATAAACAACCAGACCCAAAAAAATCCTATGGAGCACATATTTATCTAGGTTCAGGGATCGAACCTGCGAAACAGATACATAAAACTATTTCTCGCCTTAGGATAGTTGACATCTACACTTGTCGTAAGGTAATATAAATTATTTTAAAAATGACTACTTTTCACAGACAACCGCCGTAGCGCAGTCGGTAAGACGCCGCCTGTGAAACAAGAGGCCGCGGGTTCGATCCACGCACCGAGATAAATGTTTGTGCACAATACAAATATTTCTTTCGGGTCTGGGTGTTTGTGAGACTGATGTCTCTCGTAGTTCCTGATACCCGCGACACAAGACCCGATCTTAGTGTGGGGTCAGGACTATGTATGTGACTGTTGGTTGACATTCTGATGTCTAGGTGCCTTTTGACGAAAACTACAATAACAGGTCAGTACCAGCAAAACACTTGAATGGAATATTACTTTTGGCGCGAAATAATATGAAGTAATATATTGGCACTATGCGTTGGCAATTTATATCATGCAAGTCATGCATGTTTTTGCAACAGCTGTCTGCACAATGTAAACAAAATATAATCGATACTACGTACAAAATTAATACAACCTGATTTACAAAGACAGTACTTAATAAAAATATTTTAATATACTTTAATATTTACCAATAATGTACTAAAACATTTAGTTGAATGCGAAGTCCGTTGCTGGCGCAACAATAAATAATAGTGTTTTTTTGTCACGTATATTATTAACCTCCTTTGCTTATTATTATTATTGTAAACTCCATTTTTTGAAGCCGGTTAATATAGACTTATGGATGGCACAAATTGTCCCGGTACGAGAATCCAGCATAGTTTCGGCCTCTGATAAAAGATTAACTATCATTGGTCGTCATAATTATGCCGGCATGCAAAACTAGATTTAGTAGATTGATCCTGAAATGAGAAACACTGAAATTAAATATTTACGTAACGGCTTTTACAGTCCTCAAAGTATATCCATCGAATAACCAATATTCCACAAACTTCTCAGTTATCACACTTTAACTTTAACTTAATAGCCAATCACCCCGATTAATGAACCCATCAACAATCTAACCTCAAAATTAGGTAACACGAGACCAATCGAAAATTTACTATACATTGTAAAGACAATACTGAATTGTAACAGGCACAATGTAACAAATTGAGCAATGACAACGTGATTCCATTTCACGTGGCCGACTTACACGTGAGGACGCGAGACGTTATGCAACCACGCCGTGCCAGAACGTTGTCCTTTTCATATCTCTTGGGGCGAGAAAGAGAGATAAAATGCGCTCCGGGATTTAGTGAAGGGTTGAATATTATTTGAGTCGGATTTTTTTTTATTTACACTGGCTTTCAAGCAAACATTTCACCTGATGGTAAGTGATCACTGCCAGCTATGAACATTCATAATGCTTAGATTATGTACTGGCGGTGAAGTACCAATACCTCCTAACAGGATTTTTTTGGGAAATGAACTTTTTTATCGTTTTACATTTTTATTATGCCGATGTTTTAGTGAAATCTCCTAAGTGAATTTTTCCCATAAATAAATATATTATCTACTTAATTTAAAAAAATAAACGTGTTTTTCATTTTCTGTAATTTTTTTGTCAGGAGTTATTGGCACTTCGCCGTCGGTATGTGTTGCCGGGCCATCAAATCGGGAGGGAACCGGGATGAATTAGACAGCTGATTATTTATCAGTGCAGTATCCATCAATTAGAAATTATTATCGCTGGTCGACAATCACACGATTTTCTACAACCCTTGCGGGATGTAAAGTTTAACCTGCACTAGGCTAGCGTGGTGGATTATATGTCCCCTAACTAACCCTTCTCAGCCATATTCTCGATTGTAGAGGAGGCCCGTGCCCTTCAGTGGGACGAATATGGGCTGATTCTGATTGTGGGATTCGACAGGTTCACAACACACCTATTACTGCAAGCATTAGACCCACTCGGTGGCAACGCGCGGTTCATTCGGGGCTTGTGAATTGTCAATGCGCAACAACGCAAGACATGCGAGCAACGAGTTGTCACCGAGTGGTCCACGCGTGGACGGCGGCGATCTGGTGACGTTACGGAGTTGATGTAATGAGCGTATGATATACAATTTCATATAAAAAAATATTCACCGCACTAGGCGAGGCGGTGCCGGGTGGATCTAATGAGTGGTAACTTTTACTCTTCTGTTATTGAAGATGCACGCAGAAGGATACCTATGAACTTAAATATAAATGTAATGTGTTTTATACTTTTAAATAAATTTAAAAAAAGACTTTACATATATTTCTATAAGACAGTGGTTTTCATCGACGATCGACGTGCTGAAACACGTATATAAAACCACAATAAAATCTAGCACGGTGACAAAGTGGTAATTACATTTAATGATGGTAATTTGCTTAAATTACAATATTCTTATAATATTTACTAAACAGTGCCCCCAGATTTAAACCCGCAACCACAGTGAACATGTTGGCAGCCGCGCCTGGTCCATTACTAAAAGACCACTGCTTGTCAAAATAATCTATACTAATATTATAAAGCTGCAGAGTTTTGTTTGTTTGTTTGTTTGTTTGTTTGAAGGCGCTAATCTCTGGAACTACTGGTCCGATTTGAATGATTCTTTCAGTGTTGGGTAGTCCATTTATCGAGGAAGGCTATAGGCTATAGGCTATATATATCATCACGTTATGACCTATAGGAGGAAAGCAGTAGTGATATTTCTAGCAAATACGTGGAAATGTTGTTCGTTTTTCGTGGTCCGATTGGTCGATATTCTAAACTGATAGTCAGAATTAATTTTGACCGCCACTTTAAAACGTGTATGCACCCGGGCGTGGCCGAGCCCGACCGCTAGTAACGTATAAAAAACCGCCGCAAAAATATTTATGTGTCAAAGATGAATGACACACATACTTATCGACGAGCTAGCCTGTTGTGTAACATTAACAGTATCAACAGAATGTGATGTAATTCTGGGCTAATCTGTCAGATAACGCAATATATGTCACCCAGTTACGCTATCAACGTGTGCCAGTTTTTATAAAACACCTTCAAAATTATCTGTTATGTAAATATTGGAAATAATGTTAAATAAGTGGACGTATATGGAAAGTTTTTGTTGAAGTTTGGTGGTATATTTTGTATTATTGAAAATTAAATAACAGTATGTTATTTAACATTTATAGTATGCTTTATATAACGTCAAAAGTATATTTTTGTTTTTTTTACACTGGCATGGCATAATAACTGCTTTGCACCTGATGGTAAGCGCAAATGCCGTCCAGGCAGAGTATTAAATGGCATCAGACGGCAGTCCCGTGCCATTCGATACAATTTGCCGGCCTGCTAAGAAGCTTCTTCCACTACGACGGAAAGACCCAGGATTATAAGAAGGATTGAAGACGCGAGACGGCAAACAATTCCACAGCCTGACGGTACGACACAAAAAATAATTTTTGAATCTTTTGGTTCGTGCCGTGGTTTGGACAATCAAGCTATGGCTTCGCAAGCCAGCACGCGTGGTTCTGTTTTATTGAACGAGTAGACAATAATACTACTGAGAGGATAAACTTGGAAATAACTCCTGACTTAAAAATAACTTAAGTGATTTTGTAATATTCATAACAGATACTTTATATGAATTAAAGGCACTACGAGAAGATGCGGTTGGGCGGCCTCTCAGGTTGTCAAAAACGAACGGTTGACGCGGGCTTCTTTTATATTCTCGGCTGTTTTATAATTGGATTTTTTTTACCACGAAGGTGGCAAACAAGCTTACGGTCCACCCAATAGTAAATAGCTACCATAGCCTATAGACGATTGCAACACCAGACTTGTCACTGTCATGACAAACTGACATACTGGCAATAACATACAAAATATTCAACGGACACAATGACATTGTTAATAGAGTTGCCACAATATTTTTTCTTTTATGCCAGTTGTCACGGCATCGTACTCTTTTTTCCCAAGTCATATATAAAGATCAATGAATGACACACATATTTATAAATGAGCTAGATATTATTATTGTTTATCAAATTTACATCTGTAATTGGTGAATACATCGGAACTAAATTCAAAATTCAAAATGATTTACAATAATGTGTATTATGTGTGTAACGTTGATGTGCTTTATAAAAAAAATCCCAAATGAATTTAACCGGTCATTCCGTTTTTTCTCAATTCCCGGCGTCTCCCATCACTAACCTTATATAACGAACAATCGGAGCGAAAACGGACCTTTGAAAAGTTTCCTCCGTCGAAACGTTCTGGAAATTATTTAGAAATATATTTTTTTATATGGCCCGCCCGTGCTCCTATTTGAATACACGCCATTGTTTTAGTAATTTGTAAAGTTTCCATTACAAAAGTTTCGTCGCATGTGACCGGCTGTCACGTGGCGGGAGAAAAATTACGCCTCTTTCACAATTCCAGAATATTCTTCTTTACAATTTGTCAGGTTTTTAAAGCATATTTCAATATACAATACAATGAAATATAAATTTATAAATTGTGTGTCCGTCGTATGTATGTATGTACAACTATATAAATAAATGTATCAGCCCATATACGTCCCACTGCAGGGTACGGGCCTTCTCTACAATCGACAGTACGATTGAGAGTGGTTAGGCCATATAGTCCACCACGCTGGCCTAGTGTGAGTTGGCGGACTAACATACGATAGAAATTCTTATAAACCGCTATGGTATGCAGGTTTCCTCACGATGTTTTCCTTCACCGTTTTAGTGCGTGGTGATTGACTATCAATACACACATGACTCCGAAAAGTCAGAGGTGTGCCCTGGGATTCGAACCCGCGACCACCGTGAACATGTTGGCAGCCGCGTCTGGTCCATTTACCAACAGGCCACCACGCACTTCATAAATAAACGCACTTTATAAATAAATATATAAATAATACTAAAAATTGTATTGATTGATAGTCAATCACCAGGCATTATAATGATGAAGGAAAACATTATTAGGAAACCTGCATACCATAGCAATTCGGAAGAATTTTTATAGTATGCAAAAGTCCGCTAGCCCGCTCTTAGTCCAGCTTGGTGGACTATACGGCCTAACCCATCTCAATCGTACTCTCGATAGTAGAGGAGGCCAGCGCCCTGGACTAGGAAGTATATGGGCTGATATAGAAAAAAAATTGTACTCACATTGCTGATAAATTGTGATTTTTGTCGTATCAATTAAATTGATAAAATTGTTCATAAATCCTTAAAGTACAATAATTTGCCTAGACAATTATCTATGTAATGATATCTATGATAATTATATAAAGATAGTAAATATGTATACATAGATAGTAGACTATTTGGCCAGTCATCAATAATGGCCTATTATGTAATACATTTATTCCTGTTTATGTAGATATAGTATAAAAGACAAATAAAGATTTTAAAAAGTCAACATAGGTATTAAAATCGATTATTTTTACGCAATTACTGTTAAGATTTCATCTTTACGTTAATAGTTACTAAAATATATGTTCGATGATTTAATTTGTAATATATGAAAAACCCAATTATGTGGTCAATACAGAACAATAGGTCCAAGATACATTTTATTTTTCTACACAATTTCCTTTTACACTTGGAAATCCCTGAAAATTAATTCAGTTACATCAACAGCCTCATAAAGCTATTGTAGTCATTATCATCGACAACAGCAAATCATGTAGTAACAATAAAATTAACGACTGAAAATAGTTTATAATTATTGTCACTTAACATCTAATGTCTCAGGGTGGCGAGCGCAATGGAACACCAACTAAGAAGACGTCATTGAATGCCAAGCATTGCTTTGTAATTCAAGGTGTTGTTTGGTTTTGCTACTGTTCATGAGCAGTCGTAACGCTTACCATCAGGCGAACGGCATGCTCATCTCGCTATTCATTGTAATTAAAAATAAAAAGTATCTTTGGCACCATAATTTTCGAAGTATTAAACCGGCTATTACATAAATCAAATTTAAAATTAATTTTAATTTGGAAAATTGGGAATTTGGATACAATATTTTCTAGTTATGTGTCACAGTGGGAGACGTAATATTAGAGTAATAGTCAGTTTACACGGAGAGTTTGCGTCTAATTTCGGGCGAGAATCGCATGCGATATGACCACTCATAGACAGTAACAAAACCAAACAACACCATCAATTAAAAAGCAATGCTTGATATTCCACTGCGCTCGCCATCTTGAAATATTAAGCCTCAATATATCCAGTAGTTACTCTAACTACAATGTAATTTAAATCGGGACACAACAGTGGCTGGTGACGATTATACCCCTAAAAAAGCAACACACCGTTGAATTGAGAACCTCCTCTTTTTTCTGAAGTCGGTTAATAAATGCTGAAGAAAGTAGTTGGATGCAGACTGCTTCTAACAATATTGAGTTTACTTCGTGTATACCTACTCGTTGAAATTTTCCGATACCAATTGTAGGAAAGTCCATAATTTCAATAACATCATAAAAAGCTTATCTTATTTGTTTTATGGCTTGTTGACATTTTTATGAACACATTTTACTTAATTAGCGACATGTTATTATATTCACATTCACATTTCGATTTGAAAGACATTGAAGTCAGAGTAACTACTGGAAATACTAAAACTTGACATCTTATGTCTTAGAATGGCGAGCGCAGTGGAATGCCAACCATTGCTTTATAATTCAAGGTGTTGTTCGGTTATGCTACTGTTCATGAGCGGTCGTATCGCTTACCATCAGGCGAACAGCATGCTGGTTTCACTATTTACGGCAATAGAAAAAATACACAAAAGAAAACAACCTGGAGAAATAGAAATCACAAAATATCCATTAGTAGTCAACAATTTTCGACAATCTCACTGACCCAAACAGGACAGCTAAACTGCATCTTACGTTAGTTTTCATTCCTGGTAACCAACCTACGCAAATTTCTACTTACTATACATTACAGTTCTGCTTTTAAACGCACGAACCGATAAACTTGAAACGTAGTGATATCTGGACCACTGGAATTCCAAAACGCACGATGAGTAATATTACATTGGGTATTTACAAGCGTTGAATTATGTCGCAACACATCCGGAGCGATTTCGCAACGTTCCCGGCGCCAGTTGATAATGTATATGATAAATAATACACCCGATACTGACATATATAGTCCTGACCCCTCAAGATATCAGCTTTGTGTCGTCTATCAGAAATTATGGGAAACTTTTCGGTCTCGTAAGCCCCAGACCTGAAACAAATACCTATGGAGCATGCATTTGTCTCGATGCGAGAATGATCCCGCGGCCTCACGTTTCTGAGACAAACAACTGCACCATGGAGGCTGTTGAAATTGGCCTTGATAATAGAAAAGGGGAACAAAAATCTTGCAGCCTGCAGTCAGCAACTTTATTAGATGGATAATTTTCAAATAATAGTGCAAGTGGTGTCAAAATAAAATGACCAAAATATGTCTACTTTTTCTTTCAGGAATCTGTACCTGTATCAGCACATATACGTCCGAACGCAGGTGGGCACTGCTGTCCACTCTACAATCAAGAATACGTTTGAGAGTGGATAGGCCATAGAGGCCACCATGCTGGCTTGATACTGGTTGGCAGACTTTACATACCATATAAATTACTACAAATCGTCATGATATGCAGGTTTCCTCACGTTGTTTTCCTTCACCGGTATAGTACATGGTGATTGACTATCAATACACACATGACTCCGAAAAGTCAGAAGTGTGCTCTGAGATTCAAACCCGCGACCACCGTGAACATGTTGGCCGCGTCTGGTCCGTATACCAACAGGCCACTACGCACTTTTATGCCTTCGGGGATACAAAATGGATTTTATTTTAATAGTTATAAATTACGGAGTCACTGACTCAAAGGTCGATGACCACAAAGGCCAAGTCCATAGACTTTCCGTAATGAAACTAACAAGTAGAACAATAGCGCTATCATTACGCACACACCGTTCAGGTGACGGCAGAATTTACAAACGGTACAAAAGTCATGTACGCATTAGAAATTCCAGTTAGAATAATACAATCATACTAAACTATATTGTCGTTTTCCTGTATTGCGTCTAGGATTGGGGGGATTTGGTGGGGGATCGTTGGGGGTGAATACCCCCTTGTTTATTTACACTGGATCTTCCATCATCTTATACGGTGGTAATATTTCTTTTCAATTAATTTCAAATTATCTTACGCATTGTATGTCGCGTTATTCAAGCTACTAATATTATTTGTTATTTTCTCACTTTAAAAAAATTACTGCTCTACTAAATCAATGGTGTGTAAAAACAATAATTCCGCAATAAGCAAGCATATTTAGCGAAATCCTAAATCTTTTCAATCGCAGACCAATATCGACCGTAAGCTGCCAATACCTCCTAAGTGTTTTGAGGCAAGTTTATAAGAATCAATAAAAATAAAATATAATACAACAATACAGATGATATTTATGATACCAAAATCCAAATTTATTAATTTTAGATTAGTTTGATATTTTTAATAATAAGGTTTTTAGCAATATTAAATAGACGATGTTAAAAAATATATTTTGATGAAAATGCTACTTAAGAGATATTGGCAGCAGATGGTCGATATATAAACTAACATCTTTCTTCCAAAAGCCCCCCACAAATTTCCTAGATTCGTCCAGTTTATGATAATGCAGACTAGACGCGTTACATAACATGCGACCTTGGCGTCGAGTTGCGCAACATCACGTGGTGCGCGCGCGCACGTGGCCCTCACACGAGATCGCTTCTTTGTATCGTGGGGGTAATTACTGAGTTTGTGGATGCGGCTCTGGATTTTTTTGAGATTCATTCCTTTTTATAAGGTATTGGGAGACTGTCCCGCTCTCACACCAACCACTGTAACTCCTGTAAGCTAGGATCAACAGTGGCACGCAATGTAATGACACCGAGCAATGAAGCTCGGCGAGTCTCCGGGAATGTCTAACTTGTCTTTAACCTGCAACGAAATTAATCAGAAAGTGAAATTAATAAGAGGAGTTTATAAGGTATGCCTGATGCCTGTGGCCTACTTAGACTAAATAAATACAATTTGAGCCCGAAAGGAACCACTCTTATTTGGCCCAATGTGACTATATTTTTACCTTTGCGTGTGGTGGTTGCTATTCGAGTAGATAATATACTGCCTCCAAGAAAATATAAGGTTTAATAGTACTTTATTTCTCATAAGATTAAAATATTTCTATATTCATAATTGCGGTGATAATTTATTTATGAATACAATTAAATTGAAATTGCAATCCAAATAAAATACCCACAGACGGGCCAGACATGGTTGTCAACATGTTAACAGTGGTCACGGGTTCAAATCCCAGAGCACACCTCTGATTTTTCAGAGGCATGTGTGTAATGATAGTCACTTTAACGGTGAAGGAAAACATCGTTAAAAAATCTACTTATCTTAGCGATTTGTAAGAATTTCTATAATATGTAAAGTCCACGTAATATTAGTAAAGATTAATAATAAAAAACCGATCAACGAAAGTCAGTAACAAAAATTCGGCCTTCCCGCGAGGGAACTAATATATTAGAACAATAGTACTATCATCACGCACAGAATGTTTAGGTGGCGGCAGTAGATATACAATACAAAAGTCATTTACATATTGTCATTACAATATCACACGTCATTACCGTGCCATGTCATGCTGTGAATGACGGATTAAATTACCTATATGATTAGCAATCATTGATTGAAGTGTTAAGGCGGAAACATACTTCTTGTTGAAATGAATTAATTGCAACATTGGCCACATATACCATCTATTTTATGAAAACTATTGAGAAATCGCCCTTGATTTATCCTTGACGTTTTTATTAGCATGTGCAATTAAAGATTATTGATCAGTTTGTGTATTTTTCATAAGTTCTGGAATTACTTAAATACTAATATAAAATATTACTTCTGAAACGCCACGAGACACTGGTGGTAGGTCTCTCATATGTGAGAGGCCATCTGGGTGGGTACCACCGCAGTGTCTATTTCTCCCGTCAAACAACAGTATAAACGCACTGTTGCGTTTCGGGTTGAAGGGCATTGTAGCCAGTGTAACTACTGGACATATTGAGACTTAACATCTTATGTCTCAGGATGGCGAGCGCAGTGGAATGCCAAGCATTGCTTTGTATTTCAAGGTGTTGTTTGGTTTTGCTACTGTTCATGCGGTCGTATCGCTTACCATCAGGCGAACGACATGCTCGTCTCGCCATTCAAAGCAATAAAAAAAAGACACGTGTTAAATCAAATCAAATCATAGTATTTTCTATGACCAGAACTATACCACGAACATACGATGCTATGTGGCGTGGCGTGCTTTGAATTAACACGTGTCGCGTCGGGTCGGGTCGCGTGGCGTTTCAGTAGTATATTTTCGGCCTTATTGACCCACCGGCGCAGCATTCCTGATAGTACTATCATAGCACGGGCATAGCATGGTAATGAGGTTCACGGGAATGATGATTCAAGCAGGAGGAAATGTATTTAGGCAGGAGGATTAACCGCCTTTCATTTGTAGATTCTAAATTTAAACTGCAGTCTACTTACCATCAGGTGCAGTGAAGCCACTCTTTGATGCCAACATAATAATAAATCATTACATATGTAATGATTATTTTCTTAAAATTCTGTCACAACAATTGAATAATCGAAAAGTTTTGAGTCGTGACTTGAAATTTTTTATCGTTAATTTTCCTGCTTATCTATAATGTGAAATAATCCCACAAAACACTTCATAGAATAATCACCAGATAAACAGGATGGAAGCGTGGTTATCCTGGAAAGCCGCCAAAATAATGTTTACGAAAAATTTCTCAGAAACCACACATTGTTTTTCGTTATCAGAAATTACGAAAACAATAACAAAATGCATTGTTGCGTTATGTTTTGATAACGATAAGACACGTGTGAGGGCTTTTTTAGGCAAAAACAATGCGCAATTGTACATACTGTACTTAATAGCCCTTATCACAAAGGTATAAAGTTTACAATCGCGTGCCAATGCTAACTGCGCAGGGACTTCACCTATTTCACCATGAACAAAACAAATTTTCGATTTTAATCTCGAGTGCTGTGTACTAACTGTATTGATCGGTTTGAAGGCGAGGTGAGCTGTTTTAACAATTACCTAATAGGCCAATTTGATTTACTTTTGGCACTCCATTTTGATTAGTTCCAATAAATGCCACTGCACTCAAAGTGCGTTACTGTAGCGTTCGAAATTCAAAATTATAAGTTTTCGATTCAGATTCTATATTTAATATTTTTTTATACGTTGGGAGACGAGCGTGCTCGCCATCCTGAGACAACAGTGCATTTACTCTACTGATTGGCGGGAGAAATATACATCAAATCGAGTGTTACAAATATTTCTTATATCTTTTTTGAATGAGATGGCAATATTGTAATCACATAAACATTGAGATCTGCATAAAATGCAAATTCACAGTGACGCAAAAAATATATTAATTACCTATTTGTGTTAACTAGTGATAAATTATATATTTTGCCAATTAATACTCAATTTAGTAGTATTTTACTCTTACCATCATGTGATCTAGTCGTACAGCCAGTTTGTTATTTAAAAAGTTATAAGTATAAATATAAAATTAAACATGTTATTACGAATGTTTATTTTTAATATATTCTGTTACTAATGGCAATCTCCGATCATTATCTAATCAAAATATAGTTGAAACATTTGACCACCTGTACTATCAGAAATATTCATCAAAAATTAAGGAAAATATTTTCACTATGACATAATTTTTCACAGAACTTCAGCTATCGGTGCAGAAGAAATTAATGCGATGAGTAAACTAAAGGGAATTGCACAACAATTGCCAGAGCTATATGTAACGGGTTCAAATTCATGACGAATACCACGATTACTGCCAAAAATTTTGTCGTTCCTTCAGAAAACTAATTATGCAGTCGATATTAGCTGCAAACCTTTTATAACAATTAGCGGAATATCGATCCCTAACCCACTTATTCTGATTAGAATAGTCATAGAGGGTACATTACCTACATACCTAAACTCACGCCTTTTCCCAGAAGGGGTAGGCAGAGATCCCCCTGGTAGCATACGACGACACTCTTGTATCATTGTATCATAACTTTTTACATTACTTTACAATACCTACACCCGAAAGTGACAATTTTTGACCATAGAAAAATATTCTGAATCAGAAATTGAACCCGCGACATTGCATATCTAAACTAAACCACAGAAATATAATAGAAATGTAGAGATAAACACGAGACCAGTTGGTTACATAATTCCTTATGTAATAGCAACCGCTGGCTATTTATAATCGCAAACCTGTTTCTATGACGGACGTATTATGGTCATGAGCATTTAATAACAGATTAGTATAACATTCTTATGTTACCCACCCTTATTGCTTACATTTGACGAGATGAGCCCCTTCAGCTATGTTGCAAAGTGATTAGACAGAAATCTTATTATTGGCAGCCCGATATATACACTTTCGGGAATAGTTTTTTAGTGTGCCGTCCTGCCTCTAGCCACCAACCATTCAATATATCATGTGTCATTCAAATAGTCGTTATTTGAATAAAGAACATTTTGTTTGTTTAAGCAAGCGTGATCGCTTTTTGTTTTTATTAAAAACTCCACGAGCAAACCTTTTTGAAACACCCAAGTCACGTGCACGTACTAATAATTAATTTGTGCCCAAGCATGTTACGAAACAAGCGAAAATAATATAAACAGTATGACCAAAAAACACACTCGACAGAAACCGGAGCCAGGAAAACGTGACCGTACAGAAACGTGACAAAAAATATATAAATCTATGTGATTTCGTAATAATTAATCTAACAGACGAATTTATTCGATAAGACGATTGTTTTTCTACTCGAAAACATTTGGTGAGTAATACAGATAGCCTATCGATTGGCCGATAAACGTATTTCGTAATACTTCTTTGTTTACCAGGATGTCAGGTAATTCCCAAATATATTTTTCATTCTGATAAAGCCTCGCTGATTATTTTCCCTACCAATTAAACTAATTAATTTAGATATATCTGATTTAGGAGTTTCGCACTTATACGGGTGTATTGGATAATACAAAAATTGCCTCTATGCGAGATAAATTAACATAAAAAGGCGAGGCCTATGTTCAGCAGTGGACATCCTGTGGCTGAGATGATGATGATGATGATGGATATAAAGTAAAAAACAGCTGTGAAACGAGAGACTGCGCGTTAGATCCCCGCACCGAGATTATTTGTGTGGTCAAAATAAGTCTCGGGTCTGGGTGTTTGTGAGACCGAAAAGTCTCTCGTAGTTCCTGATAGCCACGACACAAATCTCGATCTTAGTGTGGGGTCAGGACTATATATGTGACAGTTGTTAAATGTAACTAAATATAAATAATGCCTTATAAGTTTAGACTTAAATATACTTATGCTAGTCCCTGCCTTATAAAATCGAGCAGGCTGTTGAGTGTGTAAGGTATACGTTTTCTTAGAGTTCTATCCTCGTCATTGAGGTATTATACTAGAGCGGACATCGGGAAAAAAACTCTGCGTATGCTGCGTGCACACGGGTACACAATGAAGCGAGAGGGAAGATAATTTATTTCATAGGCGTGACAGAGACAGAAATAGAATCTACCGTTCATTTTGTTACAAACATTTTGTTTGCAGTGTCCCCTCAAGTATACGAGTATTATCTCAATGATCCTCGTAAACATTTGTAACTCTAGGTATGAAAAAACTATCGTACTCTATAAAGTGCGGATACACTAATAACGATTTGTTCAATAAACGTGTATGTAATGATTATATCACCACGGAAAGAATTTAAATCGGTATAACAACGGAATGTGTTTATCGGCTTATCTACGCCAGACACGCATAAATTATGCGGGTTCTCACTAGTTCCTACTAGAACTTTCTAGAATATTGACAGCTTATTATTGCAATCAAAGGATGACTTGCAAAATACCTAAGTTTCGAAAATTACTGTCTACAATAAACATAAACTGGATTCAAAAGAAAAAAAATATGTAGAACAAAAAAGGAAGCCATTTTTTAATAACATAATTATTATTCTCAATTTTTTTCTAACCTTTTTAAATTCGCACATTAAAATTTTATAATAATTGAGATAAAGCTTTTTTACACGATATAATAAAGATAAAAATATTCGAATTTTGATTAAAAAAAAACCCGCACTCGCCAACCCGCACTAGGCCAGCGTGGTGGACTATATGGCCTAACCACTCTCAATCATACTGTCGATTGTAGAGAAGGCCCGTGCCCTGCAGTGGGACGTATATGGGCTGATACAGATAAAAAAAAAACCTGAATATTTTTTTAAATAAATCCAATACCTTAAATGCAATAATTACTTTAACCTACAGCGAAATAAGTATTTCACTTTTTCTACTGCATATTATGACTTTGGTCATTGACCAGGTCCTATAAAACATTTCCTTGAAAGTTGACTAAAATTCTACAAAATGACTAACAGACAGAGAGAAAGTGTGAGTCACCGAAAAAAGTGCTAGAAAATCGATACGTAGAACACTCAGTGCAAACACGCGTTATTTCGCGGGAAAATGAGTCACCGCGAGTCGCGTCCGCAGTTTGGCGCCAAATTCACGTCGCCATCTTGATTGTATGATTTTAAGAAGCGTCCGTGACGCACAGATGTATCTTACATAATTAATGGATTATGTTTATTTTAGTTATTGCCTTTTATGTAATTTGTTGATTCTCGGAATTTTTGTCATTTTCTGGATAATTTTGGCTACGCATGTAGTGTAGATTGTGAAAATACTGGAATGTCTCTGGTTAATGACTCACGTTCCGTCTTAATATTTCATGAATATTGATGTATATTATAATACCCCACAACAGGTTAGCAAAGTTTTATAATACGTTTTTTTTTTCATGAAATTATAACATATAAAATTTCGTTTTCTAACATAAGCAGCAAATATTGACCCGAAATTATTGTATAAAAAAACTAAAGATTTATAAATTCTATTGAAATCATAAACAGTGGTACCAGTAAATTTTGTAACAATTTTTTTCAAAAGTGTGGTGTTATTAAATCCTCTTTTCTTGTTATTCTATTTCAAACCTGTCATACACCTTCCGCGTTACAAATATTACAAAATTTACATAATATTACGTGTTTTCGAGCCTTATCGACAGACAAAAAACAACATTACGCACTAACAAGGTTGTTTTAAACTTTGAGGAACAACTAATCAACACTTGTAAAGACCTAAAGTTCTACTATTGTTAAAACTAAATATTTGTAACAATACTGTATTGTTTGATTTACGCAGTTAATTAATTACGACCTTTAAGTCACGTGATTAATACGCCAATAAGTATAAAGAGGGGTGGACTGTATGGACAATTTTTATATTATATTTGTACATAGTAATATATAAAAATTATGAATTTTTTATTATGATTTGCGATATAACATGATATTTTTATTATTTAGGCATTATTTAGGTTGCGAAACGAGAAGCCGCGGGTTCAATCCCCGCAGCGAAATATTTGAACCACAAGAGGAAAATTCTTTTTTTGTTTTGAAGGTTATACTTTTTGTGTACAATAAAGTATATAATTAAGATATAATTATTGACCGATTTTCGCATGGTTTTGAGAAAGACTAACTTACGTTAAATTTATAATACAATTGTAATGAAAATAATCAAAATGGTAGAGCCATGCTGGTCCTTATAAGTGCAGTATTGTATATAGTATAGAAAATTGTAGCTAGAGTAACTACTGAACATATTGAGACTTGACATCATATGTCTCAGTATGATGAGTGCAGTGGAATGCCAGGCATTACTTTGTAATTCATGGTTTTGCTATTGTCCATGAGCAGTCGTATCGCTTACCCTCAGGTGAATGGTATGCTCGTCTCATCATAATATAATAATAATTCTTCGAAATAATTCGTCTCATTATAATAATAAAAAAGTTTTATCAGATATTCTGACTAGTATGCTGTATGGTGCCACTGTCTCAGATATAACTTAAGAAGAGAAAAGACTTCGTTAAATATTGTTCATGTAGTAAATAGAGAAATAGAAATAATATTCGGAAGAGTACTACATTATTTAATATTTGCTACACGATGGTAGCAAATAATTCATATTGGGCCACGACTACATGCATTTTTTTTATATATATGTATTTGGGAAGCATACATAACAATAAAACATATGAGCAAGATACAGTAAGTAGTAATTGATCCAGTGAAGTTTCCACAATTTGTCCAGACAGGTAATATATCAGCCAATTGGAGATATCAGTCGGTACCAGAATCTATATATTCATTCATATTCCGGAAAAATGTACACACCCCGCAGAACAGACGTCATAAAAACAACGTAAATAAGGGCACGTAATACAATGAATATGCAAGAGTTACTATCTGTATCTGTATCAGCCCATTTACGTCCCACTGCAGGGCACGGGCCTACTCTACAATCGACAATACGATTGAGAGTGGTTAGGCCATATAGTCCACCACGCTGGCCTAGTGCGGGTTGGCGGACTTACATACCATAGATTTTTTTTTTATAAACCGCTATGGTATGCAGGTTAAGAGTTACTATATAACATCACAAATATGGGGAAATTTTAATCACCTGATTAGCATGACGTCATACGTCTGCATACGTCATCAGTGTTTTCAAATTTCGAACAAGTCGCGCGGCCCATGCATCCGACGTCACGGCGACCGGTTTGTATTCGGAACTTATTACGTGTCATGAGTTTTCAAACGATACAGCCTGCGATATGAGTCATATGGAAATTCCGTAATATCAGGCGATTATTACAATTGTAATTATCGCATTATTGATCTAGTATATGTGAATTACTATGTCTTAGGTTCGATTATGGGTTTAAGAAATAATTTTGTGATATATATCTCATTTCTAATAGTTATCGTCCAGGATTAGAATTTTGTCTTAAGAATAAAATCTCTTCGAATTACATTTTACTAGGCCAGCGTGGTGGACTATATGGCCTAACCACTCTCAATCATATTCTCGATTGTAGAGTGGCCCGTGCCCGTGCAGTGGGACGTATATCGGTTGATAAAGATAGAGTATCACATTTTAGGACAGAAATAGGATTAGCGATATGTAGTTAGCAATAGTGGCACCGCTCCCTACCCTTTGAAGGATGCTGGTATGCACCTATGGACGTCAATTTGTTCTCGCTTGCTTTAACATTGAAAAAATCCCATAACTATGAATTCTCGACAAAAAAATCTTAAGTAAGTTCTTTAGGCCAGAGCAGACTAAAATCCTAGTCCAGAAATAGTTTATGGTAGAAAGTCATAAAAATATGAAAATATGAAAATAATTGCTACACAAACATAAATATATATTCATATATTTAAAAACTGACTAAACTCCAAAAACAAAAAAATATATATTAAAAAATTTACAAAGAGTACAATGACGACCTTATCGCTCGAGGCGATCTGTTCCAGACAACCAACCATGGAATGGATAAGACAGAACGATAATTTGAGAGTATCGTGAGTTGCACGAACAAAATCAGGACATATTAATAAAATAAATAAATGTATGTATCATTTAGAAATTCGTGTTTCACACCTTTATCAACGAATAACACACCCATATCGTGAAAAGACTAAAATATTTATTAACATACGCACAATCAGAATAATAACTATCATATTTAATTAATCAGTTACTTGATTTCTCGAAAACATAATCAGATTAACGTAATTATAAAAACAACTATTCTCTCTACATATTTCTCGAATTAATCATCAATAAAATCGTTACTTAAACGGATTTATGACAATACAAAACCAATAATCCTTTTTATCAGAATACGAAATATAATAGAGAATGATCAAGTGGCGGGGAATAGTGGCATATGGAATTGTTGCATCATTCAACATTATTGTCATTTTTTACTCGTGGTAGGTCGTCCATATGTGAGAGCACCTGCAGATGCAAGGGGTGGTCATGGGAGTCACGATCCTGGGCTGGCTTAAGATTAACAAAATTTATTCATTATCTTGTTGATAAAATTTATAAAACAATAAATTATTTGTATGTCGATAAATAAATTTAAAAAGTGTGTGTTCACAAATAACAGCTGTAACAAACTTTAAAAAATGATTATTATGAATTCGAGTATTAAATCGACCCGGCTGGCTACAATGTCGTTCACACAGAAATACAACAGAGCATTTACACTGCTGTTTGGCGGGAGAAATAGGCATGGCAGTGGTACGCAGGCGGCTTCATATGAAAGACCTACCACCAGTTATATCTGCTTAAGTTTTATGAATTACTATTGAAATTTTTTGTCGCAAATCTGACTGGACAAATATAGTTTAATACTCAGGATTTGATTCTTTCATTGCATGACCCTTCAAACATATGAGTGCAATCGTATATACAGGTATTAATTTTGATTGACTCGTTCCCGACACTTTCACCTTGTTTTATCGGTAATATGCCGATAAAACACGATACTGATAGCCAAAAACATTATGCAATATCCAGACTAAATATGTAGTTTTATATACATAAGCAACACTGTTTTGCTGGGACTTTGCTTGTTATTTTTCTGTATTTTTTGCCACAGACTATACACTTTTTGTTATAATTTTGAGTTATAATATGGTATATTAAGAATCATTACATAATATAAAACAAAGACGCTTCCTGCTATTTGTCCCTATGTTTGCTGAAATCTTTAAAACTACGCCGCGGATTTTGATGCGGTTTTTTTTAATAGATAGAATCATTAAAGGGGAAAGTTTATATGTATAATACATACATATTATTGTAGAGAAATCTATTTGCACGCGAGCAAAGCTTGGCCGGGCCGCTAGTTTATTACATTATTATTTTATTTTATATATTTATTGTACATACATTTACACATCAAAAGAAAAACAAAAATAATTGGACCTGTATTTCAAGTAAGTACAATGGGCGGTCTTATTGCACTAAGCAATCTCTTACAGACAACCTTTGGATGGAGATAAGAGAAAGGAGAGAGACAGGGTAGTCATTGGTGTAGAGTGACAAAAATATATTAGTAAATAGTTAATTATTAGCCACATTTTATGAATGCTGTAAGCCTTCAACTTTTTAACATTCTCAAACCTTTTTATAACCTATGATTTTGAGGTATTCGGGCTCCCAACTTGGACTACTAACTTAATGATTTTTTCGGTCAGAAAATCAGGAATTATCTAAGATTATTTTCAAACTAATCATGAATTACAATTTTATTACAATTATTTTGCATTCCAACTATCTAGAAAGATCAATAAGCCGGAAAAAAATTATCGGTGTTATAAAAAACAATAGTACACTGTTTTGTCCGATTCAGTCACCTGACCGACCTTGTCTGCGGAATTTGTTTACGTTCACAGTTTTTGTTACTCATAGATCGCGTTGTTACGTTTGTTTATTTCTTAACACGTCACAGACCAGACTGTTAGGTAATTAGTTCTTGTTAAACGGGACTGCCCCTAATTGTAGGAATTAGTATAGGATACTTTTGAAATATCCTTCCGAATTATTAATTATGCTTGCGGAAAATGTAGTGAGAAATATTTTGTTGATGCGTCGCCTTCCGTGGCTATATCCATGGGCTATATACTGCGAAGTCCTGGATTAGATTTGTATGTCATTTAATACTGTATCAGCCCATATACCTCCCGCTGCAGGGCACAGACCTCCTCTACAATCGAGAGTACGGTTGAAAGTGGTTAAGCCAATTAGTGCATCATGCTGGCCTAGTGCGGATTGGACAGTTAATACGCGTAGTGATTTTAGGTTGAAACTAATATCAATCGCCTGAGGCAAGAATTAGTATCCAGATAATAAGCCTTTTATCATATACAAGCTGTACCCGCGACTTCGTCCGCGTGGAATTTAACAAAAACTTTATTTTTCTAAAATAAAAGATTTTTTTCTAAAATGAATGTAGCCTAAGTTACTCCTTATTATATCAGCTACCTGACAATAAAAGTCCCGTCAAAATCGGTCCAGCCATTTCAGAGATTAGCCGGAACAAACAGACAGACAGACAAAAAATATTCTAAGATTATTTTCGTTATAGGTATCGCTCATGTAACGATATGTAGTTGGACATTTTTTTTTTAATTTTCACTTTACAAACAGACACTTCAATTTTATTTATATGTATAGATTAGTACGTTTTTTATTACCAGTTTTGTTCATGAATGTATGCCCATCAAATCGGGAGAAGAGCGGGAAGTAAAAAGAATGGGAAGACAAAAGGGTATCCAGAATTCTCACTTGCTGTTACTTCACGTCGATCTCCTGTAACATAGTTGCATCGGCTCGGACGAGCCTGCCAATTCATGCAAACATGATAGACAATAGCATGGCTCTACCACTTTAAAAAAATAAATTCGGATAAATTTGAGTAGCAAACAGCAGTGTAAGCGCACTGTTGTGTTTCGGGTTGAAGGGCATTGTAGCCAGAGTAACTACTGGACATATTGAGACTTAACATCTTATGTCTCAGGATGGCGAGCGCAGTGGGATGCCAAGCATTGCTTTGTAATTCAAGGTGTTGTTTGGTTTTGCTACTGTTCATGAGCGGTCGTATCGCTTACCATCAGGCGCACGGCATGCTCGTCTCGCCATTCATAGCAAAAAAAAAAAAAACCTGTGATGCCTCTGCCTACCGTGATGAAAATATGGGAGCATTACGTTTTTTTGTGAAACGTTAGACGAGCTAGCGGCTACGGTAAGCGGCTACCGCTGCTCATGAACCTCCGCAGTGCCAGGGGGCCAACACAACAAAATCGATGCCTACCTTAAAGAGAGTCAATTACTATATATTTATACACAAAAATATCGCACATAACGTTCGGACATCGTTCCAACCAACCTATGGACACCGGAATGACTAAAACCAGAATTCAATGATCCAAAGAGCAAATATGTCGGAATCTCCCGTGACTCATCATTTCCGCCGACCAATTTTTACATACATTGGTATGTACGCCAATACATAGCTCATACACTGCGGCAAACAATATATGACAGAATATAATATTAAGAGGAAATTATAATTAATTTATAGTTGACTCTTAGACATTGCTACAGAGCCATAAGACCGCCATTTGTATTTTTTTTTTGTTTCTGTATATAAGTTTAAGTTTGTATACAATAAAGATTTAAATAACAATAAATACACCCAACAGTCGCATACATAGTTCTGACCTTACACTAAGATCGAGTCTTGTGTCGTGGGTATCAAAATCTACGAGGAACTTTTCGGTCTCACAAACACCCAGACCTGAAAATACCTGCGGTTCACACATACCGGGTATATCAAGACTGCTGCCGAAAACGAAGCCGGGTGGTAGTTTAAGTGACTTCAGACAAAATACAAAAGAAAATTCTGAAAATAAGCGACGATTTTTTTTTTTGGTAATTTATTCCTATGGTCATATTTGAGTGGTAAATACTTATTTCCCTAAAATAATAATGTATATCCTTTTTATCTATTTGTGAAGACTCTAAGGTATAAAAGAGTTTAAGTATTATTTTAGCAAAAACGATGGATTTACCACCCAAAAATTATGATATTTAAAAAAGCATAGAAAAAAATTGTCTCCTTACGAAATTTTAGTTGCATTATGTTTGTTATATACCCGGTATATTTGTTTTAGTGCGGGGATCGAGCCCGCGGCCTCTTATTTCACAGCCGGCGTCTAACCAACTGCGCTACAGAGGCTGAATAACTATGAACTTCGATATTCGATATTAGGAAAACGGTATACATGCCCCCTGTGACATAAAATATTATAAAATGTACTGGAAAAAGGCGTGAGTTTATGTACGTATGTATGTATGAAATGTATTGTTGGTACTTGTATGTAGATTGTTGCGTCATTCTTTAGGTTTTAATCTGTTATTGTCTATTGATAATACGGAGTGACGCAAAACGATTATCTTGTGGGGGAGGAGAAAGCAATATACAAAATGTAATAAAAATTGTTTATTTTATACCAAAAATTTTCACTATTGAAGATTATTTGCCGCCATAATTAAATGTAAATATAAATAAACCGAGTTACACAAATAGTCTTGACTCCATGAGATACAAAGTTTAGTGTGGTATCAAAAACATAGAGACTATTTGGTCTCAAATCCCAGGCCTTAAACAAATATCTATGAGCCACATAAACAATTAGCTAACTTTTTTATAGATCAGGTTTAAATTTAAAGGCACATGCGCCATAAAGCGTTTGGCGTTTACGTCTATTTAGAATGAAACATTTTTTAAACATTAATTCATGAATGAAAACCACTAAATTTCAAAAAAACAAAAAATATGGGTCTCTTCATTTGTCATCTAATTTAATTATAAATTATTAAATGTGTGTTTTAGAAAAATGAAATGTTGTCAATTTCACGGCTAGCTATCAAACAAATTCACCAAAAATCCTGTAAAATTACTGTATGGCTCTTTTATTTCACAGAAAATAAGTAACATCTCTGAAACGAGAGATGCGGTCTCTCGCATAAGGGTGCGACTTCGTAGATGAAAAATATTGAAAACTATTATTTCGATCCTAGCGCCACGATCCGGTGAGAACGAGAAATTATCGTGTAAGTATTATAAATGGAATAGTTAAATGGCGGTAATGTGCCACTAAACCAAGAAATATGTTTTGTATGTTGATATTTTAAAGTATCTTGATATTAAAAACAATTTCAACTTGATATTGGTAAAAAAGAGATACATAATTTGAAATAGTGACGTAACAAATATGGAATTACGCGCGTTTGCCTAGTGCGCCCTCTGAGGGCGAAATCACGTCGAAAAATAAAAAAAGTAGAGTTGCGCATCTATCTCTGTATATAATACTAATCTATGGTCTCTTGTTTCAATATTTTCGTGATCCACAAATATTTGTTTCCGGTCTGGGTGTTTGTGAGATCGAAAAGTCTCTCTTAGTTTCTGATACACGACACAAGACCCGATCTTAGTGTGGGGTCAGGACAATGTATGTGTCTGTTGGGTATATTAAATATTATTTTATGTGTCGACGGGTCACCATTCATACTGTGATTAACTCTTTTACAATGCTAATATTGTTCAGCATATTTGTGAGTAATCCAGTGTGAATAATCAGCATTATTCGATGTTTCATCATTAACCTTTAGTAATTTTAATACTATGAAAATTAGATGATTTCGACGATTTTTAAGAATTAGCGATCAGGTCCGGTTTTACCCGGATGCAATTACTCTATCCCTCTCTGCATTCGCTAATAAAAGGATGTAAATAAATTAGTTCAAAAACACAATTCTTTAACAAATTTGATTAATGGTTTCTTAAATTTACGAGAACGTTACACATTGAAATAAAACTATTATTTACAGGTTTTATCGCGGATTTGGTTTAATTTTTACACTATGTAACTTCCCGACGTTTCGATTACTTTACAGCTTTCATGGTCACGGGGCTGTTTTATTTCAAATTTTGATTAATCTTTGGAAGGCAAAAAAAATATCTAAGGGGGTACCGTGAAATTAGCATTCCACTGCGCTCGCCATCCTGAGACGTAAGTCTCAATATTTCCAGTACTTTATTACTCTGTCTAAAATGGCCTATAAACCGGAACACAACAGTGCATCTACACTGCAGTTTGGCAGGAGAAATAACGGTGGTAGCCACCCAAGAGGTCTTTCACATATGAGAGAACTACCAGTGAAACAAAGATGTTCTTGTCTTTCCTTCATCAATACAATTTCAGCCTCAGTGGCGCAGTTTGTTATTATTAAGAACATTTTAACAAACACCGCTATAGAAGTATTCGGGATGGTTCCACGTCACAAAAACGATTGGTTCCAAGCTAATATTGACCATCTTAAACCACTAATTACCGCTAAAAACTCAGCTGCATTAAACCACCGTCTTATGCCATCAACTTCTACAAAAGAAAAACTTAAAGCAGCGAAATCTGTATAACAGCGTAACACCCGATATTTCGCAAACGCTTACTGGACAGAACTATGCCAAAGCATTCAAGATTGCTCTTATACTGGCAATATTAGTGGTTTGTATTCACGTATAAAGAAAGCAATAGGTCCTATCCCCAAAAAACAGCACCGCTTAAGGAGTCTGACGGGTCTATCATAACTGATACAACACGGCAACTCGATCGATGGGTGAAACACTACACTGCCCTATATTCCAGTCCCGTAGACATTGACATCGCAGCTGTGGAAAACATTCCAAAACTGCCCGTAATGGAAGACCTTGATGCTCTACCTACAATTGAGGAGTTTCACACTGCGATCAATAAGTTGAAGAGTGGAAAAAGTCCAGGAAATGACGGTATATCAACAGGATTATTGAAAGTTAGGTGCGTAATGCCTCTTTGTTACAACCTGTTGGTGAAATGTTGGCGTGAGGGGGAAGTACCACAGGATATGCGTGACGCCAACATCGTCACCCTATACAAAAGTAAAGGAGATCGCGGCAACTGTAACTCATACCGCGGTATATCACTACTGAGCATTGTAGGCAAGCTATTTGCACGAGTCATTTTAGAGAAGCTACAAAAACTCGCTGACCGCGTTTATCCTGAAGCTCAATGTGGGTTCCGCGCCCAGCGTTCTACAGCGTTCTACGACATGATTTTTACATTGAGGCAACTCCAAGAAAAATGTAGGGAACAAAGAACTCCCCTCTTCATTGCTTTTGTCGACCTCAACAAAGCTTTTGATACTGTGAGCAGAGAGGGCTTATACACAGTGCTGGACAGAATAGGATGCCCACCAAAACTATTATCTCTCATTAAATCTTGTCATCAAGATATGAACGGCACAATAATATATAATGGGCAATCATCAACCCCATTTTGTATGCGTAGAGGCGTACGTCAGGGCTGCGTCTTGGCTCCAACATTATTTGGTATTTTTTTCTCACTTCTTTTAAATAGTGCTTTTCAAGATGACCAGCAAGGCATGCATCTTTTCACAAGGAATGACGGCAAGTTATTTAATATGGCCTTGCTCAAGTCGCGTCGTCACCGTAAAGATATTTTCGTGGATAGTCTTCTATTTGCAGATGATGCAGCCTTTGTCGCTAAATCCCCACAAGAACTGCAAACTATTGTATCGAAATTTGCAGATGCATGTGCTCACTTTTCCATGTCCATAAATGCAAAGAAGACAGTAGTCATGGCCCAAGGATGTATTGATAAACCAGTTATTACGCTAGGGGATACTCCATTGGAGGTCGTTGAAACCTTTTGCTACCTGGGTTCAACGGTATGTAGCAATCTATCGATCGACACTGATATTGAGAGTCGCATTGGCAAGGCGTCAACGATGTTCGGAAAGCTCCATGCAAGGGTATGGAACAATAAACACCTAACTGCAAGCACTAAGATGACTGTATACGGGACTTGCATATTGAGCATACTCTTGTATGGAGCAGAGACCTGGACGTCATATTATAAACAAGAGTGTAGATTGAACAATTTTCATATGCGCTGTCTTCGGAGAATTTTGGGTCTCACGTGGAAAGATAAAGTTACAAACGCAAGGGTTCTAAGCATTGCCAAGTTACCTAGCATAACTGCTTTGCTACGTCAAAGACGACTGCGGTGGCTTGGGCATGTGCATCGCATGGAACCCTATCGTTTGCCAAGACAGCTGCTCCTGGCTAAAGTGGCCCACGCCAAACGCCCTGTAGGTAGACCACTTCTTCGATTCAAAGACAGCGTGAAACGGGATATGCTGTCTTTTGAGATAGATTCAACCAAGTGGGAGGAAAAGGCGGCCGAGCGTGCCGAATGGCGCAAATTCGTAGCTGACGGTGTTTCTGCTCACGACAAGGCCTGGTTTGAGCAGTTAGCCAGCAAGCGTGAAATTCGGCATCATCGAGCTGCTCTTCCTCCTTCACAATCATATATAGGCACATAATTTAGCTGCCCAAAATGTGGCCGTATTTGTCGCGCACGAATCGGTCTAATAAGTCACCAGCGTAGATGTACTATCCAATCGTAACATCTCCATTAGGCGCTATTTAATCATCTCACGTAGATGTTAATTGCCGATGATGGCGCAGTTTGTTAGACGCCGACTGTGAAACGAGAGGCCGCGGGTTCGACCCCCCACCCAAACAAATATTTGTGTGAACCACAGGTATTTGTTTCGGGTCTGGGTGTTGTTGAGGCGAAAATTCTCTCGTAGTTCCTGATACCCACGACAAAAGACACGATCTTAGTGTGAGGTCAGGACTATATATGTGACTGTTGGGTGTATTTATTTATTTATATGGTATGGTATATATATATATAGGCATGGTAATTTACTATCAAAATAAGTAAAATATCGTATGGAAACCTGCATACCATAGCGATTTCTATGGTGTGTTAAGTCTGCTTACCCGCACTAGGCCAGCGTGATGGACTATATGGTGTAACCCCTCTCAATTGTACTCTCGATTATAGAGGAGGCTCGTACCCTGCAGTGGGACGTATATGGGCTGATACAGTACATTACAGTATATTTTGTTTACACATTTCTCCCGTGTAATTGTATGTTTCATATGTATATAAATATATTGAAACGTAATGGTTATATTGCACAACATTATATTTCTATTTCAATAGTACCTGACTACCTCACATCTTGAAATTCCACAATTCGATGACGTATCAATGTGACGTCACTATGAGTGACGGTTATTCCCGAACGCACGGTATTTAGGGCTCTCAGTCGAAATCAACAGGCAAATAATACTATTTATTATTTATTTATCTTAGAGGGCTTTTGACTGTGATTGTTTTTAACTACAAATGCGTAACTTCACGCGTATACCACTAAGTGGTAGGTAGAATCATCAGTTATCATAGTAGGTACCCTAAACTTAGGTACTCCAAGATATGATCCTGTATTCTTAACCACTAACATGGGGACCACCGTACACACTTCTCGGTATTATTACTGCTCAATATTATATTGTACTTGTTTACTAGCACTACATAGTATCTGCAATATCAGATATAAGTCATTTTAGGTTTAGGTTTAAGAAATTTATTCTCAAAAAGACAAAATTAGTCACTTACATGAGAATAACAAAGAAAGCTTAAGTAAAATTTGATTCATAGTACAGTGGTCGCTGTGCACTCATTTAACATATTTTAATTTATAAATATTAAGTATTGTAGTTGCAGCGAGCAATATATTATGTTTATATTTATCTTCTTGCAATTATTTGTTTTGTTTAAGTAATATAAAGATGTTGATTTTCAAGTATGTACTTTGAAAGTTGAGATTTGAAACAGTTAAATGAGCTTACATTTTTAATTTCTGTAGGTATTTTATTGTAGTATTGTGCTCCCTCAAAAGTTATATTTTTTTTGCATAGTTTGTTCGTATCTTTGGCAGAACAAGTAAACTAGGTCGGCGGGTGCTACGTGTGGAAATTTGAGATTTTTTGATGAAGTGCAAATCTGTGTGAATGGAATTATCAATAACTTTCCTAATAAAAATACAGGTATTATATGCATAAAGTTGTGTTACATTCATTATCTTTGTATCATTATAAAGTTTCAATGTTGGTGTTGTATATGGAAATTTAAAAAGTGTTTTAATAATTTTGTTTTGTGCTCTCTGAAGTTCTTTAATTTTTAATTTGCCGGCACTGCCCCAGACCTCAATCAGGTACAATAGATGTGGTTTTACTAAGCAATTATATATTGTGTAACGCATTTTTGTAGGAATACATCTCGAAATATTGTAAAGCGAACCAGTGAGGGATGAAAGTTTTTTCTTGATATAGTCAACCTGACTAGACCATGTTAAATGACAGTCCATTCTTAGACCAAGGTACTTCTCGCAGTTCTTTTGTTGTATTGGTATATTGTTGATGGTAAGTGGTTCATATGGTGAAATCTTTTTGTTTTTTGGGCTTAAATATAATGTAACACGTTTTTGAAATATTTATAGTAAGTAGATTATACAAGAACCATTCATGTAAACGATCTAGATCTTCTTGCGCTTGCGTAATGATATTGGATATATTAGATCCGAAATAAAATAAACAAGTATCATCTGCATATAAGGTTAGATGGCCATGAAGTGCTAAATTAGAAATGTTGTTTATATATATTAAGAAAAGTAATGGTCCTAGAATAGAACCCTGGGGAACTCCATAAATGATGGGTAAAGAATTGCTTTGAGAGTTTTTGATTTTTACTATCTGAGATCTATCGGTTAGATATGATTTGAATAGTTTAAGGGCTTGTCCTTTTATACCTATGTTTTCTAATTTTTGTAACAAAAGATTATGACTAACAGTGTCAAAGGCTTTTTTTAAGTCTATAAACACGCCTATAACAATATTCTTTTTATCTAAATTTTCCTTAATTATTGTTGTAAGATCGATAGTTGCCGAGGTGGTGTTACTTTTGGCCCTAAATCCATACTGTCTTTGTGATAAAAAATGAAAGGACTCTAGGTATGTCATTAAACGTTTATAAATAATTTTTTCAAAGATTTTTGACATTACGGGAAGTACAGAGATCGGACGATAATTGCCTGGATCAGTTGTAGCGCCCGATTTGTAAATAAGTGTTACTTTGGCGACCTTTAACATTAGCGGAAACTCTCCATCCGTCATAAGTTTATTAAAACATTGAGCTAAGCTATTTGAAATTTGATTTCGCAAATATTTAATTACTTTAGGACTTATCTTATCTATCCCAGTGCTTGCATTTGGATCCAAATCTTTTATAATCCTATTGACTTCATCTACAGTGCAAGGTTTTAAGGTTGATAGTTCAGGGTATTTATCTGGACTTGTAGAGTGTGATGGTGAATTAACATTGTCATGGTATTTTTTAGGTATTTGTGCTGCCAAAAGGGCAAAACCAAACCCTATAGTAGAAAAATATTTATTAAAAATTTCACAAATTTCACTAGTGTCAGTTATTGTCCTGGAGTCCAGGCAGAGTTTTGAAGGAGCACAACTTGAATTTATTTCGTTACTTGATAGTTTATTTATTAGAGTCCACATTATTTTAGGATTGTTATTACAATTTTTAAATAACTTATAGTAATATGAATCTTTCGCATTTAGTATTATGAATCTTTCGCATTTAGCATTTAAAATCTATTGGCGTGTGATGGAAGGAGAATAGCCATTTTGCTATGAAACTTAGTATTGGTGCAAAGATTTTTGTCCCTTGATGAAACCTACTTTTTGTGTAGGGAAAAATATATATTTTCAATAAATATAAACATAATTGCGACCCACGCCCGGAGTTCTTGGAGAAATTGACTTGGAGTCTAGTCAAAAATATAGTTTTGCCATCGGCTCTGTGAAAAAAATGTAAAATGTGATGATAATTACGCTTTATTTTATAAGAATCTGTCGCCCTGGATAAAACAGGAAAACGTTTTAGGGCGAACCATAAAAAATGCTATAATTAATGTTTAGCAATAATGCTATTGGAATCAACGATATTTTTTACCAATACTATGATTGAGCATTCTCCTGAAACTACCAATAAAATTTCAGTTATTTGGAATTGGTTGAGCCAAGCTGTCAGTAATGACTGGACTGACTTATCTGTTACATTGCAGACTTTGTCGTGCTAGTAAACAAGTACAATAATTTATTTATTATATAATAATTGCTTGTGTAAACATTGCGGTAGACAACTATTTAATCATATTGCAATTACATTCGCTTGTAAACAGTGTGAATATTGGTTTGAATCTTATTTTAATATTTAGTATTTGTAATTAAATTTTGTTTTCCCAATTATCATTTTATTTAGTTGTATTTACTTTTTACCATGTTGTGCATTAAAGAGTTTATCTTAAAACTTATAATTCTATTGCCGATTAAAAACAATAAATGAAATATTGGGCTTGATATTACCAAAAGGGAATTACATAACGTTTCCCATGACTTATATTTAACAAAAACAAAGCAAAAATAAAAGTCCATGAATCATTTCCATGCCCTATATTATAAAATAGACCACATTTCCATGTGTCAATAAAAATTCCGTATCATTATTCAAGAGGATGTTAATTTAAATTCAACTTTATTCATACGTATTACGATTCAATATACTAAAACAATGGGGCTGATAAAAATACTGAGGCATTTCCGGGATAAATCCATATAAATATTACATCATAGTTGAATACATTGTGGCGCGGTCTGTGTTATGATTTCTGAGAATACATTACGTAAATAAGAAGCGCTTTAGTTGTTATTTGTATGACAAGGACGAATGGGACGCGGGTCCTTTTCGTGTCCGTGGATACACGCATGGCTATTTTAATGTACATCGCTGACTAGATACAAGATTCTATGGCGGCCAGTCTTTTCTTAATTATAATGCTGCAATTCCATGCTTACCCAACTCCAACCAGCCTCCACCAACTCCAGCGTGTAAACGAAGTGTTTGGCTCGGCTGGCTTTAAGTTTTTCATAGTTAATAGTCTGGAGTTGGACGTTGGCCCAACCTCAGCCAATATGTAAATCCACCATAATATTATTTATTCGAATAAAGTGACAAGTCTCTTTATGGCGGCCAATTTTTTTTAAAATTAAAATATTCTTTATTCAAATGTAGAGACAAGTCTCCTTTTTATTCCTTTTTCGAATTTAATTGCTTGTTTTATTTTTATATTAAAATACTAATATTATTCAAGTTCAGTGGCCAGTATTTTCCCAATTGTTTTTAAAAGTAGAAAATATTAACATTAGGTATTCAATTTCAAAAGCCAGTATTTGTCCAATTTTTATTTTAATGTAGGTAATGGCCAATATCGGGTAGTGTATTTGTCAATTAAAATAATGTTATTTTCTTTATTCAAATGCGTTGCCAATTTTTTTAATTTGGATGGCTTCGATCAAATATACACTAGATACACAGTTCCCTGTAAAAGTTCTATTAAAAAGTGGCACCGATGCATGACATGAAAAAAAGTAAACAAAAAGATCACATATTCCAAATATATTAACACAAATTCCACCTTATTCCTGGAGCTTAAAGTAGCTTTTCACATAATATTGTCTAAAGTTATGCGACGTTTTAGAAGCAACGGTCATGTACCGATGACTGAAGGCGAAAGAGTGCTTAAGCACTCTTTTTTGGTGCCATTTTCTAAGCGCTCATGTTGTATCTAGTGTATATTTGATCGAAGTTGGATGGTAATACTGCGACCATCTTGAATTGGATGGTACTGTGTTACAGCAGTAATATGCAATTGTATTTTGAGGAAAAAAGTCTGCTTAATTTTTTTTTCTTATTTTCATCCGCATTTTGGAACTTTAACAAATTTGTGAAAAATATTTATTAAACATTTCATTTAAACATATAAATACATTATTTCAGATAAGGATAGGCATTATTTCTAACGGTATTAGTTGCCTTAACAGAAGTCTAGAGTTTGATTCCAATGCACACATAAACTTTAATAAGTGTGTATAGTGTAGTCAAAGCTAATTACCGCTCGCTGTAATTATGAAGGAAAATAACAAGAGGAAATTTACATACTTGAGAACTCTTTACAAAAATTTTATAATTAATAAATAAATAACACCCAACAGTCACATACATAGTCCTGACCCCACATTAAGATCGAATCTTGTATCGTGGGTATCAGGAACTACGAGAGACTTTTCGGTCTCACTAACACCCAGACCCGGAAGAAATATTTGTGAGCCACACAAACATTTCTCTCGGTGCGGGGATCGAACCCGCGGCCTCTCGTTTCACAGGCGGCGTCTAACCAACTGCGCCAAGGAGGCTGTCAAACTCATGCCGGCTTTGGGATGTTAATGCCGAGCTGGGCCCCTAACGCTGATATCCAACGCCGGCATACCGACCAAACCCCTCAATGGCCCTCTTCGCGCATATTAGAATGACTGCGGTCTCTGCTAGCATAATTCGCCTGGTACTATTCCGCAGTCATCCTATGCAGTTCGGAGACCTATAGCCCTCCTCCGTCCATAACAGGGTGACACGTACGCGTCCTCATTAGCCTTATTTGCCGGACTGCTTAATACCTCATTCATACCATATAATTCTCAATAATATTCCGGCACATCGTCAGTCGAAATAATTATGCCGGACTGCTTAATACCTCATGCCATATAATTCTCAATAATGTGCCGTCAAAATATTCATTTCTGATGTGATACATCACCTGTCATTAATGGAAAACGTTGGCACGTCATCTTGTTATTATTCCAACTGATTTTATTATGACATAAGTGACTAATATACGGTATGATCATTTACCTTACAAGGGTAAATCACTCACACCTATTTATTAGTAGAATATGAGTTGCATAAAAGTTTGTCACGTTATGTACTATAAAATCGTGTTTATATGGAACATTTACCTATATCATTATTTCATGAAACTGCAGTATGGAACTTATTTCGCCATAAAAGGGTGTGACTGGTGGTAGGTCTCTCATATGTGAGAGGCCATCTGGGTGGGTACCACCGCAGTGTCTATTTCTCCCGTCAAACAGCAGTGTAAATGCACTGTTGTGTTTCGGATTGAAGGACATTGTAGCTAGAGTAAATACTGGACATATTGAGACATAAGTAAGATGTTAAATCTTATGTCTCAGGATGGCGAGCGCAATGGAATGCCAGACATTGCTTTGTAATTCAAGGTGTTGTTTGGTTTTGCTACTGTTTTTGAGCGGTCGTATCGCTTACCATCAGATGAACGGCATGTTCGTCTCGCTAATTCATAGCAATAAAAAAAAAGCGTGTCATCGGACGAGTTCAAACATGACTTTAAAAAATCGCATAGTAGGAATCAATACCAATTGTCAATAATACATGCATTGACAAACTTTACCTAAAGCTGTTGATATAATTAATGAAATATACTATATATATAGCTAATTGTGAACTCTATTTTAAAAATAAAATTCATTTTTTTGCAACTAATGGTGAGACGAGAATGCCATTCGCCAGATGGTACGCGATACAACCAAAAGTATCGAAGCATAGTTTTGCTCATGTCAGTAGCAAAACCAAATAACACCATGAATTCCTTTACCAAGAATTTCCATAGAGACCTATTAAAAGGCAAATTTAGGTACAATAAAAATAATGTTGGAAAATATATGACCTCTTCTTTTTTTGAAGTCTAACAGACAAAATCTAAATACGTTCAGCACAACCATACATACAAAAACACACGCCTTTTTCCAGAAGGGGTAAGCAGAGGTGCTTCCAGGACACCCACGTTTCGCCTTATGTGTTCCAGGATGTGATATGGGGCGACCCTATTCCATATCGGGCAGTAACTCCGTATAATGAATAGAAAAATCCAATTTAACTTTGACCAGCCCGGGATTCGAATCCGTAGCAATCGCACCGTAGTACAACTGCGCCACCAAGGCAGTCAGCACAAAAGGTCTTCGATCAAATATACACTAGATACAACATGAGCGCTTAGAAAATGGCACCAAAAAAGAGTGCTTCAAGCACTCTTTCGCCTTCAGTCACGCACCGACCGTTGCTTCTAAAACGTCGCATAACTTTAGACAATATTACGTGAAAAGCTACTTTATGCTCCAGGAATAAGGTGGAATCTGTGTTAATATATTTGGAATATGTGATCTATTTGGTTTACTTTTTTTCATGTCATGCATCGGTGCCACTTTTTAACAGAACTTTTACAAGGAACTGTGTATCTAGTGTATATTTGATCGAAGCAAAAGGTAATTTAATTTATTCAGATATCATACGTCAATAAAATAACTAAGCAAGAATGTCAAGATTACGCAGGATGTCATAAAAATTATCTTTAGGTTATCCCCCATAATTATTCAATCTTGTTTACGCCCGGATTTCTCTGATTATCGTCATAAAACTGATGACGCCTCGGAATTTCGCGGATGATTACGTCATGTGACGTCACGGTTTTTATACAGATGTATTGGCTCATCTGGAGGCAAGTCTATAGTTCGTAAACAATGTTATGGGAATTTGAAATATTTTACGTTTGAGGAAAGTCAATAAATATTACTTATAAATAATATGGTTTCATTAGGCTGTTAAATATGTTTACTAAGAATTTAAATTAGTATGTTCTCTGCTTAGCGATAGGCTCGCGCCATGTCACATTGTGGGACGGAAAATACACGGCGAAATGTGGGTGGCAACTCTGCCTGCCCCTTCTGATAAAAAGGCGTGAGTTTATGTATGTATATTCTACGTTTAATTCGTATATTAGCATTTATTTCAATTAAATTCTTATAATAAAAAAACTACATAATCAAAATAAAATGGAGATCTTTGTAGTTTCATTAAGTAAAATGAAATATTACATCATGTAATTAACATTTAAATTTATTTTACTGTTTGTACAATAAAAGTTTTTCAAATAAAGTCTTCATGCAGTCTCAAGTCACAGTTATTCTGTGCTCAAGTCACGAGTAAATATAGCAAAATCATTTTATTTCAACACATTCGCAAAAACGTGACCGAAGTAATTTGCATTTTTTGGAATAATAAAAACCACGTGAATTTTAATACTTTAATTTCCTGTATTAAAATGTATTATTTTTAATAAGAAATATGAGTAAATCATAAGTAGATTTACTCACAAAGATTGCAAGCAGCCGTATTTTATTAATTTTTTTTTCTCGCGAATTTTATTACGAAGTATGTAATTTGCTTTGGAAGCCAAAATATGCAGGATTATAATATTACTATGACAACCCCCGGTGCCTAATAAGTCAAAAACTGGCTATCCTGTGAAATGAATGCTCGCGGATTCAAAAATATGTGACAATTTTTTTTTCATAACTATTTTTTTTTTACTACTAATGGTGTTTTAGTATATGGTGGTACAAATAAAAAATATACAATCGGTTTTTTATTTACACATATCCTACGAACCTGTGAATTGTGCACCTAAAGGTTAAGTTACCTTTGCCCATGAACGTAAGTAACTCTTTAATAGATTTCTTCTCGTGATTCCACGGTCAAACCGAAATATGGTTTCGTGGGACCTATGCATAAAATTGTATTTATGTATTTTTTCTAATAAATAAATAAATAAAAATAAAATAATAGGAGAAGTATTACCGACCTCTTAAAATAAGATGGCAAAAGGAAAGAAAAAGACAGGAGATGGAATTTTTTATTGAGTCCCCAGCAATGTCACTGACCCTTGCTTCAGTTTTCGTCAAGATACTAGTACAACCCTGGTATGTCGGTCTATTCCTTTTATATTCCAAGGCAGCCAAAGTGCAGCTTTCAAAAATATAATTACACATTACAAAACAACCGAATAAAAACAAATAGTTTCTTGATCGTTATCTTAATCCAGGGTCCTGGTAATCCACATTTAACAAATATGACCGAAAATTGATAAGGGACTTGCATTAATAACCAAACTAGATGTACCCGCGGGTCTGCTTACTCACACTAAAGCATTATTTTTGCGGCGCTACTATAAATCCAGGTTATCAATTTTTTTCAATGCCATTCACCCGGTGGCAAGCTATAAGACCACTCAGGGACTGTAGATAAAACACACCACACCATGAATTCAAAGCAATGCTTGGCATTCCACTGCGCTCACCATCCTGAGACATAAGATATCAAGTCTCAATATGTCCAGTAGTTGGCTATAATTTCCTTCAAACCGGGACACAACAGTGCTTGTACACTGCTATTTCGCGGGGGAAGTAGACATTGCGGTGGTGCCTACCCAGACGGCCTCCCACATATGAGAGACCTACCACCAATGTTGGTAGAAAAGTTTATATAAAAACTTAGCGAGGAAACGCATTTATATATTAAATAAGAATTATGCAAATCGGATCAGTGGTAGAAAAGTATATACAAAAACTTGACGAGATCACTTAATTCTATATTAAAAAAAGAATCATGCAAATCTGATGATCTGATGGTTTTTGAGTTATAAGCGCACAAACAAACATAACACACGATACTTTGTCCTACAATCTGCCCTTATCGCATACTTTCACGGATTAGTCGGAACATGACTTTGATAGCTCCGGTTCACAAATGATTATGGCGGTTAAGAAACGTGAAGACTCGGGTTTGAACCTGCATTGAGTCTAATGTTGGATATATAAATATTAAATTAATTCACCCAACAGTACTGACCTCACAATAAGATCGAGTTTTGTGTCATGGGTCTCAGAAATTAGGAGGGGCTTTTCGGTCTCACAAACACCCAGATCCGAAAGAAACACCTGTGGATCACACAAACATTTATTTCGGTGCGGGGATCGAACCTACTGCCTCTCGTTACACAGCCGGCTCCTAACCAACTGCGCCCCAGAGGCTGCCAATGTGTTTCGTTTGTGTATCTGTGAGACTATAGTTTCTGATAGTTGTAGGTACCAATGAAGCAAGATTTAATCATCATTATCATCATAATCATCATCAGCCCATCCGCGTCCACTGATGACCATATGCCTCCCCCATTGCACGCCACTGGGCTCGATCATCAGCCCATCGTCTCCAACCACTACCAGCCATCTTACGAATATCTTTAGATTTAATATGGAGTCCGTAAATATGTGATACTTTAATTGTTAATAGTTACCTAATCTTAATCACAAATCCCCATTACAATCAAGAGTTAGATTAAGAGGGCTTAGGCCATCGTCCACTACACTGGCCTATTGCGAAGTACTTATAGGAATTATAAAGTTTTCTACGGTATGCAATGTATGTGTTATACAACTAGCGGCCCGGCCCAGCTTCGCCCGGGTGCATATAGATTTCTCTACAATAATATGCACCTATTATACACATAAACCTTCCTCTTGAATCACTCTATCTATTAAAAAAACCGCATCAAAATCCGTTGCGTAGTTTTAAAGATTTAAACATACAAAGGGACATAGGGACAGAGAAAGCGACTTTGTTTTATACTATGTAGTGATATTGCAACATAATTTTTCTGCAACCGGAAATAAAATGACTATGTTCATTTACAAGTACATTAATAAACATAAAACTCATATTATGAGTGGATTACGAATCCGGATTTAAATGTATGAGTAACATTATCTGTATCAAGTCAAAAACAACACGCCTCCGATGACATCTTATCAATTCTATAAATAAACCAAAACATATTTTTATTCAATATCTAAGAGATATTTTTGTTCGCAATACTATCAGCTTAGAATGTGTTATTTTTTTATTAGAATGACTCGATTTAATTTGAATATTCGATCTTTAAGTGCGTGGTGGCCTGTTGGTAAACGGACCAGACGCGGCTGCCAACATGTTCACGGTGGTCGCGGGTTCAAATCCCAGGGCACACCTCTGACTTTTCGAAGTCATGTGTGTATTGATAGTCAATCACCACGCACTGAAACGGTGAAGGTAAACATCGTGAGGAAACCTGCATACCATAGCGGTTTATAAGAATTTCTATGGTATGTAAGTCCGCCAACCCGCATTAGGCCAGCGTGGTGGTCTATATGGCCTAACCACTCTCAATCGTACTGTCGATTGTAGAGTAGGCCCGTGCCCTGCAGTGGGACGTATATGGGCTGATACAGAATACAGAATTCGATGTTTCGAATGATGATAATCACCCACCTCAGAATAATGTCATTTAAATACTAAAGGTCTTTTACAGACAGTTTTAAAACGTACTTTAGCTATCAAATGTTTTGTCCCTCTTGAACGTATTTTGAATTCAGCTTGAGCGAAGAAGACAAAACATCTGATGCAGAAAATACGTTTTGAAAATGTCTATGTATATAACCATCAAAACCTATAAATACCAAGCAATAAACTTTGCTCATCTCTCCAAGATCTGTATCAGCCTATATACGTAACACTGCAACCCAAGGGCCTCCTTTACAATAGAAAAAAAGAATGAGAGGGGTTAGGCCGTATAGTCCAAGATAGGTTTAACGTCTAGTAAACACTAAACACTGGGTGCAATTTATAAATCGAACCAAACACAACCAGACAACACACACATCACAAAACACAGCACAAAATACGAAAAGCACAATTATCTTTCTATTTTTAAACGTATTTAAACTCACGCATAACGTTGCTCGGGTGTCGAACCCAGGACTTTTCAAAACATTTAGTAAGCACAAACCAGACATGCGGAAATAACGTTGCAATAATATGTTTTGCTAGCCCTCGCGATAAACTTCACAGAATTATTATAAGGCGATGTATTAAACATGTTAATTGCGTGACATAATGGCACTCAAAATAATATCATATTGATAACAATGGTATTTCGGGTATATTAATTGTTTGTTTTGCTACACTTACGATATGAATTAATGGTCGAGTAATGAATATATAATATTTATTTCCTTGTGTTTGCGGTTGCGTAATTTAATAATTGGCTGAGGTGACAACATGAACACAATTGTCGAGTATATTTCTGCTCTAAAAGACGACGAACGTATTGCCACTCTGATTAATCTACGTATATTAATGGTTTCTTTTATTTGCGCGAATGATAGACAATAAATTAAAACTATTCTTGCCGATTTTATCGATATATAAAATTAAAAAAAATGTAACCAAATCCACAAGAGAATCTGTAAAAAATAGTTTTATTTCAATGTAATAGCAGTCATTGGTAGACTAAACCCCTTTGAAGCGTGAATGTTCCCAGTATGGGACAAATAATATGACTACAGCTCTTATAGGTCCCATTCTGGTGCAGGAGTCACATCTACAATTAATAGGAATTAGGTATTGTCCGCCACTCAGGCCTATATAACTTGGCAAAAAAAAGTATGATGCGTTGACAATTAGCAACAATTATGAGAGCACTATCAAAAATGTCATTGTGTTCGTTGATTATATACGTAGGTATTTCTATACATTTTCGTACACTTTTTGTTCGTTTTGTTTTTTAAAATAAACAAAGAGAGTATTAACAAAAATCAGAAACTACAAGAGACTTTTCGGCGCCAGAAACGCCCAGACCCGAAAAAAACACCTGTGGATCACACAAGATTTGTTTCGGGGATCGAAATCGCTATAGTACTCGTATACTTTTGTTGCTTCTGTTATCACACAGCATCATGCTGAGATGTTGACCTGTTATCGCGAGTGAGATGTGCAACATACATACCTGTTATTTTTTATATTTTTTTATTTTTTTGGTTAAATTTATTGTATTGTTACTTTTTCATAATTATTGTACTATGTTGTATGCCGCTAATTTGCGCGATAATAAAGCATTTTTATTTCTTTCTTTCTTTTCTTTCTATACGGGTTTAGTCGCGATATTTTCCTTCAGTGCGGTTTAGAAATATTTGGGTTGATATCAAGCACCCAGGATGACCCCTTCAATATGTGTTTCGAGCTGTTTTCGCATTCCGATCCCCCAACATAATAGGTGTGCAACAGTAGAAGCATTTCAAACAACTCATCACAATTACAGATATTTACTAAAACACGATCGCATTGTCTATTCACCTAGCTGACCTGATAAACAACATTGTGTCATTGTTGTTCATCTGTTTTGTTAGTGACGTTACAAATTACCCGACATATATCGATAGTTTGCACTTATGTCGATACTCTAAAGTGGTAGAGCCAAGGTGCAATCGCGTGTGGTATTAAAACGCCGACTCCAGACAGTACGAGTGTCATAAAAAACTCGTGAAATAATTTTATTGTCTTTCGTTTGATGGATTAGATTGCAGTAGACTGTATGACTGGTGATCATGTTTTAGCATGCTGAATAACACCTGTAAAATCAATGATGGAAACCCCTCATAACTACCCATAACAATATGTCACATTTATTTTTCAGCCTATAGACATTCGATGTGGAAATATCGAAAAGATAGGCTTTTCTCGACTGGCGAGAAAATTGTATGCGCATACCTTTCTGGTAAAAGATATCTACTTGGCCTTCCCATAATGCGTAATGAATGCGAAATGACCTATATTTGAAATAATAATAAACACATAAAATTGATGGTGAATAATTGAGCGTTTTTAATAAAAAAATGTTTCAATTTTATCGATAAATCTCTCCACCACATCACTATAAAAGCGATTGTTGCTAGTACTACGGTTGGGCCGTGTCAGCCCTATTGTAAGGTCTTATTCAAGCCCTGTAACATCCTTAGTACATAGTATAGTATTTGTAATACTAATTGGATAATTAGGCAATTACAAATGACTAATGAGTATATCGTATGGATCATAATACTATCTGAGATTGGAGATCTTTTATAAATACCTTGATTGATCTTGACACATCGGAGCTATTTTTACTGGGACTTGTGGAGACTCAGATTCGATTCCCGGGTCAAATATATAAATCCAAACGAAGTAAATATGTGCCCCTACACTTCTTGTTTTTTAATGTAAATGTTCAGTTGTTTTGCATGGGATTAAATTTTCTTATAGAGAGTATACGTTGGACAAGCAATAAATCTATTGTTTTTGGTTTGTTTTAATGATAATTTATTTGTGTTATTTATTATAGGGGGTAGTTGAGTTACAAGCTAATTTTATTTCACAAGTATTTATTTTTTTGTGTCTGTTAAAAAATAAATGTTTTTTTTTCTTTCTTCTTTCAACTGCTTATTATAATATTATGGATATCATAACCTTTTCATATTTCCATAAGTAATATAAAGCTAAATAGATGTGATAGCACAGCTCCAGCTTAAATTAAATACCAATTTTATTGAACCAAAAATCATTTACAAAAAAACACGCTATTCAAATTAAATTTGATAACAGTCTCACACACCCAAGTTCCATAGGTCATAAAATGAAAAAACAGCGACAATATATTACGTAACTATAAAAAATCCGGTTGTTTGTTCGTCACGTGGCCGTAATGAGCGTGCGGCACTCACGTGTATAACCTAATGAATTCAACATTTTTATTTCATTCAAGCCGCCATTTGTGATTCTATACGTCAATCACGTTTCGCATGAAAAACTTTTTTGGAAAATGTGATTTTTTGGGTATTGCAAATCGTGAAGGTCTATCGTTGATAACATTTACTGGTGGTAGGTATCTCATATGTGAGAGGCCATCTGGGTGGGTACCACCGCAGTGTCTATTTCTCCGTACAGCAGTGTAAACGCACTGTTGTGTTTCGGGTTGAGGGGCATTGTAGCCAGAGTAACCACTGGACATATTGAGACTTAACATCTTATGTCTCAGGATGGCGAGCGCAGTGGAATGCCAAGCATTGCTTTGTAATTCAAGGTGTTGTTTGGTTTTGCTACTGTTCATGAGCGGTCGTATCGCTTACCATCAGGCGAACGGCATGCTCGTCTCGCCATTCACAGCAATAAAAAAAAACATTTATTATATACGGTTCATTTAAGTCGTCATAATATAATATTTAAATAATAATAATAATAATAACACCCAACAGTCATATACATAGTCCTGACCCCACATAAGATCGAGTCTTGTGTCGTGGGTATCAGGAACTACAAGAGACTTTTCGATCTCATAAACACCCAGACCCGAAATAAATATTTGCGGGCCGCACAAATATTTCTCTCGGTGCGGGGATCAAACCTGCAGCCTTCCGTTACACAGGCGTCTAACGGCGCCACGGAGACTGTCAATAATTCCGATTTTTTATTGAAAATTCCGTACGCTTATACAAATAGTAATTTATTTATTATGTGAGTGTTGGCCTGTTGGTAATAGACCAGACGCGACTGCCAATAAGTTCATGGCGGTCGCGGGTTCAAATCCCAGGGCACACCTCTGTCTTTTCAGTCATGTGTGTATTGATAGTCAGTGACTACACACTATAACGGAGAAGGAAAACATCGTGAGGAAACCTGCATACCATAGCGATGTGTCAGAATTTTTGTGGTATGTAAACTCTGCCCAATCGCACTAGGCTAGTGTGGAGGACTATATGGCCTAACACTCTCAATCGTACTCTCGATTGTTGAAGAGACCCGTGCCTTGCAATAGTGCGTATATGGGCTGATACAAATGATGAAACAAATAGGTTTTATATATGCGATATAATACAATAACTAGCAAGATAAAGTAGTAAGAAAACTGCCTATCGTATGACATGATAGATATGATCTGCTGAGAACCATAATAATAGGGAAAATTGACAGTCTCCGTGGCGCAGTTGGTTAGACGCCGCCAGTGAAACGAGAGGCCGCGGATTCGATCCCCGCACCGAGAGAAATGTTTGTGTGGACCACAAATATTTCTTCCGGGTCTGGGTGTTTGTGAGACCGAAAAGTCTCTCGTAGTTCCTGATACCCACGACACAAGACTCGATCTTAGTGTGGAATCAGGACTATGTATGTGACTGTTGCGTGTTATTTATTTATTTATTTATAAATAACCGGGAACACAAGTGTAGGAAGTCCTGGTAACGCAACATTCATGAGTGCACTGGAATAAAAATGTTCCAAGAGTTGTTCCGACTAGCCATGTACAAAAAGAGGTTTAAGGAACTGACTGCCAACCTTCCGTAATGAAAAGGCACCAACAGAAGAAGAAGAAGAAAACTGCATACATACAGCTATTTTATCGTATTCCTATCGATATTTCGCCAGGCATGGAAACTTAAAACACATATAAAATACATTATATAAAAAAAAAAATGGCGTTAATTGAATGAGTTGCAGTTATAATTTGTCTCATAAAGAGAGATGGGTGAGAGATATGCCGGATTCAATTATGGTCTAGACCTCTAGGTACCACATAACTTCATTTTACCTGCAAAATTGGGTAAAAAGACATTGTTGACAGCCTCCATAGTGCAGTAAGATTAAGTAAGTTCGATCCGCGCACCGAGATAAATCTTTGTTTTATCCATATGTATCTGTTGTCTAATTTAAAACTCAAATAAACAATTATTTTTAAATTTTTATTTGGATCCTTTACTAAAGCGTGTCTTTTAGTTTTCTAAGCTATGTTTCTCCCGCCATAATGCAGGGTAAATGTACTGTTGTGTTCCGGTTTGGAGGACATTGTAGCCAGAGTAACTACTGGACATAATGAGACTTAACATCTTATGTCTCAGAATTGCGAGCGCACTGGAATGCCAAGCATTTTTGTTATGCATTAGTTTGGTTTTGCTACTGTTTATGAGCGGTCGTATCGCTTACCATCAGGCGAATGGCATTTTCGTCTCACCACTCCATGCAATAAAAAAAGCTGTTATTTATTGTTACAATACTCCATTTATTTTACCTAATTAATACACTTTGTCCTCACGTCGAACTCAGAATCATCGGATGTCGGAATAGTGATCTCATTGTTAACATTCATCTCGCAATACACGTAATTAACACAGATTTTATTAGTTATGTAATACGATTATTTTTATACATTATCCCATACCAGCAGTTTCCTTAATTAATATTGTAATCAGTATAGCAACGTTGTTTTAATGGTAGTAATATTTTCCATTTTAAGATCGAATAAGTATACAGAGTCAGGAATTTGTGCCCGATATGGCGATAGGCTATCTATCACATCGTGGGACAAGACATACAAGGCGAAATGTGGGTGTCCTGGCACCTCTGCCTACCCCTTCTGGGGAAAAGGCGTGAGTTTATGTATGTATGTAATACATTATTTTTCTTTTTCTTATAGGTCCGGCAAACGAGCAAACAGGTCACCTGATGGTAAGTGATCACTGCCGCCCATGTACATCCACAACGCTTGGATCATGGATGTGTTGCCATCAAATTGAGAGGGGAGAGGAAAGGAAGGATGGGAAAGGAAAAGAGTATTAGGAATATGCTAGATTCTTCTAGACTCCACAGCAAGATATTTTTATATTTTTTACAATGGTACAATGTTTTCATTACTATGCCCATAATGGAAAGTACAGTGCTATCTAAATTGATTGAACGTCGTAAGCTTTTGGGTCTCCGACAAATCCTCTCCATCAAATTTTACAACCGCTTCGGTAGGCTGAACCATTGATTCCGTAGCTTCAACAAGCTAGAGCAAGGCTCACTTAAAGAGGCCACTTAAAGAGGGTATATAAAAAAAAGACAAATAAGGAGGTTTAATTCTCATAGCCCCGATTTGTTCAATAAGCTAATATGTTTTTTCTTTCTTTCTTTTCAAAATCTAGATTCATATCTCGTTTTAAATTTAGAATTTCGATTAAATCCATAATTATTATATTTTAAACTAAGTTCTAAATTTAAAAAGAGAAAGAGCTGTCACTGAGTTATTATAATGCCAATGTTCTTTTTTCGATTGCGGTGACACCACTGTCTCATTGAAAACTGGCGTCAGGTTACAGCTTTATTACGTTTTGTTTCATGAGTTTTTGGTGACTCAGAGGGGTAACAAAATGTCACCACCGTAAACGTTATTGGTAGGAATTCATCATTATTTGTGACTCAAGCATGAGTATCGCTTTCTGAATTCAACCCTTCGACATACAGTTTTAAGCAGGCTGACGTAATATTGTATTCTTATCTATATTTATTAAGGAAAACCTACAACTAGCACAGTAAACAAACAAAAGGTAAATTACAAGTTTCCACTTATATGAACTGACTATACTTACATAAAAAAAGCTAATCAATACTTAATTATACATATAAAGAGATTACTGATTTATTGCTTGTTAGGTACATGCGCCAAAGTAAAACATAGTTTTCTTAAATTTCGCTATTGGTAATATAAAGGTCAAATTCAGTAGGGACTATGCAATATTGATTATGGTTCAGACAACCTTACATACATATTATGTTGCAATATAATCGATTATTGTCACAACAAAAAATATTACGAAACATTTAAAACTGAATCGAAAAATAAACTATTCTAGAAACAGAACAATAGCGGAAAGTTTCGTAATATTGAAGGCCGAATAAAAATATATTTTCAAAAAAATATGAATTCTTATTCACATGGCTTTTATGTTGACATGTGAAAAAAAAACTTCATGTTTTATTTATTTTGTCGATACAGATGTCATGAAATAAATTTGCGATGTCCTTCCTGCTTATGACATAATACATAGTACATAAGCGTCTGTTGAAAATATTCTAGCACTCGCCTTACATAATGTTTGGATTTTATTCGAAGACATAAATAAATATAACCAAAAATCACACATCCTTGCCCCACATTAAGATGCAAGTGGGTATCATTTGTAGATCACATATTTGTCTCGACATAGTAATCGAACCTGCAACCTTTACTGATGGTAGGTAGGACTCTCATATATGAGGGACCGCCTGAGTAGGTCCCACCGCGATGTCTATTTCTCCCGCGAAACAGCAGTGTAAATGCACTGTTTTGTTTCAGTTTGAAGAATATTGTAGCCAGAGTAACTACTGTACATATTGAGACTTTACCTCTTATGTCTCAGGATGGCGAGCGCAGGGGAATGCCAAGCACTGCTTTGTAATGGTGTGGTTTTACTACTATCTATGAGCGGTCATATCGCTTACCATCAGACGAATGGCATGATCATCTCGCTATTCAATGCAATCTGTATCTGTATCAGCCCATATACGTTCCACTTCAGGGCACGAGCCTACTCTACAATCGACAGTACGATTGAGAGTGGTTAGGCCATATAGTCCACCACGCTGGCCTAGTGCGTGTTGGCGGACTTACATACCATAGAAATTCTTATAATCCGCTATGGTATGCAGGTTTCCTCACGATGTTTTCCTTCACCATTTTTGCAATTCAATGCAATAAAAAATTTAAAAAACCTCTTGTGTGACAGCCATACGAGCATTAAATAATTTTGATTATGTAGGCTTTGACGAAATTGCCAAGCCTGAAAACATAATCGTTGATCTAGTTTCAACAAACTTTACCTAAACGAAACATAAAAAATAACATTATACGATTACAGGAAAACACATGAACTATTATGTTAATGTACATGTTTTAGGTGCTTATATAAAAATCCTGCGTATCTATTGATATATCATAAAAATGTTTTATTCATTGCAACATACAGTACGTAGAAATGGAATTGAGACTTTCAGCTCACAGGACATATTTCTGCGACCGCTCCTTTACTCTGGCAGCAGTGCGATTGAAGAATGCCTTGCCTCTTAGCATTAAACGGTCGCCCTACTGGAAATTTTCTAAACCAGGGTGAAAGCACACACATATATTATAATTATAAAAATACCGTCCGGAATAATAAATTGTTGCCTCTTCAGACCCGGTTGTCTGGAAAATATCGCTCTTAGCGATAAGACCGCAGATGTTTAGCATTTTAAGTTTTATCTTACTAATTAAATTATATTATGTGGCGCTATAAATAAAGAGTAATTTTTATTATTATTGTTATTAGCCAGGTGGAACAGTTGTTCAATGGTGCTGATGCCGGTACACTCCCGGATGTTCCCACGATTTTTTCAAAGCTAAGATAAAACATCTATGACAAATTTCAAAGTCTTCCAATTTCATCACCTTTTAGATACTATCCTTATATGCTATACAGGTCTTGTGTGTGTTGATGGTCAATCATCACGCACTATAACGGTGAAGGAAAACATTGTGAGGAGGACTACATACCATAGCGATTTGTATGAATTGCTATGGTAAGTGAGGCTAGCGTGGTGCACATCGGTATAGTCCCTCTCAATCGTACTCTCGATTGTAGAGGATCCCCGTATTAACAGGGCATTTGTTGAAAATTTATTTAGTTCGTATGCCGTGATCTAATTGTGGGATAAGCACCCACGAATCCCACAGAAGCGTGACCTTCCAATGTGGGTTAGTTTACGCGCCCGCTGTATACTTCGCCCTTGACTTTGCCACTATTTTTTGCACGTGATGTCATTTATAATTCATTTGGAAGAAAAACAAGTATTTTTTTACATCATATAGCTGCATAAGGAGTTTTTTACAAAAACAAAACGTATTCGTACGATTCTCGAGTTTCCGCATGTTTTTCTGCTCGATCGTGCTCCTCGAATTCCTATTAGCATATATTATGTTTGGTTTTGATAATTATCTGTATCGATCTGTTCATATTGTGTTCGTTAACTTTGGTATTTTCTTACAAGACAAATAAGACATTTTTTGTGAAGAGATCTTTAGTATCATGAAAATTAGTTCCTTGTTAAAAACTTTATTGACAATAATTGCATTCAGTTCTTCATCAATAACCTATATAACTATGTATATCATACATATATGGACTATATGGCCTAACAACTCTCAATCGTACTCTCGATTGTAGAGGAGGCCCGTGCCCTGCAGTGGGACGTATATGGGCTGATACTGGCTTAGCAGTGCGCTTATATAGACCATGAAGCAACAAAATATTAACATTTTTTTATTCGTTTAGTAGATCTCGTGGAAACTTGTTATCAGCAACTTAAGTTATTAAAATAATTATATTCTTAGCATACTTGTTTGTGAGCTTACTTAAAAAATAAATAAAACTACAATTTCATTCACTCTTCAGAAATTCTAGTTCATTTATAAATAATACCCAACAGTCACATACATAAGATTTTTTTTATTGCTATGAATGGCGAGACGAGCATGCCGTTCGCCTGATGGTAAGCGATACGACCGCTAATGAACAGTAGCAAAACCAAATAACACCTTGAATCACAAAGCAATGCTTGGCATTCCACTGCGCTCGCCATCCTGAGACATAAGATGTTAAGTCTCAATATGTCCAGTAGTTACTCTGGCTACAATGCCCTTCAATCCGAAACACAACAGTGCGTTTACACTGCTGTTTGACGGGAGAAATAAACACTGCGGTGGTACCCACCCAGATGGCCTCTCACATATGAGAGCACCCAACAGTCACATACATAGTCCTGACCCCACACTAAGATCGAGTAATGTGTCGTGAGTATCAGGAATTACGAGAGACTTTTCGTTCTCACAAACACCCAGCCAGACCTGAAAAAAACATTTGTGGGCCGCACAATCATTTCTCTCGGTGTGGGGATCGAACTCGCGGCCCCTCGTTCCACAGGCGGGGTCTAACCGACTGCGCCACGGAGGCTGTCAAAATTATAAATATTTATTTTTACAGTTGAATGACCTAACAATTTACATTATATTAAAAAATACATACCTAAAGGTCCTATACCAACAGAGCGATTTAAAAGAATGTATTTAAAATAACCGGTAAATAAAATAATCACTGGTGGTAGGTCTCTCATATGTGAGAGGCTATCTGGGTGGGTACCACCGCAGTGTCTATTTCTCCCGTCAAACAGCAGTGTAAACGCACTGTTGTGTTTCGGGTTGAAGGGCATTGTAGCCAGAGTAACTACTGGACATATTGAGACCTAACATCTTATGTCTCAGGATGGCGAGCGCAGTGGAATGCCAAGCATTGCTTTGTAATTCAAGGTGTTGTTAGGTTTTGCTACTGTTTATGAGCGGTCGTATCGCTTACCATCAGGCGAACGGCATGCTCGTCTCGCCATTCATAGCAATAAAAAGTAAAAAAAAACCAAAAATTCGTTTTATTTCCTTCCTCGTACATCGAGTGACGCAAAAAAAACATATAATTATAATATTCCTGTAACGAATGCATCGCACTCACCATTAAGTATTACGCAATACTGAAAACGCACTTAATAATATTAGGAAATAAAGTATTAGGGATTGTTGTCTTTACCAAACAGTATTTAGCTGTTCGAGTCGACAACACCCCGACCCTTAAACAAAATTATTTTGTTAACGCCTTTAATAAAATCGAACCCAATATTCATCGTTTAAAAGCTAGCTCTAGCCTCACCACGCTAGGTAATTATTTATCAAAGTAAAATAAATAGTCCTGACTCTACATTTGTATGCTTTATTTAACGTGAATCACATCAACTTTTGAAGAAATATGAATGAAATAAAATACACTTATTTCATAATACTAACATACATTACAATATATTTGAATCAATACCATTATTCATTGTGCAAATATGCAGAAAATGCGATAATAATAAAATACTTATTGCTGTGAAGTGGTTAGAGCGCCATCTGTTGGCAGTTTTGCCGAACTAAAATATATTCAACATTCTACAATAATTCCATTATTGAGTGTTCTATGTCAGGCCCTCATGAATAAATACATTTTGAAATAATAATACCTACATTTATTCATAAAATATTATTTAATTAATGTAATAGGATCATACAAGTTCACACAATTAAATGGGTATTTGCCAATTCCAAAACACTCCCGTAGATTATGAGTCACATTACAGATTCTCAAAAAATTGTGTTACGCCGAAAAATAAGTACCAGGAACGAATACGTAGAGGGAAGATGACTCATCCGTTTCTTTAGGCCTTTCCATCGCTTACTACGAAAGACCTCTACGGCGTAGCGAGCGCGTAGTATTTCCAGAAATATCGTGAAATATTATTTTATTTAATAGTATTTTATTTATCGGAATTTAATTAATGAGTCACAAAATTCCTCTAGTGATTAATTAATAAATCAGATTTTGATTGATGAGATATTAAAAATGCAATTAATTCGCGTGCTTTGTTACAGTCAATATTGCAGTGCTAGATAGTCTTTCTTATACAAATTGCCAAAGGTAGCCCGCGTATCGCAATCCGATACCCGGTGTTTCGACACAGCTTGGTTCGTAACTGCGCAGGATGTGAAAAAAAAAACACCGGTTTGACCCAACAATGTAACTTTAATTATTTACATGATATTAACGCATTAAGTACGTACCCGCATGCAAAACAACAATTACAAAAGAAAATATGCAACGTTTTGCAAAATCAAACAACGAAAATATTACGGAATTGGTACAGAAAAAATATTACTCAATTTGGGCACCGACAAATTATCTATACGGGGCTATTCATTACGCCACTTAACCGAAATGTACAAGCTTATCAATCGATTACAGATTTCGTTGAAACATTGAAAAAATAACAACACGGTACAAACACATTCTGACTCAATCGCGAGAATTAGCTAAAAAATCGGACACCACATTGAGTCAATAACGAGCAAGTGATTACACCGACAAACTCTAAATTACGTAAATATAACTCACACACGCGCGGTCACGCACACAGGCGCGATGACTCACACACACAAATCACAAGGCGGCTGTGTGCGTGCGCTGCAGGCCGGGAGTCGGTCGGCCCCACTACAAAATTTAGTCGCACTCGAGACTTCGTTGAGTTCAGACGCGTCCAACTGAGTGGAGTAACGCAACGCCATTCGCATTGGATTATTTCGTCATAACATTTGTGATAAGTGAAAAATTTTCATCAGGACGTGTTTAGTGGGCGTGAAAGAATTGTAACATTTTTTTATTAATTGTGAACTTGACCGGACAACGGTTGTGATTATTTGAATTTTCTGTGGATTATGACATTTTACCCACGATTTGGATAATTACCGAAAAGGAGTACTTTAACACCGCAAATATTTTTGTAAGTATATTTTTTAGTTTATCAACGCTTTTTATTGTTTTCGTGTATTTTTTTAGGTTTTTCAAAATATTGCAGATTTTAAAAATAATGCCAAGTCCAATCAGAATTTTCAAAATACGAGGGTAAATTGAAAATTATGTTGTTATTGTATATTTCAACTTATTTACATTTCGTTTGATTTATTAATTTATGCTATGACCGGTATCATAGCAAATAATGTTTACAAAATAACATCTTAGAATTACTAATTAATTTAAGCAACGAAAATAAGAGTTTCACGCGCGTTCGTGAATTTCAGAAGCAGATTTTTGTAAATTAAATTTAATGATGAATTTTTCATCAAGTTCAAAGTCGTTTCCGGAATGCCGGAATTTTTGAATTATAATGAGTAATAATGAATCGGTGTGAATCACAATGTCGCGATCTCGCTAAAAAATCTGGTTCAAAGAATTGTTTTTTTATCCCGAACTCGAGTCAATGACTCCGCGAATCGAAATTTGTTTATTCACTTATCTGAATCTCGTGCCAAAAGTTTGCGCTATGTTAATATTTGTTATATTGCGTAGTGAGGGCAATACATCGATACACCTTGTTTTGAATCTTTGTTTGCGATTGAGTTTCCTGGGTACTTGTTGTTTTCGCGAGTCCGCAACACGCAATGTTTGATTTGTCTATCCTGTTCGTCTTTCTTTGTTTTCCTAATGATTTATTTGGCACACGTTTTTCATATCTGATAAATTGTATCGAAACGTGTTATGTCACGACGCGATTATTTTTTCCGTCGCGACAGACAGTCATTACGATAAAACATATCTCAGTTTTTCGCTTCGTTGCGTTCCACTTTTGTAAATCCGTTTCAGGAGTTCTAAATTTGAATTTCTTTAAAATATTTTTATTTGTGACCAGTTGCATTTCATTCTCTATTTATAAAACTGTATTTTTTGGAATTACTGGCTGGTTATTATGTTCCTTTTTTAAATTGTTCGCTTTTAACTGTACTTATTTAAAAATATGTGTGTTTTAGTTCTATTTAATTATTACATTTCACACTAATTATAATAGACAAATGATTGTTTGTAAAGTACAAAAACCCTAAACTCAAATTATTTGTGTTGGAATCACAAAATGTGGAGTTGGAAATAGTTTTGTGCGGGCTAATTGCGGTGTTGCGCTTGCAAGCACTAGCGCACCGATGTCGTAAGCGGAGCCTGGCACCGCGGTTCTGTCGTAAGCCATTGTGAGCCGCTTACACAACTGGTTCAAGGTTCCAATCCGGCGTGCGTTCGCCCGCGGATGTACGGAAACTAGAATTTATGCAGCTGAATTTTATATCAAACAATTGCGCCCTCATTACCGTGCATTATTTAAAGATCCAATGTAATTACGCCAACCTTGTCACATATAAAGTCATAAAGTATATTACACCGAAAACCTTCGGATAAAGCTTGTTTTACCTTAAATTTATCAAATGAAGGAAACTCGCAAATATGCAAAACAAACACATGTGACACACAAAAGACAAAATTAATATTTTTGTAGCACGTGTACAGTGCACACACATATTTGCACATATATTAAATGATTCAGGTTTCCGATAACAGATGGCGTCACAATTAAAGCTTATTTTGTTATCAGCTAAAAAGGCCTGTTGACAGCGCACATTCCGTTTGATAAAAAAGTTGTTTTTCATTATAAATGGCTGGACAAGCGGCGATCTAGTAAGTGGTGCAGAATCGATCGTCCTGTGTAAAGGTCAGTTAGCTGTGTCAATGTGTGACGCAACCCGCCTAGGGTAGTTGTTGCGCAATGTACTGCAACACAAAACATCGCCGCAATAGTGACTAACGCTTTATCAGCTCATATATTTATCCATCTTTTGTTCTGGAGTTTAAATTTGGAATTACACAAAGACAATAATCATACAGCCTTGATTAAAAATTGAGGGACAAAGGGAACATTGGACCAATTTTTGCCTCCCATTAACCACACAATTATTTGACTCATTGTAGAAAGGTCAATTTTTTGCAGTTATCGCTCTATGTTGAAATGCCTAAAATCACCAATATATATGCCTAAGTAGTTTGAACTCCATGGCCTTAACATTTCGAATTTCTGTTCAGTACAAACCCTGACATTCCGAGTTTGGGCTGTATTACAGTTAGGTGCGAGTTGTCTACGTACATCCAATCAGTTTACTGCGTGGATTGGACGGCGGGTCGTTGAACCGACGACTTTATTGGCGTCTAGCGAACAAAAGTACGCGGGTTCACTGTAGTTTTTGATGACCGACAGATAACATGTCTGAGTATCTTTACTGTAGCTGTTTTATTTATAAGTACGTACTAACATTACTCATTATTGTGTGGGGGTAGATAGGGACTGAAAAGCGCCAAATATATGCACAAGTAAAAACAGACAAAATAGTTACTAATGACGCATTTCGTATCCCGAGGTCGCATGCGGACTTTCCGTTCAAATCAATTACTTTTCTGTACAACAAAGGGGCATATCGAATGTATTAACAAGCAATGCATTGTATGATGTAATGCAGGAACTGACTGCAAGGCTTTCCGGAAGGTATTACAATGAGCATGAGGTCGCACATGCGTTTTCTTAATCGCCCTCAACGAAGAATATTTTTCCATGAAGTACGGAAGTAAAATTGAGGGACTTAGAATATCCATACTGAAGAAAAAAGAAGTATTAGAACAAAAATATGAGTATATTGGAAACATACAGGTAGTGGTACAAATAATAACAATTGAGGAAAACGTTAGCCAAATTCCTACACTGAGATGCGCGCAGATTTATAATAACTACAAAACTGAGGCCAACATGACGGATCATCGAATCATTTCCGCACTGAATCACGAAGCATCTAGCAATGAGGGCAATGAGTAGCCTAAAATCTACGAGACCTTTTAAACGCAAACAAATGAGCAAATAATAACCTCGCAGTAATCCTACGTGACATTGGGAGTACCCCTGAGTATGTGTATCAGATATGACGTTACGTAAGAATTTTTTTCACGCGCAATAACAGCCGGCGGCGATAATTTCATCGCCACGAGGACAAACGAAGATAACTTGACCTATATTTTTTTATCTCTCGCTCGTCTGTAACCTAGTTTGCGTTGTGTACCGCACCAAAGCGGACCGGAGTGACGCGAGGTCCAACGGAATGATTGCTGATTTATTCGGCGATGACGCATTGAGGGTGTACTTAAAAAATATGAATCACATAATGACAACGATCAGCGCAAATGAGTCAAAGTACTTCGCGCCCTTACCTACTTCCATGAATACACATTACGCAACGTTCCTAGAATTTAGCTCATGGATATAGGTTAAGCGTTTGTTAATAATGTAGCAATTAGCAGGTCGCGGTCCAAGGCTGCGCCGAACTAGGACCCGCGTCATTGATCGCGCATTGTCTCAAGACAATTTCCGGATAATAGGAAGGGCCTTGACACGTTTACCACGAGTCGCATAAACGTTATGAAACGCAACCTTGACACCAAACCATTATCGTGAGTCGACCGATAGAGGCCGCCCCGAAATAAATCCCCCGTTTGTTTAATTAGGTCTTACGATGAGCGGGAAAAATCGGTCAAGTATACGCGGATTTTCGTCGGAAAAATGCTTGAAACACTTCCAGAATTCGCAACCTTACACTGAAACCTTCGCTGTAAAATGCGCCAACGCGGCCGAGGGCGCAGACAAAACAAACGGCTGGCTGCAAAGAAAGTTTTGAAAACAATCCAATCTTGACATAATCACGAGCATAGACAATGAACGCGTTGGCGCCAACCTACAAGTGTCAATTAAATCAGTTGCATAATGGATTTATAGATGTTTTCCATCGTCGCTTTTATCGCTGTACTTTGTGGTTAAAATAGATTGTTTATTAATTAGTTCTAACGGTTTTAAAACTGGCGGTAAAATGTCAAATCAAACATGGCCGCCGGCCTACTTTTCCCGCGCAATAAGCGGCGAGCGCGTGGAAAGTTGCCGCTGTACTACTTTCTCTACTTTTTCCAAGATGGCTGACGTTATACATTATTATTTAAACTGAGGTCAGGCGTATCGCTGTTTTTTACAAACAACCGTATCTAATGAAGTGTTATTTTTTATTAATCTAAAATTGGCAACGAGGTTGTATACGCAGTTTAATTTACTTGTTTATGTTATTGTAAATACAGCTCTGTACAAATAGAATACGTGATAAAACAATATTTACATAAACCACGGGCGTTTCCACTGAGAACGAAACGCACGCCCAATACGTTTATATTTAGTACTTCTGACCTAACCCAACAGTTAATTCTAGAAAGTTAACACAAAAATATTCGAGACACCCGCCAAAACAATACGACGTATAAACAGTTATTAATGTGTTATGCATTAAATCAACTAACACAAACATACACAGAGGTAATGTGTCACTAGTGGCGTCGGTCAAGGGCGTCAATTACCTACGGTGGTAATTAGTAATTAAATTTCACGTTTCGAAATCACGTTGCAATTTATATAACTGTGTGGAGAAGAGCAAACGTGCTTCGAATCGTGTTGCGCAACCGCCAACGTGAGGTTCAAGAGCGGACACGTGTTGGTGGCCGCGTGACCGGCGCCGCGCGACACCCGCACGTGCGCCCCGCGCCGACACCGGCAGGACAATGCGGTAAGGTCAGCGTCAGCTCGACAACCCTACTCCACTCATAGACAACACTACTTTTCGCGCCGAAACAACTAATCTTATCAATTCGAATTTCGAACAAAGCAAGTTCGATTTATAAATTGTGGCGTGGTGCGATAAGGAAAACGTTTTCAATTTACACCGAATGCCCTTAGCTCTCTTTGCATCAATTGTTTCATTACAATTTCAAATATGAAAAACTTTACTGAAGTAGTTATCTTAATTTGGCCAAACTACTTAAACTAAACCTGATTAAATTAAATGTAAATGTAATGCAAATGAATTCTAAGTTATTTTTAACATTATGAATGTCCGTGATAACCCTAGATAATATATCTTATAACATCCCGTGCGCAAACACGTGTTCTTCTAACGATGCAAAAAACACAATTTACATTATTATGTAATAAACAAAAAAAGACTATAAAATATAAAGAGATTGCTGTTTTGTAACGCTACGAAATATGCTCTATATAAATAAACCGTTATCATTGTTTGTTAAATAGTAAGAACTTTGTACAGTGACTCAGAGTGACACTTCGATGTGTTACGAAACTCTTGATAACATAATTATGTGAAATTCTTTAATGGTTACTTATCATTTTTATTATGTTTGGTACTTCTTTGTTCTCTTTAAATGACACAACATTAAAAAACACTAATTGGAGCACAGTTTAATTTTCAATTGCAAGCCTAATTTTAGTATAATTGACAAGAAAGCGCAGTGCACAATATTCATAAAAAGTTTAATCATGTTTGTTATATAAAATGGCTATAAACGGTTAGCAAAACGTTTTATAAATAGATTAGGATTCACGTGAACCCGACGCCCACGTGTGGTGTAGCGTGGGATTACGTGACCTATTCAACTCAACCTTCCAACGTGACGGATACAAAGCCTGTCGCAATCTTTTTTTGCCGAACAAAATTAACTTTTGGGCAATTTAAATTTTCGCTTGGCCTTTAATAACTCCGATATTTATAGACTATAGTGAGTATTTCCGATAGACTAAAGTATCATGCCATACTTAATTACCTTAGCAGTTAGCACACAAATCAATTAGTGACAATTAAAATATACAAGCAATATTTACACAAGAGAGCCTTGAATCGCCCACAAAACGATGACGAAACACTAATAGCTGTTTCATAACAGTATTACGAGTTTAGACACCGATGAGCAAGTTTTGAACCGTTTCGGCGCTTGTACCGTACATTCCCGGTTTTCGGTTAGCGGTACTATCGCGAGAAAGTGCACGATTAGTAACTGTCGATCGATTGTTGATTGTACAAATCGTTGGCAACCACGGCTGTGTAGATTTATTCTTTTAGTTAATTCGAAAAAAGAATAGATTAAATTCGAAAAATACTGGCACCAAACAATTACTTTAAAAATAAAAATAATACCAATGTATGCTCTGCTAAGCGTGACCTGGCTGACTGCGTAGTTACCTTTGTGCTTAGCAACATATTGTAAAAAAGTTGCCACACTGGACTTATTATCAATTACCTACTGTAGCTCACTAAACCGGTGTTTAACTGTCTGTGCTCTACCAAGCGTTACCTCTAACGGACGGGAACTTTTTGCTTTTCTTTCACCGATCGAACTTGTAACGCTATTCACAAAAAATATGTCTCACTGTAATCTGCAAACAGCTAAACAAGATGGCGGCTACAAACTTTTTCATTAGGCAAAGGACAATCCGCTATGGAGCCAATTAGCTTTGTTTGAATTGCTTCATACATTTCAACATATTTTTTCCTCTTGTTCAATGAACAGCTAATGCAAAGTGGGCGTCGATTCGGAATGTCCAATAAAAACTGTTTGAATAGTTATATCTAACTGTACTATATAATATCGGAGTAACGGTTACGGCATTATTAAAAATCAACGAACTGCTGCGAAAGGCCTCCGTAATGCGATTGTGTATTTTACTTTATATAGCGAAATACTGTTATGTGATGTATGGTCATGGTCGTGATAATAAACTAGATTATTTTCGTATTGTAATATCTAAAATATAAGCGGGACATTTTCACCAACAATGGCTGCCAATTAAAGTTGGTGTGATTATTTGTTGAACAGTTAGCCGGCGCGTAACGGGTGCGCCCGCGCATCTGGGGCGACCCACTGACACCGATGATGTCGTGTCGTGCCGCGTGAAACGGAACGTACCAATAACACCAGCCGCTCTTTAGCGCTATTACCTTCCGACCGTTATCGAAAAAGTTTCACCACTGCACCAAAATTTTTAAATTATTTTTCTAACACATTTAAATAAATAAATAAATAGCCAAAATAAAAAATAGGAAGTTGTTATGTAAAGCGTATTGCGTTGAGATCTGTTTTAAAACATTAAATTCTTTACAGCCGTCCTAATGATCTTTTTCGAATTTCATGTGATTTAAATTGTGTATAATCTTGTATAATTCGACCGGGCACGTGTATACTGCCGCGACATAGTTACAAATGCATGTAAATGCTTTTTTGAATAGCATAATATGAAATTTAGAAAGAACTCTCACGTTGCTTACGTGCGCACCACGTGTAATGGAACGTGATTGCTTGATTCCTTTTGCTATGCGCTAGCCAGTGCTGTGCACCTTGTTTTAGATTTTTTCAAAAAAAGAACACTCAATTTCAGAACCACACAATGGGTTTATTGATGATTCTTCTATTGTTTTTCTTGGATAGGTCATAAACTTGATAACAATGCATTTTGGTGTAACTTTTTTATACATCCTGTCGTTAACTTGTGCATAATCATGGGCGAATGCATTCTCAGTTTAAAAATATTTGACATTGCATTACCTTCTACAGTACATTATATCAGTATAATAAAATATTTATTACAATCGATAACGCCTAAGGTTAATGACATATTAATCAATCGATATATCGTAACAGCAAATATCGCTCAGCTCAACACTTTTACTGTTATGTTTCTGCTTTGCCCGCGTTGGGAGCAACGTGATTGGATTGCGAAATTCAAAATATTGTTCTCCGTTTTATGCAAACGTTTTATCGAAAATATTTTTAAATATAGAATAGCTGCGTCAACAATTAATAGTTACCAAAGATCAAACATAAAAATAAATTTAAAACAGACTAGATTGGACTTTGTATTAATAAAAATGCAATTTTTGGATAGCCTCGATTGGTATACAAATATTTTATCATCAACTCAGTTTCTTTTGTGTAATTAACTGCATCATTGGTTCTATTATTAAACATCCTTCAAATATTACCTAAGAATGAGAAAAAACAAGTATTTGCAATACCCAGGAAGTCTGTGTTTAGTAACCGTACAAATCCGGTGTAACCTTTGAATTTGTGTAACAAAGGTTAAGAAACGCTTATTAATGAGTTTGGCTAACATGAAGGGTGTAAAAAGCGGTTGAAATGTGGCAACACGGTTTCGCTAAGGTGATCCACGTGCAAGTTGCACCGCGGGATCTTGCGACACAACTTCTGCAATCGGTTTTGTAAGCGACACTTAGACAACAAGGCTGCACGTTTCCATACTACAACGTTCGTTTCTTTTTGTTACAGAACCACAGTGAAGATTCGTGCGGACCGATCGCCGTCCGCCGAAACATGGTTGCAGAGTTCATCCTGAGTCAGCAGCAGCTGCTGAGCGCGGGCGCGGGCGCTGGCCTGGGCCCCGCCCCGCTCCCAGCGCGCGCGCCACCGCCCCCGCGCGCACGCCTCTCCGTCTCCCCCCACTTCCCCATGGACCAGTCGCCGCCCTCCAACGGCAACCCCGGAGACCCCAACGACTACCCCTCCTTCGACTTCAAGCGCAAAGAATTCTTCGGACAGCGCAAGCAGCGCGAGTTCATCCCCGACAGCAAGAAGGACGACGGCTACTGGGACCGCCGCCGCCGCAACAACGAGGCCGCCAAGCGCTCGCGGGAGAAGCGCCGCTTCAACGACATGGTGCTGGAGCAGCGCGTCGTCGAGCTGTCCAAGGAGAACCACGTGCTCAAGGCGCAACTCGACGCCATAAAGGAAAAATACGGAATATGCGGCGAAAACTTGATAAGCATAGACCAGGTTCTCGCTACCCTGCCGACTTGCGACCAGGTGCTCTGCGTCACCAAGAGGAGTAAACTATCCGGAAGCGCACTGTTCCCGCCCGCGCCGCCCCCGCCGCCGCCCGCACCCCCGGCGTCGCCCCCGTCCCCGCCGCCGCAGCGCGCCCCGGAGCCCTACCAGGAGAGGCTGCCCGTACCGGAGGCCTACTACCCGCACCCACACCCCGCGCACTACGAGCCGCCCGGCTCCGTACTCAACCTGTCCAGGTCTCGCCGCGCGCCCTCCCCCTACGAGCTGTCCTCGCTCTCCGGCTCCGGAGACGAAACGGCCGAGCAATACGCGCCCGAGAACAATTGCTTGCCCCTCAAACTGCGCCACAAATCTCATCTGGGCGACAAGGACGTCGCCAGCGCCCTTCTCTCCCTGCAGCACATAAAGCAGGAGCCCGGACCGCGGTCGTCGCCCTCGTGGGACGGTGAAGGCTCGAGTGACGAACGCGACTCCGGCATCTCGCTGGGTGCGGAGTACCGACCGCAGCCCGACCGCCTACCCGAGGAGGAGGAGGCGCACCTCAAGGTGGAGCTGGCGCGGCTGGCCACCGAGGTGGCGACACTCAAGAACATGATGAACCAGAACAAGGCGCGCGGCCACGAGCACTGAGCGCCGCGCCGCGCCCTGAGAGCCCGCCCCGCGGTGCGCCTGGTCCGCGCAGCCGCCGTCGCTGCGGCGACGAGCCCATCTTGTTCGTACAAACTGTCTCTACGCCCTCCCGGTAGATGAAGTTACCACGTTGTAATGTAAAGAGATGTTATATGTATGATAATGTGCAGCTGTAAGCGGCTAAGCCGTCTCGCCTAATGTTATCCTTCCTAGTAGATGTATTGTGTCCTGTGGTCGCCGGTGCGGCACGCAGAGCCGCTCGTGCTCGCTTAACAGACTTTTCGAGCAGATAAAACTTGTCTACTCAGTGATAGAATATAAAAAAATGCATTTTTAGTGATGAGCTATGTATGTATATGTAATAAGTATAGAAGTGGATCTGTTTCATCTATTCGAAGACTCGATAGTGAAAAATCAACGGCTAAAGACTATGTTCTCCTAAGTTTTAGTATGTAAGATGTAATTAAGTCCAACTTAGAAGGTTATTTATATTAAGATTGTAAAAAAATAAATGTATATTTCTCAAATCGGAAGCCCGTTAAGTTTCAAACCAAAAAAACGCGTTGGTCCTCTACGTTTGCCGATGTAATCGCGTGTAATGTAAGAAATAGTCCACATACAGCAGTCTACTATTCAGAATAAGATACCAGTGCCTTTGAATACATACCTACCTATATAATAGCTACCTAAATGGATATTTTTGTACACGTATTGACGACTTCATTGATTAGATCTCCCGCTGTGTTCATTGAGATCACGGCGGGGTACAATTTCTCATCCTAAGAAGGCTAGTTGAAAGTATTCCCTGTATCGTAAGTTCCCTAGTATTGTCCAAAGGGCATGTGATAGGACTGAAGGGAGTTAATAACTAAGTATTTATTTATTATTCGGACCGTGAAAGAGGATTTTACAATTTATTATCTTTGTATAAGAAAACACTATACGATATGAATAAATTGTGTACATTACAATTAAATAATGATTTCATTTGAAACCTTTATCCTTTGCAACCTTTCCTTATCCTACACATCTTAGTGAAAAAAACTTATAGGTACCTGTTGCAGAATTATTTGACTGAAAATTTCACGACCTGCCTGCCTAGCAGTACTTTAGAGGCATTGAAATATTCCATGGAAATACCAATTAAAATTACACACACAATATTAAGCATTCCATTCCAAAAGTAATTCTATAAGAGTTAACACACCTCACATTTACATTCAAAATTAATTACAAGGAGTTAAATATTAAAACTAACATAAGCTGTGAAACATAGCTTCGACTTCCAATATTATCCAAAAAGAATGAGATCAGATCAGAAAGTTAAAATAATCTGGCCGCAAAAGCAGTACCATTTTCATAAAGTCACCAACCAACCCCTGATGGTGTAGTACCGTCCAGATAGGATCTACAGACGTATCCAATTGCTTCTAGAATATTCGAAGGATCTAGAAAGAAACCATGTGGAGCAGCATATTGCCATACAAGGTCAGGATATGATAGAAATGCGAATTAATTAACTTTTTCTTTCGAGTCTGTGGTCCGGGCCGAGTATATATAGTACAATATAGCTCCATAAGCCATCATTCATCGATGCTAAAATGCATACCTATCATGGAAAAATAATATTTTAATGGAATGCTAAAGAAGTAGAATCCGTCTTTTTACCGTTGCTGTAGACGCTATGAAAATTCTTTGTTGAAGAAAAAGTTGGCTAATATACAGCCTGTTTTAATGACATAGCAAATCCATTGACACGTCATTCATCGAAATTTATTGAGTGGTTTAAATTTTAGGCACTAGAAAAACTGACAGGCTTATTCATAGATAATTTTAAAACTTATTTTAGGTATCGAATGTTCCGTCTTCGTTGCTCAAACTGAATGCAAGAGTAATTCGAAAGGGACAAACTCCCTCTACTCCTGAATTCAGTAAAAACAAGTAAAAGTAACTCAATCAATCAAGTATTTTACTGGTGGTAGGTCTCTCATATGTGAGAGGCCATCTGGGTGGGTACCACCGCAGTGTCTATTTCTCCCGTCAAACAGCAGTGTAAATGCACTGTTGTTTCGGGTTGAAAGGCATTGTAGCCAGAGTAACTACTGGACATATTGAGACTTAACATCTTATGTCTCAGGATGGCGAGCGCAGTGGAATGCCAGGCAATTTTTGTAATTCAAGGTGTTGTTTGGCTACTGTTCATGAGCGGTCGTATCGCTTACCATCAGGTGAACGGCATGTTCGTCTCGCCGTTAATAGCAAATAAAAAAATAAAAAAAACAAATCTCATTCTCCCTTGGCTAAAGGATACAGCGCTGTAAAAAGAGCATGAGAAATTCCTAAATACTAAGAGATACAGACTTTTAAATGTATTACCTTTTTTGGTCCTTTAAAATGAGAAGAAAATGGATGACACCAACGGGTTTTACACATATCTCACAGATGAAACAGCGCGTGCAAAATACCCGATTACTAATAGTTAGTAGTTACATAAACTTTTAAACCCAGGTACAAACAGGAAAGTGGCATTATTTATGGGATTATAAATAACAGGAAAGTATAGGGAAAGTACGAAAGCCAGGATGATTTACCTCAAAAAAAAAATTGTAAAGGGATGGAAGGAATTTCCATGCCACTCATGGGCTTCTGAAATGGCTTTTCTCGAAATTTACTCTCGACACCCACACTTATTGCAAGTGTAGTACACCGGGATAAACAACAATTTTTTAAACTATTTTTGTTCGTTCCTTAAATAACGTTTCTAAATTTAAATAGGTGTTGGATTTTACGTAAATAATAAATAAATTCGTGTCAAAATGGTTATATCTGTACATAAGCATAGTTTTTAAGAATTCGTGATTTCTGGATCTTACGTCTTTATTCTATGAACGATCCTGATTCCAAAGTTAAATATTTTTCACATGACAGCCTCAGTGGTACATTTGGTTCAAGGCGGGCTATGAAACGAAAGGCCGCGGGTTCGATCCCCGCACCGAGACAAATATTTGTGCGATCCGCTGGATTTGTTTCAGGTCTAGTGTTTGTGAAATCAAAAAGTCTCTCGTAGTTCCTAATACCCACGCCACAGGATTCGATCTTAGTGCGGGGTATGTTGGGTGTTATTTATTTATTATTTTATAATTTTGAGGTCCATAAAGTATACCACGATTTGACTCCAAATTCCGAGGCTCGGTTCATCTTTTAGTAACTGTCAATTTCAGATATAGCCCACAAACACATCACGTCAAGTCCTGTCTGCCACGATGAATAAATCTGTATCAGCCCATATACGTCCCACTGTAGGGCACGGACCTACTCTACAATCGGAGAGTACGATTGAGAGTGGTTAGGCCATATAGTCCACCACGCTGGCCTAGTGCGGGTTGGCGGACACGATGAATAAAAGCACTAAAATAATACAAGATCTTAAGTTCGAAAAATCAATTCTATAATTTTGACTTTAAACCTTAAGCATTTTTTGTAAGAATGACGATATGATTGCTGGTCTGATCAACATCACGCCTGCCCATAAACTAGAGCAAAGCTACTCAAGACATATTACTAAGACCTGCATGGACACTGCGCTCGTCACTTCTAGATATTAGGTGTTAAAACTCTTAATGCCCAATAGTCAGTTATACTGGTGGTGGGTAGGTACCACCGCAATGTCTATTTCTTCCGCTTGTTGCTTGGTTTTTCTACTGTTCATAAGCGGTTGTATACCATATGCGCAGGTCGCTTACCATAAGGCGAATGGCAAGATCGTCTCGCCATTCATCGCAATAAAAAAATAGTCTATTCTTCAAACCAGAACATTTACAAACAAAATTGACAATATTGTTTGATTGAGTAGGCCAAACACAGTTACATACCCAGACAGTTTCTTGCTATCAAGAAACTACCATTAAGAGAATCTTTACAATCTCGACCTCACAGTAGAAAAAGATAATCTCAATGCCTTGTATCGAGGTTGTTAGAAAATATGTAGAATGGATCTCTAACATACACTAGCCCAGAAGCAAAGAATCGATCACGCAAATATTCTGAGGTGGACATCGAAGGAAAATTTACTTTTTGAAGCCGGTTTCTTACCTCGAAAACTTTATATATCTTTATATGTCCATGATATAGTCTAGATAGACTACAGATTAGGTACCAATTTCCCAAAGCGTAGTCGTTGAAAGTGTACAAGAGTGTCATGAAGCAATTCTCTCTTTCTCTATTATACCGTTTTGTGCCTCTTTTTCTTCATTTACTTGGCGTTATCCCGGCAGGATCCTTCAGGCTGAGTCTTCTTCATTTTGCAGGTCTACGGCTTCCTCAATAGCAAGGCTATTGACTCATATCTCCCTTGACGACATCTATTCATTTTGTGCTTATTTACTTATATTCGTCGTGAGATGATTACTTCTCAACAGACACTGTTATGCTGGACGTAGGTGTACACAAGAAAAATTGGGAGCACGAATTAAAGCACATTTTAAGACCTGATAATGTAATAGTAAAAGCGTGTTAATGTAAATCACTTATTTTTTTATGATAAGCGTATGTGGGCCAAGGATAGGAACACTTGGCGAATAGTAACACTCTTTGACGAGAGTCGGTGCAGTTCTTTTTGTACTCGCCTAAAATTGGCAGTGACGTCACAACCGCGATCCTTTTCGTTTTAAAATAATAATGTCTAGAATGTGAAGACCCAGTTTTAAATAATAATTTTAGGCGTCTTTGTAAAATTGCGCAAGGTATGCGTGACTAGTGCGGGTTGGCGAACTTTGCATACTTTTAAAAGTCCTGTGTTGATCTTTCAAAATGCAAGTTTCCGCATCATTTTTCGCAAATAAGCAAACGATAATAAATCATAATACACCCGTAAATTTTAAAAGAAGTACATCCAATTTGATTTTTTACTAATATTACACGATTATTGCATCACAATTAAACACTAATCTCTTTTCATTACAAATAATAAGGGATTTTCCAATACGCCAAATCCTATCATTCCTTATAACTTTCTTAATAGTGATTTTAAGGACATACTTGAATTATTTGGAAGAACAACACTGTAAGACTGTTACTTAGAACTATTATTTTTTCCTTAAAGAACTCCATATTCTTCAAAATTACCAAAACTAAAACAACATTAACTGTTAAAACTGCTTGTTAACCCGTGTGACGGTATCTAAAATCGCTTCGTGCATCTGGGCCGCACCGCTACTCGAAATTATAGGAAACACGGTCAATTGTACCGACTGTATTGTAACCCTTAAATAAATGAAAGCCTGTGTGATTTGCTGTCAATACAACGTGCAATACAATGAAAATAAAATTAAGTATTATATTCATTTTACCTGTGAGTTATGCGCGTAGAATGCCACCCTAGAAGTATCTCTATAACGAGGCATATCTTTCTTAAAAAGATGTGGACTGTCTTTTATAGAATTCTTTCAAAGACGTTGTTACTTTTATTACAAAAATAATTTTCCTTGTTGAGAATATTGGATTTCTCGCATTTTATTAGTACTGCATATCACCAGGCTTCATTGTGGGCAGGTTCCAAGTTCCAATTACTCATAGATGACGATTCATCATTGATGAATAAGCATATTTGAAAAAACCTGATGGTCGAGGGTTATTACCCCTCTCTCCCCTCTCTAAGGGTAAAGGGCGCGGGGACATCTAGGCGCCAACATTGGGACACATGATATAGATAGGTGATGTAGGTCGCATGTTATTTTAATGTTTTGTTCGAACAATACGATTGTTACGAATGTGATGTTACCAATGATTCACATCCGCTGTACAATGATTTATTATTTGCGACGCGGACGAAAATAAGCAATACAACGTAATTCATGCCATCCTAAAACTGTCCAGTGACATACACAAGCTGTTGATCGAGAGGTGAGAAGTCCAGAGCCTTGATGGGGTAATTTACTTTAAAGTATCCAATTTGAAAAAGGTAATTCACTCGTGATTTGACGTCAAGGAGAAAGCTAGCTGGATAATCATGCGCTATCTTTTGTATCAATTCAACATTTTTAGCCACAGTAATACGACTGCTGAAACTAGGCCTCCCCAAGGCTTTTCAAAGCGCCCGGCCCTATTGGAACTGATACAAAAAAGGCCTATGCAAGAATATTTTTGTGGCAATATTATAAGAGTAAAAGTATATAAAGCAGAGAATCAATAATAGATGAGTCTTGGACTGTGTTGTGTGTGCATACGCACTCACATCGTAAGCGACCTGATCAAGATTGCAGGAAGTCGTTTCTAATTCTAATTCTAAGTCCTCTCCATTCCTAACCAGAACCACGCGTGCTGGCTTGCGAAGCCATAGCTTGACGGTCCACATCATCCCGGCGCGAACCAAACGTTTCTCGAATTCGTTTTTGTGTCGCACCGTCAGGCTGTGGAATTGTTTGCCGGCGCACGTGTTCCCTCCTTCCTACAATCCTGGGTCCTTCCGCCGCGGTGTGAAGAGGCACCTTAGCAGACCGGCATAATTGTTTCCATTGGCATGGGACTGCCGTCCGATACCAATGGATACTCTGCCTGGGCGGCATTGGCACTTTCCATCAGGTGCAATGCCGCCACTATGCCAGGCCAGTTTAAAAAAAAAAAAAAAAAAGTCGCTAGATGCAGGCCGCTTCCACCAGGTCGATATGGAAACCCTTGTTAGAGACTTTTGTGCAGTAATGGGCTTTCTGTGGCTACTACACACACAGACAATAATCTTACCTCGATACTCGACATTGACCTCGGTGCCGACATTGACCTCGGTGAATGGGCCAATTTCCTTCAGTCAAATTCATCATCGTCAGTCGCCAGATTAAAGAGAGTGCTCTTCTTACAGTATTCGTCCTGGACCCCTGGCACTACGAAGGTCCAAGAGCAGCAGTGATTGCTTACCATCAAGTGAGCCGCATGCTCGTCTGCCTACGATAAAAAGTGCATAAAATATAATAGTATGCATGTTTTTTTCTCGTCGTCTCGAACGTACAATATAAGTAGGTAATATATCTTATATGTATGTCGTAATAGTGAGGTAATAGTGCGTGTATAGGCATGTACGTCAGGTTATTTTAGTCGAGTGACCTGCTTGCAGGTGTCCACGTGTAACGGATTTGTAGTGTTTTGTACTGGATAATAATACTGGAGATTTTTTTATGAGACCGTAATGTCTCGGACATTAATGTGGGGGGTCAGAAAATTTATCACGTTTGTTTGTCTAAATTACTGGAACTAGTAATAGGAGAAAAGCAAATAATAATTGTGTCAATTCTAAACCGTTGGGCTAAAGTTAATCCCTCGCTAATCCGTGTTTATTATTAAGACCGATATTGTTTAAAAGTAAACACTAATATAACTATCCCACGAGTTCGGTGTTCGACAGATATCAGAGCACTATATTTTTATCAATGTTGGTGTGAAACAAGCCTAAGTAAATAAATAATAATAGAAAAATAAACAAAACGTGTGGTCCTCATTACAGAATAAGTAAAAACTAGGACTACATAAATGTCTGATTAAGTTACATTATTGACAAGGGGAGATGTTGTAATTAAAAACTAGAAATATAGGGGAGGGCTCCCCTACGCTATTGTAATATATTTCGCAATTAATATTGGACGTAATAGTTTTCATAAGGTTTCATCGCTTCAACCTTCAACCTTATCACTATTTTAAAAATAAGTACAAAATAAGCAAATAATTTATACCTACTGATGATCTGAAATACTGAAAATCTTATATTATAAAACCTAATTTGAATATTTAATTATTCCATTGATAGAGGGTCTAAAAATTGTGATTACCTAATAAGAATTTATTGATATTTTAGTATACATACAAAAAGCTAATTATTCGAAGATCCAACTGCGCCTTAAAATATTTAATAGCAAAGTCACACAAAGTATTTGTGAACAACAGTATTCTGCTTACATACAGCCCGATAAAACTATCTTATTTTTTTTATAGAAATGTACCTATTTTTTTGCCATGAATAGCGAGACGAGCATGCCGTTCGCCTGATGGTAAGCGACACGACCGCTCATAAACAGTAGCAAAACCACTGCGCTCGCCATCTTGAGATATAAGATGTTAAGTCTCGATAGTAGTTACTCTGGCTACAATGCCCTTCAATCCGAAACACAACAGTGCATTTATCCTGCTGTTTGACGGGAGAAATAGAGATTGCGTTGGTACCCAGATGACCTCTCACATATGAGAGACATACCACCAGTAAAATACCTTATAATACATAAAAACATTTTTCACGCTGCTGTCATTTAAGCGCAAAATCCCGGACATGGGCAGGCAGAAGAAGAACAGGCTACGGCAAGTCTATTAAAACACTATTTCATAACTAAATTGGCACTAGAATGTAACATTTATAAAATAGTTAAAAAAACAGCTTTACACTAAAAAAAAGCCAAACTTACACCATATAGCATTACGGCTCGATATGTAAATTATCCAACTTGATCTTAACAGATCCTCAGAGTCGATTATATCTCGCCATTTTCACAATTATGCCGGCCTGTTCAACAACTGCTTCACGCTCCACTAAGACTCAAGGTTGTAGAAAGAGGGAGCACGTGGGTCGGCAAACTGTTTCACTTTTTACGTAATATTGTCGGCGGGAGCGGCGCAATGGCAACGTGGGCGATAGTCCATAACCTGGCGAAACAAGGGGCGTCGCGCATCGAGTGGTTAAGGACCTTTCATTTTGTTAAATAAAAACACACTAGAGGGTCACACACATTTTGACAGCCTCCGTGCCACAGTTGGTTAGACGCTGGCTGTGAAACGAGATGCTGCGAGTTCGATCCCCGCACGATAAATGTTTGTGTGAACCACAGGTATTTGTTTCGGGTATGGGTGTTTGTGAGACTGAAAAGTCTCTCGTAGTTCCTGAAACCCACAACATAAGATTTAATTCATCTTAATTTGGGGTCAGGACCATATATGTGGCTGTTAGGTGTATTTATTTACATTTATATTTAAGTTTCGAAGACTATTTTTTTTTCAATATGTAATATTGACGTAAACCACGCATGGAGACGATGGGATTTTAGGTGGTAAAGTCCGACTTGCCCTCTTACGGCAGGCATTTAGAAGGATTTTCGCCATGAAAAAACGTCTTACTCCGTCGCTGTCTCTCGGAAGCTAAATAAAACAATACACATTATAATGAAGTGCAAACAGCGAGATGATTTGCGTCATCCACCTTATAAGCGCGAGATCAAACAAGTGTGTAATCATGACAAATTGCCAGTCCCTGTTTACACATTATGCAACAAGTGGCTGGCATTACATTTTATAATTTTCATATGTTTACGACTTACCTTAAAGGCGTTATTAATAAAATCGGTTGAGTGAGGGATTAACTTTAGACCAAGGTTTTAAAATTGACTCATTTTTTTTCAATAGTGAGGTAACTTTATTGTTAAACATGGATGTACTTCGGCTTAACATGACAATCCTGTGATGGCAACACACTGATTTTAAAAGTAAAAAATGAACAAAATAATCGATTCAATACTAAATCCTTGGCCTAAAGTTAATGCCACGCTATTACTTGCTTATTAATAAAACCCTAAAAGAATAAGCAGAGGGAGAATAGAATTCGACCTTATTTTTCTATCACGTCTGTGAAACTCGATAAACCTAGGATTAAGTTAATAACATTAACGGGCAAGTGTGTATTACCTGAATATAATTATGACCTTGGGTTCACATGAATCTTACAAATTTAACATTGTGTTTTTCGTGACAGACATTTCGTCTTTACATCATGTAATGTAGATAACAAAAAAAATGAAACTTTTCAACTAATTCATTAATTTATTGTTTCACATAATAATACATGTTTATATACAATACAGTTTCAAATATAAAGGGTCAGGTCCATGACTCATCGTTTGACTCATAATCTGCAGATGCACCTCAACTGCGTCACTCGTGATAACAGTGCATTCAACTTTACTGATAATGACCGTTTATTTTTCCCCTGTACGAGAAAGTCTATACCTTGCCTATTTAATTCAAAGTGCGATAATACTGTTCCGTGACCAGAGATTATTGTACAGTAAAAAATCTTTAAAAACATCCAGTAACAATAATTGTGATATAGTTTTACGATTACATGTGAAGCGTAAATTTCAAATATTAATATTAAGTACAATAATTTATTTTAATGATTCAGTATTTGTTTTCATACAACAACATTATCCAGCCCAGCCAGATATTATACGTTTTATACCATCAATTTATTTGATTTTTTTAATACTAAACAACATAGTCAACGTTGGACTTATTGGTGTCATATAGGAGGGTACTTTCAGTACGACTACACGAAAAACATAGAGGCACATCGAAATACACGTTAAAAATTAAATATCACATTCAAAAACTTCTAATGATTAAAACAACTTAAAAAAACATAGATTTACCATAATTGTACACATCTGGAGCTTCGTCCTTATATATCACATAAATATACGTACCATTAACCAATTTAGCTTAGCTGTTTGGCATTATTAACACAAAACAAGCAGTCTGTGACACATCCGCACGCGTCGACGGTCGAGTGTCGACTGACGGTTAATGGTCCGTGGCAGCGAGTACACCCTATTGCTATCTCACTCGCACTTGTATACCCGAGTGTGTTTGTTCGGGGGGTGAACGAGACGGCTTCACTCGGCGGCTGCGGTGGGGATGACTTCACCGCAACCAATGTTGTTGGGGGACTGGAGAGTGGGAAGGGGAGCGGTCGCAGCTCGCAGCCTCGCCGAGCTCAGCTCGTTGCTTTGCACCCACAGTTCCAACTGGAATGGGAATAAAATAATATATCAATTCATCAAATACTAGGCGACAAAAAAAACTATCCAGTCTATAAAGGTGTTATCAGGCATCATTAATGTGTTCTGTTTAATGGATCCGTTTCACATAATATGATAAAAAATATCCTAAGTAAAATTATTTTAAAAAATTGGGAAACGCATATTACATTTCTAATAAACGCGTTTGTAAAAAGCGTTGTTGACAGTTTGTGACGTTGTAGAATGTCACCTCTAATAGTTGCGGTCTATGGCTCAATAGTCGATATAAATCATATTGTCTTTGGCAATCAACGACTCCGTTGCGCTGATTGGTTGATTCAATTTCTGACATCTGTCAAACGTGACGTGCGAACTGTCATCGGCGCTCGCATAACCCCTCGACCGTCGATTGACTTTCTGTCAAAAAACTGTCATGTCAGCGAACTGTCTGAAGGGTCGCGGACCGTCGTAAGTCTCCTCGCTCTTCAAGCAAAAAGCAACCTACTGTCATTGAAATAGGGTTTATTTTTATTTAAACAGGGTATTGGTTTATGTGACAGGAATCGCATTGCGGTTCGCGAGTTGCGAAATGTCGTAAGAGTCTCCTCGGCTTCAAGCAAAAAGCAACCTACTATCATTGAAATAGGGTTTATTTTATTTAAATAGGGTATTTGTTTATACACAGGATACCGCATTGCGGTTCGCGACGATTTGCGGCACCTGTCATGTTTTTTGCGCGAACCGCAATGCGGGTCGCCGACGGTCGAGGGGTTAACCCCTCGACCGTCGATTGACTTTCTGTGAAAAAACTGTCATGTCAGCGAACTGTCGGAAGAGTCGCGGGCCGTCGTAAGTCTCCTCGCTCTTTAAGCAAAAAGCAACCTACTGTCATTGAAATAGGGTTTATTTTTATTTAAACAGGGTATTGGTTTATGTGACAGGAATCACATTGCGGTTCGCGAGTTGCGAAATGTCGTAAGAGTCTCCTCGGCTTCAAGCAAAAAGCAACCTACTATCATTGAAATAGGGTTTATTTTATTTAAATAGGGTATTTGTTTATTCACAGGATACCGCATTGCGGTTCGCGACGATTTGCGGCACCTGTCATGTTTTTTGCGCGAACCGCAATGCGGGTCGCCGACGGTTGAGGGGTTAAATACGCGTCTAACGTCGCTCGCGTCCTCTTTTCTATAACCTGAAAGCCGCGTGCTACCCACGCGTCTTTCCGAACCCGCTGGGGTGAGTGTTCTATTTGCTAACCGCTTAATTGCTTGTTTGTCAGTGTATTATGTCTGCCGGGCTTGTGAGCTATCACGAGTCGGTGGCACGGAATGCAAGCCTAGTTTGCATTCCGATTTCTTGGACGCTGATTCCAGGTTCTTCTTGGCGTTCTTCATTTTTCGCCTACTTCGCTTCTTTACCCGCACGGCACGGAGTGCTGACTCCGTGCGCTTACTTCGCTGCCCGCTGTTGCTCCGCACCGCTTCCAGCCCGACTGCAACTGAGCCTGCGCCGCGCCGCTGACCTGCGCACCGTGTCCGGCCACGTGGCAGAAGACTTCGCCGGCGAGCTGTCGCGACACGTGCCGAAGATCCAGATCAGTGTCCAGTGAAGGCCAGTGACTCCCGTTGCATACCACCAGCAACAGTGCCGGGTGTAAACAGTGATGCGAATTTATTAAAGCCCGAACCACGTAATTACCCTGAGTAGTCATTTTTCTAACCTACCCCTACCTGCGGGCGGCCTAACCCGCCGCAAGTTGTTGTCAAAAATTAAAACTGGTTGATTGTAGAGTAATAATAATACTAAAATGTGTTTTATAACTAACGAAAATTATGTAATCCTTAATAAAATTTTTTTTGTTTCTTTAGTAATACTAAAATTAAGATACCCAAATGCGCTACAGGGTTTTTTTTTTTTGGTATACTGTATGTTACAGATTCCACCCTGAACCTGAACCTGAATCTGATGTCGTGAGAAATTAGAAATTATGAGAGGCTATTTTACAAGTCACAACACCCATGCCCGAAACCGGAATTTATCTCGGTCCAGAGATCGAAGGGCAGGAATGGTGGGTTTTTCACTAATATGAGCGGTGTATTCAAGTGACTTTGATTATCCTAGCCTAGGAAATACCACACACTAGTCACATCTTAAGAATAATAGAACACTTCTAGAAAACCACGAATACAACTAAATATTATCCCATATTACACCATGGAAAACCACAATACGCCCTCGTTTGTGTAATTGCCATATTATTAAAATTTAAACACACATTTTCCTTTAGTTTATCATTTATTTACTTACAATTAAGCATTATCGGTCATAGGTTTACAAATTCCGGGAAAACGGGAAAATAACCTTACACGTGCCATGTTTACCTTCCGTGAAACAAAGCTGGTATTTATTTTTATTAATTTTATTTTTATTTCATGGAATGACGAGACGAGCATGTCGTTCGCCTGATGGTAAGCGTTACGACCGCTCATGAATAGTAGTAAAACCAAACAGCACTTTGAATTACAAAGCAATGCTTGGCATTCCACTGCGCTCGCCATCCTGACACATAAGATGTTAAGTCTCAATATTTCCAGTACTTACTCTTTAGGTTGTAGCCAGCCTGGCCCAACGGTTAGGATGGGTAGGACATGTGACTCGAATGCGTCCTAACCGTTGGGCTTCGCTTGGGTACAAATTTGAGTGGTATTAAATAGTTTTAAACATGTTTCTTTTTCGAAATAATTCACTCTCAATCATATTCTCGATTGTAGAGTAGGCCCGTGCCCTGCAGTGGGACGTATTTGGGCTGATACAGATACAAAAATAATTCGTGCATGTTTTTTTTTTTTTTTTATTGCGATGAATAGCGAGACGAGCATGCCGTTCGCCTGATGGTAAGCGATACGACCGCTCATAAACAGTAGCAAAACCAAATAACACCTTGAATTGCAAAACAATGCTTGGCATTCCACTGCGCTCACCATCCTGAGACATAAGATGTTAAGTCTCAATATGTCCAGTAGTTACTCTGGCTACAATGCCCTTCAATCCGAAACACAACAGTGCATTTACACTGCTGTTTGACGGGAGAAATAGACACTGCGGTGGTACCCACCCAGATGGCCTCTCACATATGAGAGACCTACCACCAGTACAACTTGTCAAATGTCAGGCAATAGAAGAGCAGAAAAAGGTGGCCCGGCACCAGCATTTTTATATACTTTATTGACGGACCAGCGCTCCCTCTTTATTATAGATATGCGATATCGCTTGGTGGGACGGAATATGCAAGGCAAAACGTGGGTATCCTGGCAAATATGCCTACCTCTTCTGGGAAAAAGGCGTGAGTTTATGTATGTGTGTATGTGTCTAAGGTATGTATATGTGATGTAAGGCGGGTACCTCGGGCGGCATCTTGCCGGGCGGCGAGCGGCACGCCCCCGCGCAGTGCAGCTGCAGCAGCAGCTCGGCGATGGCGGCGGCGGAGGTGTCGATCACGCGCTGCCGACACACCGCCACCGCGTGCACGAACCCGCCGGGGCCCACGAACTCGTGCTCCATGAACACTGTCTTGTCGTCCCAGTAGATCGCCTGCGATGTGACAATTGACAGGTGATGTATTTATGTATGTAGCGATGAATGTCACAGATTCTCCAAAATAATTATTAGGACATTTAAAAATTACGAATTAGATTTTTACAACAGATGTAGTAAAAGTCAAGTAGTATGAGAAAACTAAATATACATCATACATACTTAAAGAAAAATGCCCATTTTACAACAAAAACCATATAAAAAATGACAAACCAAAAAAATGTTATAATGAATTTTAAACAGTATCGGTATCGGAATCAAAGGTATATTTTACCGATATTATGAATAAGCATTCTCATTTGAATATTGGAACGGTAGCCAGTTCCTGAGGACATTTATGTACCATGTCTTTATCACAACGGCAGCATGTACCAAATAAGTGAAGATTTTATTTTATTTTATTACAACTTAGAAAAGCCTTCTTTTAACAGTGGACAACGCGGCAATAGTCCCAGTAAAAATATTATCCGCCATCATCATCGTCATTTAATGATTTCACTTAACCGACAATTCAGACCCGCACACTTAGTTTCCTACTCTGTCCCCATAGTCCTTACCTTAGAAGTGATGGTAAACCTGGTGAATGGCTTCAAATACCGCCTGTATCTGATAGTAGCAGCACCCTGGACGACAGCGCCGCCTGCCGCCTTGATGTTGGCGTACAGTCCGGTGCGTTCGTAGAAGTCAGCCCGGGCGAAGTCGAGCTCACGGAGATAGCGCGCGTTGTTCATGTGATAGAGGAGCGTGTCTATGTCGTTGAGGAGGCACCACGCTGGAAAGAAGAAAAAATGTATTTTGTTTTATTCCTGTGTTTTATATGGAGGTTAGACTGTATCACTGTACAGTGTACGGTGTTAGGTGTGATCATGTGGGGATAACCAGCAACGCCACTCCCCCTGCTGATTATAATGGTATTACCGCCATTATAATTGAATTATAGTGGAATGCCAAGCATTGCTTTGTAATTCAAGGTGTTGTTTGGTTTTGCTACTGTTCAGGTGAACGGCACGCTCATCTCGCTATTCGTTGTAATAAAAAAACTCACTCTCTCTCTCTCTCACTTCTTGAAGTCCATTGCCGAATATACATAAATTTCCCCGAGGATATCGATCTGTCGAAAGCGGCCTTCATCCAATAATTAAAATTGTAGGGCTTGAATACTCAAATGAGGTAATTAGGTCATTACATTGTGCTAGCGATAGATGATAGATAGTGATAAGAGTTGGTATACGAAATTTATTTGTCTATAATGTAATGCATTCATTCCTTCCTCAACTCATTCCTTCTTCAACACTGCAATACGGTTCATAGCAGTAGAATTATTAAAGCTTCTGAAGACCTTTTAAAAACCATTTGAACAAAGAACATTTAGCTTCTTACTTACATTTGACTTCAGTGGTGTCCAGAATGCAGACCTTCTTCTTGAAGTACCTTGCCTTGGCTACGGTGTACATCATGCGCGCGAAGTAGGCCACGTCGAAGGTGCCGTAGAGGATCAGCGCGCCCGCCACCACGGCCGCGCCCCAGCCCGGGATGCATACCGTCCACATCGCTACCACCTGGAAGAGTCATCAGATTTTTGATGACACTCAAAGTCTGAGTCATAAACCTTTCTTTCTCTCCCTTTCTCTTCAATTAAAAGAAGTCCATTGCTGAGCATTTACTCCCCGCAAGGAGATCCTTGCTGGTTGCAGGCCGCTTGTAAAAGTTTTTAAATAATCCTGCAACAAGCTTAATAGAAACTCACCTCACCTTAGTTCTGGCATAAAGGTAGGCAAACGAAGTTTAATAGTAACGACTTTTTGTGCAATATTAATATATTATATATTATATAAAACTAGGTGTAAGTTATTAATAGTGAGTTGCCATCGGATGCAAGCGCCTAGATGGCTAATACTATAAAAAGCATGGAATCTAAAATTGGTGAGAAACATAAGGCGCAGATGTAATTTATTTTGACATTTAGAACCTGGTTGCATGAATAGTTTAGATGAGATCTATTTTTAACTAGCGAACTAGATTTCACAAAAACTTAAAGCCGATAAACTGTGATGAGATTTAAGCAGCAAAATCGACATAATGCTGGTCATTATCTGGACAGTAGATGTGTAGTAAGAATTATGAAAAAATAAATATTTGTTATACTGGCATGATGAAATGACCATAAATCACCTGATTGTAACCGCAGTGAAGTCCTGATAGATCCATATTGAAAAAGCTATCGCCAATCGATTTAATTACTCCAACCTACCCGACCAGACCTAATATACCAGACAAACACGAATTCCGACCCTAGCATGGTTAACACTAATTTTTAGTATGATGGCTTTCTTAACTGATCCGAATCCCCTACCACCAATATTATGGAAAGAACTGTCAAACCACAGAACAGATAGTCGTCGGCTGTTACAAGCAGAGTAAGCCTTTAAAAGTAAATAAATAAATGGAGTGGAAAACAAACAATTTAATACCGGTCCAATATATGTGATAGCATTCCTATTAATGGATATAGTGCCTATTGGTGTCCTTGTGAAGCCAACTCGATAAAATCAAGGGCGCGCTCAATCGATACTCGACATCGTGTAATCGAGTTTGCATATGTGTATTATATTAATGATACTTTGATAAGGAAAGTTAGTTTTTGTAATATATCCTTTGAAGAAATAAAATTGTAACGGGGGCCTGGGCGGTGTCCGTACATAACAGAACTTAAGAGAAAATAAAAGGATTGAGTGGGCGTTATAACAGACAAAGCAAAAACAATATTGTTCTTGTCTGACTACATGTTTGTACCCACAACACTAAAACTGTTGCCATTTTGGCAGTTGCATTTTTAGAGGATTAGTAACACTATGGTACATATTTCATCTTCATAGGCGAAACCTAGAAGCCAAGTCAGCTATACGTATACAAAATCTAGTAACTAGGTCAGTGCAGGCAAATTGAATTTCGTTGGAAATGCAGGGATATGGTATTGGATGAGAGATGGTGAATTATAAAATATATTAAATTCACAATGCATGTAGTATATAAGGATAGGTACCTAATGTTTAAAATCTTCCGTCGCCCCGAAAACGAAAAAGCGCCCACATAAAGCTGTTGATTTGATTTTCTTTCCAATATTACAGTTCTGTTTTTCACAATGAAACATGAATTCGTATAAGAACTATTGAACAAAAAAATGAACGATTCAGTTAGGGAATGAATTAAATCCCTCTATGTGACATAAATATGAAATGCTTCTGTCTTCTTACTATTAACATAGAAGCTTATTCTATCAGTGTTTGTGATATTGGATAAGCAAAAGCTAGAGTGATGTTGAAGCATAAAGCCTTCTTTCATTCTAACATATCTTATAAATCATTGTGCAGAATTAAGATAAATACATTTCAAAATGGCGCACCTCGGTTTGAACCATCATTGGTTTGGTTTATTTGCAATATGTAGTCAGAACAGCCAACTTAATTCGCAGCCTCTTACAATAAGGCGTTTTGTCTCGAATTTCTGGGAAGGAGATTGAAGTCTTTTATTTTAGCTGAGAAACATTAGCAATAGATTGTATATTCGCCCCATTGGCTTAGTATGTATGGCTGTGAACCGTGAGGTCCTGGATTTGAGTCCCAGAAAAACAAATTCACCTAAGAGTGAAATTTCAGTTTGAAAATATCATGAGTGATGATGACTGATCTTTATGCCCCTTTCTCCTTGTCCCCTATCAAATTTATGGCAGCTCGACGGAATCTATTTTCCGTACATATAAGGTAAAATAGAAGTGAGTTTACATAAACGTGGAAGACAATTTGTTGCTTAATTGGGATGACGAATATCCACATTTTAATCAAGGATAAATGCTCGTTTCTTACCAGTTACTATAAACAACATTGTTAAAGGTTTTCAAAGGTTACTATTGTAAAACTGGGTAATTATGTTTAGTGTCTGATATACCCAAGTAATGCACGGAAAAACTTAACTATTTGAAAAAAAATTGAATGTATTTTATTTATTAAACAGAAGTAAAGGAATATTCTTCCACGATGGACGAAAACCTTTTAGAATACTTCTTATTTTCAGTTACATAACTATGGTTTTGATACGTTAAAGCTGACGAAATTATTGATAGATTTTTTTCAGACATGCTGATATATTTTTAGTTCCTTAAAGGTTAGTGACGCCTGATAATAAACTCATAGCAATATTAACATTGAAATTACGTGTCTTGCAGGTTTTTCGTTTGATACGTATCGAAAATAGATAAAGATTATAAATACGATGATTTCATTATTATCATACAGTTAAGACGTACTATTTGTTGTAGTATATAGTTTCACGGTATTATTATTTGATTAATATAAGTAGGCAAGACGATAGATTATCAAATACTAAATACAGATACTAAACGAATTATCTCAAGGACAGGGATTTTTAATTATTTATAATGAATTGTTATTGTTTTACTATTATATAAGAAACCGTTTTATTGAGGAAATGAGTGCAAAAGTTATATTATCCCACAAATATTATTAAGTAAGTATAAATTATTTTTTGAATGAATAATCGTTACAGAGTTACCTTCCGCACGGCAGCTAAAATATCTTCAAACACAAAACGCCATATTCCGAGAACTGTTATTATATCATCACAAAACACGTTCGCACGTATGGACACACAACAAAATGAGAATGTAATAAATAAATAGCAATATTTAGCGTATAATTTTCGCTTATAACCTCGGATGTGTCGGATTTTTTCACTTTTAAGTTTTGAATGACAGCGTTGCGCGCGCAACCGGATCGATAGGACGTTCATACGCGGTATTGTTTGCTATTTTTACTGTACTTGTATTTATTTAAATAATTATCATTTTAATGCTACTTTTGGTTATATCTTAGACGCATAAGACTGTAAACTTTGCTAATGAAATAAAATAGTATTTGGCGGTCCCTTACATTAATTATGCTACAGACATCAACGAGTACATACTGAGTAGGCTTTTTTATAAAGGTTTGGGCTGGGAAGTGAATTAAATTATACGTTATTATAACATAAATATTAGGTAGTTAATACCCTTTTTTTATAAAAAATATTCCTATGTAATTTTACAAATCTAAGGTATTAAGTAGATAATAATTATATGCTCTGCATTCTTCAGTAAATATTCTAGCTAATAATGATTTATTAATAAATAAAATATTTATTGGACACGAAATATAACATATGTATCTAATCCTACTATTTAAATATTTCAGAAACTACAATCATGACTACAATTTAGTACAGAAGCAAACATTCAAAAACATACAGCCTAATTAGTGTTTGCATATTACATCAACCGCACAGATCTTGTCATTAAGGCCTGGTTTCCGCAATATGACCTCATTTCGCCATGAATAGGACATCCTGTCCCTTTCCTGTGGGAACTTCACTTCGCCATCCTTTAATTAAGACGGTAAAGATGGCGGCCAAACCAAAGCATGTATAATTATGTTTAGGTAGGGTCGTTATCCAGTAGTGGACATTTCAGAGGAAAAGAACCAATTATTTTATGTTGCTTACCTAGTTTTAAGTCAATAGTGCAGTCTTATTTCCTATATCACATTGCTTTTAATTAAGGCACCTAGTAATAGTAATTTGTGTGAGATTCACAGGTTACTTGCAGGTTACACAAAGGATTTTTGAAAAGTTTTACCGTTTATATAATAAGAAACTTGCATTACATTTATATTACACCATTACACCTGACGGTAAGCGCAAATGCCGTCTGGGCAAAATATCGTATCGTAGCAAAGTATCAGACGGTAGAACCATGCTATTCGATACAATCATTCCGGCCTACTAAGATGCTTCCTCACACTACAGCGGAAGGATCCAGGATTATAGGAAAGAAGGAACACGCGTGACGGTAAACAGTTCCACAGCTTGACGATGCGGCCCACATTTCTTGTAAGTTAAGTCTCTTTATATTTAACTTTTGGAAGAAGTGTGATGCAATCTGTATGGGATAGATATTCGTTGGTGAAATATGTTACTCTCACACCAGTGGACACAATTCAGCAGACACGGGCAGAATAAAGAAATACACCCAACAGTCACATACCTACATAGTCCTAACCCCAACCTAAGACCGATTGGATGTCTCATGATGGCGAGTGGCATGCTCAAGAATTTCTGTGTAATTCATGAATTATGGCGTTGTTTGGTGTTGCTACTGTCCACGAGCGTCGTATCGCTTACCATCAGGCGAATGCCCTGCTAGTCTCACCATTCATTACTATAAAAAAACAAGTCTTGTGTTGTGGGTATCCCAGACTTTTCGGTCCCACAAACACCCAGACCCAAAACAAATATTTGTGGTCTTCACAAACATTGGTCTCGTTTCACAGCCAGCCTCTAACGCTGCGCCACGGAGGTTGTCAAGAATTGGAAACGTTGATACACTTAGGGACCATAGTTATCCTATAACTCTACCATAGTTATCCGGGCGGCTACGAATGTTTTATCACTAGTATAGACCAAACGCAGCACCCAAGCTAGTAATTCACATAAATTTTATCTAGCCGGTCTAGACGACCCATTCCGTATTTTTAACTTTCTACAATCTACAGCAAGGATATACCAACTTTCTAATATTAATCAATCGATTAATCTAGTATTTATTAATAGAAGTTATAAACGCCTTTTTATAACCCCGAAGTATACAATCTCTTGTGCGATTCGACATCAATAACGAACCGTAGCACGTCAACTAGCATCCAACTAGCAGGACCTGTCGAATTGATACATCTCTTTATTATTTGCTCTCAAATATGCCACAGGGGGAGTTCTACTTACATTGGACGTTATTGCCACACGAGACGTCACAAAAAGTCGGTGACCTCGGTTTCTATTTCCTTTTCTTTCTAATACACGGCGAAAAAGCGAGACGGCGACACTTTATGCGATCCGATAAACGCCAAGCGCTAGTGACGTGTCAGACAAGCTAGTGTAAACAGTGCTAGAATCGTGAATGAAATATTTAAAATGAGAGAATTCAAGTACGACGTAATTAATTTGATACAAAGTGTGAGGGACCGACCCTGTTTGTGGGACAAGACATTGGAGAGTTATAAAGATCGTGTGGAAAGGAGGAATGCTTGGGAGGAAATATTTAACATACTAGATGACGGGTACGAAGAAATGTCGCCTGAAGAGAAACGCTTCACGGGTAATGGAAACAAACTTGTGACTGGTGAATGTGAATTATGTGGAGATATACTTTTAAATTTTATTAATTAAAATGAAATATAGGGTTTTGATATTGCGGATATTTGTAGATGAGTAAAAAATAATAGCTTCAGAAACACGAATGAATATCAATATTTTGTTTCCAATCCATACCACTCAAGTATGGATTTATGTTTTCAATATGCGAAACCTAGCAATTATTTAAATGAATTACGTGGTAGTAATCTTTCTTTAATAATAATATACAATTATTTTAGTGCATCTGTTCAGTTACAATTATTTATAAAAACGATACTAAATACGTTGTTTGTCTTAAAAAAATTGTATTTCCATAATCTTTTAACTTTACTCAAATATTTCTTGAGTTAAAAAGTAAACTGATTAGACGAAAATATCTTATTTACATTTCTAATAATGACGCAAGTTTTCTGGGTATCCTATTATATCAAAACTTACAGCTATCTCAGATCTCTAATCGGTAGGCAGAAGCACTGGTGCACCTAAACACTTTGCAGTCCTAATACCGCCCTACGACTTGTGACCACTTTTATAATGAATTTAATGACCTGGGAATCGAACCCAGAACCTCATGACTCACAACCAGTGCTTATGTATGCTGTCAATTACCCTCTTTACTTACAGAATACTAAGTACTTACCACAGAAATACATAGGATTTTAATTTACTGATTTCGTTCATCCCTTTCTAGGTGAACACGTGCTAAACAAATGGACAAACGTACGAGACACATTCATAAAAACGCTCAAAACAAAAATGGGAAGGCCGAAAAGAAAATACATACTTTACGACCACCTTCAGTTCCTCACAAAAATAGTACCAAAAGAAGAGCGTGTTTGCTTCGAAGAAACGGAAGAACCAGTTCCTTTCATACCCCAAGAAAGTCCTGAGAGAATAGTCAAAAAGAGGTCCAAAACTGCAGATGCAAATGTTAGCAACGAACCAGAACCCGTCAAGAAAAAACCAAAAAAACAAGATTTTACTGAAGAAATGGCTGCTAGTACGTCTAGTACTGATGACTATAGTCTTAGACGGAAATCTAGGAAGAAAGAAGACAGTCCTAAACTATTTGATAGTGTAAATGAAGTAGATTTTGTTGAGATGGACGAGACCATGGAACCAAGAGTTATGAATGAGGATGAGGCGTTTTTCGCATCGTTACTACCTACTGTAGTGAAATATGATGAAGATGATAGACTGGAATTTCGCATCGAAGTGCTCTCTGTCATGAAGAGGTTAAAGGATAAAAAGAAATGGGAGGAACAATAAATGTGAAATCTAATTTTATGGACATTTTTAAATTGAATGATTGTAACAGATTGTCTTATTGGATGCTCGAAAATCGTTTGAAAAATCTGAAAAACACATTGTCGTGCATACTCAGTTGAAATTCGATGTCGGTTTATGATGATTTTTAGTATATTAAAACTTGGGATCTCACCGTTTTTATTTACACACACATATTTAAAGATAAATTACAGACTACGCTTTGGAAGACACACACTTTCATACACTCGTACTTATATTTCACTGTACACGTTTAAAAAAGATATAAACATTCAAAAATCTGGTAACACAGGGGCAAATCACACAGTGTAATAAAAAGAAACAACATTTAATAGATAAGTTTTAATGATCATTTTTTCTGTAGCACTTTTAAAAATAATGTTTACATAATCCCAAGAAAACATTCGTCTCTTGATATTTCCAGTTTTAAAAAATAATCACGGAAATCCTAAACATTATTATTAATCTCCCATTATAGCTAATAAATTTAAAAATCTAAGTGAAAAAAATAACAAAAAAGAGGAAACGCGTTTGAAATACTGAATATTCGTCGACAGTAATATCGGAGGTTCAATACTGTCTACAATATTGAGAACAATAACAACATACTTGGGTATTTATAATAAAAGAATCCAAACTTACCACGTACAAATTGCAGAAAAATATCATTTCCAAAAACATAAAAAAAATATCAACAGACACAAGTCTGGATAAAAGTAATTAAACGCGACATTGCAATGTTGGAATTTAAATTTAGTGCCTTTAGTTAGAATATTTTCCCGAAGAATAATTATACATTTCAATATTATATCAAGAGGAGCGGCACAGTCTAATGATCGTATCAACTACTAATACTATCTTAAATTCTACAATTTCACTGAACTATGGGTATAACTTTGACCCGAATGAGTGCACGAAAACATATTAATATTTCCAATTATATTTTTTTCACTATAATCAGAACGTGTCCGCTCACTAAATTCACTAAAGTTTAAACACCGCTTTATTTACAAAATTTCAAAAATCTTCATCGCGAACGTTCAATTTTCAATCAATTTGGTTACCCAAGAGAATTGTTTTTTCTAAGTTTTTTTCGTTTATTTTAATCGAGCTTCCGTATATACATAAGCGGTAGAAATACTGCGCGAAACGATACGTACGGCTTTCAGCCAAATAAAGTCAGCGTAGTCCGTTCATAGGGCTACTCACGACACATAAATATATCGGTACTATAGTGACTAGACGGTCCCCTAAACAAAAAGTGGGGACAAAATTATATTTACACATTTAACACTATAGATATCAAATTCACACTAGCTTAACAAATCGCTACAATTAGTACATATATATTTTTAATAAACACGGCGATTACAATACGCTTTGGAAACGTAAAATCATAGGAGTGTCGCGCCATACAAACATTGGCACCCAAAACTATCGATACTTTTTGTCGATAAACGAAATCTCAAAAATAATTCGAATTCCGACGTTAAAGCTTCCATCGTCTTTTTATAAATCGTTCAATTTGTGCTGTTCATTTGGAAGTTGGCTTAAAAACTAAATCTAAGTGAATATAATACAGTATCCAAAATGAAAGTATAAAATATTGGCTCAGAATGAAAAATGGCAATGCGCTAAAGGAAAAGATATCTGTTTATCGATCAGTCTAGCATCATATGAAGAGCTATATTAAAATTAAATACAACTACCGCTAAGAGACGATTAAACTCACGTTATTGAGTATGGCCATTAATCACTAACGGAAACACTTAACCTACGGATATTACTTACCAAATAACTTTTATACAATTTATATATCGATACAATATGTATATGGGTTATATTACATTAAGGTTAATTTTAACAATTAAGTAAAATTGTTCTTAACTTTTAGCGATAAACAAACTGTTTTGAACTGATCAGTGACATCACAAATTAAACAACAATAAAGCCTAAAAGGACAATCGTTTAAAAAAATAACAAAAATAATCGCCCATCAATACGCTGAACTAAATTATCAATTACAAAAAAATATATACAAAAACAACTGTAACAATATTATCCGTACACCTAATTGAAACCGGAGTAACGAGATCTGGCCTCAGTCTGGCGCCCGGCGAAGTTAGCCACAGCACTGAATCACAAGTGGACAATCACAAAATATTTAATTGGTAGTAAAGTCCATGTTGGGTTTCTTGGGGCGGGGTTTCTTGGGTCGTGGTGGCGCGGGGGAGCCGCTGCAGCAGTGGCAGCCGCGCTTCACCACCCCGCGTACGGAGGCACGCCGCCGCCCCGCACCCCCCGCACCGTCCCCACGCCCCAACAAGCTACGCTCCAACTCCGCGTCCGTGCCCGCGTACAAACGCTTGGGCGGATACGTGCGTAGCGGCGGATGCTCATTTTCAATAGTTCCATCAGCTTTCCCTGTCCTCTCCACGACTTTGATCACGGAATCGAGGCGCAGATTATGCACGCCGACCCCGTTGGAGTCCATAGAGTTGGCCTCGTCGAATGTCGGCGGGCTCTTGCAACACTTGTCGCTGTCGCTGCTGTAGTCGAGGCGCCTGCGACGCTCCGCACGCACGGAGGCCGCGGTGGCGTCCCAGAACAATTCTGTGTGTCGCTCAGGAGACGATCTATCGTCTTCAACGTCCGTAGCAACGGACCCGAGCGCAATATCTCTGGCATTTTCTTCTGCGATCAACTTGGCGTCATCGACCGCGTTCATAACGTCCGGTTCGTCTATCACGTATCTCCCGTCTTTGGGTCTCTTGTCATCGTCATAGCACACCCTCCTTATGACTTGAGTAGCGTTGCCTGTCGAGTGCACGATAGCCGAGGTCGCGTTGGAGATGCGTATCTGCCTGGTCTCGGCGAGCAAGTTGTCGAATCTGGAGGAGAGTCCGTCGTCCTTAACGAGTACTGAGGGTATGTTGACGTTATTATTGTGTCCGCCGGGCAGGGAGTCGATCATATTCTCAATATCGGCGTACTTGACGATGTTGGTCGCGGGCGCGGGCTCGGCGGTGGCCTGCGAGATGACGGTGGTCTGCGGCGCCGTCACGAGCACGGTGCCGGGCGCTCGGTTCGCGTGGAATATCGTCGATGTTATGTGCCGCCCTTTCAGACCAGTTATTGTGAAAGGTTGTTGCACCTGGAAATTGACAAGACAATTTCTACTGTGTAGCTCGGAGTATACGAACTAAAAGTTTAACTGATGAATGTTGAAAGCGTCTGTTTGGACCTCACCTCTCCATCCTCAGTAGGTTCGCTATGGAAGGTAGTATTAGGGTGCGACCTGGCGAACTCTTCCTGGTCGAGGGCTATAGTGGCCGTACCGTCCTCACTAACGGTCACTATGCCCACATCTTCCAGGCCGATGTTGAGATCTTCGCGTTCGCTCAAGTCACCGCGGGGTATAAGGTGGTCGGTCGCTATCTGGTCGTCAATGTCGGGTTGAGGTACGCAGGTCACTGTTGATTGAGCTGGAATATATTTAAGTTGACATTTATTTTATGTTAAAGGACTGTGTTGGTAATTTTTCGCACTATACCGCGTAGATGTCATGTGAACTCGGAAGCTTGTTCAATGTCTTGATGGTCACTAATCTTGGTGGTAGGCAGGAAATCAGTCGCTTATAACTCCTGTTGGTAATGACGATTTGCTGACTAGAAAAGGTTTATAATTGGGACAGAATGAATTGATTGTTGTATTGTCAGATAATATTAGCACTATTCTAATATCCAGAATTTACAATATAGTAGTGGCTATCATTATGTATTTTATGTTGCATATAAGGATAATATTTGCGGCGTACAGAATGAATTGTGGCCCTTATAAAATCATAGTATCAGCGTGTCGCCAGACGCCGCAGTTACAACACTGTACTTAGTAAGCCTTTTTCCTTTTGTCGACCATAGTAGCCGTATAAGCGTTGCATTTAGACTCTTCGTATCCTGCAACGGCAAACATGACTTGTGGCGCGTAAGCGACTGCTGCGGGATTCGCAACACACATACGTTTACAAAGAAGTCGTTCAGTGCGTGTTATGGCACCTGAGATCTATATCAACCCATATACGTCACACTGCAGGGCACGGGCCTCCTCTAAAATCGAGAATATGATTGAGAGGGTTTAGGCCATATAGTCCTCCACGTTGGTATTGTGCGGGTTGAAGGACTTTAAACACCATAGAAATTCTTGCAAGTCGCCATAGTATGCAGTTTTCCTTCATCGTTATAGTGCGTGGTGATTGACAAGCAATACACATTTGACTGAAATTTCAGAGGTGTGCCCAGGGATTTGTACCCTCGGCATCCGTAAAGATGTTGGCAGCCATATCTGGTCCGTTACCAACAGACCACCTTCTGATTTACAAAATTTATCAAATACCTAGTGTTTAAATTTTAGTACGGAATGGGCAGCTTAGCCTTTTGTCATGTTAGCACCATAAGCTACATTAACCATAGGCTCTACTTATTGCAACTAATATCTTAATGGCGCGAGATTATAGAATGTATGATGCTAATCTGTGAAGGTCTCGTCACTTACGGGTATGTGAATGCGTCCCCTGTTCCTGAGCATGATCGTGAGCCGGCGACGCCGTGAACAACAATTCCGCCTCAGGGAATAATTCCGAAGCCGACGGCGAATCCACGCCCAAATCTTCGCACTCTTCAGATAAAGATTTCTGAAATAGAGAAACATATCGTCGGCTCAAATTGAAAAGGTGCTAAGTTCGACTAGTCCACTTCATAATAAATGAAAATAAATTAACAAAATTTCAACATAAAGTAATGGAAAAATAATTACAATAATAGATCTGATTCTACTTTTAACGGAACCCAAATGTGTAAGTTGTTTATTGGACTTCGCGTCTTTGCACTTTAAGCCGACGATACAGTGAAATTATAGTTTATGGTGGCTGTTACAATAACTAGGATAGCGCCGAGACACATTCATCATCATTATGCTGATTGATCATCTTCAGTCATAAAAAGTGCTGCAGAAGAACCTTCAATCGAAAGAATTCGACAGCAACTTAAATTCAAAGATTTTCTGCTGGTTATTTAACCATTTTTTTCGAAGACTTATTGATCATATGTACGAGACTTTTGTATTCGTACAAGTACGATCATTTTGAGCTGTAGCGTTCGTGTGTTTCTGTGTTATATAGACTCATATCACATATCGTGTGGCAATATTTCTAAGACTGCTAGGTTCATAATAACATAAGCTTATAGCGGGTTCTCCTAAACATAAACTTTCCAATCTAAAAGCTCAGAACTCAACACAATGTTCTTTCACCCAGGTTCAAATCCATCAGAAATGGTATGATGTGTTACTGATAGATGCATTTAATTGTAACAAGTGTAACTGTCATGATTCCATTGTCCATTTTCCTTTTCATAAAAGAGAGTGAAAGACACAGCGCAGTGTAATGTCGTGTATAAATTAAAACAAAAAACCTCACTCGGACTGCACGACCTGAGGATCGAACCCAGGACGCCACTGGACCCGAGTGGCGAACATAAAAAAAATTAATATGTACCTGTAATCTCAATTCGTGTTCCAAAATTGCATATTTGTGCCTTAACGCCGCCGCAGAAACGTGAGTCAATCGGTGTTGGCGTTGCGTCCCTTCTCGCTTGTGCACAACCTATGTTCCAACAATTACCATCAATATAACCACAACATCAAACAACTACACATCACAAATTTAAACGTGGACTTATTACTTTCATAATTTATCATATTTTTTTTAATTTCACATTTAAATTATTTTTTATTATTTTTATAATCAATTTAAAATTCCACAAGCACAAAGCCTTTTTAAATGTTTCTCTAAACAATCTAAAATGAGTTTTTTTTTTCCACCGACAATGACATTGATGATTGCAAAGCTGAAGCCTTCGATATACTCTTATTCAATATAATCCACAATATAATTTAGACAACAATGACCAGACACGTTTTAAACAATGAGATTTTTAAATGGTATACATGCACGGAAATGCGGGTAAAAACAATTGACAGAGATAGTTATCTGTTCAACATGCAAAATTAAAAACATCTCACCAATCTAACTAACGGTTATAAAGAAACGTCCACGTATCGAAACGGATAGTAAACAAAGACTATTTGAAAAATGAAGAGGGGAGCCAAGAATGATAAAACCTGATAACGTCCTGCCTCATGTCGTGTGGTGATATACCGGGATGTATAGAAGCGACATTAGGTACCGCCAAGCGTCTTTGAAAACAAGCAAGCAAGCTGTGTAGGCTTCTTGATATTATTTATTAATGAATTTCTTGATATGGATATTTTTTGTCGCGGTAAATTCGTTTGCAGTAGCTATGTCGCATCTACGTTGTTTTAAATGCGGCACATCGACACCGAACAGAGGGCAGCTTTCAAAATAAACGGAAGGCGTGCAGGTCTACTAAAGAGGCGTACTAAATCGTTCAGGGGCGTCAGCTCTACGATACGATCACCTGGTGGTAGGCCTTATCGTCGCAGTCTGACGTGTCTATATCGTAGCCGCATCGCGGCGAATCGTCCTGTGAATCGACCATGTACGACTTTTTTGAGTCTACGTCGAACATCTTATCAAATATCCTTTGCGCCTCCATATCGGGACTGTATCGATCTGGGATCGGGTCCTGAAGTTGACAAACGTGCGTCACACATGATACTTTCCGCCGGCTCCACGCTCCGGAACTATCCGCTCTTGACAGTAAATTTGGCAACACACATTAGTACAAATATTCAAAACAATCATGTAAGAGCTAATAGTTCCGTTGTAAATGAAAAAAAATATTTAGTAATACTTACGAGCACTGTTCGGTCCATGTTCTCTGTGCGCACAGTTTCTTCGTAGGAATAGTCGTGTGGGTCCATGGGAGCGTGTAAGTTCCACGGCTCCGAGCCCTCGGGACTCGAGCCGCGCTCCGGCTTGACTTCTTGCGAGGCTCGGTCGGTCCAGGGAGAGCTAGTGGCTCGCGTGTCCACCAAGTCGGGCGGCGCTGGCGTGGGCGCGGGGGACGCGGTACTGTCGGGAGGCTGCACCGGCGCGGCGGGCGTGAAGTTGAACGCTTGCAGGTTGTGCAACGCCGCGGCCGGCAAGCGCACGTGGCGAAACCCGGGCCGTGCCAACACAGGCTTCAACCCAGCTGGACCGATCAAGCGTTGTAGTAGTAGCGCATTAGTCGTACCACCCTCTCCAGTCACCGTCAGCAGTTTCGGACCGCGGTTGGTGACTATTGCGATCTGTTGACCGCCTTTAACCAATGGCAAGAGGTAGTTTGTCGGCATAAGCACAGCTGCTGTGGTAGGTTTGCCGGCAGTCCCTCGGGCGACTGTTATCGTCTGGCCGTCGGCAACGATGACGTTTCGTTGCGGTTGTGGCCGCGGCGGTGTCGGTATACACTCATGTTCAAATGTGAGTTTTCTCACCACTTTCCGTGGACTGTCTTGAGGTGAGTGGCTGTCGATACAGCTTTCGTTGCAGTCGCCGAGAGACGTGCCGCAACTACTGTCTTCCGAGCCCATTGTTCGACACGTCTCATCTCCGTGAATAGGGCTCATGTCTCGAGGTCCGTGCCGGCGGGATTTCTTCCGCTTCGAAGACCCAGATGGGGTGGGTAAGTTATTTCTTCGACGCGGCGCCGGTTTATCTTTATCCGGAGAATTTTCAACCTGTTCTTTGTATTCGGCCAATATGTATAGGATCCTTTGAGTGGTCTGTTCATCTTCCAGAGGTTTCTGATTAGACGTTTTAGGCGGTGTTGGGTTTAATTTTAATGTATTCGGAGGGTTCGACGACGCTTTCGGTCTAGATTTAGATTTATGTTTCTTGGGGTGGGGATGTGGTTGGGATTGAGTCTGAGGTTGGGGTTGTGGCTGAGGCTGAGGCGGAGGATCACTTGATCTCGCCTCAGATGTGACGGTATGAGAAGTCGATGCTTGAGATAATGTCGAAGTTGATGATATAGGAGATGTAGATGAGGTACACGACGTAGGTGACGTAGCCGATGTAGACGAAGCAGAGGACGTAGCCGATGTAGTCGGTTCTACAATCCCGGACGAGTCAGGTGACCTCACGTAAGTAGATGTTGTAGGTGTTGTTATAGTTGTTTTTCTACTCACATAACTCATATTCAACGGCTGAGTATTACCGACTGAATATAGCACTTGTTGCGACGTCTCTGTAGTTGTAGACGTAACGTTAACAGAACTGTCGGTCGTGTCCGTTGACGGTGTAGGTATTTGGTTGAAGACACCTGTAGAAGAATTTCCATTGTTTCCATTCGGCTGCACTGTACTTCTTTCTTTAACCTGCTCAAGCACTAAGTCGAATTCACGCAATTGTTCCAGAGTTGATGAACTCATCTGTGACTCAGATGTGGACTGGTTTTCAGTCGGAACTTTATGAGGCCGCGTGTTCTGCGGCTGAGGTAGCCTTATTGTTTGCTGGCCAATTTGCGGCGCGGCTGTAAGAACCAATTGTTGGTACACCTGCTGATTCGCCCCTCCAATCACGTTCCTTTGTATATGAAAAAATGAAGGTCTGATAACTCTTGTTCCTGAGACCATTTGGGGCGCTTTACTCAACATTGGCAACTTTATTCGCATTTGTGTCAGTACTGGCTGCGGCTGAGGCGTGTGATTGTTTTCACCAGACACACCCATGTGAGAATTATTTTCTTGCGATGTTTCTCCATTAGTAGTCGGTTGCGCTTGAGGCACAATCTTTATTATCGACGGCTCTATACCGCTTTGATTAACAAATTTTACTTCGGTCTGTTGTTTCTGACCCGATTCGTCATGCATTTCTGTGCTGGGGACCGTAATTAAATTTATAGTTTGGCCACCCCCAATGTTAACGGGAATTTGTCGGGTGTATATGACGCCGCCATGCATTGTCTGGATATTCATTGGACCGATACTTTCCTTAATCTGTTGAACTATATTAGGTGTGGCTTGGGTAGTCGGTAACGTTGGCTTCCTCATCAAGAGTGGTGGGCTAGGTATTTGGCCCATGTGATCCAAATTCAATGCATTTTCTTGCGATTGACATTCTGGATTTTCACCATCAGTATTAACTTGTTGCAAATGGGTATCACCGTTCATATCATGCTGTTTGTCATCTTGATATATTTGTTTACCAAACGCCTGGTTAAATTTTGGTAAGCTTGTAGATTTTTCAGGGCTCGCGCTCGGCGCATGTTTAGTAGATGCATTTTGTATGAATTTCGCATAGTTTTCTTCATAAACAGACCTTGACTTTATTTCTTGCGCATCTTTATTTGCAGAATGTGTTGGACTCATTTCTTGGTTTTCGGGTTGCTTCGCCGGATTTGTCTGAATCGTAGGCGTTTCAACCGGTTGCAGTCTTAAAACCATGCTTCGTTGATGTGACGCATTTAGCTGTATAGCTTTACCATCTGCCGATTTACAAACAAACTGCACCATTTTTTGTTCACTACCACCTTGAACATTCGCGAGATTAGTTAATAGGTTCACCCGTTTCAACAGTTGACCTGCATTGTTTTTGGGATTTCCAGTATTTACTATATGAAGAAGTTGATTTCCACCTTGCTGCAATCCCGCATCTACTAGTGATAAACCACTGAAAGCATTAGTTTGTGCCGCAGGGGAGACAGTTGATGATGCGTTTGCCGTGGGATTTTTGTTTTGTACAATATGCAATACCGGCGTTGCATTTGACGCGTTTATGACTGACGGTTGGGCATTTTCAACCAATAATTGATTAGTCGTAGCATTCTTCCCTTGAACAATATGTAATACTTGCTGATTATTTTCTGTACCATTTGTTTGATTTAAAGCATTTGGTAGTATCTGCGCTAATGCTTGTTGTAACGTCATTGTATTAATAGGAACTTTTGAATATGCTTCATTAGGTGCGGGATCTTCTTGATTAATTTTTTGTGATAACATACTGTAAGAATCTTCATCTGCTGTAGTTGATATACCTGCTGCATTCATTGCATGGGCTATTTGGTCTACTTTTTCTGGCATTCCATTTTGTTGAACCATCGGAATGTAATCATCAGACTCGTGACTAGCTCGTTCTGTGCCGTTGTACATCATTTCTATATTCTGAGCAACATCTGGCGGGTTCGTATCATGTGTATCAAATGAATAGTCTACAGCGTTATCCATAATTACGTCGTGATGAGGCATTTCACATTCCGTGTGTTCGGACATTTCATGTTGTTCCATTTTTTCGTCAGGGCACTCTTCCATCAATTCAATTTTGACGACGGATTTTATCTCTGTTTCTATAGGTATATGTTCATTTATAACCGGTATATTTGAAGACTCCTGACATTCTATAGGTACTTTATGCTCATGGTGATGGTCATAATCATCGTGTACCATTGGCAGGGTGATATCAGCAGTAGTCAATTCAGTATACTCTGTTTTGATGGTTGTGTGGTGACCATCATGTGGGCTGCTTTCTGCAGAACTTTGGGGAGGACTGGCGTCAGATACTTGGGTCACACGGGGATCACAAGTGACGGGATTTTGCGCCGCTGCACTCACGGGTAACTGGCCCACTTGTACCACTTGAACAGTCGTTTCAAATGGCAGCGGGTCAATAAATTCAGATCTATTTAAACCAAAAGGAAAATCTATCGTATCATTAAAGTCCTTGCACTCTTTTTTGTTTTCACCGTAATAATTTAACAAACTCAATTCATTTGCTGTTTTTTGAAAAAAGTTTTTCACTTGATTCTTTAGTTGAAGCGAAGCGTAATAACGATTTATGCCATTAATTTGATCAGTCTTTGTATTATCTTTACTAATTATATTGTTATGAAGGGAAAAATAATATAAATTATATTCGGACAGTAAAACCGGCTGATTTTGTTTTACGTCCGACAGAGTCGCAGCCGATATTTTAGAAACATCTTCCCCGCCTTCCAAATTTGGTATGACTCTGCCGGACCCCTCACCAAAACCCATATTGAAATTTGAATCCTTAGCTTCATTTGAATTACTGATAATTTGCTCATCTTTGTGTATAAGTTCCTCTGCCAAAGTTTGCGTTTTTGGACGGTCAGGATTTTCAATTTTTTCCAAGTCGAGAAAAAGACGTTGATCTGGATCATTATCTTGCTGATTTTCAGCTGCGATATTATTTGATTTCGGCCAATTTTGTAATAGTTGACCGACGTCTATACATTCTTTATGAAATGGCAAGGAATAAGAAAACTGTACAGAACTACAATAATTAAAAAGTCGCTTATACTCTCGACTGTATGTAGTATCAATTAATTCCGAATTGTGTAATTTTGGATGGTCAATTTCTTTGCTCTTTCTGTACCTTTTTTCTTTAAATTTATAATTTGCTGTTTCCGTTTTTCTCTTAACAATTCTTTTACTTTTTCTTTCAGAAAAATTTGAAGCATATTTTGATTTATACGTATTTTGAGGTTTATTTAAACTAAAAGTCGTGTCGTCAAAATATTCCACTTCGTTTGCAAAACCTGTTTCAGCTGATCTCTCGGTATTTATTTCCTCACTTTGTGAAGTTTCACTGTCTATGTCTAATGTCTTGACAGTTTCATAAGGACTCAATATAGGCGGAGAAATCCCAGTATAATCAGCACAGTCAATGTCCTCGGTTATTTGTTTAGGATTGGATAAAAAAGTAGATTTTTCTGGATAGGTATCATCTTTTTCAACACTTTTGACACCAACATCGTCGTCGATAATTTCGTCGTCAAAAGTGACAACACAATCTTTTGGTGATCCTTCGTGCATAACAAAATGTTTTGTAATATCATTATTTAGGGTATTGGTTTTGATACCAGCTTTTTCCTCTATTCTTAAAGATTCTTTAAAAGCTATGTGGTTTTGATCAAACAGATTATCAGTGTCATTGATTAAGAGCTCTGGGTTTATTTCATTTTCATTAGAAATATCTTTCTGAGTTACTTCTGGACTATTCGATGGGCTTATTTCATTTTCGCTCTCATGGCTGACCTCAATTTCTTTTTCAATATCTGCATCCTTCTTTTCGGTTTTTGTGTCCTCTACGCGGGTTTCTGAATCATTATTGTCATCAGGATACCCAATATTTTCTTCAGACTGTTCAATATTCACATGAAAAATGCTATTCTCGGAATTAGACTCATTTGGAATATCTTCGCGTGTATTTGATACTTCAATGGTCTCTGTGGTAACATGATTTGGAGAAAGTTGCATGTTTAAGGTATTTAGGTCTTCAGCGGGTACATTTATTTCTAGAGATTTATTATAGGGAAGTAGTGATTCATCATGCTCGGTACCGTCTTGTCCCTTCAAAGATGTTTCATCAATATCCTCGCTTTTGGAGTCACAACTTTGAATATTATGTACATCCAAAACCTTTTTGTCACTACTCAGTTCGTTAACATCGTAAATATCGGTAACGGGAATTAAAATTTCTACGTATTCTTTATCAATACCTGTTAATGTCTGGTAAGATTCAAAATCTTCAGGTTGAGAGTGATCAATGTCAATGGAACTTTGTTGTGCAGCCAAACTGTTTACTTCTTCAGTCGGTGTATTTATCAAATTTGAAACTTCAATGGTTTTTATGGTACTATGATTTGGAGAAAGTTGCATGTTTGAAGTATTTAGGTCTTCAGCGTGGATATTAATTTCTAGAGATTCATTACAGAGAAGTAGTGATTCATTATTCTCGGTAATATCTTGTCCCTTCAAAGATGTTTCATCAATAACCTCGCTTTTGGCGTCACAACTTTGAATACAATGTTCATCTAAAACATTTTTGTCACTACTCAACTCGTTAACATCGTATATATCGGTAACGGGAATTAAAATTTCTACGTATTCTTTGTCAATACTTGCTAATGTCTGGTATGATTCAAAATCTTCAGTTTGAGAGTGATCATTGTTAATGGAACTTTGTTGGGCAGCCAAACTGTTTACTTCTTCAGTCGGTTTATTTATCTCAAGATGACCACTATTAGCAAGTATTGTTTCTTCATGGTGGTTATCTATTTTTTCTAATTTCATATCATCTTGAGAGTCGTCGTTTATGGTTATATCTTTTAGTTCTCTATTACTTTGAAATTCATCGTCGTTTGTCTCATTAGTGCAATAATCAGCTGGATTATTATTATTGCTTTCAGTTTTGTCCAAGTCTGCTTGAAGGCTTTCTGGAACCAAATCAGAATCGACAGTGGAAATTTCATTTTTTTCTTTCAGCTGGTCCACGTCAAATGCCTTATTTTCACGAATGTCGCAAGTTTTGTTGTCACAATTATTTTGTTCGATTATTTTCTCAAAAATTTCCGGTTCAACTTCTGATTCGACATTCGAACCGTTGTCTAAAAAAGTGATTTCTTTTGTGTCACTCTTATTGTCGGTAGTCACTTCATGGGGCACACTTTTATCTATTGACGAAACGTCGTCATTGTCAAAACAATTTTCAACTGCGATTGAATTATTTTTCTCCCAATGGCCACTTCCATCGCTAATTTTCTGAATTTTATTTGACACCACAATGCTTAATGACTGTATTTTCCTCTTTAGTAGATAGGATGTTCTTTTCCAAGGATAGCAAGATGTAAAATTACTTTTGTCGTTTAATGCAAGATTATTTTGAAAATATTTCAATGTCAGACTTTTTAGATCCGGTGGACTGTATGTTTTATTAACTACTGTCGTTATAATTTCATTTAAGCCACTACGTACAAATTCCAAATGTTCATAGCCATTTCTTAAAGTTTGATATTTGTTTATTGCCACACGCTGAGAAAACAAGATACGTTTGGTTTCCTGCCATACTGACTCGCACAAATACGTGTCTCGTTCTTCACGCTGTTCCGTTTGTGCGGGTAATGGTGTAACTTTTTCATTGTCTTTGTTGTACAGTCTTGCAATCGAATCATAAACTTCCATGACAGGCGAATTTCTTCCACTTGTTTCAGAGCCACAATCGGTTGAAGAAAATTGTAGGACAGTGGAAATCGGGGGCAGATCCGATTGTGTGTCATTTGTCCCGGGATTTTTATTAAGCTGGCTAGCACGTATAATATCAGCTATAGCGTCACTACGGACTAGATCGACAAAACACTTCTGTGTCAAAGCTTTTTCAAGTTCATATTTCTTTACAAGATCGTCACACTTCACGAGCTTCACAAAACAATTTTTATTAAAATTTTTAAGCGGATCATCGGCATTCTTTTCTAGGTCCTTATTATTCTGGAGTACATGGTGACACTCGGTTTCAGTACTCTGTAACTCTACAATACTGTCGTTTGAGGAATCATCTATCTCTATGATTTCATCGTCAGAAACCGGCATTATAGGAATTAAATTATCTGTTGGCACATGTCTAATCACATTACTGGGTTCGGAAGCAGGCGTACCAATTTTGTTTCTCAACGAAGCTCTACCGCGCTGGACATTTAAATCCTTATTAAATTTTGACACATCCATTTTTATCAAACTGACATGGCACTTCTGGTCGAACCTTCTCTGGTGACTTGCAAAGGTTGTTTTACATAAAGGGCTAATTTTATACCTTCCAAACTCTGTTTTGAAATATTGATCTATATCCGCATCATCGTCCTCATCGTCACTGAGCAAGTTTATTGTTTCAACCAAACTGGGTGTTGTTTTTGGTTCTATATTTATTTCTTGAATACGCGTTTCGACTATTTTAGTAGGGTTTTCCGAACATGCTGTCGACACTTGCTTTATGTTCAAAGTGTAACATTTTTTATCAGTGAGACTGCTTAAAAGTAGGGTTTTTAAAGCCGGCTCCTCGAATAAATCGTCAAAGTTGAGAAGCACCTTACCGTGAACGGTGGCTTTGAACGTTCTACCATTGGGCAATCTAATCCTTAGGCATTTTTTCAATGGGTCGTTAGAGCCACCCGGTATTGCTTCGATTTTGATACTATCTTTGTAGCTTTGCGGAATATCTTTACCCGTATTGATTTTTAAAGTTTGTGACGTAGTATTATCAGAAGATCCTTTCAACCGGCCTTCATTTTGCAATATTGTACAATTATCATTATTGATAGTCGAGGTGTTCTCTTCTATTACTTTAGAAATAGAATTGTTTTGGACAGATGGAGTTGAGACATCTTCGGCTATTATTTTTTGTTTGTTATTTTTTAATTGTTCTATTTCCGATATTATTTGTTTGAAAAATGGAACGTCATCATTTAATTCGATATTTGTAGTACTTTTCGGTTTGACTCCAGTATCAGTAGAGACAATGGGGTTCTGCTGATATTTATCATTATCATTTTGATTTACCGCAGATGTTTCTTTGTTGGGTAATGTATTCGCATTCATAGCTAAGTTCTCTTTTAATTTTGAAGATAATTCACTATCCAAAGACAATGTTTCTTTTTCAAGAACTGTTTCGACATCAGTTGATGTAAGAACAGGAATCATAGACGCCGTATTTTCTTTTTGATATCCGGTAGTAAGTAAGACTTTTTCTTTAATGAGGTTTTCAAACGATACTGTGTCACAAGAAAATTGTGTAAGATCGTCAAATAATTCTGGCGCAGTTGTTTTGCGTTCTATTTGCACAGTATCTTCAGAGCTGGCAATATCAAGTAAAGCGGTATCGCCTTGGTAATGGACAATTTTGTCAATAACTGATGCATCAGGTAAAGTAGTCTCCTCAGAATCGAATATTTTAGGCATTTTATCTGCTAAATACTCATTTTCTATATCAAGGAAGTCTAACCCCATTGAATTTACGACATTTTGTTTAGACTCTTTATTAGCATCTTTTTGTTTTTTGGAAACTCTCTTCTTTTTAATTTTTTCTTTGTTTTCTTCGGTTTTGGCAGAATTGTTTGCTTTTTTTGAAGCACGTTTTTTAGGCCGTGCTTTTACTGGCTCTTTTCCGCTTGAATTTGTTTCTTTGTCTGAGTAAACATTATTTTTAAGGCGGACTTTGGTCTTCCTACGGTTAGTCTTTCTAGTATTTTGTTTTGTTAATATCTCCTCCTCCAATTTATTTGAAGAGCTTATATTTCGGCAGGCAGGCTTATCTGATTGTCTCTCGTCAGAAATAAGATCAGTTTCCGCTCTGGCGACGCTATCGCTTTCTTTGGTCCTATTAGTCTCTGGGATTAAGGTTGTTGTGTTGGATATTATTTCCAATTCTTTATTAATTTTGGGTAAAATTTCTTTGGAAGATAGTGTATTATTGCTCCCATTCAAAGTTTGCCATTCAGAATTTATGGCCGGAGGGTTCAATGGGGCAAAAGATAAAGGAATAGGCTCGTTATCACAACGATGTGATAGCTTCCTGTTAATAATCGATATTCGCTTCTTTTCTAGCCTTACGTGATCCTCTTCTTCGTTAGAAGAATGTTCTAGGCTTGATTTCGAATTCAGAGAAGTTTCTGATTTTTTACTCTCGTATTCCTTGTGCATTTCTTGCACATGCGCTTCATCACTACTTTTGTTTGAATTGAAGTCCAAATTTATACGGTTTTCTAATTTATTGTCATTCCTTGGTTGTATATCAATTGCACATGAATCCTTCTGGTCTGGTTGAGAGTAAATAACATCATTTTGTGCATCAACAAACTCATTAGAATTATACAAATGTGGTGCTGAATTAATGGCATTAGCCGTTGTCCCCGTAGTTGTTAAAGCAACAACGTTGGTATTCGCTGACATAGTAGTTATGACGTCACTTTGTGTTACGACTTGATTAGTCGAAGGCGTAGGCAATTGTGTTGTTTGATACACTGCCACATTTGGCGTTTTAGCCAGATTATACGTATTCTGATTCAAATGATTAATGTTGAGATTTGCCGCTACTTGCATTGCGGGGAAAGTATCGTAAGCCAATTTCGTATCGAGAAGAACGACCTTCTGAAATCTTTGTTGTGGTACTGCAGCAATAAATACATTTGAAGGGTTTAATGTAGGAATCACATTATCAGCAGTAATAGCGCCATCATGCCTCGGGGGTATTACAATGTTTGTAGGCAAATTATTAGTTATTTTAATCTTCGAACTAAAATGATTCGCAACAGGTCCATCCGGTTGAGTAGGTACATGTTTTTTGGTGTTTACAAATGCAGAGTCAGTTTGTATGGGAGCACCATACATATTTGGCGTCGTATTATTACATTTGGTAATTGGAAATTTCGCTATAGTAGTTTTAGGTTCACGAGATACATGGTGAACACACAAATCCATAGGGGACGTTGCTGGTATAGGTACAGTATTATTTTGCTTGGTGCAAGGTTCCGCAACACGTTTTTCAGATGTATTATTTTTCCTTTTAGACACGTTTGGCGCCAATTGGTTATAATTCTCTTCGTCAGAAGATAATTCGCCGATTTCTTGTCGCAAGTCGTCATCCATTAGTTCCTCTAAAAGATCATAATCCGAATTGGCTATGCCAGAAATGAAAGGATCGTCGTTTTTCGGCAATGGGCAAATGAATTGTTTTTGCATTTCGTCAACAGATAATTTTCTCTGTGGCTCTTGAGGCGTCGGTTTCTTGGCTATATCGACACTATTTTGTTTTTTCGATGTGTCTGGCGTCGATTTTTGTTTATTTTTGGAGTTTTGCTTAGACTCCGTAGATGACTTTCGGGCGTAAGACTTCTTTGGCTCCGAATCGTTTAATGCGTTATTATTCTTATTTCCACCGCTAGTAGGACTAGCTGACTCTTTCAATTGTAAATTCCGTTTTATGTCTGTTACTTTATTTCCAGTCAGATCACTCACTGAATTAGATTTTAATACTTTTTCCCGTTCCCGTAAACTATCTGAAAATGCCTTTGCGAATGAGCTTTTGTTCAACGCTACATCCAGTGCTTTCGGTCCTCTGGTTGGGGTTTTCTGCGCTAAAATGGCATCCATCACACTCTCCCAGTCAGTTGCTGTTTTCGTAATTTTATTATTTGGTGTATCGCTTTTATTATTTAATTTATTATCCGTTTTTGCTTCAGTCTTTTTGGTATTGTTTTGTTCCTGCAAGTCAGTTTTGGAGTGACTTCTTGATGTATTTGACTTTAAAGGTGATGGTTTCACGGGTGCAACCGCAGAATGCTGCACTTTCACACCAGTAAGCAACGAGGCCTTTTTTGGCTTACTGATTTCTTGGATTGGTTTACTCACTTGTACATCTTTAGTAGATGGGGTTAATATCATATTATTATTGAATTTATTGGTAGATATTCCACTATGTATAACGGTACTTGGCGCTACACCTCTGTTAGGAATTGTATTCAAGCTACCTTGAGAATAGGACGCATTCAATTTATTTTGCTGTCGTAGCAATAGTACCAAATCATTTTGGTCTTTCTCGGATAGCGATGTCGATTTTACTTCTGGTTTAACTTGAGTGGGAAGTGTTGGCCGAATGATTTTCTGAGGCTCATTCTTTATCTCTATGGGTATGGACGTAGGTACCGGGCTGCTTTTCAAAATCTGAGTGATCACAGGGCAAGAATTGGCAGTCTGATTCAGTACAGTTATAGGTTTCTCCGCTTTATTATTTATATTCATTGTAAGATTGTTACACTTAGTTACAGGGATACTTTTGATTGGTATTGTTTCATTCCTAGATTGTGGGTATTTAAATCTTGCAGGTTTCTGTTCAGGGATAACCCTGTCGCATCCAGCCGGCGTCGGCAACTTCTTGAGGTTCTGATCTTGAATTTCTATTAAAGCATTAACTACTTGCTGAAGCTTCTGATCAGTTTGTTTGTTTTTGTGCATGTAACTGAGGCGAGAGAACGTATTGAGCGAATTGTCTAATCTCTTTGGCTGCGTTTGTGGTTTGGCACTTGGAGTGATCTTACCATCAATCTTCGTGTTGACGGGAACAATAGGCGGCGGTCTAAGCATTGGTTTTATTTCTTTCCTGGGGTGTGAATTTTGAACTGGTGCTACCCTAACAGCAGTATTTACGCCGGCGCCAGCGTTTATCGTTTTATGCAGTTCTTTGAGGAATTCTTGAAAATTCTTTTGTTTTCCTTGCTCTGTCGTATTAACGGGATTTTGCACATGCCGTATAGTTGAAACATGATGCTCTTGATTGCTTGATTTTATATTATCACTAGCCACGCTCGCTGGTCTCGATGGAGGAAGACTATACGTGATATGTTTACTCTGGCGTCTGATTATTTCAGCAACGGGGTCGTAAGCAGCTGCCACCGATGAAACATTAATTATTTTATTCTTTTCATTGTCTTGTTTGGGTTCCAAGTAAGCCACAGGTTGAGCGTTCAAATTGTTGTTTTTATGCAGATATTTGTCTACTTCAGTTTTCAATAGGCTTATCTGCTCTGACTGTTTCTTATTAATGTACATTTTTGGTATATCCGGTATAGTCACTATTTTGGGACATATCTGCGCTGGAGATGGACTCTGAGGTCTCACAATCGCGTTAGGCATTCTGCAGTTCGATGTGGAAGCGTTTGTATGAAACGACGTCGATGTGGTCGAAACCGCGGAGACCACTGGCCGCATTGAGTTCTTATTACGCCGAAATTCAATGAGCCTCGAAATACTTTTCTTAACTTCTTCCCTGACGGTTGTTAAGTACGGCTGTGACGACGTATCCAATGCAGACGTCATTCCACTTCCCAAGTTGTACGTCGACATGGCATTATTGTCGATATCAAATTGGTTAAATTTCACGGTCGGTTTATTGACGGCTACAACCCCGTCTGTGATGGAAACCTCATTATTTTTCATCAATCCCATTTTATCGTTCTGCGTCGCGCTTTCCGGAGACTTGAGTTCGTCCATGGAGTACAATCCGTCGAACACAACATCGTCATTGCCTTCCGAGTTCAAGGAATTGAGCGAGGACTTACCTTGGCTGTCGTAGTCACTATCAGTTATTGAAGCTTGCATGTATTTGTTCTTATCACCCAAGTTGGTAACTTTCATGCCGACAAGGTGTGCTAACGATCTCGGTTGAGGCGGACGTGTATCTTTCTTCTTCCTTTCCTTCTTTTCTTTCTTTATCTTCTCTTTACTTTTCGCTCCCTCCTTCCTGTTGTCTTGGCTGCCGTCTCTCGACTCTGGAGCTTCACCGGTCGGTTTTTTCCTCCGTTCTTTACTTCTCTCCTTGCTATGCGGTCTTACTTTTTTCGTTTCCTTCTTCTTAGCCTCCGCCATGATGCTGAGTGGATCTGAGTCATCGTCGGAGCTTTCTATGACTTTTTTACTCTTCTTTTTTCTCCGCGTTGTTGTGATTTCTGATTCTAGACTACTGGCGTATGGACTGTCGATTATCTCCTGATGTAACAAGGTATCTTCCCATATCTCCTCAGGTTCTTGAAACTCCACTAAATGTTCGTAACCTTTTGACAATGGATTCATAATTGAGTATGTTTCATTAATTTGTACAGAAAAAAATATTTTATAGTTTCGAATTTCGAATGCGAGTCAATCACATCGGCAATCTTGTTTGCAGAAACAACTAACCTAAAACGATTAGAAACACCCACGAAATATGTGCTTTATTGCCTAATGTTTAGATTTGAAATACAGCAACAATAAACCCATCACCCATGTTTCTTCGATAATAGGTAACACATAAACATTCCTAGTTTAAGTTGAACATGTTAATAGTCTAAAATATTATTCGCGTATTAAAATTTTATCAATTACACTCATAGTCATAACGTATTTAAATAGTACTACAAATAAAGTCTACCTTTCTCAATGCCATAAAACATGTCATTCTCATCATCTTCCTCTTCAGGCAAGTGTTGGAAGGCCTTCGGGTCCAAGTTCAAGTATTTGAGTTCGGTGGTGACCGCTCGTGTGCCACCGTTTGTGCGTTCCATGTAGGATCGGCAGTTTTCTAACAGCAGCTCTCTGGAATATTTAATTATAAAGCATGATATGCATGTAAATTTTTAAAGTATTTCTACACTCAATCATTCATTTGTAGAAAAAAGATTACAAACCACACCCACTGATAACTTGAATGTAATGACAAAGTGAAAATTAAAAATATATTTATAAAATTGTCTGTGAAGGGGGCAATTTCACATACAACAAACAAAAAAATATTTCTATCGAAGACTTCCTCATTTTCTTAAGTAACCTATTCTTTTTTTTTATCGCTCGAGTACTTTGGAGCTAAATCTAGAGGCTAAGGCCCGAAATATTTTAGAGTGTAAACTAGATACAAATTTTGAGTACAAACATTTCATTGCAAACCAATAAATACTTCACTTTATAAAAGTTAAAGAATTTGTTCATACCTGTCCATATCCCACGAAAGTGTCTTGAGCCGGGGTCCAGACAGGAGCACCGCGATATCTTGACAGAGCACCTGGCCGAGCCCTATCCCTTCGCCCTCAGTGAGTATCGCAGTGGACAGCACGTTGGCCTGATGCAGCGTCTGCTTCAAGTTCAGTGTCTCCGATGTCTTCACAAAGTTGGTCTGTGAACGGCTGTCGCTTGCCCAGCTTCCGAATTCGGAGTTTGTCTCTTCTTCTTTCGGTTCTAGGTGATCCTAGAAGTCGGGAAGTAGACTGTATTTAGTGTTTCGCCTTTTACGTCATAAAAAATAAATTGATTGTAAACTGGCTACATCAGGTGGGCTCTAATTCGACTATGGACTGATGGAAATATTATATTATATTTAATTTAAAGACTATGTCACATTGGTAAACACAATTCTACTGGCATGTTTGTAATGGAATACACATTTGCTGATCTGGAACATGACACTTGCCTATCTTAAGAGGAAAATTTATATTCTATGCCTAGCTTAGACCGAGACTTAGGCAGTGGATTTAATCTTTAACCAATGGAAATTCAAAGTTATCTGGTAGGAATACGACAAGATATTTCTGTAGCTGTATCTTTTGCACGATAGAAAAACGGATTTGTTACACATTTGCTTTTGTTTTTATTGTTATTGTTGATATGTATTATGTATTTATTATAATAATTACCAGCGCGACAGGCGGCAGCGTGGGCGCGGCCTTGATCTTGTCGTACATGGCGGGCGAGGGGTGCACGGAGAAGGCGGTGAGCGTGCACTCGCACTGGATGCGGTCGCTGCTGGACAGCAAGGCGCCCAGCTGCGTGAACCACGACGCTAGAGTCTGCTCCGCAGCGCGGGCCTCCGGTTCCTGAGGACAAATCAAATATACGTTGCGATGAATTATATTCAAAGGCCAATGGGTCTTGAATTCACAGTAAAAAAGACGTGTGGCACTCGGAGACTGCCGCGGTAAAGCTATTGCTTAGCTTTTCTTATCAACTTATGTAAGTATAATTATTTATTTATTTTATTTATGCAGTATTTTTTTTTCCTTTGTTTTTCTTTGATATTTATTGTACAAATATTCACTGTTGTGCATGCGAGCTACGTAGAGTCGTACCATGAAGTAAATACAAAGAGGAGGTGCCCTAACGCCGAAACTCTAAGCAGGCATGAATCACCAGATTGCGGGGCGAAGAGGGGGATTACGCATGCGCTGTAACGCCGATACAACCAATGCCACCTAGAGGCGAGTTGCTAAACTAAAGAGACAAACGTGATATTTTAAAAAGTCATTAAAAGTTCTGCTATTCATCGATAGATGGCAAAACTAAATATCGAAAGAGGTTAGATTACAATTAATCACGCAATAGCTTTGCAATTCGCATTTAAAAGTACTAGCACATATTTGAATCTTTTACGACTTGGTTATTTTCGTTACGGAATTTCTGGATTCGGTCTCCACGCTCAAGGCCCGCGATAGAAGCTATGCAATAGCTTAAAAATATTATTTATTCTTGTATGTAATATGTGGTGAACAATACAGTGTTATCTATCTCTGTAAGTTAAGTACTGTATCAGCCCATATAAGTTAAGTACTACACAATAATTAATATTTCATGTGTTAACAAAAATTGAGACACATGACTTAATTTCCAATCAAGTATTTTTTGTGAAGTATGCAGGCATAAAGTTAGAACATACCATTTCAGTCTTCAATTTGAGTCTCTCCAATTCGTTCATGCCTGCTGTAATAGCTCGCACATACAGCTCGCACATGAATGGTATCATCTCTTTGGAACCCTGAAAATATAACAGAAAGATGAACGTGTTGTAAATTGTAATATTCTGATTCCTACACATCTCTGTTCTGCCCACCTCGTCGTCATTTCAAAGAAAACACATCTATAAGAAAGGATTTTTACTATGCGGTTTTCATACGATAAAACGGTGTGGGCATAAATATATCTGCATTTTACAGAATCTGCTGGTCACATACATAGTCCTGACTCCACACTAAGATCGAGTCTTGTGTCTATCAGGAACTACGAGACACTTTTCGGTCCCACCCAGACACGAAGCAATTATTCACACAAATATTCATTTCGGTGCGGGGATTGAACCCGCAGCCTCATAAATAAAGTACAGTGTACCTTAAGTTCAGCATGTACCGCGGCAGCGAGCGTGTGCAACCTACAGTTTACACAAATGTCAAATATTTCGGTGCAGGGAATCGAACCCGCAGCCACTCGTAAATAGAACATACCTTGAGTTCGGCATGCACGGCGGCGGCGAGCGTGTGCAGATGGCGCGCGGTGGCGGCGGGCGCGGCCAGCTCGCCCGCCGCCACGGCCAGGCGGCGCGGCGCCACCAGCCGGGCCAGCGCGCGCGTGCAGCAGTACAGCGCACTGCGCACGCCGCCGCCGCACACGCGCACCACCATGCAGCGCGCCACCACCACCTGTACACAAGTAACGTCCCTACCTCTATAGCGGATTTTATATATCAACTTCATTTCAGTTTCTGTATCAGCCTGTATCATCAATCGAGAGTACGATTGAGAGTAGTTAGGCCATATAGTCTACCATTCTTCCATTTGTTACATTCACTTTACCATAAATTTTAGTTATTTGAATCTGTTTAGTGCCGATAGATATTTAAATAACGAAGAGGTGCTCTCAAGAGGAATATGTCCTTTCCGATAAAAAGATATCGCTAAAATTTATTAAAAGCTGCCAAAGATATTGGAGTATTGACATGTTTATTAATTTTCTCACCCCCATCGCTCCTAACCCTTTTTTTTCTCCCCCATTGTAGCTTAGCTTTTATACTGAACCCAATGCAAAAAGATCCATTGGAATCCTCCTAAATTTTGAAGAGTTCTACTCTCCAGGTCTGAAGATGATCATCAGAGAAGCTGCCGAAGATATTGAGTATTTACATGTATTTAAGTTTATCACCCACAATAATTCCCCCTGTGCACTATGCGGCTCTTGGATGAGAGGTCTCTTTAGATACGCCATAGAACCCAGTCTGTTGCTTTATGCATCTAGTCACTGCCGGCCCTCTTGTGCAAATCGTCTAGTCATCTTGCCAAAGTTGCGTCCCTCGCAATGTATGCTAAGACAGGGTCTCCACTCCAGAACACGCTTACCAGTTATCTGTTCTATAACATATGTGGCCAGCCTATTGCCACTTCAACCTAACTAACTTTCAGAGCTATGTCGATTACCGTGTTTCTGTGTGGCGTATCACTTCGCTCCGAATTTTGTCCTTCAGAGAAACTCCAAGCATAGCTCTTTGCATAGAATATTGAGCGACTTTAAGTATGAAGTTATGCAGCAATATAGGCAAGATAAAAACTAATAACATACCTGTGCAATGAGCGTGGCAACTTCTTTGGCATTTTTCCATAATTTCTTCTCCTTTGGCGACGTGTCCAGTCGACTGTTTAGCCTCTCCACTAGCTGGTAACCATTCCTAAGCGGTGTCTGTTTAGCCTGAGAACAAAATATTATCATTACAATGTCATAAAATAATTTTTAATGAATTGTTTTACTAATGTTTTGGTTCTAATGACGAAATCAATTAAAGAATTAACATCATGCCTGTATCCAGAAGCATGCAGCGGTGCCACATGAAAATTCTTGTTTCAAACACAAGTTGATAACTATCTATGAATATTATATTCTGCTATGCCCCATAGGCCCCAAGTAATCTCTCAAGACGCCTCTCATCTATAGAACACAGTGCTTAGGTCCCAATTAATTTATTAATCACTTTAAATTAATTATCTGAACGGTATCTACATTCTACAATATAAATAAAAACTCTTATGTGTGGGTTTATTTCTTTACTAACCAGTTGTATGCATCGCGACCGCTTATCTCCCTTGTGTAGCAACACAAACTCGATGTCCACGAGCAACTCCCACACGTCCACAGTGAACCCTGCCTCCGTCTTCAATATCTCAGCGAACGTGGGGGTCGTCCGAGTCGATTTCGGTTTATCTGTTAAAGGAATAGTTATGTTAAATCTTCTATACTTATTGACCTAACTTAGCCTTAAACTATTTATTTATATTTTTCTTTTCCAAGTAATTCGTACATGTTGGACAAACTGTCAAATATCAGCCAATAAGAGGGCGAAAGGTGGCCCGGCACCACCATTTTTATCTACATTTTTGAAGTACCAGTAAATTGTTACAATATTGGCTCAACAATAAAAATGACCATTAGACACACTGTATGATGCAAATTCCTTCAACACCTGCTGGAATCATTGATGGCCTGTTTGGGGGTGGACAACTTCTAGGCAGAGTAAGCACAGCATGCTCGTCTCGCCATGCATTACAATTTTAAAAAAGAGGAATTACCTTTATTATCGTCAACTTGTTCCGCATCCGGCACGAGGTCGGTGTCGGCGCGCACGCGGTCCATGACGGCGGAGGCGAGCGTGAGCGCCAGGTCCGTGCACTTGGACGCCGCCAGCTGCCGCAGCCGCGTCAGGAACATCACGCCGCGCTCCTCCTTCAGCCACTCTAGAACTGCAACACCATAATTATTATTAACTATATCATCTAGTCTCTACGGAAAGGAGAATGCCCATTCATTTTATCAGTAAAAATATTGTTGATCCTGATACCGATACTGATTAAAATTAATTACAGCATTTGTCATGGTTTATCCTTAAACGTTCTCCGGTTTTAATCCCGGGACACAGCTTTTATATAAATTTAAGTAATTATCATCACATTTTACTGTCGTTAGTATTATACTATTATACTGGTGGCAAGTCTCTCATATGTGAAATGCCGCCTGGGTGGGTGCCACCGCAAATCTATTTCTCCCATTAAACAACAGTGTAAATGCACTGTTCTGTTTTGGATTGACGGGCATTGAAGCCAAAGTAACTACTGGGCATACTGAGAGTTAACATCTTATGTCTCAATATGGCGATCGCAGTGAAATACCAAGCATTGCTTTATAATTCAAGATGTTTAGTTTTGGTATTGTTTATGAGCGGTCATATCGCTTACCATCAGACGAACGGCAACTCATCTCGCCATTCATTGCTAGACAAAAATAACTAAAGTCCCGTACCTTCCAGGTCGCATGGCGGCTCAACCTGCGAGTCCAGCAGTCTCTTCAGCACGGGATGTCCCCAGGGGTTGGACAGTATGCGCTGGAACCACAGGCCGCGCTGCACCAGCTGCGTCTGCCACGGCGGACTGTCCACCGGCCGCTCCGAACCATTCTGACACTCCGATATGAAATCCTTTATCGCTCTGTCCAGCTCCTTGTGCTCGTCTTTGCTCGTAGGTGATTGCCATTCCGTCTGATAGAAAAAAAAACATCAACAAAAGCATTCAAAAAACCAGGCGTATGGCCCAGACACTAAGAAATCATGTGACTTGTGCTATAGCTAATTGGTGACTAAAGATAACTTTTCTAACGTGCAACATTCGGACTCCAAGACAGATATTTGTTGATTACACAAATATTTTATTCCACGCAGTGATAGAGCTTGCAGTTTTTTGTTTAACAATCAGGAACTCTCCTGACATTGTGGATGATAATCCGGCGCAAATTGAACCATCATCAACTTAGGCTGGTATACACCATGTTTAGCCCATACAGCTAAGCAGATGTCGCGCACTTCTAGACCACTTTGAAAGGGAGGGAGATAGAGATAGATAAATTAATTACAAGAAACAGTTTAGCCAGTTCATCTTTAGCTCCCTACCTATTACCGGAACCTCAGAGGTATTCCTCCACACAAGGCTTTGATAAATAAAAGTATTACTATACGTAGCGTAGTCTTAGAAGAGTACAAACACTTCTGCTAGCTATAGCTGGCAATAATCTGGCAATCTCGTCTACCTACGATTACCAGGAGGAGCCTCACTTATTTTTATTTCCCCACACAAAGCTAGGATAAATAAAAAAGTGGTATACCTGCAGCACAGTCCTGGATGTGTGCCGCTGCAGCCAGGCGAGCAGGTGCGCCTGCGTGGCGGGCAGCGAGTGCAGGCACAGCGTGTACACGCGCCGCCACGCCTCGCACAGGTGACGCGTGCGCTCGCTTAGCTTGCACTCGCCGCCTAGCGCCGCCTCCAACGACTGCGACAAACACACATTATTTTGTTTTGTTATTTATTGCAATTAATAGCGAGCCGAGCATGCTGTGCACATAATTTTCAGCGTTACGACTGCTCGTTAGCAGTACTGGCAAAACCAAACACCTTGAATTTAAAAGCAATGCTTGGTACTCCACTGCACTCGCCATCTTGAGACATAAGATCTTCGATCAAATATACACTAGATACAACATGAGCGCTTAGAAAATGGCACCAAAAAAGAGTGCTTTAAGCACTCTTTCGTCTTCAGTCACGCACCGACCGTTGCTTCTAAAACGTCGCATAACTTTAGACAATATTATGTGAAAAGCTACTTTAAGCTCCAGGAATAAGGTGGAATTTGTGTTAATATATTTGGAATATGTGATCTTTTTGGTTTACATTTTTTCATGTCATGCATCGGTGCCACTTTTTAACAGAACTTTTACAGGGAACTAACTGTGTATCTAGTGTATATTTGATCGAAGCATAAGATGTTAAGACTCAATATGTCCATTAGCTACTCTGGCTACAATTTCCGTCAATCTTAAACACAACAGTGCATTCACACTGCTGTTTGGCGGGAGAAATAGACATTGCGGTGGTACCCTCCCAGGCGGCCTCTCACATTATATGAAACTTACCACCAGTAAAAATATATTAACAATTTGGATATTTTTGTCAATTAGAGCTGATAACCACTACACAAGACTCATAGTTATCATGCTGCCGATTAGACAGACTATTGGTGCTATTAAACGCAAGCATTGACCTAATATCTTCGCACAGTTTATCTTATCAATTGCTATAAAAATTTGCAATCTTATAAAGGCTTCCTAAACCCATTTAAAATTCTTTATGCAGTTATTTAGTATTAAATCTATACAGTAGATACATCCTTGAGTAGGGCAAAGAAAGCATGACTTCATCTCGCATACTCATAACTTTGATAGAACTTTATATTGGCATTCACAAAGATGTAACGCGACACAAAGTCGACTCGCGTGACATCACAGTAATGTGATTCAATATTTTGCTTATAAGAAATACAATGCCAACGGACGTTTTATCGTGTGCATCGAGAATAGCACCTGTGGCATGTCGTACATCAAAATTTCACGAGGAATTTTTAAGGACGGAGTCTGAGAATTTTCTGTCACAAAGCCTTGAACTTGTTGTATTTGAGATTGTTTGTTCAATAAATACATTATTAATTAATATATTAATAGAATAGAACCCAAACGAGTACACGAACAAATGAGTATAAACATTCACAACATCAGAGGAATCGTCAATTACGCTCTTTTATTGAAAATAGATATATTTAGTAGTTTTATTGAAACTAGATCGCTATCACTCTAAAGGTATGGAAATATCGTTGCAAAAATTAGATTTCTCAGGAATATTATGCTGAGATGAAAACTACACAATTCTCGCATGTCAGTCGTCATTAATCCCTTTGGTAGGATGGAATCCCTATTCATCATTCAACAATTGGTAAATTTGTCGTAAATTATTTATTGAAAACCTTCGACAAATATACACTAGATTATAAGTAACAGCCTATAAAACGGCAAGAGAAATAAGAGCACAAATAAGCGTGTGGTCTTATTTGGGTTTGGTATGGTCCAAATACATATTAAATCTTAATTTAAAGGAATAAGGTAATTTTTTACCTGAAGTTGATTATAATTTAAGACCTTTTGCTACATCTCGTAGTTCCAAATTCTAATATTTAAGTATAAGCAACATCGGCTACTTTCGGCGTGTGATTTTGTTCAGGACCCTGAATCTTTTTTTTTATTGCAATGAATGGCGAGATGAGCTTGCCGTTCGCCTGATGGTAAGCAATACGACCGCTCATAAACAATAGCAAAACCAAACAACACCTTGAATTACAAAGCAATGCTTGACATTCCACTGCGCTCGCCATCCTGAGACATAAGATGTTAAGTCTCAATATGTCCAGTAGTTACTCCGGCTACAATGCTCTTCAATCCAAAACACAACAGTGCATTTACACTGCTATTTGACGGGAGAAATAGACTTTGCGGTGGTACCCACCCAGATAGCCTCTCACATATGAGAGACCTACCACCACTAAAATCTAGTATCTAGTATCAATTTGATCGAAGTTAACTTAGAACAATTTAACCTTAGAACAATTTAGTTGATTCGACCTTTTCTTTTACGGGCGAAGTTTATAGTTTTATTTCTGTACATAAGTCGGCTAAGGCGCTTATACGGTGAAACAATTTAAAAATATATTAATCTACCGATATATTGTACGAGGTGCTAGCGGTATGACGTCATTAATTGAAACCACACACAGAGCATCGCGTCAGCAGTTCGTACATCAAAAATCATTAACTCATATTCTACAGTCATTTTTTTTGGGAAAGAAAATGTTTTCATTTAATTTGTGTGAAAATGTTTTTTACGTTAATTTAACACCCTATTTAATTATTTTACAGTATGTATATTATTTTGCTTGTAGTGATCGCGAGTAAATGCCTATACTTATACTATAATTCTCTGAAAAGAAGCTCCAAAACACATAATCATCGATTTTTGTAGTCCTTCTAATTGTATTGATCAGCAATGTTGCGTTGACAATCCTTTGATCAGACCTATAATCAGCAGTGGACTTCCTTTGGCTCAAGATCCAGCTTAATGATACAAACTTTGAGTGTAATTTCACAAGGCCATGTAAGTCAATAAACAAACGAAATGAATGATAACCGACGCAGCATACACGGATATGCATAAAGTTGCTTGACATTATATTCTGCAATGTTTGTATTGATGGAACATCCATTACGCGTAATTTCACGCCGCAATACATCAATTTATGTGCTATCATTGTGATTCAAAAGGCCTAGCCTTATCCATGGGGTCAGCGCAAAAAAATATTTTAATGTAAATACGGCAGATATACTATCTGATAAGTTTACGAACGGTCTTCCTGTGAATATAGTAAACTTGTACGACTGAGTTTACGAATCGATATGTCATGACGGAGCATGTCCTAATTTGGACTCGAATTCAAGACTTTATAGTTCACTGCACAAGTATGTTGTTAGTAGATAGACGGGCCGTTTACTTAAGCACATGTTGCAAATAAGCTATGTATATTATCTTACAATACTGTGTAGTGTGTACTGTGTACACATTACACAAATTGTAATCAGAATATTTCCGTACCTATGTTATTATTTATCTTGTTATTTTATTTATCACGAAATCATTTTATTATCGGAACGGAAATCCAATTAAATTTTTAATTTAAAAATTGTAAAATAAAGATAGTTAAATTGTAAGAATATCTGAACGGATGACTAATACCTCAGTCCGGCCAGTGGCCACGAAAGCTGTGACTAATCGAAAAGTCGAGAAGTAAAAAAATTTAAAAATTAAACCAAATCCGCGATAAAATCCGTAAATAACTTCATTTCAATTTTCAGTGAGCTATATTGATTATCATAATTAATTAGATTGTAGATAAATTATAACTCTTAAATTAGAAGATAACATAAAAAGCTTAATGATAATAAAAGAAAGACAACTTCACTGTTTAGACTGTCCATGTAACTACACACGCCGGCACAATTAGAGGAACACGCACAAAAATGAGGTTTTTATTTTATTTTGTCGACTGATTTTTTAAATGGTCTTTGTTTTTATATTTCAGCGCCTTTAAAAAATAAAGTGATACAAAAAATATATAGATATTTAATGTCTTATTGTTTTTATACGCTCTCAAGTGTTTTTAAGATTTTTTCACTTTCAAGTGGTTTCACAAAATTTTTTTTTAATTTCATTTGACGTGACTTAAGATATTTTTATTGTTACTGATGTTATAGTGCCTGTCTTGTAGGATATAAAATTAGTGACTTACCATCCACTGAAGTTGTCAGAGCGGTAGCAATGATTGAAAATGGTCACACCTACCGTTCGGTAAGTCCCGCATTGGGTGTGTCGGTCTTTGTCGTCTTTTGCAACGTTAAACGTTACAGACACACAGGCTCATATGTGCGGATGCCGGGATAAGGCAGAAAACGGTCAACCAGAACCCAGGATGATCGTTTCACAAGGCTGTAAACTTTGAGAAATCGTCGTCAAACGGCTATTCAGACCTCAAAAATTTTACATGAAGTCTGTAATGCTAATATCAGTGTGCGTACAGTGAGAAGACGCTTAAATGAAGTTGGACTGAAGTCTTACGTTCCACCCAAAGCCCCAAAATTTGAGGTGGTACATCGAGTAGCCAAATTAGGTTTTGCTCATCGACACCACGACTGGAAAAATGAGTGGAGCCGAGTTTTCTTTAGTGATGAAAGCCGTTTTTGTGTGAATTGCATAGATGGAAGGGAGAGGATCTGAAGGTATCGAGGAGACCGCTATAATCATACAAATTTTACTGAAACAGTGTCTTATGGTGGAGGGTCAGTTTTGGTATGGGGTGGTATATGTTTGGGGGCACGCACGGAGTTAATACTTATAGAAAACAGGTCTTTAACAGCGCAAAGATACGTCTCAGAGATCCTAGAGTCCCATGTATTACCTTTTGCACCATCCATAGGGGAAATTTTTTATTTATGCATGATAATGCGCGGCTCCACACAGCGCAAATGGTTCGGGACTACTTAAGTCAGGCCCAAATCGCGCAAATGGATTGGCCAGCAAGATGACCAGACATGAATCCAATAGAGCACGTATGGGACGTTATCGGAAGGAAGGTACATGGAAGAAACCCAGCCCCTAAGAACGTTCAAGAATTAAATTTCATTTTAGTGCAAAAGTGGGATAATTTGTCGCAAGAAATGAATGATGACATCATTAAAAGCATGAAGGAACGTATTCAGACTCTTATCAGAGCCCGTGGTAGCAATACGCGTTATTAATTTTCTTAAATTATTTCTGTAAATTTTGAATATACACGATTACATTTCACAATCACAGAAATGTCATTTTACTGTATTTTCGTTTAATTGCATTGGCGTCATTAATTAAACTATTTTTAATTCAATTATTGTACTTTGTTATAGATTTTGCCTCACTTTAAATATATAAAAATAAAAATATTCAGTTATTATAATATTTTATAAGAAATTCGATATTTAACGCATGTTCCTTTAATTCCGCCGGCGTGTGTATTATCTGTGCCTACCCCAAGCAGACACACGCGTAACGTATTTATATATTTTCAATACACAATTTGTAGTAGCAATTCCTCGCTTGTCTAGAATAGTGCTAATGATAACTTATTGTGGTATGTTAATAACCATTTCGACAGTCAGTATAAGCCAATATGAGTTCCTTTGTTCACATAATGGGCACTACTATTCTACTCACAGTAGTATAATTCTATACACATAATTTCACGCCTGTCTTCTCTAAGAGCTAGGCAGACTTGCCACCAATACCATCCGAAGTTTGGCCACACATAGCACATTTTTCGCGCAAATCTTACAACGTGGATTGCCTCACTTAGAAATCGAACGGAAAATGAAAATATTTTTTTATCTACCACCCGATTCGGGAAGCGGTTTCCACTAGAAAAGAACGGGCAGGAAACTCTAGTATTGCTCTTTTCAAAACCAGTTTACAATATAGTGATTATTACAACATTTAAGTCTGCTACTAGACCATTGACAATATTATGATTTCAGTCTATTTTAAGCCTGCTAATGCATTACTGTATTGCGCCTTACCAAGTCGAGTGTAAAGACAACGGAAGGGTATGGATCGGTTCTATTTATGAGTGGGGAGTTCCAAGTGGTTTCCTGGAAAAAATGTTATCGAAGACAGTAATAAAGCAGGACATAATGACGACTGACTCGTGCCCATGCAATGTTGATATTAGCCTCGGGGGTTGCAGGTTCGACCACCGCAGGGGTACTTAGATATTTATATTTAATTCATGAACAAAATACCAGTAATTAGATAAGATATGTGTGTTCAAATTGTGTCATTCTTAAATGCACCTACGATATATGTTTAATGTTTATACATTGATTCACACTAAGATTAATCTGATAAAACAATGACAAAATTAAACACAGAAAACCGAAACACAAGTTTAGATGTTAGGTTTCAGTATTAATGACGTGCTGTCTTTAATTAGCACGGATTAACTGCTATTAGCAATATATCCATTACAAATTGAAACACCTTTCGTAATAAGTAAACAGCATTCATTCACGGATCTTTAAGCATTCAACATTATCCTCCATTCATTAAACAGTTTACAACAGGCAAGTATTATCTATAATACAATTTTATTGATACGCGTACAGTTAATAATTTCCTTTTCATACTAATTCATTAATTTTTCATATTGAAGAAGTGCTTCTGGCAAGAGTTTTTTATACTGTTCTGATAGGCTAGACTAGCGTGCCATTTGCCCGATGGTAAGCAATACGACTCATAGACAGTAGTTAAACCAAGCAACACCACGTACAAATCAATGCTTGGTATTCCACTGTGCTCGCTAGCCTGAGACATAAGATGTTAAGCCTTGTTATGTCCAGTATTCGCCCTGGCTACAATATCCTTCAAACCGGAACAATAGTGCATTTACACTACTGTTTGACAGGTGACATACACTGCGGTTGTACCTATCCATTTGGCCTTTCTCATACATCTGTCATATGTGAAAGGCAGACATTTTTTCAGTTTTTCGATTAAGGGTTAGTTTACTTACTACCCTTTAATAATAAATTTTTACTTGGCATTTTCGACGCGCCTCGAACACATTGGTGACGAAAATAAGCTTGACGATGTAGGTGGGGCTAATTTCATCTCTGCCTACACTTTCGGGGATACAAACTTGAGCTTATGTATGAGTACGTGCTGTATAACCACTCTAAAGTAGGAGGAGGTTCTCGATATGTTAGATATTTTTAAATTTATGTTCACCAATTACTCGAAAACACCTGAACCGATTTGGAAAATTATTTTGTTGCTACAAAGTGTACTGTGACTGCCTCGGTGGCGTAGTTGTACTACGGTACGGTTACAAAGCTGAGGTCTCGGATTCGAATCCCGAGCTGGGCAAAGTGATATTGGATTTTTCTATTCATTATCAGCCCAGAGTCAGGAATTTGTGCCCGATATGGCGATAGGCTCGCCACCTATCACATCGTGGGACGGAACATACAAGGCGAAATGTGGGTGTCCTGGCACTTCTGCCTACCCCTTCTGGGAAAAAGACGTGAGTTTATGTATGTATGTACAAAGTGTAAGCTTCCTGGATGGTCATTTATAAATAAAATAATATATTTCAATAGATCGGTATTGGATACATAATAATTATCAAAGCAGGAAATCGGATTACATATGGTTTAATTAATTAACGTTCGGTTTGATAATATAAATATTATTTATCTCATTACTGTCAGTTTCCGTCGGGCTTATTGTTGTGGGCGACATGTGTAAATAATGTGAGAGCAGGCTTCGAGTAATAAATTATTTTCTTTACTTTGGCAAGCCACATTTGAAATTATTATTCAATTGGAAGTAACACAAGTTTAGTTTTACAGTTACTAATTATTTTTTAAATATGTTTTATTGGAAAGACACAAAATTTCCATTATTTGATCGAATAACGTCACAGATGTATTTAAAACCTTAACTTATCTAAATTACGATTACTTTAAATCAAAGCATGCAATTAATTTCCCACTCAAACGTTTTAACGAGCCACTCATCCTTTGCTACACTTTATAAACAATATTTTTTGAACTGCCCATAGAGTCCACAGAGTAACTACAATTTTCATATGGCAGCAAAACATAACTAACACACAAGGAATTCAAGGTCTTGGCTACAGATTTTTTGCACATGTAATTTAATATCAAAGCTTTTCATTATCCCACAAAAGTATTACAACTAAGTCACAATTACGCATTACTTCTGTGAAATAAAAAATATCATTTCCTGAATGCAATTACTCGGAATGTGCTGCATCAATTTTCATTGTGGTTACCATTAGAAGGAAAATATATTGCTTTATACAAGTATTGCACAATACTTAACATACCAATTGTTATGCTTAGTATGAAGGCACTGTAATACATTATATCGGCAATCTCAATATTATTCAACAATAATATTATGATTTAAGTAATACAATGAGGATACTACTAACTTTAATGTTATTATTTATTAATATATTGTACTCAGATGTAATATTGCGTAACCATGTAATATTTATAACAAAATATGCAAAAATATAAAGAGACCCCAAAATAAATATAGGGGAAAAGAACTAACTAATGAAAAACTCCCCAATTCAATGAACATCTATAAAAATGCCACAAAAAATGTGTGTTATTGATCATAATTAATAAATATTCAAATTCATAGATTCAACCTATTTTTATGTGATAAATTAATGACATCATACTTCTATGTTAAATGAAGAGTGTTTGCATGCATAATGTATACACACAAATAAAGTGTTGAACATTCACTAAATTATCTTGCCTTAAAAGTAGACATACTAAAGATGTGCGTAGACAATACACCAATTGTTATGTGAGTCCTGGTAAATATTAAGAATATCATCATATTATGATCCACTTGCCAGCATCTTAGAGTCGAGGGAATTTAAAGTTTCAAACCAAACAGTGATTTTCAATGATATATTGCCTAACCACACTTAAACATACTCTCAATGGTAGACAAGGTCCTTGCCTTGCAGTGGGATGTAATATAAGCTGATATAGATAGAGTATAATCTATAGATTACGACCAAAACTCGAAAAGGGTCAATAAAAGCTATTTCTGCCAAGTGATAAAATTTGTAATACTTTAATGAACCACTTATTTTTCTAATGAGTTAACAAATACCTAAATTTAAAAAAATATATTATTTTATATTGGTTTCATCAGTGGCATACTTTTAAATGTATGTACTATTTATTTCTACTTCCAGATATCAAACGAATTTATTTAATGACAAAACATATGTGGAAATACTTCCGTCTCAGGTCAAATCAAACAAAGATTTGTATAATTATTTTCAATATTAAATGATAGTCTTTATTTCATCTTCATCCTTCACATCTTCCAAAATCTCTCTTATTCCATCCTTACGTACTTAGACATCTTAATCATTCATCCTCTTTCAGTATCATTCAGTACTTTCATTTGTCATCTCTTTTATATAAACTAGGTACGAAACCAGTAATTTGTTTTGAGGTTCATTCTTCTTCTTCATAACATTGATAACTACATAAGTATGTTTGAATCCTATACCTACCTATATTTCGCAAAATGCAATTTATGAGAGGTTTTTTATTTGATTTTTTTATGTTTAAACTCAGAAATAGTTGTAAGTTCATACACTAAATTCATGCCCAATAATATTTTATATTAAAATATTTACAACAAACATTGTAGCAACTTAATGTAACAGGTGAAATGAAACATGTATACAACACTTGACTCACAAAAATATTGATAAAATAATCATACACACATTAAAATTCCAAACATTTATGTAATTGGACGTTTGATAAGATAAATATAACAAGACATCATCTGTTATCAGTCTTTAATATATTATATTGAAATTTCCTTTATGTCAAATAATTACCTATATTAATAGGTCTTAACAAAATCAGTTTTATTTTTATTTTTATTATAAAGCACCATTTACACAAGGAGTGTTTCTCGCCTCAATATGATTTAAATGTATATGTATAGTATAAACATTTGTTAAAACACAATAATTTATGTTGGTTATATCGTGCGATAATGGCATATGATTGTCGCCGTAAGAAGCTCTGTGTAAATGGGGCTTATTAATGTATTTAATATTATCTAGTTATTTATGTTGTAAAAGTACAAGCCCTTTGCGGAAACTGTTGATATTATGGTTTTAGTGACAGTTGGAGATGTAGGTTATGTATGATTGTATCACAATTGATGAAATAGGTGCCTACTGCCTACTGTTCTGAAGTGCCATATTAAAAACAGAATACACAGACTGTCAGTTGCAGTACATAAGATATTTTGTTGCAACTGAGAACATTTCAGTTGAGCTAATTAGTGATTAAGTACAAAAATTGATAGATGAAGTTGTTTTCCACCCTTACATTGCTGGGAAATCTTATGGTATGTACAGTGTGGTCCTTGTATTAAATAGCATGAAATACATTATCTCTCTACTACATCAGTATGATAAATGCAATGCCCTGTTTGTTGCCATATGGCAGATGTCAAAACAGTGTAGGTGGTCAATGATTTCTATTTATAGATAATACACAAAAAAATAATCTCTAACATTGTTGATTGTTTTTCAATAATACTAATATCATGTTCCAAATCTATGTGATAGTAGTTGAAGCACAAGTTAAATTATTGAAAATACTTGTAGCTGCACACTCGTAGTGAATATTTACCAAGAATAACTACACCATGGACACACCAGTTCATAATTGGAATTGAATTACAATAAACGCTGATTGTCTATATTAAGCTTAATACTTTATCCAAAAAATATATAGGATATCGCAACAGCTCTACTTCAATGGTATTAATCCTACGAGAAGACACCATCACAAGGAACAAAAAATATTATTTTCATTATACGCAAAAAATCAGAAGAATAAAAGCATTATATTGTATATGTTTTAAGAAGTCTTACTAAAAGCACAAATGGTTTAATATTGGAAACATACATACATATCTTAACATTTTAGGACGGCCGAGCTATTTATAGATTTGCCTATAGTTATACAAACAATTTAATGTGGATTAAAATTTAAACATAATTGCTAAACTTGTGGGTAATGCATTTAGTTGAGATAAATTTTACAACGCACATTATGAGTCACAAATGGACGAGGAGACATGCAGCAAGCCTAAACTAGTCAACAAACAGCTGATGTAAGCCCGCCACACACAAATCACGACATATCACGAAAACATTGCTTGTATTGTGTTATTTTTTGCAAATGTCAAAAGTAAATAATAGGTACGTGACCGAGACATATTATGGTATGGCTGGCCATCTTCAAATTATGGAGTGCATTGTGCTTCAGAGATTTCAGATAAATATCTAAAAACCGAACAGTATGCGTCTTATCTCCTAATTACTACATATAAAACACTAAATACCCCACAAATACCAATAATTCCACTGCTATTCACTAATAATTGAAAGAATTATCGTCATCTTCCGATCGCATATTTTCCGTGTACAACGCAAAAATACCACATACCGCAACTAATAGATCGTATACAATATTTTTTTGCACACTTTTAAAAGACATTCCATTGAATATAATGTGAAAAACCATGAAATAAATGAAAACAAGAGTTCGTAAAAGGCAAATATGGCGGCCGTGGACGGAACTTCAGGACCACAACGGCGTCGCACATTAAAAGCTGATCTTGATGAATATAAGAATAAAACTTACCTTGTAAAGTTCGATATAATATGTTTTGCCTTTTTGGCCACTTGTTTGAATACTTTTCACGTCTTTTCCATCATTTGTAGAAGTCATTTCTCATGAAAATATCGCGGGGAGACATTTATGCGCTTGTGTTTTCGTAATGGTGTTGTCAAAGCAAGTGTTGCATGTGTGAAAATATTATACTTTGATAATTTGCTGACACCTGACAAAATACTCTTTCGTATCACGTCATATTCGTTTCAGGCATTGATTTATGAAAACCATTTCTTTATTTCATTATTTAAATAAATGAAACAGTTATTAGCAATTAACTACTATTACTATAGCGCTATCAATCCAAAGGCTCGGTGTGGCACGAAAACTAGCGATAAAGTTTTACAACATACGTATTTCGAGAATTTCAAATAGTTATTGAAACATAATTAAATAGAATTACTAAAAGGTTTTGCCTGAATTCCATAGGAATAGACAGAGAATAAGGATCAGTATGTATTTTGCTCAATATTAATTAGATAACTTTCGCTCTGTGCATATAAATGTAAATTATGAAACCAATTTTTATATAAAGCCTAATAAATCATGTATAAATCTGGCACCGTAAACGGTGACGCAATGTTATTTTTATTCACAGAAAACTTTACCCAAACAGAAATTACTAACTACATATACTGTATCAGGAAATATTAATATAATCAGCTTATAATTTGTTAAAGAGACTGAAAATAGAAGTAAATGCTTAAGGTATCAAAATTATATCTTGTACTTCTTCTTTTAAAAGTTGTATGGCTCCATCGGTATTCGATGATTTTGCCAACGTCGGAGTAGGGCACATGGTAGGGCAAGAAAGATAAATAAAAATGGCGTGGTGATCAGTATTTTAGCTGGTCGTAGTATTTACTACAATTGCCCGGTGTTTATAGTGTTGTAGTTATCTGAAATATACCAAACACCAACTACCATAAAACAGCACACACATATATAAAATAACACATGTATTATAAATATAATAGGATTTCAGGGGCAAACACAAAGGAAGGGAAGCGAATACAGGCGTTGAAGTTATAATTACTTATTTAACTCCATGGTTGTATCACAGACAGGGGCAAAGTAACCTTCTTTGACTCTGAAGTCATAAAAAACCTAAAATTTTGCTTCTGGTTACTTTATGGCATATTATTTTATTACGTTGGCAGTACTGTGGTACAAAGCAAAGCTAGTTGTGTCAAAAAAAATTGCGTTTTTCCATAAAATAATCATTAGATTTAATTAAAAAAATGTAATATACACAATATTCGTAGAGTTAAATATGTATGTAATGGTGTGGTATATATTTTTTGTCAACATAGTCATAGTATTTGAGGTGCTCGCGAGTAAAAAATTATGTGTCAAAGTGTAGGGCAATAGAAGGGACGATGAATTATTACTTTTTAATCATTATTTGATATTGAATTTTGTTGTAAACACATAATTCCTTTATCAAAAATGAGTTGTAAGTGTAAATTGCCTTATCCAATAGATAAGTCAGGTTGGGGCGTGTAATCCAGATCGACACATCTGGTGATCCTTTCCATTACCAATTGGCTACCTTTCTTGCTAATTGGTAATTTATTGAGTGTTATTAAACATTTTACATTAATTTCATCATTCCGCTACCAGCATTGTACAGTGAGCTTTTCTCAAAATTATTTACAAGTCATGTATGCATATATTTAGTAATATACAAAATCGTATCTCTGCGTGGATTTCTCGAAGTATTGGGACCGTATGTACATATTTAACAGTGTTGTGTGTTACCGATAGTCAGCTCGGTGTTGTGATGTGTTTATCAAGTAATTCTATAATATATTACTGTATACCAACTGAGTGATAATATTGTTAAAATGGCAAAAAAGTCGGAAAACACCGGCGGGAAATTGGTCACGGTCTCTGTGGTCGGATTATCTGGTAAGTAAAGTTATACATTAATATATTTAGTATTTTAAAACTTTTACATCTCATTTCTTAAACCTCTTTAAACATATCATTTTTGTGCACAATTCTAACTGGAATTTGATTAATTTATAATCCATGCATTAACTTCACCAATTAATATTTGTTTCCAATGATACCTCTAATAAGGAATTTCTTAGAAGCATGTGCATTTACACTTTTGGCTACATGCATGTTTACTTTAATTTGGACTCCAAATTTATTATTATATTATTAAAGAAATAATATTTATATATACAGACTCAATTGTGCCACAAGTCTACAATGTTGGACAAGAAATGTAATGAAATATAATAAAATTATTATAACATTCCATTCAGTCATTGTGTTTCTTCATACATATTTTCTATTAAAATAATCTGTTGAATAATTTCAAGTTCATTGTCAATTAAACTAAAACTTTAATCAAATAGCTAATGAACCACAAGTATGAAATACAAATATAGAAGTTTTCTGTGTGTGTATGATTAAATATACATAAATTAATTTATAATGAACAAACATTGTCACTACAATATGCATTATTAAGACTAAAGGCCTTGACACTGATGTTTCTTATATATTAGTCATGTATCAATATGTTATGTATGTTTCAAATCATCAACAAATATATAATAATCATAAAGGATTATTTATTTATTTAAGTGAATATTTTAAGATATTTCCAATGTAAAAAGTTCTGAATTTTACAACATTATTTTAAATACATGATTCATCAACTAATCACAGTGATTGAATATATAAATTTAATTACATAAAAAAAATCATGAATTATTTATTTAAATTAGATCTGGAACTTTACAGATGCCCAAAAAAGAATTGAAGTTTCTAAATTGATATATTATTTATTTATGATATCATTTTTATAGATCTAAACTCTAAATTCAAATAAGAAATGGTCCAAAGCATATTACAGTAGATTCACAGACAATATAGCTGACTCAAACACATGTTTATAAAATTAAATTGCTATTGAATGGTTCACAGTATGTTAATTACACTAACAGCTTCTAAATAAGAATTTACAAATCATATCAATGCATCTGTTCTAATTCAATGAAAGGAAACAAGCTTAATTCAATATGGTAGTGTTGCAGCAATGCAAGGAGAACAGTATTGTAACTTCGTTAAATTATATTGTCAGTGTAATGTCCAGAAGTGGCCTGTCTAATTTCTGTTTCATTCACTGTCACTATTAATAGAGGATTTAGCAATGAATGGACAAATATAAATTAAAGGAATAATAATGAAATATTAAACTTCAGCTTATAAGAAACGGGATTTCAATATTAAAACATACTTTATTAAAGTTTACCATGAGTATTATGAACTATATTTTTACTTGTTCCTTTTTACGTGAATAGAAAATCTTATAAACACTACAATAAGATATCCTGTAAATTGTGTACAAGCACAAATGGAAGTAAATAGGTAAATATTTTTTTTTACCTTACATTTTAATTGGTCTTTTTTTGAAAACATGTGTTTTCAAATATTTTATTTGCTTGAAGATAGTAGTCCCTCCTTGGTGGAGTCCCTATTACCTGTATCCATTTTTTTCAGTTGAATTATAGTCATTTATGCTAGTATTAAATATATTGTTTGCTTTAATTTAAGTGTTGGAAGAAAAAAAAACACAAAATGGAATATGAAAAAAATAACACTTGGCTTACTGTTCCACCCATACTACTGCTGGTAATTGTGAATGGGGACCAATATCTATTGTTACTTTGTTATCTATACTATTTCCTGCTTGTGTTGGTACATTTAGTTGTTTAATTTGTGGGAGAAAGCTCAAGTTATCATAGTAACATTGTTTGGGTGTAAGATAAAATAGTTAGTGAGTTGAATGCACCATATACTGTAGTTCTATTAAAGAATTAAGGGTTCTTGAGAATATAATAATATACTTATCATCAGAAAAATAGAAACACCATGCAAGTTTATGTTTTGTAAAGATTATTTGAAAAAATGTGTATAATTTAAATTGAATTTAGAACATCAACATTTGAAAACCTTTTACTATTCACTAATATTTATTATTTCATAGTATTTCTCATATCATTGGTGTAGTAAATTCCTGAATTAAATTTCCAGGTTGGGTGCTCTTTTATTAGATTCTGCTTTGGAAAATCTGATATGAGCTGTCCAATACTGGAAAATGCCTATAAAGCAATAATTTCATCCACTATCACATATTGTTTTGGAAACAATTGTGGCGAACTGTGTGTACTAGTATTTTTTTGTGCCTATTCTTTTGAGGTACTTTTTTTAAAATTGCTATGAATGGCAAGACGAGCTTGCCGTTCACTTGATGGTAAGCGATATGACCGCTCATGAAAAGTAGCAAAACCAAACAATACCTTAATTACAAAGCAGTGCTTGGCATTCCACTCCGCTCGCCATCCTGAGACATAAGATGTTAAGTCTCAATATGTATGTAGTGTAGTTACTCTGGCTACAATGCCCTTCAATCCGAAACACACAGTGCATTTACACTGCTGTTTGATGGGAGAAATAGACATTGCGGTGGTACCCACACAGATGACCTCCCACATAGGAGAGACCTACCACCGGTACAAGAATTTGCTTATGTATTATTCTTTCCTCAAGTTGCTATTGGAAAATACCTTTAAATTTAATTATAGAGATAATATTCTTATACAGTAAATATTTAATAAGCCAGACCTAACAATAATTATTGTTATTTCATAATAATTATATATAATTGTAAATATTAGTAAATCAAAATCAAAACAAACATAATTTATTAAGTTTAATTATATTCATATTTCTATAGCCTTGAGAACACATGTATTGGACTATAATATATACTTGCTGTAATGGTACATTTCATTTTTATTGCCCATATTTATGTCTAATCTTTAGCTTCTAGAATTTCACCTGAATAAACAAACATACCAGTGGTCAAAATTTATCTGACTTTGTTATAAGTTTCCTTGAACACATAATGTGCGCTCCCAGTCATGAATTAGGAAACCTCATAAGATTGGGGATGCATAAAAAGCAACTGCACCAGATGTAGAATACCAGCCAAATAATGGAGAGCAACATCACTTCTGGTTACAATCCTCAGCAGTGACTGAACAATGATAGAGAATCTGGCAACATACATAAGTTGCAAACTGTCATCATGTTTTGAATCCTAGGATAGCTATCTAATTGGTTTGAATTTTCCCATTCAAAAAACATATCTAGCTGAATAATTGATTATTTTTCCAATTGATAGGCATGAGGCAAGTAGCTTAGTCACAGGATTCGTAGCCAAATCTTGGTGTCGTGTCATGTCATGGTGTCATACTGATGTTATCATACTATATGTTCTTTTCATCAGGTACGGAGAAGGAGAAAGGCCAGCTGGGCGTGGGAAAGTCTTGTCTCTGCAACAGATTCGTCCGAACGCACGCTGACGACTATAACGTCGATCATATCTGCGTTTTGAGTCAGGTAGGTTCTTGTATGAAGACTTTGTGCTATGGTTTATTGCTTGGCGTTTCAATAGGATTTATATTATTTTTATTGCTGTGAATGGCGAGACTAGCATGCCATTCGCTGGATGGTAAGCCATAAGACTGAACTGCTTGTGAACAGTAACAAAACTAAACAGCACATTGAATTACAAAACAATGCTTGGCATTCCACTGCGAACGCCATCCTGCGACATAAGATGTTAAATGTTTCTCTGGCTACAATGTCCTTCAAACCGAACACAACAGTGCATTTAAACTGCTGTATGTACATACGAGAGACCTCTCACCAGCAGAATATATCTTATATTTCTAAGTATACTAACAGCTACATTATAATTAAGCCGCTTATCATGAAGTTAGTGTGGTTGTTCTCTTACGAAGCTTAATTATAAAACCAATTATTATAATTAGCCATACTAAGTGTACTGCTCTCTGCTTTCTGACTAAACTATGAAGTAAATTAAAATTAATAAATTGAATTTGTAGACATGACTGCAAAATACAATCAACTTAGATATAATAATGTCCTAAAAAAAACTGAAAAAATCGGTGGAGTCCGGCTAGAGCTCGAACCTACGATCGCCATCACGATTCACTACAGTACAGTCCTTTAAATTACAAACTTGGCTAATCTCTCAATATACCAGAGGCCAGAAGAAAAAATAAAACCTATTCTTAGCAAATAAACAGCAATTATTCCCCTCAAAAGATCGCGATTAACGGATTCCACATAATTTGTTGTCTCCGCAGACAGTTTGCCATGCGTTCCCGTTTTAATTGGCCTGATGAACTTATCTAGAAGAATGCGATGAGCAACAAAATAAGTCGGATTACAAATTACAAGAATACGTACTTTATATTAATGTGAAATTGGTATATGTCTGTAGACTTTACGATTGACGACTGGCTTGTTGGCGCAGTTTTAGTACGGTACGATTATAAGGCTGAGTGGAGTAGAGAGATATTGGACTTTTCTTTTCATGATCAGCTCGGAGTCAGGAATTTTGCCCTCATATGACGATAGGCTCGCCCTCTATCACATCGTGGATGGAACACACAAGGCGAAATGCGGTTGTCCTATTAGAACCCCTGCCTACCCCTTCTGGGCAAAAGGCGTGAGTTTATGTATGCATGTATGTTTGTACGATTGAGGTTTCGGTTTTAGTTATTTATCCGATTTAGGAACAGGATTACACATTTCCTAACCCCTTTGTAGCTGAGGTAGCAGGACGAAAGTGTCAAATACTATACCATTTCTAATTCAAAAAGTTCCATTTGACATATCTCAAAATTGTGAAATAGGGATGATGTCAAATAAATCGGTTAGTACAATATCCGATTATTAACGAGATATCGATGCCATTTGTTTGTATTTCTTAATCGATTACAGTTTATATTTTTAGTTTACATTATTTCGTTTTTTTATGTACATCTTTATCCTAATGAGACATCCACAATTGCATAAGTCACTTTAGCATTAAGGAACAAAAGCAATGATTTATTTATTACTAGCGGCCCGATTGAGAGTGGTTAGGCCATATGTCCACCACGCTGGCCTAGTGCGGGTTGTCGGACTTACATACCATAGAAATTCTTATAAATCGCTATGGTATGCAGGTTTCCTCACGATGTTTTCCTTCACCGTTTTAGTGCATGGTGATTGATTATCAATACACACATGACTCCGAAAAGTCAGAGGTTTGCCCTGGGATTCGAACCCGCGACCACCGTGAACATGTGGGCAGCCGCGTCTCAGCAATCCGTTTACCAACAGGCCACCACATACACAAAATTATTGTTAAATTATTAAATTGTCAAATTATTGCCTTTTATTAAAATTACTATTACATTATTTATTGATGGTTGTTCGTTGTTATTAGATGATAATTCAGTACTTTTTAAAATTAGAAAACAACTAGATTAAAACTGCTCGATTTTTTTTTTTTCGACAGCCTCCGTGGCGCAGTTGGTTAGACGCCGCCTGTGAAACGAGAGGCCGCGGGTTCGATCCCCGCACCGAGAGAAATGTTTGTATGGCCCACAAATATTTCTTCCAGGTCTGGGTGTTTGTGAGACCGAAAAGTCTCTCGTAGTTCCTGATACCCACGACACAAGACTCGATCTTAGTGTGGGGTCAGGACTATGTATCGCACGCTTAGTATTAAAGAGACCTAACTAAAAAAAAATATTTTATGGGAAACATTCTTTATAGATTTGTAACATAAGATCTATTTTATCTTGTCTATTTTTTTTGGATTGGGTCAGTTTAATATTAAGGGTGCGGTATGTGACTCTTGGGTGTTATTTATTTATTATTTATTTATTTTTATATTTTTACCGATTATGCGTATACAAATCCGTTTGCATAGTCTCAACTCTACACATGGAAGACCTAACGACGTGACTTTGTAATGACGTCTAGTAAAAAAGTATGTTGTTTAAAATGGTTATTTCGCTTTATTTAAAGGATTTAAATTTAAATTTAGTTATTATGGATTGTAAATCCTGTGATAAAATAAGAATAGCTTCATAATTCCATGGTTTTACGTAAAGTTTTATTGAAATTGTGTGAGTTACGTCTGCACAAAGTTATATATGATAAAAGTATGAAATGTCAAATGGAACTTTTTGGATTAGAAATGGTATACTGCTTTTCCAAAGCCAGTCTTGTTGAATAAATAAATCCAACAGACACGCATAGTCCTGACCTCACATTTAAATACAAGTCTTGTCTTTTAGGCATTGGAAAATACGGAGATTTTTCGGTCTTGCCATTGTACCAAATCTGAAGTAAATATTTGCGGACTATACAAACTGTCAATTTTAATGATGACCACGGATCGAAACTGTGGCAATTGGGCTTTCATAGCCGCCTTTGAAACACCTTTTTATCAATGGTTTCTTAGGCTTACGCGAATGTTGTACATTGAAATAAAACTATTTTTAAATTTTTTTCCTGTCTCGCAAACACAAAAGCTGTAAAGAAATGGAAAAGTCGGAAAAAAAATCCGCAAAAATCCGTATAGTTTTATTTCAACGTTTATATCAGTTATACAGATGTTTCATTATTCTATAGACATCAAAAAAACTCTGTCCAATACTTGTGTAAAATATTGTAGTTAGGTATGATGTATTGGCTTTGCTAACAGATGTAAGTAGTCAGCCATAACTAGATGTTTGCGTGAATTCATGTCCTTGGAATCGCAAGTCCCCACATAGTTTACGCTTTGTCGTTAATACTTCATACTGCATTTATCGATCTCTTTTATTTCTAATTAAAATCTAAATTACCGATTAACTAATGCTTAGTTCACTCTACAAATTATGTTACGTTATAGTAAGAAGTGAGGAACTCAAAAAAATATATGAATAACTTTAGTAGCATTTTAATAACGCATTGGTACGTTAGAAAACATCGTGAGCAAACCTGCATGCCACAGCGATTTGTGAGCATTAATATGGTATGTAAAGTCCGCCAACCCGCATTAGGCCAGCGTGGTGGGCTATATGGCCTCTAACCATTTTCAATCGAACTTTTCATCGTAGAGGAAGCCCGTGTCCTGCATTGGGACGCATATGGGCTGATACAATTATCTAATGCCGGTCTAATGACAATAATTAATTAAGAGGAAATATGTTTGGTATGAGCCCCTTCATTTTATAGCACTGGGTTGTAGTCTATGAAACGGGCTTAATAGAGGATGGACAAAATATATAATTTATTACAGTAATGTCAGCGTATTGAGCCATACAAAGAGCTTTCAATCAGGATAGACGATTGCTATCATTGCCTATTAGGCTATTACCAGTAGGTCATGACAATTTTCTTCCATATGAATAGTCTTGAGATTTTGTTAACTACAGGGTAAATTACATCTTTATAAAATTTGGTGTGCAATAAAGATATTGAGTATTGAGTACTATCTCCAAAATTTTACACCCATGAATGTGAGACACAAATAAAAATAATAAGTTATACTGAAACAGTGTCCCCACGCCGTGGTCCCCGCCATCAGCAAGTGCAGTAGACCGCTTTGTGCTAAAAATAATCGCTCGATCGCTTTACTCGTGTGTCACTCATAACATTTGTACACATTACAGGCGCACATCATGACCTATTTTGCGCTAATAAGGAATTAATGGCTCACATTTGGATGTGTTTATTTTTGTACAACATACGCTAAGAGTTCTAACCTGATTTTAGTTAAGAATATGTTCGTTAGTTTGCTGTTGTGATTTTTTAAATGTTTATTGTTTAGTGTCATTTGTATTTTAAAATATTGGACCTATGCTTTGGGTTAGGAAAATAATTGTACATTTCGGAGTTTTCAATATTTACTAACTTATATCGATATTCTTATTTAAACTTTATACATAACATGGTCTCTATTATTTGTTATTAATTTTACTGGTGGTAGGTCTCTCATATGTGAGAGTCCGCCAGGGTAGGTACTACCGCAATGTCTATTTCTCCAGTCAAACAAAAGTGTAAATACACTATTGTGTTTCGGTTTAAACGATATAGTAGCCAGAGTAACTACTGGACATATTGAGATTTAACATCTTATCTAAGGATGGCGAACGCAGTGATACGCCAAGCTTTGCTTTGTTATTCAAGGTTTTTGGCCTTGCTACTGTTCATGAGCAGTTGTATCGCTTACCATCAGGCGAACGGAATGCTTGTCTCGCCATTCAGCGTAAAAAAAAGTTTGGGTCTAGTTACTTAGAGGACCGAGCGTAGTGGAATGGCAACCATTGCCTTGCAATTCCAGGTTTTGTTTGGTTGTGCTACTATTCATGAGTGGACGTGTCGCTCACTATAAGACGCATGACATGCTCGTCTCGCCATTCAATAAAAAAAGAAAAAAAAAATGTGATGGGATGGAAGAAAATGATTGGAAGGCTGCATATATAGTTGAGACCCCCAGCCATGATAATTTTAATGTGGCATTCTTCCTATATATTATTATGATGGGTATATTATGATATTTACATAGAGGAAACTTTAAGAATGAACTTGTTTATGTGCAGTCGGACTTCAGCGGGCGAGTGGTGAACAACGACCACTTTCTGTACTGGGGCAGCGTGCAGAAGGACAATGACGAGCAGGAGTACAGGTTCGAGCTGGTGGAACAGACCGAGTTCGTGGATGACGCGTGCTTCCAGCCGTTTAAAGGTAGGGGTTGGACAGGATGTTTGTATCCTGAATAATGGAGCTCCTTACCTTAGAACTTACCTTCGAAGTTTTTATAGGCAATGGTCTATTAACACAAATGAAGAATAGATAGTAAAATCTATTTACTTTATTTATTTTCTACTTTAACGTCCGAATACTGGAACGCAACTTAAATATAAATGGCGCTTAACTACGTTATTGCCGACATCGGCACTGCTTGCCATTGATAAAAAACTGAACTGAATCCTGCTTAAATGTACTGGCTAATTGGGCCGTCTGCTGTTAAGAGTAACTTATTAATTGAATGGCGTTCCAGTATTCGGGCGTAAATCTTCTATAGTTTTACTGCACATCATTTTGGTCTTTTTTAATAACCAAATAAGCAATAATGGTTCCTTAGATTTTCCCGAATGTTACACATTGAAATAAAAGTATTATTTACGGATTTTATCGCGGATTTGGTTTTGTCCGCTCCGTGACCACGAAAGCTGTAAAGTAATCGAAACGTCGGGAAGTTACAAAATGTAAAAATTAAACCAAATCTGCGATAAAATCCGTAAATAATACTTTTATTTCAAATAAGCAATGTTCAGGGCTTCTTAGTTTAAATGTAATCATCAACTCTGAATCTTTTCTTCCAATTATCATTACAATACTAGAATCATTTGTAATCTTTTAAACTTCTTTGCCATGTCATTATTTTATCGAATACGTCGTCGGCCCCTCAGTTGGCAAAACGGAGCCATACGTGAAACGATGCGTGGCCACGAAGCTGCAGTCTGCGGAGAAGTTGATGTACATCTGCAAGAACCAGCTGGGCATAGAGAAAGAGTACGAGCAGAAGTTGATGCCGGATGGAAAGCTGACGGTCGATGGGTTCCTCTGCGTGTATGACGTCAGCTTGGTGCCCGGCAGGACTTGGGAGAAACAAGTATGTGTTTTGTTTAACTTAGCTTTTTTTACAGAAGACGATTAGACGTTGTCCAATGGCCTGCTTATGGCAAGAGAAGCTCCATCTAAAACTACTTGGAATTATTGTTCACTATCATCTTTAGCCACAAGAAGAACCCTGAGCTATGCCTTCTCTATACGTGTGTTTGGGTGATTTGCCAGTATTGGCCACGATTAGGGCCAGCGCAGACCGGGACATTTCGTCATTGACCAAAAAGTTAAACCATGACAATTGATAATGGCTTTTATCCCGAAAGGTGTCACTTGGAGAATACCTACCAATAAATTAATAATACCAAAACTTTCCAGAACGAAATAATAGCAGCGATACTCCAGAACATTCTTAAGCTGAAGAAACCCGTAGTCCTAGTCACGACTAAGAACGACGAGGCTTGTGAGCAAGGAGTACGGGAGGCGGAACGGCTAGTCCAACGCAAGGAGTTCAAAGGCTGCATACCTATAGTTGAGACATCCAGCCATGATAACGTTAATGTGGACCAGGCGTTCTTCCTTCTCGCTCAGATGGTGGATAAGTCCAAGGCTAGGATCAAGGTGAGTGGGTGGAACTGCAAAAATTGGTTAGATGGACTATGTATGTGACTGTTAGGTGTTATTTATTTATTTATTATTTATTTAGGCGTAAGGTTTAATAGGGACTATACTGCTGTGTTTTTTTTTATTTCTATGAATGGTCAGACGAGCATGTCATTTAACTGATGGTAAGCGATACGACCGTTCATGGACAGTCAGCAACAGGCCTAAACAACAACACGAATTACAAAGCAATGCATTCCATTGCGCTCGCCATTCTTAGACGTAATGTCTTAATTCTCAATATACCCCGTAGTTATTACACTACTGTTGTTTGTTAACTATAAAATATTTGTCTAAAATAAACACTTTAATATTAAAACAATAGACCAGTTTAATCTCCATTTATCCCATTCAGAAATTTGAAAAATTGAGTATTTACAACCTCTAATTGTTTATGTTGACTTGACGAGTTTCTGAGCTTTTTGTCAATTATATTAATTAGTATGGCAATGTGTGGCGCAGTGGGTTGGACGCCGCCTATGAAACAAGAGGCCGTTGGTTCGATTCCCGCACCGAGACAAATTTTTGTGCGGCCCACAAATATATTTTTCGGGTCTTGGTGTTTGTGAGACCGAAAAGTCTCTCGTAGTTCCTAATACCCGCGACACAAGACTCGATCTTAGTGTGGGATCAGTGGGTCTACTCTTGAAATGCAAGTCCGATTTAGAACCAATTTTACAACAATTTTGTTCGTTTTCGTACTCCCGAGTGCTCTTATAATGCGACGGTGGCGCCACGTCGCTAGCGGTATTAAAAGTTACTAATTATTCGTTCTTGGAATCGGTTTCGCATACAAACGCTACTCTTGAAACCATTTTGACAGCTCAAATTGTATTTCGTATTGTGTTCTCATCTAATAATTTCCAATAGATAAAAGTTAACTTATTTGGTATTGACTTTGACTTTTTTAAGTTGTATCATGTTCTAAATTTGTTAGAAGTGTATGAAATGGTCTATTTGTGATTGCATAAGTATGATTGTATCAATTTAGGACGTAAAACCAAAAGATTGACAAAATGAACGACTTATTATTAGTACCGAAAAGACGATGTTTATTTTTTTAAGCATACGAAATTAATACCATTGCACGATACACGCAAAACACACAGGAATTCTGTTTAACGCCTTATGATTGTAATTCCATTTTGTGCATTCAATAATTACAGATTCATTCGGACATTATCATATATTGAAATAATTATTGATCGAATTGACTTTATAGAATCATAATTTATGGTGATTTTAAAATAAAATTATTTAGTAATACGGATCTAAGACACTCGTTTCACTAATGTAATGTAATGTACGTATTGTTTTAATAATACGTAGGTGTACCTTCATAATATTTTTCAATTAATTTCTTTTCAGTCACACACTTAATCAATAATTGTAATATAGATCTCCAAATCAACAAGCGTAATTAAAACATATTTAAGCATACTTTATCATATTATGAACATGCGCAGACTCCACCGTACCACTGTACGCGATGACTGAATTGTTTATTTAATTTGACATGAATTGTATAAACAAGTGTGACTCTCGAACTTCACAGCAGTCGTAGTTTGTTTTATTCGGCTTGAAACAAAGCTTTTTGATCCAAGCGTTATGAAGATTTTATAATATATGCGTATTAGATTACACAAATATGTATTTATAATCTTTTGGAATATAAACGATCTATTTAATGTTTAATTCAAGGTTTAATTGTTACATTTAAAGCAAATAATAATGATTATGAACATTTTACCGATTTTTTATCTCTGACAGACATCACTATTATAAGCCTCGCGCGGCCAACTTCACGTATAACGCCCTTATCACATTCCGATCCTGAGACAATAACAATGTCAATGCAAGGCTTAGGATTTGTGTTTCCAGAGTAGCGATGTTGTACAAATCGGTTCCGCAATTGGTCTGATATTGCCGTGGATTGATATTGATATTAATTTCAAGAGTAGACTAGCAGGACTATGTATGTGACTGTTGGTTGTATTTATTCATTATTGATTTATTGTTGTTTTTGAAGGTGGCGAATTACGCGGAAGCTCTACGGATAAGGCGGGAAACTCTTGACTTCGTGACGGAAGCCTTCACGCAGCTCATAAGGATTCACGTCGAAGATCATAAGTATGTATTTAATTAATACAATATGACTGTGGGTTTCTTCACAGCCTATTCTCCAGCAGTAAACATTTAGGGATCCGTTTTTCAGGCGGGCCGGTATTCAATTACAAAATTGCTTTTCCTTGTCTGTTGTGTCATTTAACCCTTCGATACGTTAAGCCAAGATACGTTATTGGCTTTCCTTGGCGTTTCTGGAAGTTCTTAATTTGGTCAGCTAGTGTCTTTTAATCAAGTTCAAAAAACTCATATAATATAGTAGTATTAAACAATCACAGTGCAGAAGGAAATCTGGTGCAAGGTTTTAAACAGTGGGATTTCTTATATTTAAAGAAAAATATAAGCTTCTTACTCACAAAGCTTAGAAAAATGACATCTCATAAGATAGCAAATAGAAATTAAAGTTGTGTGCCGTTCTTTATTCCAATGTTTCTCGTTGTTCCAGAGAGATGTGGTCGGCGGCGAGTAAGAGGCTATGTCATTACCCAGAATGGGTCAAATTTGTACAGCAGTTTGGAAACGACGGCACTCAGGTAACATATATTAATTTCTGATATATTTAAGCTGGGACATTTTCTATTACTGATTTCTGAATATTGTGTATTATTATAATATTTTTGAATTATCCGAATATGTAATGTAAAATATTTGCAGATGGATACATTTCATAAATTAATGTCCATCTAGAATAGTTTCACTTCAACAACAATATTATTATTTATTTATTATGCAACGTTAACATTATGCTTACAATTGTTTAAAACATGTTATGATATACATGTATTATGTCTGGTAAACATCAATTATGCATTTTGAAAAATGTACTAAAAAGTAACCGGAAAACTACTTCATACACAAACATAATAAGTAACAGTAAGAAAGAAATAAAAAATATTTATTATTGGCACAATACATTGGAGAAGAGTTAGTAATACAGTTAATGTAAAAAAATAAATATAAATATTGTGCCAGCAAAGGTAGCTTAGTAGAATGTAGACATATTGGTAAACAACAATAGATAAGCGATAGAAATAAAATATACAAATATAGAAATGATACAACATAAAGTTAATAGGTATTGTGTACGTCCAGGTGGTGTTTCGGCGTCACATCCGGCGGCTGAAGGAGGAACGCTCAGCGAAGAAACTTCGCAAGCAGCTCGCCAAACTACCGCAGGTTCTATCCAGACTGCAACTACCCACCGAAGACCTGCAGGAAAAGTGAGTCTTTTAACCATCTAAGATCTAACCATATAAGAAGATTTCTAATACATTTATCAATATTTGTTTTTGGTGCTGTTAATTGGATGCTTAAAATGAACGTATATTACCAAGCCAAATTTGTAACATGAGGCAAATATTATAAGAATGGGAGCGTAGTGGGGATATCTTACCGTCTCTTTTATACTATCACACTGCAATGCATATTAAGACTAGTGACGTCATTAGTTTTGTTTTACATCCCTTTTCTTTTACTCACACTACAAGACTTAAAATATTTCTTACTTGTTTAATTGTGAGTGTTTGCTAGATTTTGAATTTGGATACCTTTTGATAAAAAAATTAAAAAAAATAGTTCAATGCCCTATTAAAGATAATGTATTGTGGTAGCGACTCTATAAAACTGTATGTATTATCGTAGCGACTGGGCGATGGTGGTGCGTCAGCTGCGCTCCCACCGCGACTTCAGCGTGTACTTCAGCGAGGGCCGCGGCGCCGACTCGTGCTCCGACTCCGCCTCCGAGCTCGACAGCCCGCTCGCCATCGACACCACGCTCAGGGTCGGCGAGAGGGCCAGGTATCAGGTGCGTACTCTACAACCCTAAGGGCAAGTTTCACTAGCTCCTGATAAAGTCACTGACAGCTATCTGGCACTTAACTGTTAGATGATGTATAACTTTAAGCGTCAGTTTCACTAGTTTCTAATAAAGTGTGTGATAGCTATCTCGTACTCATCTGTCAGATAAAATACAACTTTCAGAATTTTTGCAACTGAATTTCGTTTTTTATCTGACAGTGTGTGCTAGAAAGCTATCAGTGACTCTGTCAGGAAATGGTGAAACTGGCCATATAGTATCTCGGCGGTGTAAGGGTGTTCAACTACAGTAAAATTATTAATTAAAGGCAAAGACAGTACTTTATCGGCCGCACTCGGAAACGTTATTTGTCAATTTAATATCCTTAGTACAAATTATCTTCGTAAAATCAACACTAAGTAATGATTTACTTAACATTAAATTTCTCGGAGTACGGCAATTAAGACTGTTTTTCTTATAAAATTAAAAAATATATATTTAAACCTGTATTTTATTTCTAGACACTGGGTCAGTCGCAGAAGATTCCGTACGAGATATTGGAGACCAATGAAGCGGCGTCTGTGTTCAAAACGTTTCTCCACGAGGCTCAAGAGGAACAGAGGAATTATGAGTGAGTTGAAATTTAACATCATCATCATGATTATGTAACTAAAAAAATTAGTAAGTTCAGCTTTGATATTTCCAAAACTCACGTACAATTATTTTGGATTATTATGACATTATTGTAGTCCAACTTTTGTCTGTGATAATACCTGTTGGAGAAATAATACGAATTGCAAATATTAATGTGTCCAATTTTGAGAGTTTTAGCCTTTTATACTATTAAAACAATTTAAGGCCAGTGCAGATTTCGATAGAATGGCAAGGGATTTAATTTTTAATGAAGGATATTCATTCTTACATGGTGAAAATACAACATAAATTTCAATGTTTTAAATTGATGTCACGGCATAGAGAAATGCTTGCCACGGCATTTAAAACATTGTAATTTATGTTGTATTCCGACCAGATAAGTTTAATTATTCTTTGGTAAAAATGAAATCCCTTGCTATGCCGTACCGGTGTGCGCTGTGTGTAACCACTTATCTAACGGTTCAGTTAAAGCATAGAAACCTGTTGCATATTTGTACGGATAATTAGGAGATACAACGTCAATCAAACAAGCAGTTTACAAACACACTAATTTATTCCGGAACGTTGCCGGGCGCTCGGGGGTAGGACCAGGGGAGCGGGGCGCGGGGAGTGGGGCGCAGCCCGCCGCATGCGACGTTTCGTTATTGCATACATACATAACCAAACACTTGTACAGATGGTGCCAGCAGTTCAAGCGGCTGCTGGAGGAGACGGGCTACGTGACGCCCGGCAAGCAGCTGTCCGAGGTGCGCGTGCTGCTCATGGGCCGCGAGTGCTACGAGGCGCTGCCCGACCACCAGCAGCAGCACGTGTACGACACGCACCAGCGACACATCCAGCGCCGCGCCAAGCACAACTTCCAGGTCAGCTGCACACCTCACTATACCCATGTACACTCATAGCAGCAGCAGCAGCAGCAGCAGCACGTGTACGACACGCACCAGCGACACATCCAGCGCCGCGCCAAGCACAACTTCCAGGTCAGCTGCACACCTCACTATACCCATGTACACTCATAGCAGCAGCAGCAGCAGCAGCAGCACGTGTACGACACGCACCAGCGACACATCCAGCGCCGCGCCAAGCACAACTTCCAGGTCAGCTGCACACCTCACTATACCCATGTACACTCATAGCAGCAGCAGCAGCAGCAGCAGCAGCACGTGTACGACACGCACCAGCGACACATCCAGCGCCGCGCCAAGCACAACTTCCAGGTCAGCTGCACACCTCACTATACCCATGTACACTCATAGCAGCAGCAGCAGCAGCAGCAGCACGTGTACGACACGCACCAGCGACACATCCAGCGCCGCGCCAAGCACAACTTCCAGGTCAGCTGCACACCTCACTATACCCATGTACACTCATAGCAGCAGCAGCAGCAGCAGCAGCACGTGTACGACACGCACCAGCGACACATCCAGCGCCGCGCCAAGCACAACTTCCAGGTCAGCTGCACACCTCACTATACCCATGTACACTCATAGCAGCAGCAGCAGCAGCAGCAGCACGTGTACGACACGCACCAGCGACACATCCAGCGCCGCGCCAAGCACAACTTCCAGGTCAGCTGCACACCTCACTATACCCATGTACACTCATAGCAGCAGCAGCAGCAGCAGCAGCAGCACGTGTACGACACGCACCAGCGACACATCCAGCGCCGCGCCAAGCACAACTTCCAGGTCAGCTGCACACCTCACTATACCCATGTACACTCATAGCAGCAGCAGCAGCAGCAGCAGCACGTGTACGACACGCACCAGCGACACATCCAGCGCCGCGCCAAGCACAACTTCCAGGTCAGCTGCACACCTCACTATACCCATGTACACTCATAGCAGCAGCAGCAGCAGCAGCAGCACGTGTACGACACGCACCAGCGACACATCCAGCGCCGCGCCAAGCACAACTTCCAGGTCAGCTGCACACCTCACTATACCCATGTACACTCATAGCAGCAGCAGCAGCAGCAGCAGCACGTGTACGACACGCACCAGCGACACATCCAGCGCCGCGCCAAGCACAACTTCCAGGTCAGCTGCACACCTCACTATACCCATGTACACTCATAGCAGCAGCAGCAGCAGCAGCAGCAGCACGTGTACGACACGCACCAGCGACACATCCAGCGCCGCGCCAAGCACAACTTCCAGGTCAGCTGCACACCTCACTATACCCATGTACACTCATAGCAGCAGCAGCAGCAGCAGCAGCAGCACGTGTACGACACGCACCAGCGACACATCCAGCGCCGCGCCAAGCACAACTTCCAGGTCAGCTGCACACCTCACTATACCCATGTACACTCATAGCAGCAGCAGCAGCAGCAGCAGCAGCACGTGTACGACACGCACCAGCGACACATCCAGCGCCGCGCCAAGCACAACTTCCAGGTCAGCTGCACACCT